>JAOWBW010000228.1:0-715113 GCA_026119855.1 Campanula takesimana
TTGTTGATAGAACAATTTTAATCCCTGAATGCCACACTCATATTTAAGTAAGAGAAAGAGGAAGAGATGAAGCGGAAGCATGTAATAAATGTATACCTGTTGAATCCATCTTGATGTCTTGAAGGGGAATAAGAATGAAGTAGAAGATAATGTTGGAGATGATCTTCTAAATGAAAGTGTCTCTTAGTCTCTCAAAAGTTCTTTCAATAATGAAGAGATAATTTAGATGAGAGAAAGTAAGAATCAAGTATGTTTAAGGCTTGATGGAGGGGCCTTTATATAGTAAACATGGTGACACTTCAAATAGGGACCATACCTATTCATTTCCAAAGCAATGTTGATTTACTATCTTGCCCATCAAAGATAGATAAATAACATTTCAGGGATTCTACACATTGACTATTTTGACCATACTTTATATTAATGTCATAGTTATGATTTTATTAATGGAAGGTACCAAATTATTTGTGTTGCAAGCCATATTGATCTAACAATCTCCCACTTGGGTTGCAAAACAAATTTCTTCCTTTAAATCATAAGTACAACATAAATGATAACCCAAATGTGCACTTTGTTATCACTTATAACAATCTCGTCCATTAGCCATACAAGTATAGAACTAAAGGGGCAGTCGTTGTAATTGATTCGCAACTAAACCCACTATAATTACATATACTAATTCAACTAAATGACATAGATCAAAAGTATGGATGTGTAGCATGGATCTTAATGAATATATACATATTCTTCCAACTAGTCCAACTTAACCAAATGAGATCAAACTTTAAATAATAATAGAACAATAAAATTGAAGAAAACAACATAAACTCCCACTATATTAAATGTTATCAAAAGTTGTTACACCCATATGAGCAACATGCTCGTGAAACACTAAAGGTGATAACGCCTTAGTAAACGGATCCGCTAACATAGAGTTTGTACCAATAAGTTGTATTTCTATTTGTTCATTTTGTACCCTCTCTCTTACAACAAGAAATTTAATGTCAATGTGTTTAGACTTTGACGAGCTCTGTTATTGTTGGAGTACAAGACCGCTGCCCTATTGTCACAATAAAGCTTAATAGGTCTTTCGACACTATCAACAATACGCAGCCCCTCAGTGAATTTACGCATCCATATAGCTTGATTGGATGCCTCGAAACAAGCAACGAACTCGGCTTCCATGGTGGAGGAAGTAACGAGTGTCTGCTTGGCACTTCTCCAAGAAATGGCTCCACCGGCTAATGTGAAGACATAACCAGACGTTGATTTACGGCTGTCTTGGCATCCAGCAAAGTCGGAATCGGAATACCCAATGATCTCGAGATGATCCGACTTTGAATATGTAAGCATGTAGTCCTTGGTGTTTTGTAAGTACCGCATCACTCTTTTGGCTGCGACCCAATGTTCTCTCCCCGGATTGCTTTGGTATCGACCAAGCATCCCAACAATAAAAGCTAAGTCTGGACGAGTACAGACTTGAGCATACATTAAGCTTCCTACTGCTGATGCATAGGGGATGTTTTCCATATACTTGGTTTCAAAATTGTTTTTTGGGACATTGATTGAGACTGAATTTATCTCCTTTAGAGACAGGTGTGTCATGTGGTTTACAGTTTTGCATGCTAACCTTTGTAATACCTTCTCTATATAGGCCTCTTGTGATAATCCTAAAGTACCTCGTGAGCGATCACGGTGTATTTGGATTCCTAATACAAAAGATGCCTCACCAAGATCTTTCATTTCAAATTTGTTTGAAAGAAATTTCTTAGTTTCTTTTAGAAGGTTTATATCATTACTAGCTAGCAAAATATCATCCACATATAAGACTAAGAATATAAAACTTACCCACTGAACTTATGGTATATACAATCTTCACCAATATTCATTTCAAAGCCAAATGAAAGAATTACTTGGTTAAATTTGAGATACCATTGACGGGAAGCTTGCTTGAGCCCATAAATGGATTTCTTAAGTTTAAAACTAAATGATTAGTTTGTTCCAATCATCCACCATTTCTGGTTTCTTCATATAAATGGTTTCCTCAATGTCTCCATTGAGAAAAGCAGTTTTTACATCCATTTGATGAAGCTCAAGGTCATAATGTGCCACTAAAGCCATAATGATCCTAAAGGAGTTTTTAGAAGACACCGGAGAGAATGTTTCTTTGTAGTCAATACCTTCCTTTTGAGTGAAACCTTTGGCAACAAGACGAGCCTTATATCTTTCCACATTACCTTGTGAATCCTTTTTGGTTTTAAATATCCATTTACAACCAATCGGTTTCACATCCTTCGGTAATGGGACAAGATCCCAAACGTCGTTGTCTTTCATAGATTTTAACTCTTCATTAATGGCATTGATCAACTTATGAGATTTAGGACCTTTAATGGCTTCATGGAAGGTGAGAGGCTCATCTCCCACTAAACCTAGGTGTCCTTCATTCTCTGCAAGATACACCTCATAATCATCCGAAATGGCACTTCTTCTAACTCTATTGGATCTCCTTAAAGGCACTGGTTCTTCCTCATTTTGAGGTTGTTGAATTTCCTCATTTTGATCAACATTTTCATGTTGTTCAATATTTATAGGGGTCAATATTTTGAATTTGTTCCTCTTGAATTTCAGGTACAAGTACTTGATTTTCAATTGGGACTACTAAGGGAAGAGGTATAGAAAAGGATTCCTCTTCCTTAAATTCAAAATTATTATTCCTAATTTCCCCTCTAAATTCAAAATCCTCAAAGAACCTAGCGTTTCCCGTTTCAAAAAACGTTCTAGTTTTCGGGTTGTAAAATTTATAGCCCCTTGATCTTTCGGCATACCCTACAAAGTAGCAACTAACTGTCTTAGCGTCCAATTTTCCTTCGTTCGGCCTATAAGGCCTAGCTTCTGCTGGACAACCCCATACATGAAGATGATTTAGGGACGGTTTCTTATTCGTCCATAATTCATAAGGGATTTTATTGTTAGTGGCCTTAGAGGGAGCCCTATTTAGAAGATAAGTTGCGGTTTTTAATGCATCGCCCCATAATGAGTGAGGTAAAGAAGTATTAGAAACCATACTTCTTACCATATCCTGAAGGGTTCTATTACGTCTCTCAGCTACACCATTCATGCTAGGTGAACCGGCATAGTGTAGTGAGGGACAATCCCACACTCTTCAAGATAGCGAGCAAAAGGACCCGGACGTTGTTCTCCCGAACCATCATTCCGACCATAGTATTCACCACCACGATCGGATCTAACGTTCTTAATAGTCTTACCTAGTTGATTTTCAACTTCGGCTTTAAAAGACTTGAAAACGTCCAAAGATTGAGACTTTTCATGAAGCAAATAAATGTATCCATATCGAGAGTAGTCGTCTATGAACGTAATAAAATATTGTTGACCATTCCAAGAAGGAGAAGGAATGGCCCACAAATATCCGTATGTATTAGTTCTAAGATGCTTGAGGCTCTCGAGGATACCTTTCTTTTCGAGTTTGTAAACTTTCCTTTAGGCATTCAATGCAAAAGTCCTTTTCAGGAACATCAAGTTTATTTATGATTCCTTCTGACACAAGCTTATCAATTCTCTTTTGGAGATATGACCCAAACGCCTATGCCATAAGGTATAAGAATTTTCACTTGAAAACTTTCGCTTCTTAGATTTAGTTTCATTATTATGGGACTCATTGATTGTTTGAGTAGTGTTAAGCAAATAAAGATTATCACTACTTGATAAAGTACTAGTACCAACAATAATGGAATTGAAATATAAATCACATCTATTATTACCAAATGAACAAGAGTAACCCTCTTTGTCCAAAACAGTGATAGATATTAAATTCCTTCTAAACGAAGGTACAATAAAAGTATTATTTAATACAAAATAATATCCTGTACTTAACAACAATCTAAAGGTTCCAATGCCTATGACTTCTACCGGGTTCCCAGCTCCCATATAGATGAATCTTTCATCTTCACTGGGTCTTCGGTAATTCAGGCAACCCTGCATAGACATACTAATGTGAGTTGTTGCACCAGAATCCAACCACCATGTATATGTAGGAATTGAAACTAAATTAGCCTCAGTACAAACAAGACCAAATGACATACCTTTCTTAGCACGCCAAGCATGATACTTAGGGCAGTCGTACTTCATATGACTCGGGTCCTTGCAAAAGAAGCACTTCTTTTCCTTACGATCATCAGATGATCCTTTAGGCTTCTTATTGCTTGTTACCGAAATTTCCTTCCCTCTTCTCTTAGTCCCATGAGAAGAGGTAGATGCTAAGTGAGCACTTTCAATTTTAGATTGCTTCAACCTATCTTCCTCTTGTGTCAGATGTGAGATTAATTCATTAATGTCCCACTTGTCTTTCTGACAATTATAGGTCACTCAAAGTGACCAAACTGAGGAGGAAGAGAAATCAACACTAAATGGACGAGAAGATCTTCCGATATCTCTAACTTAAGTCCTTTTAGTTTAGTTGATAAGTGAAGCATTTCTAAATATACTCCTTAAGTTCCCGGTACCCTTGTACTTCATGGAAACAAGTTTCCTTAGGGTAGAACTTGTTTCCGACTTTTCGCTTTTAGCAAAGCGCCGCTCAAGGGTTTCCAGAAAGGTCTTAGCATCAACGTCCTCGGGGACACTGTTGAGAAATGCCTCCGGGACAACATTTTTCATGATCATAAGACTTACGCGATTAGAGCGTTTCCACTTCTCAAAGTTCAAGCGATCCTCAGCGGTGCTATCTTCACTAAGAGGAAGAGGAATGGCTCCCTAAATGCGAGGTCTATGTCCATGCAGCCCAAGATCATAGTAATTTTGTTTTTCCAAGTTTTAAAGTTTGTCCCATTAAGCATTGGAATTGTGCTCATCGCAGCAGTAATAGAAGAAGCGTTTGTTGGTGTTGGTGCCCTAGGCACGTTTGTTAAACGTTGTGTAAGTTATCATTTTATTCATAATGATAAAGAGATAATAAGATTATTATTAGGCTCGTGTTTGCTTATAATAATCTCCGTCCCCATAGCTTGTTAAGCACTAGTATAAAGGCTAAATGATCATGGGATGATCATGTTAGATTTATGGGTACTTGTTTGGAACAAGGTACTGGACATGACCCGTTGTATGAGATTTATGTCATGGTCTATGTCATATATAAATCTCATATTAGTTATGTCATTTGAATCCTAGACATGAAGTTATTATAGTCTTCCACTTGATGAAGATTATGTTTGACATATTCAAACGCTGCCTTAACACGGTAGTTATAAAGGGTATGATTGGCATGATTGGATTCACGTAGGGAAGAATAATAAGCCAAATGGATTTGTCCCTCTTCGGAGAGATGTCAAGCTTGGGCCCCTCGAAGGAATGATGTTGATGAAATGTTTGGCCAAACTCAAATGGATTGATTGGATCAATGTCATTTGGATTATCAACATATTCGGAATCGAGAAAGTATTGAACAATACAAGTTGACTTGTTGACCATGACTTGTGTTCAATGACATCGTGGACAAAGGGATTATGACATGTTCTAAAAGGAATGCGAACTTGTATCTAGTTATACTATTTGGGTAGGTATGACGGTTTGCTAGAACCTAATCATATCTTATGGTTTCATGTTTGAACCCATGCCAACTTAGTATAATCCTAGAGGGTCACACACAATAGAACGAATCCTAAATAAGGACTATATTGGAAATTTGGAAAAATTGGATTTTTCTGGGCCTTTGGGCGACCGCCCAAATAGGCTGGGCGACCGCACAAGAACTTGGGCGGCCGCACACCTCAGTTTGGGCGGCCGCACAGTACTGTCGGGGACAGATTCCTAATTTGATTCGGAAAGGAATTTTGGACGGGTTTAGACACAAGTTTCCTATTTGGAATAGGTCTAACTTGTATATAAACATCAAAATTCGGCAAGAACAGAACCTAAGCTTTGTGCAAGTCTCCAAAGAGTTTGAGAGAGTTTATTTTGTTCTAAGAAATCCTAGATTGAAGAACAAAATTATACACAAAGAAAATTCCATATAGTTCATATTAATTATGAAAACGTGTTTCATATTTTGGTCTAGCAACCAAGATCAAGTGTTCTTGATATTCGTTCGCGTGTGGATACCGCTAGAGGGTGAAATTATCATCTTCAAAGTTCGTGATTCTTGCTTTGTTCGTGATCAAGATTTCAAGCTTCTATCGAATTCAAGGTTGCAAAATCAAAGGCATCAAGGGTTAGTATTCTAGTATTCATATTGTTGTATTTGACTTAATCATATGAATGGATCTATGGGCTTTAGGTTTCATTAAATTTTAAATGCTTAATTCCGCTGCGCATGTGACTACGAAACCCAACAGCGTTAAGTAAATCTGGGAATCGAGAACAAGAATGAATACAAAACAATAATAAGTAACTACATTATGAATTAAAAGATTATTATATCAATGAAATCCATCAATAAAGCAATTAACATGACATCAAAACTAATCTTTGGATTGCGAATTGACTCATAAATAACTACTTTAGATGATAAGTAATTTGAACAATATTTGATAAATGCTTAATCTTCCTTTGGGTAGTCTTAAGCATTTAATAAAATACCAAATGTTCATTTTATATGTCATCACAAGAATGCTTAAGACTTTCTTAGTACGTGGCGTTGTTCAACCTTAGTCGTTCCACCAATCCGTTCGGATGGTTGAGGAGACCAGTCAAGGTTTCCAGCCTGATATACCATCGTTAGTCAAATGTCAAGATCTTCTTTGGAAAATTCAAGTCATTCATATCTTAAAACATTCAACACTTTAATAATTTTGCATTTAAATAACGTTAATCACTTAGGTGATAATATTATTTAAATAATGAATAAAAATTATTTAAGCATATAATTAATCAGGGCTTTAAGGTTTGAAAAATTAATGTTTTGTCCAAGGGAAACAAAAGTTGTACAGAAAATAAGAATTTTTCCAAAAAATCTGTGAACAGTGACTGCTCGGCCGAGTCAAGGAAAGTGCTCGGCCGAGCACTTTAAATCCGATTGTTTTAAAATTGATCTGCTCGGCCGAGCAGAGAAAAAAGGACACGGCCTAGCACTTTTAATCAGAACATTTTGCCTTTGTTGACATACAATGCGCGGTCGAGCAAATCCAAACGCTCGGCCGTGCAAGTCTTGGTCCAACCGGGCAAAGCCAAAAACCCGACCGGATTATCAAGAGAACCGAACCGGACTCGACCAAAGATCCAACCGGTTTATGTCAATTTGGCGCCTGTTCATCTGCTCGGCCGAGCAAAACAAAGGACTCGGCCGAGCAGTTCGCGCCTTTTCATATGCTCGGCCCGAGCAGAACAAAGGACTCGGCGAGCAAGGCGAATTCTGCACTTCTGAATTTTGTTTTAAAAATTTCCCAAAACAATGAATTGCAAGTAGATCCACATGGTATGTACTTAAAACATAAAACCACGTTATATAGGGATAATCTTGCTTTAAATTAGTGGAATCAAGTGAGTAGATCCTATGGTATGTTCATTACAACATAAACCATGCTTTTAAGGGATAGTCTCACATGAACCATTTTAAAGAACAAAATTTTTCAAACCATTTACTTAATTTAGATGAAGATCGTCAGCACTCTATTAACGAATTAGAGTCCCTAATCGACATCAAAAACCTTAAGATTCAACAGGGAAAATGAATCATAGTTAAAGCTGTTTAATGCTTTTTCTTAATACAAGAACTCAAACTAAATAATGAGCGGGGCTCTGATACCAATTGATAGAACAATTTTAATCCCTGAATGCCACACTCATATTTAAGTAAGAGAAAGAGGAAGAGATGAAGCGGAAGCATGTAATAAATGTATACCTGTTGAATCCATCTTGATGTCTTGAAGGGAGAATAAGAATGAAGTAGAAGATAATGTAGGGAGATGATCTTCTAAATGAAAGTGTCTCTTAGTCTCTCAAAAGTTCTTTCAATAATGAAGAGATAATTTAGATGAGAGAAAGTAAGAATCAAGTATGTTTAAGGCTTGATGGAGGGGCCTTTATATAGTAAACATGGTGACACTTCAAATAGGGACCATACCTATTCATTTCCAAAGCAATGTTGATTTACTATCTTGCCCATCAAAGATAGATAAATAACATTTCAGGGATTCTACACATTGACTATTTTGACCATACTTTATATTAATGTCATAGTTATGATTTTATTAATGGAAGGTACCAAATTATTTGTGTTGCAAGCCATATTGATCTAACATTTGTTTCTTGTTTTTCATGTTAGAATGGCGACGATTCTTGCATTTTCGCACAATGAAGTGTATGTCAATCATCTTACTGCACAAGGATGGTTCCCGGATTTTAAGATGTCTGGTGGGCGTTTACTCGTCAACCCGAATTCTGCATATCAAGGGATCAGCGCAAATATTACCAAAAGGAAGATTTTTTAAATGCCGTGTTGAGGCAGTGTCCAAGTTTGACTTGGAGTGGAATTCGTACGTCTCAAAATTTAGACCGAAAATATCGTTGTTATATGTTAAGAAATGGAACCGCAATTATTATCCGGGATGAGCCTCTGGTCTTTGTGGAGTGCCATCTTGATGCAGTCGACGAGCTCGCACTCGGGTTTTGGACGAGTTTGATCGTAAAGGGTGTAACTTTTGACTCGGAGGAGTTACGGGACGCACATCATATCAAAACGATCGTCTTTTCAAGAGGAACAAAATTCATGGGCTTTGCCCCTTGATCAGGCTTTAAAAAGCCCAAATTCCGCTTCTAAGGGCCTCAAAAGGCCTTCTGAAGTTTTATCAATTTTTTTGGACTTTTTCGTAATTTTGTAGTTTTAGGGTTATTTCGAATTAGGGTTGCTGAACACTTTATATTCATTGTTTTAGGGTTTCAAAGGCAGTTTTTGCCGTTTAATAAACATTTCATTGTTTTCTCCCAACTATTCGTATTGATTAAGTTCTATGATTGTTGAACATCGATCTCTAGTATTGATTAAATTCTACTAGGGTTGATTCCTATCAAATCTTCCGCTACGTCACATCTCTTTTTAAATTGTGAATGAATTAAATTATCGTTACTAAAAAAAAAAAGGAGTTTATTTTATAAAGAAAAAAAAAACATACGGTAGAAAAGAAAGAATAATGAACGTTTCAAGACATTAAACGTATACTCCTGTTCCATAACTATGTTGTGCACAAAATGAGTTGTGCACGTGAATTAAGGGATGAATAGTTTTGGGTAGTTGGTGTGAGTGTGAAAAGTGAAATAGGAGAGAGAAAGTGGGGTAGAGAATAGTAGGTCGATTGGTGTTGTGAGTATACTCCCTCCGTCCCATTTCAAATTGCAAAAGTTACCAAAAAGGGTGTCCCAACTAAAATGCAAAATCCAAAAATGGCAAGTTTTAACCCACTTGCACACTCACATCCACTAACCACTAACTATTCTCTACCCCACTTTCTCTCTCTCTCTCACTCAACTATCAACACTCACAACACATCACCTTTTTCACTTTTCCCTTAATCCTCGTGTCAACCTAGTATTTGCAATTTGAAATGGGACGGAGGGAGTATAAAAATAAAGTAGGAGAGCGAATGAGAGATGAATAGTAAGAATTCTTTGTCATTTTAGGAAAATAAGACTTATGAGACACTTAAAAGAAAATTTATGTACATAGTTATGGGACGGAAGGAAAAGAGTATAGTAGGAGTACAATGTTGACTGAAACCTCCTAGTCATAGTGACAGGGACCCGTGTCCTTGCAAATATAGTAATGCCAAAAATTAAGAAATTTTATTATTTTTCTCAAATTAACGTGGGAATCATTGCGTCTTTTATCGCTCTAACTATTCTTTTGAATCTTTAAGCGAAACGTGTAAAATTGAGATAGAGATTGTGCTGCATGTTCTCGTGTCTAATGCTCACATACACTTGTTCGTTAGAGTATGTATGTAACAATGTTAGAAAAAATTTGGAGATTATTTGGGATTTTGGACTGTGGCTGCTTGAATTTTAAAACATGTCTGTTGAGTTTTTTTTTTTTTTTTTTTTTTTTTTTTTTTTTACAAGTTCCAAATAAGTGCCTGCTCTGAATTATTTTGTGCCTCTTATAGCATTAGAAAATGCCTCTTATAACAAATGTAAAATTCAAAACATGCACTTCTTAAAATTCAAGCAGGCACTTCTAAGTTCAAAGCATACACTTTTATTATAAGTGTCTGTTGAGAGTTTTTTTTTTTTTTTTTTTTTAACAAGTCCAAATAAATGCCTGCTCTAATTTTAAAATAAATGCCTGTTATGGGCATTATTTGTGCCTTTTCTATGCATCAAAATGTCTAAACATGCCTTGATAGTGTCAAAACATGTGCCTACTCTAGTGTTAAAATCTGTCTGCTGTAATATTGAAAAATGCCTCCTACAGTTTCGAAAAGTGTCTGGTGAGTTTTCATGAGTTCCAGTTATTTACATCAATGCCACCGTGCCTTCTCACAACGTTCCGCTTATTTTCAAATCTGTCACTCCGCTTTTTTAAAAACACGTTCTACACTAGCATAGCGTTAGTGTAGAATACGTTTTTCTCAAGATTTTATGTAAAAGGTTAGTTGCATATTATGTTATGATAAAAGTGTTACTGCACTCCGTCTCAAAATGATGCACATTCACATATTCAAACTTTTGAAGGATATAACATTTGTTTCACTAGCATAGCCATGTAGTGTTTATGTACATTGAAGCTTAAATTGTAGAAATGAAAAGAACTTGTTGAGATATTGAAAAATGGTAAATAAAAAATTATTTCAGAACATAAGAGTATTAGACTAGTCTGATTGTCATGTAATTAAACTGCAAAACTCTTAAATCTAATTGTTTATTGAGCTGTTGGATAGTTTAAATAAAATCACAACAAGACAATCGAATTCGTCATTTTCTTCAGGGGAAGTCTTTACATGTGATTTTCGTGTCTATTTTCTCTCTCGTGTTTGTTGTCTATTGACAATGGTAAATTGAGATGGGACTTGTCGGAATTGTCATCGTTTATGTGCACAAAAATTTGTTAGAATTTCACATTTTTTTTCCCTTCTTCTGCGTATGATTTAGGCTGTTCAATTATTATCTCTATATGAGGTGGTCTCTTGTGAGAACACCTAGATCCGTCTCATAGAAGAGACGGGTCGACCCATGACCCGTGAGGCATAATGTGTGTAACAGCTTAGTAACCAAGGCAATAAAATTGAAGTATTGAGCAAGAACAAAGCAGGCAAATGAATTCAAACTGGAAATTGATATCACTCAATGAAATCTACAAATCGTACAAGAAATCAAACTAACAGCAATTTGAAAATAAAAGATTACTAACTAATTCGGAAACAAGAAGAGCAAAAGGAAATAAGGTTACAGAGAAAAGGATAATCGATTTCTTCCATGTTCTCCACTACTGCATCCTCACCCCCTTAACCATTAGCCATGGCACGTGGCCACGTCTTGTATGTAACCGTCCGACGAAGGAAACAACGGAAAACAATTCCCTTTCCCACGATAGCTACCAGCACGTGACAAACACCATACCTTAATTAAAATAAAACGACGTAGTACCTACTCAAAGCGAATTCAGGATTTTGTGTCAAGCTGTTACACTCCCTTCCCCTTAACCTTTGCCTTGACCTCAAGGCAAGAAATCTGGAAACTGGGCATCAATGGCTGCTGCATCTTCCCATGTGGCATCTTCTGGAGGACCGTGAGACCATTGTACCAACACCTGAGGTAAAGCCTTATTGTTTTTCTTTATCATTCTGCGCTCCAGAATTCTCAAGGGATGTACTTGAAATTGGCCTTCAGCTCCCATTCTCGGAAGGTCTGTTGTGACTGAAATCCTCTCCCCAATCTTCTTCTTGAGTAACGAGACATGAAATACGGGATGAATTTGTGATGCAGCTGGCAGTTCCAATTTGTAGGCAACATTTCCGATCTTATCAATGACCTTGTAAGGGCCATAATATTTTGCTGCCAACTTAAGATTCGTGCGATTAGCAATTGTGCTCTGTCTATAAGGTTGGAGTTTGAGATAAACCCAATCCCCAATACTAAACTCCCTCTCAGTTCTTCCTGAATCTGCGTACTGCTTGTACCTGTTCTGAGCCTGCTGGATGCAATCTTTCAACAATGCATTCAATGTTTCCCTCTCCCTGAGCATGTAAACCACACCCCCTACAATAGCTTTCTCCTCTATTGCTATTGGCACCACCATTTGCCTAGGATTCACCCCATAAAGAGCTTCGAACGGTGACATACCTATAGATGAATGTGGTGTTGAATTATACCACCATTCAGCCATGGGTAACCATTGACTCCATTTTAAAGGCCTGTGACAAATCATAGCTCTCAGATATGCTTCCAAACATCTGTTCACTCTTTCGGTTTGACCATCACTCTGCGGGTGGTAAGCTGAACTAAAATGTAACTCAGTCCCAAGTAATTTAAATAATTCCTCCAAAACTGACCTATAAAAAGGGTGTCTCTATCACTAACAATAGACTTAGGCAGACCATGCAATTATAAATTTGGTCTAAGAACACCTTAGCCAAGTTCATGCATTTATGGGGAGGGTGAGAGCAATAAAGTGACTATACTTAGTCAACCTATCAACCACCACAAGTATCATATCCTTACCTTGAGACTTCGGAAGCCCTTCAATGAAATCCATAGACACATCTTCCCAAATCTGGTTTGGAATTGGTAATGGCTGTAAGTAGCCTGGATACGGAACATTTTCTGTCTTGGTTCTTTGGCAAATATCACATTTCTTGACTAATAATTTCAACCTCCTTCCTCATAGTTGGCCAATAGAAGTACATAGCCACTCTCTTCAGTGTTGCGTCCCTACCCGAATGCCCTCCGTAGCTACTGCTGTGCATTTCTAACAGTATTTGCTGCCTCAAATTCCCTTTGTTTCCCACGTAGATCTTACCTGCCCTTCTCATAACCCTTGTGTCAAAGTCCAACTCCATTTTCCTCCCTTTGTGCTGCCATAGATAAATACTCATCAACAAATGGATCATCTTCATAGGTATCAATTACATCAGTTAGCCAATTAGGATAAACTGAGGTAATAACATTGAGCTTTCCCTCCACCTCATCTCTCCTGGAGAGTGCATCCGCCACCTTATTTTCCGCCCTTTTTTGTACACAATCTGGTAATCGAGCCCCATTAACTTAGCAAGCCACTTCTGTTGTAAAAGACTAGTAACTTTCTGCTCCAAAAAATATTTTAAGCTCTGCTGGTCGGTCCTTATAATAAAAGGATTACCTTGTAGGTACGATCTCCACTTTTGTACTGCCATAACAATTGCTAACAATTCTTTCTCGTATGTAGACAAAGCTTGATTCTTAGGACATAAAGACTTACTCAAGAACGCTAATGGCCGCCCTTTTTGCATAAGTACAGCACCAATACCACAGTTGCTTGCATCTGTTTCAACAACAAAAACCTCCCGGAAGTTGGGCATTGCCAAAACAGAGTAGTGGTCATCTTCTTCTTCAACTCTTGGAAAGCTAATTCAGCTTGAGTATTCCATTGAAATTCCCCTTTTTTCAGTAGCTGCGTTAAGGGTTTAGCAATGATGCCATAATTCTGCACAAACCGCCTGTAGTATCCCGTTAAACCTAGGAAACCCTCAATTGTTTCACAGTAACTGGTCTTGGCCACTGCACCATTGCCTCTATTTTTTTGGATCTGCTGCTACTCCATTTTGATTCACAATATGACCAAGGTATTCCAGTTCTTGCTGTGCAAAGCTGCACTTACTCATCTTAGCAAATAGCTTATGCTTCCTCATAATCTCCATAACTTCTCTAAGATGATCCAAATGACTATCCAAAGTACTGCTATATATTAGAATGTCATCGAAGAAAACAAGAACAAATTTTCTCAACAAAGGTTCAAATACTTCATTCATGAGAGACTGGAATGTAGCAGGAGCATTGGTTAGCCCAAATGGCATAACCTTAAACTCGAAATGGCCATGGTGTGTCCTAAAAGTTGTTTTAGGTATATCGTCCTGGGCCATTCTAATTTGATGATAGCCAGCTCGTAAGTCAAGTTTAGTGAACCATCTAGCCCATTCAATTCATCTAGCAACTCTTCAATCACTGGAATGGGAATTTGTTTTTGATCGTCCAGGAATTAAGCTTCCTATAATCCACACAAAGTCTCCAACTACCATCCTTCTTCAACACCAAGAGAACAGGAGAAGCGAAAGGGCTATTACTCTTTTGTATAATTCCACTCTCTAGCATTTCTTGACTTGTCTCTCTATCTCATTTTTTTGAATAAAAGGGCTTCTATAAGGTTTTTGAGATATTGCCTCAATGTTACCTTTGAGTGTATTTTATGGCATGAGATCTAGCTGGGGGCAGGCCTTGTGGTTCTTGGAAGACATCATGGTATTCTTGCAATATACCCTGCACTGCATGCAAACATCTTGAGCAACATCTCCATTCATATAAAATAAATATCCCACCAATACTTCCCTTGTTTTCCGGAACAATCTATCCAATGCCTTCCCACTGATCACTTTAAGCGAACCTTCTTCACTGGTACCCTTAAGCACAACTTTCTTCTCCCTTGACTCAAGGTCACTCCATTTTGTTAATCAAAGGAAACAGGACTGAACCCCTTTAACCTTCTACTCCAAGCACCATGTCACAACACCATGCAAAATCCTAAAATTGGCAATGAATTCATGACCTTGCATACTCCATTTAATTTAGAGCACATAGTTCCACTCAACAACTTTTCCACATTTGCTACAGCCACAGACAAGGGAGTTGTTTGCTCGGCCACAAATCCTAATTGCTTCACTGCTTCTGGATCAATAAAGTTATGGGTCGCCCCACTATCCACCAAAATAGTCAATGGTTTCTTCTTACTCGATCCCTTAACCTTGATGGTGTTATGTGTAGCAGAACCTGTGAGTGCATGAACTGAAATTTGCCCCCCTTCATGTTCTTCTTCAGCTACGTCCTCTTCTATGATTTCCTGTTCTTCCTCTTTAATCCTCACATCACTTTCCTCGTCTCCAGAAATCATATATAACTTTGTTTTACAAACATGACCTGCGTGATATTTTTCATCTCAATGAAAGCAAAGACCCTTACTCCTTCTCTCATTTAATTCTGCACCATTGAACCATTTTTGTTGACACTTGTTGATGATGAGGCAGGGGTATAGTTGGTGTTGTTCTTGTGTTGGTGATCGTTAGTTTTGGTGGTAGTTTGGCTTTTGGTGTTATAAATAGAGGTAGAATAGGGAATTATTGTTTTTGGTTTAGTCTTTTGCAGGTTAAGCTCAGCTTGCTTGGCTAGATCCATAGCTTCATCATAGGTTTGAGGTTTGGACATAAGCACCGACCCATGAATTTCCTCCTTCAATCCACTGAGAAAGCTGGAAGAAAGTATTCATCAGTAAATCTCTCCTTAACCACAATTTGTGCCCTTAATTCTTCAAACTCGTCAACATAAGCTTCGACAGTAGTGATCTGCTTAAGCTTGTTGAAACCTGCCTGTGGGTCTTACTTTTGGATGGAGCAAACCTATTAATAACATCATGAACAAATGCTTCCCATTGAACCTGTCCCCTACCAGCTCGATAAAAAAGGTACCAATGACGTGCCCTGCCCTCAAAGTATGTGGAAGCAAATTTGGTTTTTTTAAAATCATCCATTGGGTTAAAATCAAAATATTGTTCACAACAAATAGCCCAACCCCTTGGGTCAGTTCCATTGAACTTAAGACAATCCATCTTTGGTGGTTTACTGTTTGGCCAATGGTTTTGGTTTGGGGGAAAGTTTGGGATGAAGGCTTGGTTTTGGTTCTGATTGAAATTAAACCCAGGTGGTAGAAACTGAGTATAACGTGGAGGTGTCATATTGAAATTCTGTCCGGAGGGTCTAATGTGTGAAGTTGTGGGTATGGTGGTGTAGGTTGGAAAGGTTTGTGAACTAACATTGGAAAATTGATGATACCTGCCCTGGTCCCCTCCAACATTACTCCCTCCTGCATCTATTCCGGCACTTTGCGGAGTTGCTGGAGAACCACCACTTACATTCTTCCCTTTCTCTACTCCTTCCTTCGAAATCATCGTGGTAAGCAGCCGCTTAACCTCTTCCATGGAATCCTCCAAACCCATAACTCTTTCATCACTCTTCTCCTGATTTGCCTTCATCTCTAGCATCGTTTCGTTCAAAGTATCAAACTTATGCTCATGAACCCCCAATTTATCGAAAACCTCCTTGAATCTCGTTCCCTCTGCCATGAATTGACCAGCTCTGATACCACTTGTAACAGCTTAGTAACAGCTTAGTAACCAAGGCAATAAAAATTGAAGTATTGAGCAAGAACAAAGCAGGCAAATGAATTCAAACTGGAAATTGATATCACTCCAATGAAATCTACAAATCGTACCAAGAAATCAAACTAACAGCAATTTGAAAATAAAAGATTACTAACTAATTCGGAAAACAAGAAGAGCAAAAGGAAATAAGGTTACAGAGAAAAGGATAATCGATTTCTTCCATGTTCTCCACTACTGCATCCTCACCCCCTTAACCATTAGCCATGGCACGTGGCCACGTCTTGTATGTAACCGTCCGACGAAGGAAACAACGGAAAACAATTCCCTTTCCCACGATAGCTACCAGCACGTGACAAACACCATACCTTAATTAAAATAAAACGACGTAGTACCTACTCAAAGCGAATTCAGGATTTTGTGTCAAGCTGTTACACTCCCTTCCCCTTAACCTTTGCCTTGACCTCAAGGCAAGAAATCTGGAAACTGGGCATCAATGGCTGCTGCATCTTCCCATGTGGCATCTTCTGGAGGACCGTGAGACCATTGTACCAACACCTGAGGTAAAGCCTTATTGTTTTTCTTTATCATTCTGCGCTCCAGAATTCTCAAGGGATGTACTTGAAATTGGCCTTCAGCTCCCATTCTCGGAAGGTCTGTTGTGACTGAAATCCTCTCCCCAATCTTCTTCTTGAGTAACGAGACATGAAATACGGGATGAATTTGTGATGCAGCTGGCAGTTCCAATTTGTAGGCAACATTTCCGATCTTATCAATGACCTTGTAAGGGCCATAATATTTTGCTGCCAACTTAAGATTCGTGCGATTAGCAATTGTGCTCTGTCTATAAGGTTGGAGTTTGAGATAAACCCAATCCCCAATACTAAACTCCCTCTCAGTTCTTCCTGAATCTGCGTACTGCTTGTACCTGTTCTGAGCCTGCTGGATGCAATCTTTCAACAATGCATTCAATGTTTCCCTCTCCCTGAGCATGTAACCCACACCCCCTACAATAGCTTTCTCCTCTATTGCTATTGGCACCACCATTTGCCTAGGATTCACCCCATAAAGAGCTTCGAACGGTGACATACCTATAGATGAATGTGGTGTTGAATTATACCACCATTCAGCCATGGGTAACCATTGACTCCATTTTAAAGGCCTGTGACAAATCATAGCTCTCAGATATGCTTCCAAACATCTGTTCACTCTTTCGGTTTGACCATCACTCTGCGGGTGGTAAGCTGAACTAAAATGTAACTCAGTCCCAAGTAATTTAAATAATTCCCTCCAAAACTGACCTATAAAAAGGGTGTCTCTATCACTAACAATAGACTTAGGCAGACCATGCAATTTATAAATTTGGTCTAAGAACACCTTAGCCAATTCAGGAGCATTTATGGGGAGGGTGAGAGCAATAAAGTGACTATACTTAGTCAACCTATCAACCACCACAAGTATCATATCCTTACCTTGAGACTTCGGAAGCCCTTCAATGAAATCCATAGACACATCTTCCCAAATCTGGTTTGGAATTGGTAATGGCTGTAAGTAGCCTGGATACGGAACATTTTCTGTCTTGGTTCTTTGGCAAATATCACATTTCTTGACTAATAATTCAACCTCCTTCCTCATAGTTGGCCAATAGAAGTACATAGCCACTCTCTTCAGTGTTGCGTCCCTACCCGAATGCCCTCCGTAGCTACTGCTGTGCATTTCTAACAGTATTTGCTGCCTCAAATTCCCTTTGTTTCCCACGTAGATCTTACCTGCCCTTCTCAATAACCCTTGTGTCAAAGTCCAACCTCCATTTTCCTCCCTTTGTGCTGCCATAGATAAATACTCATCAACAAATGGATCATCTTCATAGGTATCAATTACATCAGTTAGCCAATTAGGATAAACTGAGGTAATAACATTGAGCTTTCCCTCCACCTCATCTCTCCTGGAGAGTGCATCCGCCACCTTATTTTCCGCCCCTTTTTTGTACACAATCTGGTAATCGAGCCCCATTAACTTAGCAAGCCACTTCTGTTGTAAAGACTAGTAACTTTCTGCTCCAAAAAATATTTTAAGCTCTGCTGGTCGGTCCTTATAATAAAAGGATTACCTTGTAGGTACGATCTCCACTTTTGTACTGCCATAACAATTGCTAACAATTCTTTCTCGTATGTAGACAAAGCTTGATTCTTAGGACATAAAGACTTACTCAAGAACGCTAATGGCCGCCCTTTTTGCATAAGTACAGCACCAATACCACAGTTGCTTGCATCTGTTTCAACAACAAAAACCTCCCGGAAGTTGGGCATTGCCAAAACAGGAGTAGTGGTCATCTTCTTCTTCAACTCTTGGAAAGCTAATTCAGCTTGAGTATTCCATTGAAATTCCCCTTTTTTCAGTAGCTGCGTTAAGGGTTTAGCAATGATGCCATAATTCTGCACAAACCGCCTGTAGTATCCCGTTAAACCTAGGAAACCCCTCAATTGTTTCACAGTAACTGGTCTTGGCCACTGCACCATTGCCTCTATTTTTTTTGGATCTGCTGCTACTCCATTTTGATTCACAATATGACCAAGGTATTCCAGTTCTTGCTGTGCAAAGCTGCACTTACTCATCTTAGCAAATAGCTTATGCTTCCTCATAATCTCCATAACTTCTCTAAGATGATCCAAATGACTATCCAAAGTACTGCTATATATTAGAATGTCATCGAAGAAAACAAGAACAAATTTTCTCAACAAAGGTTCAAATACTTCATTCATGAGAGACTGGAATGTAGCAGGAGCATTGGTTAGCCCAAATGGCATAACCTTAAACTCGAAATGGCCATGGTGTGTCCTAAAAGTTGTTTTAGGTATATCGTCCTGGGCCATTCTAATTTGATGATAGCCAGCTCGTAAGTCAAGTTTAGTGAACCATCTAGCCCCATTCAATTCATCTAGCAACTCTTCAATCACTGGAATTGGGAATTTGTTTTTGATCGTCCAGGAATTAAGCTTCCTATAATCCACACAAAGTCTCCAACTACCATCCTTCTTCAACACCAAGAGAACAGGAGAAGCGAAAGGGCTATTACTCTTTTGTATAATTCCACTCTCTAGCATTTCTTGGACTTGTCTCTCTATCTCATTTTTTTGAATAAAAGGGCTTCTATAAGGTTTTTGAGATATTGCCTCAATGTTACCTTTGAGTGGTATTTTATGGTCATGAGATCTAGCTGGGGGCAGGCCTTTTGGTTCTTGGAAGACATCATGGTATTCTTGCAATATACCCTGCACTGCATGCGAAACATCTTGAGCAACATCTCCATTCATATAAAATAAATATCCCACCAATACTTCCCTTGTTTTCCGGAACAATCTATCCAATGCCTTCCCACTGATCACTTTAAGCGAACCTTCTTCACTGGTACCCTTAAGCACAACTTTCTTCTTCCCTTGACTCAAGGTCACCTCCATTTTGTTAAAATCAAAGGAAACAGGACTGAAACCCTTTAACCATTCTACTCCAAGCACCATGTCACAACCACCCAATGGCAAAATCCTAAAATTGGCAATGAATTCATGACCTTGCATACTCCATTTAAATTTAGAGCACATAGTTCCACTCAACAACTTTTCCCCATTTGCTACAGCCACAGACAAGGGAGTTGTTTGCTCGGCCACAAATCCTAATTGCTTCACTGCTTCTGGATCAATAAAGTTATGGGTCGCCCCACTATCCACCAAAATAGTCAATGGTTTCTTCTTACTCGATCCCTTAACCTTGATGGTGTTATGTGTAGCAGAACCTGTGAGTGCATGAACTGAAATTTGCCCCCCTTCATGTTCTTCTTCAGCTACGTCCTCTTCTATGATTTCCTGTTCTTCCTCTTTAATCCTCACATCACTTTCCTCGTCTCCAGAAATCATATATAACTTTGTTTTACAAACATGACCTGCGTGATATTTTTCATCTCAATGAAAGCAAAGACCCTTACTCCTTCTCTCATTTAATTCTGCACCATTGAACCATTTTTTGTTGACACTTGTTGATGATGAGGCAGGGGTATAGTTGGTGTTGTTCTTGTGTTGGTGATCGTTAGTTTTGGTGGTAGTTTGGCTTTTGGTGTTATAAATAGAGGTAGAATAGGGAATTATTGTTTTTGGTTTAGTCTTTTGCAGGTTAAGCTCAGCTTGCTTGGCTAGATCCATAGCTTCATCATAGGTTTGAGGTTTGGACATAAGCACCGACCCATGAATTTCCTCCTTCAATCCACTGAGAAAGCTGGAAAGAAAGTATTCATCAGTAAATCTCTCCTTAACCACAATTTGTGCCCTTAATTCTTCAAACTCGTCAACATAAGCTTCGACAGTAGTGATCTGCTTAAGCTTGTTGAAACCTGCCTGTGGGTCTTTACTTTTGGATGGAGCAAACCTATTAATAACATCATGAACAAATGCTTCCCATTGAACCTGTCCCCTACCAGCTCGATAAAAAAGGTACCAATGACGTGCCCTGCCCTCAAAGTATGTGGAAGCAAATTTGGTTTTTTTAAAATCATCCATTGGGTTAAAATCAAAATATTGTTCACAACAAATAGCCCAACCCCTTGGGTCAGTTCCATTGAACTTAAGACAATCCATCTTTGGTGGTTTACTGTTTGGCCAATGGTTTTGGTTTGGGGGAAAGTTTGGGATGAAGGCTTGGTTTTGGTTCTGATTGAAATTAAACCCAGGTGGTAGAAACTGAGTATAACGTGGAGGTGTCATATTGAAATTCTGTCCGGAGGGTCTAATGTGTGAAGTTGTGGGTATGGTGGTGTAGGTTGGAAAGGTTTGTGAACTAACATTGGAAAATTGATGATACCTGCCCTGGTCCCCTCCAACATTACTCCCTCCTGCATCTATTCCGGCACTTTGCGGAGTTGCTGGAGAACCACCACTTACATTCTTCCCTTTCTCTACTCCTTCCTTCGAAATCATCGTGGTAAGCAGCCGCTTAACCTCTTCCATGGAATCCTCCAAACCCATAACTCTTTCATCACTCTTCTCCTGATTTGCCTTCATCTCTAGCATCGTTTCGTTCAAAGTATCAAACTTATGCTCATGAACCCCCAATTTATCGAAAACCTCCTTGAATCTCGTTCCCTCTGCCATGAATTGACCAGCTCTGATACCACTTGTAACAGCTTAGTAACAGCTTAGTAACCAAGGCAATAAAAATTGAAGTATTGAGCAAGAACAAAGCAGGCAAATGAATTCAAACTGGAAATTGATATCACTCCAATGAAATCTACAAATCGTACCAAGAAATCAAACTAACAGCAATTTGAAAATAAAAGATTACTAACTAATTCGGAAAACAAGAAGAGCAAAAGGAAATAAGGTTACAGAGAAAAGGATAATCGATTTCTTCCATGTTCTCCACTACTGCATCCTCACCCCCTTAACCATTAGCCATGGCACGTGGCCACGTCTTGTATGTAACCGTCCGACGAAGGAAACAACGGAAAACAATTCCCTTTCCCACGATAGCTACCAGCACGTGACAAACACCATACCTTAATTAAAATAAAACGACGTAGTACCTACTCAAAGCGAATTCAGGATTTTGTGTCAAGCTGTTACAATGTGCCACATGGCAACCACCCATTGGCCAAAAAAATGGGTCATGGGTCAGAAATGACCCGTCTCTACTATGAGACGGGTCATGGTGTTCTCATATAAGTTTTTGTCATAGAAAAAATATGATCCTATAGAAAGAGTAAGTATAAATTAAAATAATTGATAGAAAAGTGTGATCCTATAGAAACAGAAAATATAAATTAAAATAATAACAAAAATCCAACAAGTCCAAAACCTTTTTACAGAAAAAAAAAACTATTTTTCTAGATAAAGTATACCTTGAAGTAATCAGATGGTATCAATCCAATATCTATGGGGATAGGGAAGCTGACCGCAATTCAGACCAGAGTCATAACAATTATCTCAAATGATGATTCAAAATTATATCAGCAAATTGCTTTGAAAAAATCAGTAAGACATTACTTCTACCGCAACTGATCCTATATCAACCCAACCGAGCAACTGTCGCTTGTTTCTTACTGAAGGCTGCTCCGATAAAGAATGGGGGCAAGCTTTAGCTACCACCCGATTTGAGTGTATTACTCAACCTGCACAGTGAAACTTTTAATTAGTAATTACAGAAAAAGTTTGGAGGTGGGGAGACACATTTCGTAATTCCTGTAGTATTTTGCAATATTCTGATGCAAATAACTAACTCATAAAATAAAAAATAATACTACCTCCGACCCAAAATGAATGTTCAAAAAAAAACATTGTTATTGATCAAAAGCAAAATTATAAAAAAAGATTGTAGACATTCATTTTGGGAGGGAGGTTATATGTCAAAGTTTGGCACATCAAATTCAGCATTAAAATATGGGGAGCACTATTCTCGATCTAGTTTTCAACCATGCACTTAGTCACCCCCTTTCACGGTTGAGACATAAGCATCCACAATCTCAACATGTTGAATGAAAGAACACAAAGCTATGGCATACTCGTATTATGGAAGTTTTGAAAATTTCTGTAAGGGTGGAGGCAATGGGTTATATTTATCCTTCAAAAGTTAAGTAATCAAACTAGGACTCTTTTCTTGGCACAGTGGGAGTATATGTTAGAACTAGGCAGATACATTATCCATATTCAAAATAGACATGGTTCACTTCTTTAATGACTATTTTCAGTTGACTATTTTCAATGTTTTGAATCTTTTGATTAGTTATCATCTCTCATGAAATGATTGGACAGTCATTGCGTACCAATTCAAAATTTCAGTACGCAATTGGTAGCTACTATTCTCCTCCAATGCAAGCCCTCCCCCCCCCAAAAAAAATAAATAAAATAAATAAATAAATAAATCACACCCTCTTGCATTTGATTAACACATCACTTAATGTACTGGACTCTCTTAGGTTGCGTTTGGTAGCACAAGTGCTTGATGCTTAATACTCCTTCCGTCTTTTTAGTTTGTTCACACTTTGATCAAAACACGAGTTTTAAGAAAAAGTGTGTAAAATTAATAGTTGAGTGGGTGTTGTGAGTATGAAAAGAGTGATGTGATATGTGAGTGATATGGTTGTTGTAAGTATGACAAGTGGACCCATTGAATAAAAATAATACTCCCTCCGTCCCGCTTGAAATTGCAAAACCTGCCATTTTCGGCGTCCCATAGAAATTACAAAATCCATAAATGGAAAGTTTTTACCCACTTGCACACTCACATCCACTAACCCACTAGCTATTCTCTACCCCACTTTCTCTCTCCCACTCAACTATCAACACTCACAACACATCACCTTTTTCACTTTTTCCCTTAATTATTGTGCCATATTTTTTTTTTTGCAATTTCCGGCGGACGGAGGGAGTATAAACATTCCTTTTATAGGGTGTGAACAATAAAATGGGACACCCAAGGCAAAAAGCAAACAGATAATAGAGTGAGTACACTGTAGGGTAATTTGGAGGTATGGTGTTTGATTTAATTCTTTCATTCAACTTGAATATGTCCAACATCCTCTGAATAATATCAAAATCCTTGTTTAACCAATAAGAGTCTCACTCAACATTCAACATCTAGCACTCAATGTGATCAAATGCATCCTACCTCCAAATTACCCGACATTGTACTCCCTCTGTCCTGAAATGATCTTTTCATTTGCCATTTTTCATTGTCCCAAAAAGTTCTTCTCATTTTGACAATTTAGGCTTAAAATGTGCATAAACACAACATGGCTAGTGAAGCAAGTGCTCATATCTTTAAAAAGTTTGAATAGTCAAACGTGATGATCATTTTGGGACTGAGGGAGTATTAAGCATCATGCATCAAGTGCCTGATGCTACCAAACACAACATTAATCTTAGTTATATCCATTGAAGCAAGTCCACAATTTTAATCTTAACTACACTAGAAAACTACTTCTCACAAACAAAGGTAAGCAAGGATTACTTACAAAATAATCATATTTAAACTTCAATAACCATCATTAATATACACAGACATCAAAGAGTCCGCAATAGTGTAGCATCTCTGTACCATTTGGTCAGGAATCAATCATAGGATTATCAAAGACAGATCCCTTTCATATCGGCTCATGCATGGTTAAGGATCTTCGTGACATATTTATGCACTTCGAAAACGGGATAATTCAGGGGATTTTCTCTCTCAGGATTGTGTAGAGATTGGGGAGAGGTTATTCATTGACAACATAGTTTTATTGTTTTTGTTTTCAACTTTCATTCCGCCAAACTATCTACTTCTTCTTCTTCTTCTCCCAAAATGTGATTCTTCTTTCCCATAAATGTTAGTGTTTTTTTTTTTCCATCCCAAATGACTAGCCACCACTTATATCAGACATGACTTTACAATCAAGATCCCCATACTCTCCAGATCACCAGCTACCATTATGGATAAAAAGGATTGTAATCATTTGTAGGAACAAGCATCTTAGTAATCCCTCAGTCTTCATGTCTATTGTCTACCAGAGTAGAGCTCAAAGTTTTTAAGATTCCTAATTAAGTTTCCAACAACCATTGTTTGATGTTAGGATTTTCAAAAGCACGTTTTATTTAAAGGTATTGAAAATCAACAGTCTGCAGGGTAATTTAGGAAATGCTTAATTTGCATAGGGTATAGTTAGAAACTATTTGTTTGGTAGGCAAAAATCCATGAACTATTAGAAATATTGATATTTAGGCCTATAACGTCTAAAATCCTTGAGGTTATCTATCATTTGATTTAGGGTCTCCTTCCCTAAAGTCCAAAACGTTTTACTCCCTATGTCCGGATTTAAGGTTCTTACTTTCCTTTTTAGTCTGTCCCAATTTAAGGTTCTTACTTTACTTTATTACCTAAAATGGAAAATGGGACCCACTTGTCATTCTCACAACAAAAACTCCCTACCCACTTTCTCTCTCTTACTTTACTTTCCACACTCACAACATTTACTTTTTCTTAATCTCCGTGTAAAGTCAAATTAAGAACCTTATAGTGGGACGGAGGGAGTAACTGTTAAGTTTCCATGTGCTTAACATGTGACCCACTTTTTAGGGATAAAATGGGTATATGATACTTTAGAAAAAGGTAGACCGAAACTCCCTGATCTATGACCATGAAAAACTGAAGTGGTGTGTACAATAGGTAGTCCCTGAACTATGACCATTGAAACTATTATTTGTAACTTCACTAATAACGACAACTATTTCAAGATAAGTGGTAGTTAAGAAGGCAGAAACTGATTAACAATCAAATCCAGTTTAAATTCCAAGAAACATCAAACTACTGTCAACATCTATATGACTACATCTGCAAAGATTTGAACTTACCAGTCCAATCCCTCGAAGAGACCTTCCCCTTTTATGGCAGACGTCTTAAATATAGCCCATTGACGATTTTTGATTTTGTGCAGTTCTAAAGACTCAGTCACTACAGCATCATCGAGCGCACCAGGAAGATCCTATTCACCAAAATATTTAAAATCAAGAAGTGTAGTATTTTCACAAATGTGGCAAAGGAGATTTGCAGCCTGAAAACTCCAACAACTGACTAACAAATCAGTAGAGACCCACCTGCTTATTCGCGAAAATCAGAACAACAGCACCTTTTAACTCGTCCTCCTGAACAGAAGACCAATAGATGTTACTAAAAGTACAGGTTGGATAACATGAGATAATGATGTATGAACCATGGCTATGAGGGAACAAATATAATGTGCCATAGTGAAGAGAAAATGCAGGAACGGGAGCGGAAAGGAAGCCTACAGAGATAGTAGCTATATACTGCTAATATATTGGACTCTGAACAAAAAAAAAAAAAAAGAGTAATAAGCAACAGCTTCAATTTACATGACCAATTCTGGCCCACTATGTACCTGACTAAGGTGAAAAATTATTTCATTATGCAATAATAAGTTCAGCAAATAGAGTACCTCCAAAATTGCATGAAACTCCTCTCTGGCTATTACCAGCCTATCAGTGTCACTAGAATCAACCACGTAAATTATGGCCTGGGTATTTGGAAAATAGCATCTCCAGTATGGCCTGAGGGGAACCAAAACATGTCAGCTGATGAACTTGTGGAATGATGAGAAATGAAACCAATGGAATATCATAATTAAACATATCAGATCCCTTCTCCTTAGATGCATCGGCTGTGGCCGGCATGGGAAAATGATCTCACGCAGGAAATGGAAACAAAGAAACATTTGACCAAAGAGCTACCTGATACTGGTCTGCCCACCTGTATCACAAAACACAGCAGAAAAGAGAATTAACAGAGCATCTTTTTCTTTTCATTTTCCCCCTTTATACTTACTGGTAAATATCATAAAAAATAATCTAGAAATAAGTAAGTAGGAAGTAACAAACAGTGTAAAAGACCAAAAATCACAATCAAAGGAACTCAGAAGGACAGCGAACGTAGAGGTCTGTCACCAGCATACTTGGGCCACCCAAGTTTTCGAAAACTAGCTAGAGAGCCAGGGAAACTTCCAGATGTTGCAAATAGGTCAGTATAGTAAGTTTTCAGGCCCAACCACCTAACTCACAACAGCTGCATTTGATATCTCTCTTTTAGTATAGGAAGGATACTACCATTCATGTTATTATTTGAATTAGATCCACATCGAACATATTTGAATGTATGTTGTTCATATTTGAATTTGATTCATATAGTCGTGAATAGTATTTGATTTCACTTCGTAAAGACCAACTGTATCTGTATGTGACGAATTTTTTTGCTTGATTCAAATTCATAATGCCATTATGCCACTATTTGACTTAACAAACCCACGGAGAGAAATGATTAAACAG
Organism: Campanula takesimana; assembly: GCA_026119855.1. NCBI lineage: Eukaryota > Viridiplantae > Streptophyta > Magnoliopsida > Asterales > Campanulaceae > Campanula > Campanula takesimana. The sequence goes on from JAOWBW010000228.1 coordinate 27,196, forward strand.
TTTCTTTCAAAATCTTGTGTTCTTTCAATAGTATGATCATTTGGAACAGAACACTAGTACATTACATATTCATCTTTATCAATTCCACCAACTTAAAAACTATCACCTATTTTCTTGATATAGGATACAATATTGTGAATATCAATGGGAAAACGGAACCAAATCAGGTTGATATCCTCACAAGAAAGGGAAGAAAAAAAACATAATCAACAAAACCACTTGTTCAACCAAAACACTCTCAGATTAAGCTACAATGTTAGAATACAAAAGGCAAAAGCCAGAATATTTATGACCTTGTCAACATTCCAGAAAAGTTATCTCAGATTAACGTTTGCCAAGCACTAGCACATGTAAAGAAATTACTACCTCCGTCCCAAAATGAATGTCCCAATAATTTCAAATTTTTTCTTGATCAAGAGAAAATTTGAATTTTTTTTAGGACATCCCATTTCAGGATGGAGGGAGTAAAAAACCTGCATAGAATACTGAGAGAACCTAAAAGCCATATAGACATACAACATCATGAACTGATAAGTATCTACTAACTTCGAAATAGTAAAGAAGTAAAAATATCTTCAGCTAGCATTTTTGGAAGCTGATTCCATCATAATTTTCTCAGTTATAAATTGATCAATATTTGTAACTACCCAAACAACGGAACCACATAGAACAACCCGCCAATAACTAACACTCACAAAATTCCAAGTTGACATGCATGAAAGAAAATTTCGTACTAATCTACTAACAGTTGATCGAAAAAAATTACACAAAAAGTTTCCAAAAACAAAATAAAGATCATCAAGTAAGTAGCATACCGAGATCCCAAACTTGGAACTTTATGTTGTTATATTGCACTGTCTCGACATTAAAACCAATAGCTGCATCAAAAGCAAATCCAAAAGTATCAATCCCACCATGCCAAACAAAAATAAGCAAAAGCTTACAACTCATGTTCAATAATTTAGACAAGGCAGCATTGAATGCAAGAAAAACAAATAAGAACAGAGAAAAAAGTACCAACTTGGAATGGTGGAAACAACTTCACCCATATGCATCCGATCTGAACAAGATTAAATAAAGAACTTAATTGCCAAAGATAACTTGAAAAAAAAAAAAAAAAAAAAAAAAAAAAGGCTAGACTATTAACAATTGAGAAATGATCATACAGAGAATAGTGGTTTTGCCAGCATTGTCAAGACCCAAAACTAGGATCCGAGCTTCCTTGTTACCAAACAGCGATGAGAACAACTTTGTAAACATAATACCCATCTTTCTCAAAAATAAAATATTAAGGATATCCCCCTCAACCAAGCACAAACCAAACACCACCGAATTGAATTTGAATTCGAACAAAAGTAATTAGGGTTCTTACAAGCAAGCTAACATACCAGTAAGAATGTCCGGGTTTTGAAATCTAAGGGGCTAATTTGAGAAATTATGAAAATTAAGGGGAGGGGGAACAGTGAGAATCGAGTTTAAACTCCATCTCCTCAGCTCCGCTCTTCTTAATTCATTATTGAAGCTATCAACGGAATTTCAATTGTAACCCAGGGAAAATCCTAATCTTATACTTTGCCTAAACCCGGTTCCCTCCGGTTATAACTTATAACTGTGCGTTTTCATTATTTTAGAGGGGCAAATTGCAAAATAGGACATGCGATCGACATCGTTTTTCCGATCTAGAGGAGTATAATGTATTAATTAAAAATGGGCTTTCCCCGCTCATAAAAGGGGCAAACCATTTACTCTCTCAACGAGATCCGTCTCACGTGTAATACAGTCTCACACAAATTTTTGTCATATTAATTTTGTGAATTTAGAGTTTGATATAATCAAAATTTATCGGTTTAAAAGATTTTTCGTTGAATTTGGTAAAAAACATGATTAGGTCATAATGTGTCGTGCACGTAATTGACAAATTGATTAATTTGAATTGATCGATGACTTTTTTAAGAGTTTTTTTTAAAAGGTAAATTAATTTCATTCACATAAAAATTAAAAGATGGCATTCCACATAGATCGGAGTTTCATCTCTTACAATGTTTGCGAACTTATTAACATACATAATATAGAACCCTGCATCAAATCTCAATTGACCGTTCTTTTGAACAATGACTTGGGTCGCACAAATGATTCTATAAGTATAACTTGGACACTGTCTATCAATGAAATTCACAAAATCTCTACAATAGTAAAATTTGGCTATGAGGACACGATAAATGAAATCATCTAGCTCGGCAACAAGAGTCAAACCAAGCGTTCCTTGTATTACAACAAAAAGAAACACAAACAATAGGCAAATACTCCCAACGCAATGAGGAGAATACAAAGTCTCTCGACTATGGAGAGAATATCCAATTTCCAAAGTTATTGTATAAACATAAAAACAAGTTAAACAAATCGAAAAGAATAATGACGATAAATTAAGATATATCAATGAGAATGATCATCTTCCAACCAAATTTCAAAAGAGAGTCCCATCAAAATATAGATTGGATCAAAATTCATTCATGTAGCTTCGTGAATCATCATCGCCCTCTAAAAATGACGAGAATGCAAAACAAAAACTTGAAAAAGGAAGGAAAAACATAAACACAATTGTTATAATCTCAACAAATTGAGATTACAAAAGTTGTGTTGTTGAAGATTAATTATGAAAGATGATAAAAGTGACATTTTTATCAGTATCGAAACTTATTTCAAAATGCACGGTAGCTGTTTTATAACTTAAAAGTAACAAAACTTATATTAAAACACGCGCTGGCAATTTCTGTAAATAATCATAACTTTTCAACACTAATATTGGTATTCTTTAAATAGTTTGTTTCATTAAAGGGTTAATGACAATTTAGGGCCTGAACTCAAGGGGGGCGTCTAAAAGGGGCCTCGACTTTTTTTTCCGCTAAATCAGGGCTCAAAATCAATTTATTTTTTTTGGCAATTAGGGGCTTTCTGACGGTTTCCGTCAAAAACCACCGTTAAGTGGACATGTGCGCTGCACGTGACTTTTCACTGAGGGCAAATTGGGCAATCACGTTTGGGTTAATAACAATTTAGGGCCTGAACTCAAGGGGTGTCTAAAAGGGGCCTCGACTTTTTTTTTCCGCTAAAAATAATGTATTTTCGTTAAAAGCTAGTTTTCCTAAGTTGTCATTAACCCTAAATTGTCATTAAATAAACGCCCCCCTTGAGTTCATGCCCTAAATTGTCATTAACCCTTCATTAAAAGCTAGTTTTCCTACGATCGGAAAAACGTATTTTCAAATACACGCTCATTAATTCACATCAACACTCTCATACACTACAACCTACACTCAAAAACACTAGCACGAACACTCAACAAACATTCTGACTATCATTCCAAACACTATTATTGGCACTTCAAAATACTAATACTGGCGCTAGTAGTGCGAGTGATAAAGAGCGGCATTGTATGTGTTTTGTTAGTGCCAGTGCATTTATCAATGTGTGTCACGTGTGTAAAGAGCGTCAGTGTATGTACTAAATGACACTTAAACCCTTGAATTTTGGAGTTAAAAGACCTAAACACCTAACACATGATGCGCACATGACTGATTTCATTAAAATTCTAACATTCATTAGGTTTCAGGGTGCAAAGTGGTATAATTTTAATAATGTTACCAAAATGGGATAAAATTTGCACGAGTGTGCAAAGTGAAATTTGGTGTTTACTTTGGGAGGGTAAACGTATTTTGCCTATAAAAAATTACACACTCCGTCTCAAAGTAAGATTCTTACATTGGTTATGCATGCTTAATTAAGAAAACACTAGAAAAATGAATGAAGATTGCAACTGGGTTAAGGATATAATTATACAAAACACTATTCATTATGGAAGTCGATAAAAAGTAGGTATAAAGTGTTGGTTTTTTTTTTTTTTTTTTTTGTAATAATTAACACAAGCATGACGAAAGTTTCCAAAACACTATTCATCAATTTCCAATAAGAATAAAACTCTTACTTTGGGACATCAAAAAAGAAAACTAAAATTTTACTCCGGGACAGTGGGAGCACATTGATCCTCTAATGCTCGAAGCAAAATGATTTCAATTGTACTTTTGAGGTATTGTTATTTATTTTAAAATGCCAAAAAAATAATTAGCATTTGTTATTTTGTTATGGGATGGAGTTAAACTTATCATGTTACACTGCTCGCCTAGAGATGCCGTTTCACGGTTCGCCAAAATTAAAACCGTTTATAAACCGTTAATTGACGGTCCACGGTACAGTTCACCGGTTCATTCCGTTGATCTATTTTTTTTTTTTTAAAAAAAAACAATTTGAGCAGTTTTCAGGCAATTTTTAAAAAAGTTTGTTTTTTTCTTCTTATTTTTTGATACATTATAAATTATTTTACTTTACATAGATATTAAAGAAATTTTGAATTACATATTTTTAAAGGAAGTATGCCATCCATTTGGAAGCCTCGTAAGTGTGTGTGCATAAAGGATTTCGGCGAAGGTCGTTCTCTTCTTTGGTTCATCCATGATTTGGTGGATGTTATATCTAGGGTAGCTATTGAATATGCTAACCCCACTGTTTGGGTCGAGCTTCCATTGTTTATGGATAGCCGACTTCTAAACATTTTCTCTGATTATAATAATATGTCTCTATGTATGTTTCAAAAAATAAATAAATAAGGAATTAAGGGGTGGAGTGGGACGGCGAGACATATTGTGTTGGAGTAGAGATCCCTCAAAGGAACAAGAGAAGAAAATCTGGAGCAGTGTTCCAGGCGGGCGCCTGGTATTGACCAGGCGGGCGCCCGGTTTGGACAGAAGGTCCGGTTCCTGTAATTGGTATGTAAGCGGGCGCCTGGTCCCCTTCAAGCGGGCGCCTGGAATGCCGAGAAAGTGCAGATTTTCAGGATTTCTCTTATGTTTAGGTTTAGGTCTTACTCTTGGTTTGCTATATAAACAATGTTCCGCCCCCACACTCATTGTAACTCAGATTTAACATATTATAGTGCAAGATCCTGGCTTGGTAGTGCCCCCAGACGTAGTCAAACATATTGACGAACTGGGTAAACAATTTCTGTGTCTTTTCTTGCTTTGATTTCTTGTGCTTTGTTTGTGTGCTGTTATTGTTCTTGTGGGTTTGCTTGGGTAGTGGAGGGTCATATCCTCAACAACTGGTATCAAGAGCTCTGGTTGGAGATCAGGGTTAATCGTAAGATTGGTTTATCAAGCGATTGGGTGTTGTCAAGCAATCAAGAATGGGCAAGGACAAACAGGCGGTTGAGAAATTTGATGGTTCTGACTACGGGTTTTGGAGGATGCAAATAGAGGATCTCTTGTACAACAAAGATCTCTATAAGCCTCTAAAGGGTGTCAAACCGGAAGGAGAAAAGCAAGAAGATTGGGATCTCATGGATCGGAAGGTCCTAGGGGTGGTTAGATCTACTTTGTCAAAGTGGATCGCGAAGACTACCAAGAAGGCGAAGACCACAAAGGAGCTATTGGATTATCTTACTGAGAGATTTGAAACTCCATCTGCTGCAAACAAGGTTGATTTGATACGCAAGATGGGTAGTCTCAAGATGCAAGAGGGAGGATCCTTAGCTAAGCACATTGATGAGTTTATGGATGTTATAGACTCATTGACTGCGCTGGATATTACGTTTGATGATGAGGTTCATGCATGCTTGTTGCTAGCGTCTTTACCAGGAAGTTGGAGCGGAACGGTGACAGCGATCAATGCTTCAGCGGGTAAGAACAAGTTGAAGTATGATGATGTTAAGGATTTCTTGTTGGGCGAGGAAAATCGTTTGAAGAAGTTGGGGACATCGTCTACTTCGGGATCGGCCTTAGCTACTACCAGCAGGGGAAGGCCGGGTACTAGCAATAAGGGGAGAACTGAATCAAGGGAAAACGTAGTGGGTGGTAAGGGCAAGGCCGTGGAGATCAGAGATAAACCAAGGGTTGCGAAAGGATCGGTGCAGTGTTATCATTGCAAGGAGTTAGGACACTACAAGAAGGATTGTCCCAATCGTGGGGGCAATTCGGTGAATGTGACAGTCGAAGGTGATGATGTACTGGTTCTGAGTGTTAGTAGTGCACTAGAATCATGGGTGCTGGATTCGGGGGCATCATTCCACTCTTGCGGGCATGCAGAAGAGATGGAGAATTATACTTCCGGTGATTTCGGTAAGGTCTATCTAGCGGATGGCGAGCCTTTGGAAATCAAGGGGAAGGGGGATGTCAGAATAGGAGCATCGGACGGGAAGGTCTTACATCTGAACGGGGTCAGGCACATTCCGGGTTTGAAAAAGAACCTATTATCAGTTGGGCAGTTGGACGAAGAAGGTTACAAGGTAACATTCGGCTGCAGGAACTGGGTTATCACCAAGGAGGATTCTGAGATCGCTCGGGGTAATAAGGAGGGGACATTGTATTTGGCGAATAACACCAAGGATAGTATCGCGGTGGCGTCAGCCAAGGGTGATACTGATTTGTGGCACTGTCGATTGGGTCACATGAGTGAGAAGGGGATGAAGATACTTTGTTCAAAGGGACTACTACCGGGTTTGAAGACAGTCGACGTGGGGATCTGCAAAGATTGTGTGTTTGGAAAACAGGCGAGAAGTAATTTCTCGAGGACAGGTAGAGCTTTGAGGGAAGCAAAGTTAGAACTGGTTCACACGGATTTGTGGGGACCATCTCCGGTAACTTCTCTGGGTGGTGCGTCATATTACATGACCTTCATTGATGATTCAACAAGGAAGGTCTGGGTTTATTTCTTGAAACACAAAGATGAGGCATTCGAGGTGTTTAAGAAATGGAGAGCCTTGGTGGAGAATCAGACGGGACTTAAGCTTAAGTGCTTGAGATCAGATAACGGAGGGGAGTATGAGCTCGGGGAGTTTAAGGAATATTGTGCAGCGAATGGGATTCGTATGGAGAAAACTCCAAAGGGCACACCACAACACAACGGGGTTGCAGAAAGGATGAACAGGACATTGAACGAGCGGGCTAGAAGTATGAGGTTGAAGTGTGGACTTCCGAAGACGTTTTGGGCATATGCAGTTGACACGGCGGCTTTCTTGATCAATAGGGGACCATCGGTACCATTGGGGAATGGAATTCCAGAGGAAGCATGGAGTGGCAAGCAGGTAAATTTGTCCTTTCTTCGCATATTTGGCTGCGTTTCATATGTTCATATTGATTCTGCTGATAGAACTAAGTTAGATGCAAAATCTGTAAAATGTACGTTTATTGGGTATGGTGGGGATGACTTCGGGTATAAGTTTTGGGATGACCAAAACCATAAAATTATTCGTAGTCGAGATGTGGTATTCAATGAACAGGTATTGTACAAGGACAGAAAGGGGGCATCTGATGATATTAGTTCGGAACCGGAGGTTGTAGAGGTGGATATTCCAAACTCGGGTGGGAGCAGGACGGTTCATGATGACCAAGGTCAGGGGGTCACTGAAGATGAACCACATACTCCGGAACCGGATATTCCGCTGCGTAGATCCAGCAGGTTGCGTGGATCACGTGACAGGTATACTCCTTCAAATTACTATTTGTTGTTGACAGATAGTGGGGAACCAGAATGTTATGTGGAGGCTGTTCGTAGTTCACTTTGTGATAAGTGGAAAGCTGCGATGGATGATGAGATGGACTCATTGAAAGCCAACAAAACTTGGGAGTTGATTAGACTGCCTAAGGGGAAGAAGGCATTGCATAACAAGTGGGTTTACCGGATCAAGGAGGAGGCAAACGGCAGTAAACGTTACAAGGCAAGGTTGGTTGTAAAGGGCTTTCAGCAAAAGTACGGTATTGACTACACCGAGGTATTCACTCCTGTTGTGAAGATGACCACTATCAGAATGGTTCTGGGGCTAGTAGTGGCGAATAACTTGTTGCTGGAGCAAATGGATGTAAAGACGGCCTTCCTTCATGGGGATTTGGAGGAAGAAATTTACATGAGACAACCAGAGGGATATTTGTCTAAGGGTAACGAGGAACTGGTTTGCAGGTTGACTAAGAGCTTGTATGGCCTTAAACAAGCTCCTAGGTAGTGGTACAGGAAGTTCGATAGATTCATGCACGATATTGATTTTGTCAGATGTGAGGCGGATCATTGTTGCTACTTCAAGAACACGGACAATGGGTATATAATCTTGCTGTTATATGTGGATGACATGCTAATAGCGGGCTCTAGCAGTAGAGAGGTAAACAGATTGAAGGCTCAGTTGTCAGAACGGTTCGAGATGAAGGATTTGGGGGAGGCCAGAAAAATCTTGGGCATGCGGATTGACCGGAATAGGGAGTTGGGTAAGTTGGTTCTTTCACAAGCAGAATACGTTGAGAAAGTCTTGACAAGGTTTTGCATGGAAGAGGCGAAGCCAACAGGGACACCATTGGGTATGCATTTCAAGCTATCCGAGAAGGACTCACCTAAGGGCAAGGAGGAGCGTGACAAGATGGAGAGGACTCCATATGCTTAGGCAGTGGGGAGTCTAATGTATGCAATGGTGTGTACAAGGCCGGATATTGCACATGCGGTGGGAGTAGTCAGCCGGTACATGGGCAATCCTGAGAAGCAACATTGGGAAGCGGTTAAATGGATCCTGCGCTACTTAAAGGGTACTGCTGGTAAGGCTCTATGTTTCTCAAGCAAGGAGGTCGTGTTAGCGGGTTATGTGGATGCGGATTTGGCATCAAGTGATCTTGATAAGAGGAGGAGTACCACGGGTTATGTTTTCACATTGGGTGGTACGGCTATCTCCTGGGCTTCTAAATTGCAGAAGATCGTGGCTCAGTCGACTGCGGAAGCAGAATATGTGGCAGTGACAGAGGCAAGCAAATAGATGGTATGGTTGCAGAACTTCTTGGGTGAACTTGGGAAGACGCGAAGTGGTAATGCTCTCTACAGTGACAGTCAGAGTGCAATACATTTGGCTAGGAATCCGGCGTTTCATTCTAGGACGAAGCACATTGAGCTGAGGTTTCACTACATCAGGCATCTCTTGGAGAGGAAGATCTTAAGGCTGGAGAAGATTTTGGGATCGGAGAACCCGGCTGACATGTTGACCAAGGTGGTAAACCTTGAAAAGTTGAAGCTATGCATAGCTTCAATTGGGCTTGGAGAATAAGAGAGGAGGAAGGCACTACCATGATCGAGGTGAGCACTAGGAAGACACCAAGGATGAGTTGAAGACGGATACGGGGTTTGTATATGCGGTTGATCTCTAGGTGGGAGATTGTTGGAGTAGAGATCCCTCAAAGGAACAAGGAGAAGAAAATCTGGAGCAGTGTTCCAGGCGGGCGCCTGGTATTGACCAGGCGGGCGCCCGGTTTGGACAGAAGGTCCGGTTCCTGTAATTGGTATGTAAGCGGGCGCCTGGTCCCCTTCAAGCGGGCGCCTGGAATGCCGAGAAAGTGCAGATTTTCAAGATTTCTCTTATGTTTAGGTTTAGGTCTTACTCTTGGTTTGCTATATAAACAATGTTCCGCCCCCATACTCATTGTAACTCAGATTTAACATATTATAGTGCAAGATCCTGGCTTGGTAGTGCCCCCAGACGTAGTCAAACATATTGACGAACTGGGTAAACAATTTCTGTGTCTTTTCTTGCTTTGATTTCTTGTGCTTTGTTTGTGTGCTGTTATTGTTCTTGTGGGTTTGCTTGGGTAGTGGAGGGTCATATCCTCAACATATTGCACACGCAAACGGTAATAAATTTCCAATTTTTAAAAATTTATATGGTTTGAACCAGTTCAAACCGCCGGTTTTGGAACCAAACCGCTGGTAAACCATAAACTGTCGGTTCACCCAGTTCAACGGTTCATTTGGGTCACGTTTCAGCGATTCGGAACCGCCGATTTATCTTGTTCAAACGTGAACCGTGTGCATACGCTCGCCTTCCCCAAGCAACCATTTTTCACCTCATTCCAAAACATAAAGGACCTGAACCATAATTTTACATGTATAATTTTAAAATACAATATTTATTTTGAACCATAATTTTACATGTATAATTTTAAAATACGATATTTATTTTGAGATGAACGAGAAGAGAAAGCGTGAACATAAGGTATTAACTTCGCTGGATTAATTCGCTTTACTCTTGTCATTAAAACAGTATGCAGGCGCTTGAGTTACTCGGTCCGGCAACACTTGTCCAACCTCAAAAGTCATCACTTGATTAGTAATCCCGACGAACTCCTCTACAAAATTAATTTAAAAAAAATAATATTACTTGTCATTTACGGTTTAATTCTGTATAATAAAAACTTTATAAATTAACAAGGAAAATTTAATCAGACTAACCATCAATAAAGTCCCAACGAACAGGTCTTTTAGTGACCACATCCTCGTAGTATCGAATGAACTCAACCTTCTCCCACACATTACACAAAAACCCGTCCGTCTCGACTGTTCCAACGTAAGTAGCATCATTCAGAAAGTCGGGCCGAGGTATGCCGACGCCAAAGTCAACGATTCGACACGTAGGATTGTTCGGGTCAAGGGTGTAGTAAAAAGAAGTGCCATTGTTCCACTCGATATCATATTGGAGCTCACCGAGTTGTTTTTGGATGATGTTCACGTTTCGGCCTCTAGGCCAGTCGTACCATAGATCGTTGATTTGAAGATGGCCGTTCGATAAGGATAAGAAGAGGATTGCATGAAATTGTTCTGGCCATGGTGATGGAGTTGGTGTTGGGGGGAGTTCATGGGTGTTAACAAAATGAGTTGTGGTTGTGAGTTGGAGGAGGAAGATGAATATGGCTGTGAATTGGAAGGTGTGTTTCTCCATGTGTGCGTGTGTGACTGTGTGTTTTTGGGTGCAGGGAAAGGTGAAGAAGATAGGCAGAAATGCACTTTCTTGTGGCTCAGAATTACACACTTTTTGGATTTGGATTTGGATTTGGAGATTTGGACAAGGCTATAGAGTCAGTCATACAAACTTAAAGGGCCCAAAAATGAAAGCCCAGCCCAAATTACTCGACCATTAAAATTGCTTTCGCATCAAAATGGGTCCCGTATATGTCAAATAAGAGCCCGTCTCCTGTACAACGGGTGTACGGCGTGCGACTGCGCCGAGCCGAGCCGGATTTTATTTTTTTTGCAACCCCAACTTTTTTTCCTCCAACATAAGTAACACTTATTATAACGAAATGTAACATTTTTTTTATTCAAGTGTAACACTTTTTTAAAAAAAAATGTACCACAATTTTGCTGCAATAGATAAAGATAACATAAAGATTGGCAACTAAACTAATGTAACACATTTTATAAAGGGATGTAACACTCATTTTTTCAAATGTAACACTTTTTTTCTCCGAAAATTAACATAGGATTGACAACTAAACTAATGTTACATTTTATAAAAAGGCAAAACTGCACCAAAAATCACTCAACTATGACTTGTTTGGGTATTTGGTCACTAAACTAATTTCCTTTTGAAACAACACATCCAACTTATTTATTTTTGCATCCATAGTCACTATCACTAACCCCATCAGTTTTTCCCGTTAAATGGTCATGCGCGATGCATGTGATCGAATTTTAAGGGGTATTTTAGGTAATTCACTCTAAATTAACATTTAAAGGATGAGTATGTTCCAAATAGGTCCCTGAAGATCAACAATTACTTTTTTAACAAAATTTATATTTCATCCCTATGAAGATCAACAATTATTTGTTGTAAAACCCAATGAAAATCTCATTTCCCCCAAATTAATTTTAGGTTTCAAAACCTAAGTTCTCATCCTAAATCTCAAGTTGAATCTATGAAAAGCATATCCCATATTTGATTTGCTTAACAATGAACCCAGATTCGATCAAAAAAAAAAAAAAAAAGAAACCCCAGATATGAATCTCTCAATTTGAATCTGTGATAAAGAGGCGAGTAAGGAGAGGGCAGTAAGAAGTTTATGCGTGTGGGAGTCGCCGATTGGGTATCCATGTGCTAGGCAGAGGGCTACGACGCCATTCTAGGAGTCAAGATATTACAGATAACGGGCTGGAGAGGAATGTCGGAGAAGACGTAGTTTATAGGTGATGGCCGGTCGAAAATTAGAAAGGAAGTAGGGAGAGGAGGCAAGGGGTGAGGGGAGGGGCGTCCTGAGGTAGAACGGGGAAGGGTGGCTGGAGGAGGACATGGAAGGGGCTACATGGGATGGGGAAAGGAAGAAGGGAAGAACAATATGTGGTGATGGGGGAGGGAGGCGTAGGAGGAATGGATGGGAAAAAAAGTTATTAGGGTTTTGTTTTTTGATTTTTTAGTTCAAACCCTGCAGTTATTTTTTCACTCATTAAGCCGGACAATTTGTTTCCCATTCTTTTGATCAAACTACCTGAACTACCCTTATTGTCACATGCATTGCACATGATGATTTAACGGGAAAAAACTAACGGGGTTAGTGATAGTGACTATGGATGCAAAAATAAATAAGTTGGATGTGTTGTTTCAAAAGGAAATTAGTTTAGTGACCAAATACCCAAACTGGTCATAGTTGAGTGATTTTTTATGCAGTTTTGCCTTATAAAAAATGAATGTAACATTTTTTTCTCAATTGTAACAGTTTATATTCTTAAATGTAACATTATATATGAAATGTAACAATTTTTTATTGAGAAAGTAACAATTGAAATGCAAATCCAATTTTTTTTTTGTAAAACTCATGTTACATTTGACTGTAAAAGTATTACTTTTTCAATATGAAACTGTTACTTTTATTAGAACAGAGTGTTATATCTCAGCTGACAAAGCAACTCAAACTTTTTGTGTGTAAAAAAATGTTTTTTTTTTATAAAAAAAAAAAAATCAAACCATAACATGACCTATGTAGATTTTTTCGTCTCGTCGAGACAAACACAACGGTATTTTTAATTTTTTTTTTTCTGAGTTATAAATCTCAAGTTTTAAAGTTAATCGGTTTTTTTTTTAAAGGTGACACGTGGCAGCGCGCGGCTGGGTGAACCAGTGAGTGGCTCACAGCGCGCCACGTGTCGTAATGGGACTGGAGGATATGTGGGTCGGTCGGGTCACTGGGCCGGGTCAGGCGGGTTTGACTCGCGGGTTGGCCCGCCGCACCGCCGCATGGAGCGGCCCTTGCCGCATATAAGAATTTGTTGTCAAATAAATCTCAACTCTTAATTTAAACGCTAGAGGGCGTGTTTCAACTAAGACCATTAGCTGCAGCGGAGTTCCACATCCCAAAATCCCAAAATCAAGCCGAGTGATGCTACCAAAAAATGTGGCTGCACTATCTTTCTTCAAAGGTTGTAGTCAAAGGTCAACGAACACTCGGATTCCCTCCTTGCTCACCTGATCACCTGAGAAAACAAACACCGTTAGGGGTGGGGGAAGGTTTTTCCCCCAAAAACCCTCCGGCGTGAGAATAAGTATTCCGGTAACTGAGATCAACAAGAAGAAGAAGAACAAGAAAAATAAGAGAGTTCAAGGCTGAGAGAAATTGAGCTTACAGAGCTTGAGCTGGTGAATGGTTTATATAGCCTTGACCAAAGAGACCAAGATGCCACGTGTCACCCACTCATTTGGGAGCACTACTTTACTTGTTACCACCACTCTGAGTGGTGCATGCTCAGTGAGATGTGAAAAACTGGGTCTGTCCTTTATGTCAGAAATCCGACCCGAGTGTCAGAGTCTGTTGAGCCGTTATCGTGACTTCCAAGCAAGCGACTCACTCAGGCGGACGTCCCAGCGGCTCGCTCTTCGGAGCGGCCCGTTTGCATCCACTAGCATCGTGCACCTATCCGAATTGTTTGTTTATTCTCACACCAACTTATTTTTGAGAGTCGCCTTAGCCTCAAGCCCACGGCAACACGCAATTTATTTTATTTAATGGAGGTCTCACGCTCCATACTTAAGAGCAAGTGGGTCTTTTGCTAAGCCAATATCTTTAGGTGAGTAGATCCACAGTCCACCTAACCCTCTCACTCAACTCCCCCTCATCACTTTCCGTGCCCCTTCTTAAGTGGGCTCACTCTTTAGTTCACCACCTTTCTCATGGAGACTTCCCTCACGACTCCTTCTCCTTATGCGGACTCCCACCTCAGCTCGCCTAATCTTCCAACAAGACCCATCAGTGAGCCTAGCGAACTGACCACTCGACCCGCCATCTCTCATGCGGACTCCCTCATCAATCCGCCCCATCTTCTATCTGACTCCCTCCTCAGTTTGTCAGACTCTCATATCTGACTCTCTCTCCTGAGCCCGTCAGACTCTTCTATCTGACTCCCTCCTCAGTCAGCCAGACTCTCCTGTCTGACTCTCTCCTCAGTCAGCCAGACTCTCATGTCTGACTCCCTTCTCGAGTCTGGCTCTCTCCTCAGTCAGCCAGACTCTCCTGTCTGACTCTCTCCTCAGTCAGCCAAACTCTCCTGTCTGACTCTCTCCTCAGTCAGCCAGACTCTCCTGTCTGACTCCTTCCTTAGTCTACCAGACACTTCTATCTGACTCCATCCTCAGCTCGCCTACACTTTTGAGTGGGATTCGGCTCGTTCTTTCGTTATTAGTTTGATCATATGGTTCCTTTTATTTATTTTACAATTTGGGTACATCACCGCGATCACAATTTTCAGCTAAGAGAGAGAGAGAGAGAGAGAGAGAGAGAGAGAGAGGAGCTAAATTTATTCTATTACTCAAAAAAGAGACACTTTTGTTCATGGTTGTTAAGTTACAAAGATGGAAGTCTAAAACTACTAGCTAGTGGTTCAGTTCAGGTGGTGTTCATCTTCAGATCTTAAAGATGCAGACACCTCTTCTACCGTCGACTAATATTCATCTACATAGCAGATTGGAAAAGCATTTCCGCAAGTTCCTGCAATATTTACACACAACCATTTCGTCAGACATCAAACTGTATGAATACATCAAGAAAAAGTAAACATACGCAACAAGCCTTTATGTGCTTCTTTTAAAAAACAAATTAATTGCCAAATTTCGTAACCAGCCAATAAACACAAGAAGATTTTCATAGTTTTGAGAAAAGTGAAAAATTTGGTAAAAAAAAACTTGTTTTACACTAGCATTAGTGTAAAACTTGTTTTTTATCCCTTATAGAAAATCTGTTTTGTCATAATAAAAGAAAAGTTTTACACTAAAGTTAGTGTAAAATAGGTTTTTCAGAAGACTGACTCTTGAGAAAATAATTACCTGCTTGGCAGAAGGAACCTTGGGTTCACCCCATTCCATGGCCTTCTTCTCGAGTAGGTCAAAATCAGCCTTTCCAGCCTGTTTCAATGAAGAAATAGGATAATATTAATTCGCATCATGCAAACTAGAAGCTGTTACGATCTTTAAACAGACAAAACAGGGGTAAGGCAGGCAAAAATAAAATATTACCTCTATTTCGGCACCAAATTCTGTATCAAAGCTTTGATACCTCTTACGAACAAGCTCAGCCAACGAACCATCCTTTTCATAGTAAATCACGTTTAGCAACGAAAGAGGTTAAAAATAAAAAAGAGAAAAGAACGAACAGTGTTGTGCAAAAGGGAAACGCACCTCAATCAGCCTGGCGACATTACGGAGTCCACGGGCCAAAGTATCCATACCAGCAATATGGGCAATAAATATGTCCTCCACATCTGTGCTTTCTCTTCGCCTATATTTTCCTAATGTCAGTAAACTAGTACTCCCTCCGTCCCAAAATGATAGTCCCATTTCCCTTTTTTGTTTGTCCCAGAAAATAAGTCCCATTTTCAAAATGAAGGTTTCAAATCACTGAATTTCCAAAACTTATAATGTAACCTTAAAGTGTTTGAAAAGTCAAAGGGGACTATCAATTTGGGGCGGAGGGAGTATATTTTTAAAAAAGTTTCCGTTCTCAACAACAAGCCAGTTTTGCTACCACTCACAGATACACACACAAATGGGGAGTTTTATTTTATTTTTTTATCATTTTTTTGGGAGTGAAGAGGGAGGGGTGGGTGTGTGTGTGTGGAGAGTGGAAAATCTGTTGCGTACATAGAAAGAGAAAAGCATTAGTGGAATGAGGGAACTAACAATTTGGCATCAAAGTTGAAGCCCCCCGGCGAAAGTCCTCCCTGAAGTAGAAAAGCCAATTAACAATACAATTAGTAACATGGCCTACAACTCATCATGTGCTCTTACTTGATGAATCTTTCACTTACATTTCTGACAACGCTGAGCATAACCATTGTTGCTTCACTAACATCCATCAGAAACTGATCCGTATCCCAACCTAAGCAAAAGATCATCCTTAGAATCACATGGTAATCTTTATTCCAATTTCATAATATAATTCAATAAATTTCAACAAAACTATTGCATATACAGTACCTATCTGAGGGTCACCAGTGTTGGCGTCAATGTTTCCCAGTAAACCATTGATTCTCGCAGTTTCAAGCTCGTGATGACAACTGAAAAGTATACACATAATATTTCAGTAAATGTCAAACTTTTAGAAGTACCATGTAATCACCGTCAAAATTATCAAAACAATAAGGGTCTAGAGTGGGGACAGCGTGATTGTTTACTAAGTAAGGCTTCACAATCAAGAAAAAAAGAGTATCAAGAAAAACACTGAAGCAACCTTGACTATTTCCATAGACAAAGTAAATTTATGAGAGAGAGAGAAGGTACCTGTGACCAGATAGGGTTGCATGGTTGCATTCAATGTTCAATTTGAATTCATCTGCAAGACAAAAGTATGCAACACAAATTCAGAAAGTTTGGTCATACTTGCTTATTACAAATATGTCGGGCTGCACCTCGTCCCACATAGTTGGCAATAGGGGTGGCAAATTGGGTGTTTTGAGTTTACCCATTAAAGTTAAAAATCCATTGGATATCCGGATATTTTAACTTTAATGGGTACGCCCAAAACACCCAATTTGCCACCCCTAGTTGGCAATAGTTAATTTAACAATAATGCAATGAGAACTGGCTTAACATGGTACAACAAAATACTACGGAGCAGGATATTTTAACTCCGACATAACAATTGAGCTAGTAACTTCTGGAAAAGTGCAATTATTGTATTTAAAGAGCCACTGACCTATAAGGCCATATTTTCGCAAGAAATTAGCAGCAGTAGCAGCATCCCAGTCATACCTGAAACCAGCAAAAAGTGTAAAAGGTGGAGAACTTCAGGAAACAATTGGCAACTAAAGTGGAATAGGATAAACCATACTGGTGTTTGGTGGGCTCTTGAGGCTTGGGCTCGATGAGAAGGGTTCCTGGTCGCAAAAAAAAAAAAAAAAAAAAAAAAAAAAAACAGAACGGAAAAGATTAGACATTATGATTAGATATTAAAGAGGTTCCTGCAAAAGATCGTGCATAAGTAACTCTTCATTCCCGGACAAAATAAAATGTATCTATGTAAGCTGCAAAATTAGTTCTTATAATAGGACTCTTAACAGCTATTCTATTTGACGCACATATGGACGAAGTAGAAAAGTACCGTTGAATCCAATCTTCTTCTTATAATTAACTGCAGCTTCAAAAAACTTTGCCTGCGAGGAATATATCAAATAAAAAGGCGGAAATTTTAACTGCAAACTTATTACAAGGAAAATAATGAGATGTTACCATATGGTTAAGCTCTCTCTCCATATCAGTGTTCAAAAGAGTCTGATAACCCTCTCGACCACCCCAAAACACATAGTTTTCTCCACCCAAATAGTGAGTAACCTATGAATATGTACAAAATTAAAAAGAGTTAAAATTATATTTTCATGGGAAGTAAATCATCTATTGATCTATCATCTATTTTATGTATCTAGGTTAAATGGAGAAATTAAAGCTTACCTCCATGGCTTTCTTGACCTGAGCAGCGGCATATGCATATACTCCTAATTCAGAGCTGTATCACAAGGCACAATACAAAATAAATTTCATGATTGTAATATGGAAAACAGCAAGCAATGGCCAGTTTTGACAAGAACAAAGGTTGATGTAAACCTAGTGGCAGCACCATGCATGTAACGAGGATGCAAGAACAACTGAGCCGTACCCCACAAAGGACGAATCTTGGATCCCTGAAAAATGGATTCAGATGAGCACTAAGGTCCAATGCTATTAAGTTAAAATGTGCAAATTGATTTCTCAAATATAGGTTTAATTTGGCAGAATCAAGGCTCTATTTCAAAAAAAAAAAAAAGGGCTTAACAGCTCTGCTCCTAGAGTCGAATATTAGCAAACCGTTAATTGAGCACAAACAGGCTAATAACAAGTGAAGATATCACAAGCTGGATCTTATTCTACTACTTCATTATTTAAAATTACCTGAAGCTCTTTGGCAAGAGCAACGATTTCATCCAGATTTGCATTAGATTCCTACAAAAGCAGGAAATATACAAGTCAGTTAGTGTTGACACAATAATCACATTTCGACTACCAAGAATTTAATCCAACACAAATCATTGAGAACCCGTTTGGTAAAATAGTCAATAGAACGCTAACTTTCATATTAAACCAGCTTTTATATGGAAATATATTTGAGGACTAAGTACCTCCAATGTTTTACCATCAGGGGCAATGTCCCTGTCATGGAAACACCACCTGTCTACACCAAGCTTGTTCAAGAACTCAAAGTTTGCTCTCACTGTAAAATCAAGAAAACACAAAATATTTGTCACTTGTTTATCACCCATATCTCAACTATAAACGAATTAGCTAACTCAAATCCATCTTACTTCTTCTTTTTGCCATGGCCAATGAGTGAGTACCGTCCTCCCATGGCCAAGCCTTTGTAGCTGCACCAAAGGGGTCCCCTCCTGTCCCACGAAATGTGTGCCAAAATGCAACACTAAATCTCAACCAATCCTTCATAGTTTTGCCAAGAATCTCTTCATTGGCATTGTACCATTTGAATGCAAGATGGTTCTTGGTTGAAGGTCCCTGTACAAAACAGAACCCAAAATTATATATCTACCCCTAAAAGTAAAATGTATCTTAAATTTCAAATTCCCAATTTTATACAGGCAATATCCCAATTACCTCATACTTAATCTTGGGAATATCAGGGAAAAATTCACCCTCCCAATCATCTTCAGCAGCGCAGCCACTGTCGGCATTTGCGGGGCAAGTGCCCGGAACTGCCCCAATCTATATTTAAGAGAAAATCAACATATACATCAAAAAAGTAACTAAATAAAAAACAAAATTAGATACTACAAACACAAAGGAGAGAGCATAGTTACCACTGTATACGAGACCACATTCAAACAGAAAAGGAAAACCAAAAATCTTCCAGCTTTCATAGTTTCAATCTCATGCAAAAAAACTAGCTCCTGAACAAACAATAGTACAGAAAGAACGAAGATTGTCAGAACAATAATCAAAACAAGATTAGCATAAATTCAGTGCTCAATTTTGATCATACCAAAACTAAGAGTATCAAATCAGATCGTACAACACCCGACCATGAATTAGAAACTAAGGAAATTTCACTATGCAGATTCATAACATTAATTTAAGGTGATTTTTTTTTTTTTTTTTTTTGGGGGGGGGGGGGGGTGGGGGAGGTAATTGCTGAAAGCAAAGATTAAACCTTAAAATGATCATGAATAACCAAGAAACTCAAAATTCACCCTGATGATCTGAAATTACTATGCAGCTTAATAACAATAATTTAAGTTGTTATTGTATTGTATGGGTAATTGCCGAAAACAAAGATTAAACACTCAAAATGATCATGAACAACCAAGAAACTCAAAATTCACCCTGAAATTTCACCAAATCACTTGGAAACCACCTTAAAATAATCAAGATGAAATCTTTGACAAAAACCCTTAACAGGGTAGATTGAAAATTCAGTCAACATCAACAGACAAGGTCACAAAGTAAAGACAGAACTTACAAAAATCAAGTAGGGACTATGGCGATGAAAAGAGATTAAACCCAGTTGAAATAGACAAGATTGTGTGAGATTAAATTTGGGGGAGTATATATATTAATGTAGAATTTCGATAAAACCTAAACTGAGTCAGAGTTTGTTTGCATTTATGAAATTTTTGGATATTGGATAAGTACGTGTTATACATGTGTCACCAAATTTTAAGCAAATTAGCTTTATCTAATCCTTTCCTATTAGGTTTTGTTTGGTTAAAAGTAATCTTAATAAATTAATTTTTGGTTAAATTCTAGAGTTTGCTCTCTTTATATAGCCAAATTTTCTACATCTACACATATCAAAAATTTCGAGAAAAACTTGTTTTATGCTTATGTTAATGTAAAACTTGTTTTCATATCTTATTGTGAAATAAAATCTCTTTGTGTAAAATAAACTTTATATATTTCTTAGTGTGAAACAAGTTTTTCATAAAAATGATTCCTACACATCTCCTCAACAATTACAGATTAAATTTTATTTTAAATAAGAAAAATGAAAAAAAATGAGTAGATCACAAATTCAAACGAGTTGATGAACGTATATGTTAAAAGCAATCTATCTTTTGTAATAAAATATTCAATTGGTTAATTCTTTTAAGGGGTGTGGTTTATTTATTCATACTGGAAATTTATTTACTATTTTTTTTTATTCAAAAAGAATAAATATGTTTTAAGAGGATTAATAAATTGTAAACTTTATTAAAATTTTATGGTCTTTTCATCTCAAAATATATTTCTCTTTAAATTAATAATGCTATTAATAAAAAAAAATTAATTATAATTAAATAATTATATTAGTTTTAAATTATTGATCAAAATTTATTTATAATAAAAAAAATAATTAAATGATGCAAGCAGTCATTGCATAATTGGGCCTCTATGCAAGTTGGTACATCACACCAAATAGATTCATTATCCGACCAATTTTCCCCCAAACTTTGAACTGGGCTCCTCATTCCAAAACCCTGACCAGCCTCATCATTGCGGCCCAAAAAGATCTAGATCAAGCTCGATTCAATATTTCCTTTTATAAAAAATTAAGGAGTTCAATCCGCACCAAAAAAGCACTTTAAAACACAAACGATCTTCTGAAAAAAGGACTATGTATACTTCCATGAACAACTTCAAAACAAAGAGAGTGATTTAATTGAAGTACTTTGAAACACAAAGCCAAATAATTTATAGACATACAATCACTTCTGCTAGATTGGTAAAAAGAACTAAATACATCATCTAAAACACAAACATACACTGTATATATGTATCCAAAAATGCAACATCAATAAGGCCGTTGACCAACATAATTCCCAACAGGATCATAGTTACAAGTCATAAACACATCCCCACTGTCACACACCACCCTCGCGCACCCAACTCGCCTCGTACTCTTCCACACAATTTGCGTATAATGCCCACACTGCTGCCCATCTTCACAACTATTCGACTCATACGAGTAGTATTTCTCCTCCCCTGCCCACGCACTAACCGCATCCATGGGGCCCCACGTAGATCCGCTCCCCCAATATATGTTCTCTCCTAGCTTGAATTCATACTCGGGAAACGAATGCATTAGCGCGCAATCGCCCCTTCTCTGTCCGGCCCACCATTGCGCGTAATTCTGAAGTTTAGAATCCCATGTTAGAGGAAGCTCCCATTTGGCTGCCCGGACTAAATTGTGTGCAAATAAGAATTGTATGGATTCTTTTAAGCAATTAAAGCATAGTTGCTTTGAGAGTTTGTAGATGGTTTGGTTGTTTGGTTTGGGAGTTAGAGATAGGGTTTGTGTTGTAAAGAGAATGAGGGGGAGGAGGAGAAGAGATGGTCTCATTTTTTTTTGATGGCTTGGCTATGGTGATAGAGCAGTGAGTGTGTGAGGGAGAAGTTTTGGTTTATAAAGGAGTGGCATTGATTAGTGAGATAACAAATAATGGTAAAATATAAACATAAACATGTGAATTTCCCAAATGTATGATTGTCATTGATCGAAAGAAACCAACCACGGATTGGAACTCCTACTGCTAGTTGCGGAAATGTGTTTGATGCATTCACTACAAGAAATATGGCATTAAATTATGCCACTTAATTGCAATTTGGTGACATTTTTTTTAGCCAGTGGTATTAGCCTAATGCCATCTCTATCGATGCCACTAAAGGAATTAGTGGCATTTAATGATTATATAATGGCAATTTAAAATGCCACTAGAATTAGTAAATGCCACTAAATCTATATTCTCCAATGCCACTATTTTTTAACTGCCAGTAAATATAAAAATTGTGGCATTTTTAGCTTAATGCCACATGTATCGATACCAGTAAAAGCCATTTTTCTTGTAGTGATTGTGATCATTAGTTATAAATTTGGTATCAGTAGTATCGTAGATTAGGTTAAGGATTATTTTTTGACCATTAAGCGCGACTGCAACTAAATTCTTTATTGACAGTATATGATTGAGACCAAGTTAATATTATTTTCCAAAAGTGCCAAATAGTCTAAATCGTAACTAATGTACATTGATTGCTACAACAGTTTCAAGTCCCTGTATTAAAACTGAAGCATAAAAAATGAGGCGACATATAGGGTTTTTGCAATTCCCATGAGGCAGGGGATCTCGTGAGTGAGGGACAGGGTCGATGGTGGGGGCTATGTTGCACCCGTGAACTGCCTTGTTTTGTTTCATAGGACAATCTAGTATGGATCACCAAGGACATAACGTGGCACTGTACAGGGTGTGACACGTGTTGCCCTACTACTGGTCACTAGTGTATCTTGCAGCAGAGCATGTATAAACTGTTAGTTTTAGGTATTACACAAACAGATACCACTTGTAGTTGCATTGCATTTATGATCTTGGCCATTAATTTTAATTAAATAAAATGTTTAAACTATTAGTTTTAGGTATTACACATTCCATCAAACACCATCACATCAATTGGGCATTATTAGATTTTGGACTTAGATTTTCTGTAGCAAAACTTTGTTGCTCCCCTCCACTTTTACAGCCCGATTCGTCTTGCGTTTTGTGTGTGACTGAGATTGATTCAGAAATTTGTGAATCTCGTCGAGCTCAAAAATATCTCGTCTAACGAGCACGAAAACGGGCGAGGTGGCAAAGCTAGTTCCATTCATTTAATTTGGTGGAGCAAACTTCTAGTGGAGCAGATCCATATTTCATTAAATTCAAAATGAATTGTTGGAAGGGAAAACTGCACTTTCTTTATATTATAAACACCCCCAATTTGCAAGAGACTCTAAAATCTTTTTATTAGGATAATATGTTTATTGTTGTTAGAATAATATTCCTTACGTAATATATATATATATATAGTTAAACTGCCATTTTTTCTTGACCAAACTTCATCTTTTTTCTAAGGATACAAAAAAATCTCACAAAATCTTGGTCACAAACAGAGTAGGCAAAATTTGATTGGATGTTGAATTAATGAGCAGCGAGACCTACAAACACAATACATTCAATCATTTATTGACAACAGTGTTTGTAAGCAAAATTTTGTGAGACTTTTTTGTAACTTTAGTATTACAATTTTCTATAACTCAATTTATGTGAAGAGTGTGGTTCTAATTATCGTGGAACTTTTATATCTCGCATAAATAGTATATCTTCACTTATACAATACAATCAAAAATTAATCTCAAACAAGCAAAAAGTTGAACGAAAAATAAAACATAACATAGTTGACAGCAAATATGTAATTAATCAGGTGACCCCATTTATTTTAATCATTAAAGGTCTTTACCAAAAATGTGACAGAAAAAACATTCAATAAGGCCTCTCACCAATATAATTCCCAGGAGGATCATAGTTACAAGTCATGAACACACCTTTCCCACCAAAACAATTCACCCTAGCACACCCAACCTTACTAGTTGATCTCCACACAATTTGTGTATAATGCCCACACTCCTGACCACCCGCACATGAATTCGACCAATACTTGTACCATCTCCGTTCCCCGACCCAAGCAGCGGCTGCCTGAGCAGGCGACCAGTCGTTTCCGCTCCCCCAAAATATATTCTCCCCATAAGGCCCGTTCGAATGCACCAACGCACAGTCCCGTTGCCTCTGCTTAGCGTACCACTCAGCGTACTTTGCTAGCTTCGTGTCCCACACTAAGGGGCGCATGCGTAAAGTGGACCGAGCTGCATTTTGGGAGGCCAGAAATTGACTAATGGACTTCAGATAGTTGCGGTTTGGCGGGATGGTGGCGGTGGCCGCGGAGAAGAGGAGGAGGAGGAGGGTGGTGAGAGTGACGATGCCATAGTAATAGGGAGGGGTCATTTCATTTGGATTTGTTAGTAAGGGGTCATTTGGTACAAGTGAGTAGGTTTTATATAGTGTGATGAATGTACAAGTAGGTGAATGTGAGTATATTTAAAAAAGAGACTTGGGAGTGGTTGGATTGGGGGAATTTAGAGTGTCAACTATGGGGTGGCACCCATGTTCGATAATGATTACCACCATTGTTTTTGTTGGTAACGAATGCTTCAAAGAAAAGCTGCTTTGTTTTATTTTAATTTAATTGTTTTTATAAAGTTGGATATTGTCAAAGCTAACTAAGGTTGATTGGCTTCTTTTTTTTGGTTGATTGGATGCTTTAATTTAATATGGCCCGAATTCTTTTTAATGTATTAATAATATTTTTTTAAATGAAAGTTATTGAATTTATATAAAATATTAGTCAAAATCTAGTTAATTTAATTATTAATCGTTAAATATAATTATATTTTCGAGATATAGAAAGTGTAATGTATAACAATTTTAGTTTACCATCCAGTGATCCACCTTCTTATTTATACTATGATAGACTTTTAACTACTCCTTCCATCCGAAAATGATATTCACACATTTTTCGACGTTATAAATGATTTTGGTTTGATTTAATTATCTTAATAAAGATTAAAAATTTGTTATTGTCACACTAACAACAAGTTTTAAATTTTCATTAGTACAATTAAGTCGACTTAAAATTATTACTCTTTATAGTATCATAGTAACGTAACAACGAAAAAAAACATAAAAAAATATTTTGAGACGGAATTGTATTTGAAATTTTGTAGTTTGAAAGGAAAAGGTCGATCAATACAGAGCATTATTGTGTTCAGTACCGGGCCGCGACCTTCGCCGTTGATAAAAATGCTTAACAAATAACAACCCCCGGAATCCACGGAGGTTATGTATATAGTGTGAAATCTAAGCAGCTAAATCAGCGCCATCCAATTCACTACCTAACAAACAATTTTATTACTCCCTCTGTCTTTAAATGAGTGTCCAAATTTTATTTTAAGGGACACTGAAAATCTCAACTTTTTGAACAATTTGGTAACAACGATTCATATATAATCTTGTAATCTCCTTTCCAAACCTTTAGTTTTGCACGTATAAAGAAACCGGTGAATTTTTTTTCGAAAAAAAACGTTTAGGGAGAAAGTTATGTTCAAAAAAGACACTCATTTAGGGACAAAGATTTCTTAAAATGGACACTCATTTAGGGACAGAGGGAGTAATTTTTTTTACCTAACAATAGGGTATGATTTCATTTAATTGAATTTTAATCAATAATTAATATTAATTTAATCTTTCAATAAAAAGCCAAAAATTATTAGTTTGTTATTTGAAGTTTATAATAACATGTTTTAAAATTTTATTGAAATAATTTTATTCTTTTTAATATTTTTTTTTCAAATTTCAATTAGATTAACCAATAAGAAAGTTGATCTATCTTTCTTGAACGGAGCCAATAGCAAATTCCAAACGTATCTATATGAATGCTTATTTATTAAAAAAAAAAAAATCCATAAGTATATGTTTATTTGTAAGATTATTTTGTCTTTGAATGAGGTTTCACATCTAAAAACATCACATTATGATCAATATTTGTAATTACAAAGTAAACAATAAAATGCATGCTTAGGAATTTTTTGTTCTAAGCCAAATTTTAAACTAATTATAATCATTTATTTATTTAGGGCAATATACATCAATAGTCCACTAAAACCGGAGTATAATTTGTCATTATCAAAGTAATTTAAAAATTGGATAGAGTTTGTTACTGTAAAAGGGAGGTCACTGGTCAGCTTACGTGTGGGCTTTGACATACATAGTTTAAATTGGGTAGAGTTTGGGCCGGCCTACTTTAAACCCCATTTTGCTGGACTGATAACCCTAGTTCTTGAGTAAGAAATGTACTCCTCCGTTTCAAAATACATGATGTTTTAGGAGTTAAATTTTGTTTCAAAATATTTGACGTTTTACTAATTCCAAGACATTTTTACTCTTGTATACCAAAAGTACACTCATTAATTAATTGCAACTTATTTCTTATTTAAACATTTAATTGCATAGGTAATTGGGTTCTTTTACGGTAGACAAGTCCTTTTTATATGTGTTAATTGTCTTTCTTAATATATGTGTGAAGAACTCTAAAACGATATATATTTTGAATCAGAGAGAGGGAGTAACTAACTTGATGTTGTGTAGCAGGCCTCATAGGTAGAGGCTAAGCTCTTAAACTAAGAGAATGTTATACATACACCCCACTTTTTTAGAAGACCCCAAAAATATGTGTTTCCTAAAATAACTCCACCCATTTCCTCCATTTTCCTCCTCTCCACCCTTGGCTTATTCGAGTTGATAACTTTGGTAATATGCTCTTTGGAAGTGTAGGCTCCTCTCATATACGCATTTTATTCCTCTTAACTACTTCGCAACCATGTTATGTGTCCCTCACATTCATACACTAAAGAAATTTTGTTGTATCATTCGCCTTGTCGGTCTAGAATCTAGACTCGCTGCCTATTCACATGTGACAATAGTTGTATCAGAAGAGAGATCTGTCTCATAATAAGCGATTCAGAGGGCGAATGGGAAAAGTTGTGACGCGCGCCTATGGATAGGCTACGATTGAGGAGTGGTCGGTTTTGGATGAGGTGATATGTAGGAAGCGTGAGTCAGGGATTTCAAGTTGTTTGAACTTGATTTGATGGACTAAACTAGATGGTAGTAGATCATGGAGGTTGAGGGAGATGTATATGGTAAGGTGTCAATTTAAAGTTTACAACTGATTCAAAAGTTTAAAATGACGAATATGTTGGAGTAGAGATCTAAAAGGAAACGGAGAGAAGAAAATTCTGCAGCAGCCAGGCGAGCGAGCGGGCGCCTAGTATAGACCAGGCGGGCGCCCTTTTGAGCAGAAGGTTTGGTTCCTGGCGGAAATAAATGCAGGCGGGCGCTTGCATAGGACCAGGCGGGCGCCTCCTCTTATGTTTAGGTTTAGGACTCTTTCTATGTTTGGTATATAAACAATGTTCCGCCCCATAACTCATTGTAACTCTATATTTACATATTATAGTGCAAGATTCTGGCTTGGTAGTGCCCCCAGACGTAGTCAAACATATTGACGAACTGGGTAAACAATTTCTTGTGTTCGTTTTGTTTTTTGCTTTGGGTTTCTTATTTCTTGTGCTTGTTTGTGGTGCCGGGTTTTCTTGCAATTTGCTTGGGTGTTGGGTTCGGAAGGGCCAATTCCACAACAACTGGTATCAAGAGCTTTGGTTGGACGATCAAAGGAGTTTATCAAGCAATCAAGAATGGGCAAGGATAAACAAGCGGTGGAGAAATTTGATGGTTCTGACTATGGGTTTTGGAGGATGCAAATAGAGGATCTCTTGTATAATAAGGATCTCTATAAGCCCCTAACAGGAGTCAAACCGGAAAAAGAAAAGCAGGAAGACTGGGATCTCATGGATCGGAAAGCCTTAGGGGTGGTTCGATCTACTTTGTCGAAGTGGATCGCGCAGACTACCAGGAAGGCGAAAACCACCAAGGAGCTATTGTATTATCTTACTGAGAGATTTGAAACTCCATCTGCTGCAAATAAGGTTGATTTGATACGCAAGATGGGTAGTCTCAAGATGCAAGAGGGAGGATCCATAGCTAAACACATCGATGAGTTTATGGATATTATAGACTCATTGACTGCGTTAGAGATTACTTTCGGTGACGAGGTTCATGCGTGTTTATTGCTAGCGTCCTTACCAAGGAGTTGGAGCGGAACGGTGACATCGTTAAATGCTTCAGTGGGTAAGAACAAATTGAAGTATGATGATGTTAAGGACTTTCTCTTGGGCGAGGAAAATCGCATAAAGAAGTTGGGGACACCGTCTACTTCGGAATCGGTCTTGGCTACAACTAGTAGGGGAAGACCGGGTTCTAGCAATAAAGGGAGAACAGGGTCAAGGGAAAGTGTAATCGGGGGTGGGGATCAGTATGAGGAGAACAAAAAATGACCAAGGGTTGCAAGAGGATCGGTAGAGTGCTATCATTGTAAGGAGTTAGGACACTACAAGAGGGATTGTCCCATGCGAGGGGATAAATCGGCAAATGTGATAATCGAAGGTGACGATGTACTGATTCTGAGCGATAGTAGTGCGCTAGAATCATGGGTGCTGGATTCGGGGGCATCATTCCACTCATGCGGGCATGCAGGAGCGATGGAAAATTACACTTCCGGTGATTTCGGAAAGGTCTATCTGGCGGATGGCGAGCCTTTGGAAATCAAGGGGAAGGGGGATGTCAGAATAGGAGCATCGGACGGGAAGGTCCTACATCTACACGGGGTCAGTCACATTCTGGGTTTGAAAAAGAACCTGATTTCAGTTGGGCAGCTGGGTGAAGAAGGTTACACGGTAACTTTTAGCTGCAGGAACTGGGTTATTACCAAGGAGGATTGTGAGATCGCTCGGGTTAATAGGGAAGGAAGATTGTATTTGGCGGAAAACACCAAGGATAGTATCGCGGTGGCGTCAGCCAAGGGTGATACGGATTTATGGCACTGTCGATTGGGTCACATGGGTGAGAAGGGGGTATCCCCGGTAACTTCTCGGTTTGGTGTGTCATATTACATGACCTTCATTGATGATTTGACAAGGAAGGTCCGAGATTACTTCTTAGAAGGGAAAGATGAATCTTTCAGGATGTATAAGAAGTGGAAGGCCTTGGTGGAGAATCGGATTGGACTCAAGGCTAAATGCTTGAGGTCTGTTAATGGTGGGGAGTATGAGCTCAGGGAGTTTGAGGAATACGGTGATGAGAGGGAGATTCGCATGGATATTCTAAACTCGGGTGGGAGCGGCACGGTTCATGATGACCAAGGACAAGGGGTCACTGAAGATGAACCGAATACTCCAGGACCGGATATTCTGTTGCACAGATCTAACGGTGAGTGTAGATCGGATGCAAAGGCTCCAGGTTTCTCAAGCAAGGTAAAGTTGTAGCTGGGTTTAGCTTCAACGGGGCTTGGAGAATAGGGGAGGAGGACGGCACTACCATAATCGAGGTGAGCACTAGGACGACACCATGGATGAGTTGAAGACGGATACGGGGTTTGTATACGCGGTTGATCTCTAGGTGGGAGAT
The DNA here is from genome assembly GCA_026119855.1 of Campanula takesimana. Lineage (NCBI taxonomy): Eukaryota > Viridiplantae > Streptophyta > Magnoliopsida > Asterales > Campanulaceae > Campanula > Campanula takesimana. The sequence continues at coordinate 56,491 of JAOWBW010000228.1, forward strand.
TGTTGGAGTAGAGATCTAAAAGGAAACGGAGAGAAGAAAATTCTGCAGCAGCCAGGCGAGCGGGCGCCTGGTATAGACCAGGCGGGCGCCCTTTTGGGCAGAAGGTTTGGTTCCTGGCGGAAATAAATGCAGGCGGGCGCTTGCATAGGACCAGGCGGGCGCCTGGTGCCGCGTCACAGGTTGCGGGAATTGCAGTTATTTTGGGATTCCTCTTATGTTTAGGTTTAGGACTCTTTCTATGTTTGCTATATAAACAATGTTCCGCCCCATAACTCATTGTAACTCTATATTTACATATTATAGTGCAAGATCCTGGCTTGGTAGTGCCCCCAGACGTAGTCAAACATATTGACGAACTGGGTAAACAATTTCTTGTGTTCGTTTTGTCTTTTGCTTTGGGTTTCTTATTTCTTGTGCTTGTTTGTGGTGCCGGGTTTTCTTGCGATTTGCTTGGGTGTTGGGTTGGGAAGGGTCAATTCCACAACAGAATATAGGCTCAATTTTGTATATCAAACGTTAATTAACACTCTCCCTCACATGTAATCCAATCATATTAAGAAGGTGAACACGTGGTGCAAGTGTCCACAATTTAATTCGGGTAAACAAATGCAAGTGAGACTATATGAACCTTGACTTTGCTCAACAAAAGCTCTGATGTCATGTCAAATTTACCACTTATTCAAAACTTAAGCTGAAGGATATTGTCTCAACTATGTATATCAAATCGTAATAAGGTATGAGGAGACGCTGGTGACGACGACAACAGATGAGTATAAGGATTTGATGGTATTGGGGTTATGCGGGACTGGGCAGCTAGGGGCTAGAAGATGTCTGATCGACATGGATGTGTGTAAGGAAGAGGAGAGAGGGGTAGGGCGGCTGGTGGAGAGAGGGGAAGTATGTTGGCTAAGAAAGAAGGGAAATGCTAGAGGTACAAAAGAAGTTTACAAAGTAATGGATATAAAATGAGGTGACGATATTTTATTGGTTGAATCGATTATGGATCCAACACACTCTAATTAAAATCACCAATAAAAATCATGTCACCTAATTTTGTAAGCCAAATTTTGTGAACTTTTTTGTGACTTTATATTTACCCAAGAAAGAAATAGGTGGGAGTGTTAATCTCAAACAAAAATTTGTTCCAAACATATACTCCCTCGCTTTTCCATTAATAATTTCATTTTTTTTTTCAAAATCATTTAACTTTAGGGAAAAGCCTTCTTTTGATAACAACTTTAGGAAAAGTTTTTTTTTTTTTTTTTTTTTTTAAAGTAATTATACTTTAAAACTATTAAAACAGTTGACAATAGTGTACTAATTATGAGGAAGTCTTGTGCAAGACTATTATTGAAAATATTCCTAATAAATGGAGTTTTCGAAATGGAAAATAGATAACGGGAAAAGAATGGACAGAAATTTAATAAGAAAAAGATTAACCAGATGAAGTCGAGTCTTGTGTTGAACACAATCTCCGTAAGAAGAATTTTCTCCGCTCTGGTGTTAAAGGATTAACAACAATCCTTTTGTAAGATGAAACGATTTTTCAACTCTTGATGGAAGCATTCCAGATAAAGAGACATACGAACAAGCGGTGTTTGGACTTATGAACTTTGAAGGAGATAGAATGCTTCAAGATGCTCTTTTAGATGCTTTAACACTCAGACAACAGGAATGTTGTGATGTAATGAATTGTTAGACCAGGAGGGTTTATATATTATTTGAAGAGGTGCAGGTGCCTTTTAGGGAATAGGTATAATTCTACTCCGATCAATCTCAGCCGTTGGATCGCACCCGATCGAAGAACCAGATTCAGCAAACTAGTCCGATCCAGCGCCAACGGGTGTATTGTACGACACGCGCCCATACAAAGGGTTGTAGACCGTCGAGATACACGCATGGATGTGCAATAAAAAAAACTAAATGTAAATTTTAATTTTAGAACTTAATTCATTTATAATTAAATGAAACCCATTTGGAATTCGGGTCAAAACCAAGTTTTTCCCAAACCCATTTCCAATAAAGACGGTTACTCTCTCAATGAAACAAAAAAACAAGAATAATACTAGGTGCACAAACTTGCTCACAAAATCCTAGGTGTTGTGATGTTATTGGTGTTTTTAATTAGAGTGTGGCGGGTCCATTATCGATACAACCAATAAAATATCGCCACCTCATCTTGTGAGCAAGATTTTGTGACCTTATTTTGTGTTTATAGCATTGCTAAAAAAACAAGTCCATAATATATTTTTGGGTGCTACCGTAATACAAACCAAAGAATAATACTAGGAGCATAAAAAAGTCACAAAATCTTGCTCACAAGATTCTAGGTGTAATTTATTTTATTGGTGTTTTTAAATAGAGTGTGGCGGGTCTATTATCGATGCAACCAATAAAATATCGCGACCTCATTTTGTGCAACATTTTGTGAGCTTATTTTGTACCTAGCGTTGCTAAAAACCAAAACATGTCCACCACCACCACCACCACCACCACCACCAACACCAACGTCATGTCGCCGTCTTCGCATTTCCGTTCCGCAGCTTGCCGTCCATCTCCCCACCCTTGTCAAACGACTAGCCCTCTGCACCAAAAACCAAATTCTCTTCCTTTTCGGCCAACCTCAAACTCTTCTCCCAATCAAAACTCGATCAAACCCTACGATAATATCAAACCCTACGATGTCAGTAACGGCGTACCGGGAAGTCACTTGTTTTCCGGTAATCCATCGGAGCCAATCGGACTCTTTTTAAAGGAAACGCCGAATAATTTCCGAGATCGTTTACAAGAAGTGGAATCGTGTATTATGGAAATTGGGGTTCCTTGGGGTTTCATTTTGGACTGCCGGAGCTTATTCATTCCTTATGCATGTTTGTAACCGATTTCATTTGAACCAAGCTTGGGTTAAATGGTACGCACTTACGAACGATTTTTTTTATTTTTTTTTAATTTTATAAGTATGATTTTTTTTTTTTATATAATATGATTAAAAAAGAAATGGGTCTCTAATGCTTTCTCAAGCAACATTGGACAATCACGGATCCCTTTTTTTGCTCACCTTAGTTGTATTGCGGCCAAAATACATTTACCCCCCCAAAGTATCCACCGAATCCCACTTTGCCCCCCAGCGCCAAATTTGTCCCACTTTGCCCCCCAAAGCTTCAATTTGTCCCACTTTCCCCCCAGCTCCAGACTTTGCACCCCAGCACTAACGAATGTTAGAAAATTTAACAGAATAGGTAACGATTGGACTATTTTGTAATGCTTATTAGTTTTTAAGGGTCAAAATGCAAAGTTTCAAATATTAAGTACTAAAAATTTATTTATTTTTCCAAATATTTAACATTATCTTAAATCTTAAATAATTAATAAGTCTTGAAACTAATACTAATTTTATGCTAATTTTTTTTTTTAAAAAAAAAATGAAATTATTTTTTCTAAATAAATGAAATTTATTTTTTTAATAAAACTAAAATTAAGTATGTTTTTTTTATTTTTTAAATAAAAATATTTAAAAGAATATTGTACTTTTTTCAACAAACAAAAAAATACAATATTTTTATAAAATAAAAAAAGGCTATAATGTTTTAATTTTTTTTAAATAAAATTCTTACAAAAATTACAATTTAAAATTTTTATTTTATATTTTTTAAAAATATAAATAAAACTTTACAATGTTTTTTTAGAAAAAAATCTTTATTTTTTTAAATATTTTTATTTAAAAAATAAAAAAAACATACTTAATTTTTAGTTTTATTAAAAAAAATAAATTTCATTTATTTAGAAAAAATAATTTCATATTTTTTAAAAAAAAAAAATTAGCATAAAATTAGTATTAGTTTCAAGACTTATTAATTATTTATGATTTAAGATAATGTTAAATGTTTGGAAAAATAAATAAATTTTTAGTACTTAATATTTGAAACTTTGCATTTTGCCCCTTAAAAACTAATAAGCATTACAAAATAGTCCAATCGTTACCTATTCTGTTAAATTTTCTAACATTCGTTAGTGATGGGGTGCAAAGTCTGGAGCTGGGGGGGAAAGTGGGACAAATTGAAGCTTTGGGGGGCAAAGTGGGACAAATTTGGCGCTGGGGGGCAAAGTGGGATTCGGTGGATACTTTGGGGGGTAAATGTATTTTGGCCTTGTATTGCTATTTACATACAGGTGACAAAAAGAATTTGGATCAAGCCCTGGACTTCCTCCCGGGAATGTCTGTAGTGCATGCCAATCGTGATTTACCTTTAGAAGTCATTGAAAATTTGAACGAGCCATTTGTCCGACTTTTATTCACCATGGGATTGGAGATACCACAAGCAACTGCAGTTGTCCTGAATTCATTAGAAGAAATAGACCCCGTCCCCATTATCACGAAAGCATTGAAGTCCGAAGTTCAAAAGTTGCTTAATGTTGGCTTCTTTACCCTTGCATCCCCACCATAATCTTTTACTGATGATTTTGGTTGCTTGTCATGGTTAGACAAGCACGAAAAGGTTTCAGTGGCATACCTAAGCTTTGGTAGCATGTTGACTCCATCACCTACTGAGTTAGAGGCATTGGTAGAATCATTAGAAGCTAAAAGGGTGCCATTTATTTGGTCTATTAAGGACACTCCTCCCGGGAATCCATTTTTAGAAAGTTTTGTGGGCTCCGCAACTGCAACTACTGGGTCATTCTTCTGCTGGGGTGTTCATAACACATTGTGGATGGAATTCAGTAGCGGAGGGTATTTCCAGAGGTGTGCCAATGATTTGTAGACCGTTTTTTGGAGACCAAAAATTGAATAGGCGATTTGTGGAGGATGTGTGAAAGATTGGAGTGGATGTTGAAGGTGATGTGCTTACTAAAAGGTAAGTTATGAATTCTTTGGATATAGTATTCTCTAAGGTGAATGGGGAGAAATTGAGGGAGAATATTAGGGTTCTTAAGGTGAAGGCGATCAAAGGTGGTTGGAACTAATGGAAGCTCAACTCAGAATTTTGAAACTTTATTGGACATTGCTACAACTTCGAAGAGAACTTGATGCTTCGTTACTCTTGGAAAATTGCAATTTGGTACACTCCTTAACTCCACAATGGGGAAGAAAAAAGGCTTAATTCAACCTTCAGGTAGACAAGGGTTATGTTATGGGGACAATTTTGGTAGACCGAGTGCTTTTTCTTTTTCTCTTTTCCCTACGAAAGTTATGTTGAGTTAATTTCTTGAGGAAAATCGTTGTGCGTCAAAGATCTTTGTTAAAGTTTTCTGTATTAGAGGTCCATTAAACGTCCTCAAGCTCAGAGGTTATCTTTATGCTTTATAAGATGTGAGTTTGTTGTCCTTGCTTAGCTCTAAGTTGAGAATGGGTTGTCTGCAGTAAATATATACTCCTTCCATCTCGAAATAAAAGCCACAGTTGACAAGTCAACATTGTAAGTGTTTTGTTATGTTTCCTTAAGTGCCCTTTCCATGAGAGATAAACGTGGTGCCAGTTGACTTTGATTCATACAATTTCCTTTAAGAAAGGGCAACTTAGGGGGTCACCAAGTTTTATATCCTATTTTTAGAAATTCGACATTCATTTTGGGACAAATCAAAATGGAAAGCGTGACATTTATTCCGGGATGGAGGGAGTACCATAAAGGGAAAAGGAAGAAGATATATTCCAAAACACCCCTTTAAAAGTTTTTTGTTTCCTGTCTCTACTGCAGGGGAAATGCTGCCACATTAGAGGACCTGTCGGAGATTTTATTTTGAGAAAATTGGTGTTGACTAATTTTTATCAAATTTTATTGTGGTGTCATTTTATATTAATGAACACAAGTTTGCAAGTATTTTATTTTCTCAAAATCATTTTAGATGAATGAGAATTAATAATGAAAGTATGCAACTTTTAATGTTATTTGAAGAGTTATGACCAAAGTAAATGAATGCGGATACTTCCACAAGATTCATGAATTTGTATGATCAAGGATGATTGAATTATTTGGATTCAGTGTATCTTGAAAGGAAATGTCTTTTCATAGAAAGACACATAACTCTTGGAACATTATAAATAGACTCCCTAGAATGTCATTCTTGAATCATCAAATACAATACTAGTAGAACTCATTTAGAGAATTGGTAGAATTCAATGGAACTCTCACTACTTGTTTTTAAGCATATTGTTGCATTGTGTCTCCTTCAAAGTCCGGAAGTGCCAAACACAATTTTGTTTGTAGGGGTCTTGATTTGAAGTGCTTCCATCCAGACTTGAAGAGTTGTTTTTATCTTACGAGAGGATTGCCGCTAAACCGTTAGCACCAATGCGGTGCAAATTCTTCTTACGGAGATTGTGCTACACAAGACTCGACTTCTAGTTAATAATTCGTTTATTATTTTCCGTCCCCGTTTTTCTGGTTCATTCTATATTTTGCCTCGTCATTTTTTTGGTTCATATTATATTTGTCATTCCATTATATTCAAGAAAACCATTATTTATTGTTATAAATTTCGTAACAGGTCCATCACATTTTTTATTTTATTTTTACAATTAACCATCTTTAACAAAGTTAGGCCTGTCATATAGCACAAGAGCCGTTTTTGTTGAAGATTTCCACTGTCACAGGTTTTACATGACAACTATCTCGGTCATGATTATATTGCTGCAACCGTTATCCCATTCTTTTCGTCTTTCCAAAAGTGTTCTTGTAGTTAACAGCAACTTACCCAAATAAGTTGTGCTGTAGAACCATTTTTGTGACATAATGAGATCCAAGCTACTTTTAAGTGTCTGGTATATTTGTATTCTGAAGATGGATCTTAAGCTTCTCTTTTAGAATCTTCGTACCAGCTTGAAGTTGTTACTCTTTTCTGATAATCAGATTTATCAGAACCATGAACACGAATTCACACATTGCTGTTCTAGCCTTCCCGTTCGGATCCCATGCAGCCCCTCTCCTTACTCTTGTGGAAAGGCTAGCTGCAGCCTCTCCACCCACCGTGCATTTCTCTTTTTTGAACACTGCCACCTCAAATGCCACCATTTTCTCGGGCAGGAAATTTGTCAAAATAAAAGCTTATAATGTGTGGGATGGCATGCCAGAGGCAGGGGACGAGGAGTTCAATGGGGCTAAAGGAGAGATCATTGCTAAATTTTTCAAAGCGACACCAAATAATTTTCAGAAGGGAATTGAAGAAGCGGAGAAGCAGGTAGGAGCAATTTTTTTGGTTTGCCGGTGATATGGCTGAGGAGATGGGTGCTTCTTGGGTCCCACTTTGGACCGCTGGAGCTGGTTCTCTTTCTGCTCATCTTCATACAGAACTCATCTGCAACATGGTGAAGACTACAAATGGTAAGTATATTCCTGAATCTTTTGATCATTTTCTCAAAAATAAAATCTGTCATTTAAGTAGTGCTTTTTTTATCTTATGGTCTGATCAGGGAAGGCGGAGAGGCCGGACCAAACACTTGATTTCATCCCTGGAATGTCAGCAATACTCGCAGATGACTTACCGGGAGGAATCATCTTCAGTAACCCAAATTCACCAGTAGCACAACTTCTTCACAAAATGGAAAAAAGCTTACCAAGGGCAACTGCAGTTGTCCTGAACTCTTTTCAAGAACTCGATCCAACGATCACAAACGACTTAAAATCAAAGCTGCAAAAAGTACTCAACATCGGCCCCTCAACACTATCATACCCTCCACCGACTAAACCAGACGACACTGGTACCCTACAATGGCTAGACAAGCAAAAAGCTTCATCAGTAACCTACATCAGTTTTGGTTCAATAGCCAGATTACCAGTAAATGAACTTATAGGTTTAGCAGAAGCACTGGAAACTAGTCGTGTTCCATTTCTTTGGTCGATCCGGGAAGACTCTCAAGGGATCTTACCGGAAGGGCTTATTGAAAAGGTGAGTAGATTGGGAAAGTTCGTGTCGTGGGTCCCACAAGTGGATGTGTTGGCACATAGTGCGGTTGGGGTGTTTGTTACGCATTGCGGGTGGAACTCCGTGATGGAGGCGATATCGTTTGGCGTGCCGATGATTTGCCGGCCGGTTTTCGGGGATCAGATGTTGAATAGTAGAATGGTGGAGAGTGTGTGGAAGATTGGGGTGAGAATTGAAGGTGGGATTATTACTAAAAGTGGTATGGTTGAAGCATTGGATGTTATGTTGTGTGGTGAAAGAGGGGAGGAAATGAGAGGGAGAGTTGGAGTTTTGAAAGAAGAGGCAATGAAAGCTGTTGGGTCAAATGGAAGCTCCAGCTTTGACCTTGAGATTTTGAAAGACATAATTACTTCTTGATACTAAACAGGCCCATTCCCAAGCTACCAAGCCAACAATGGGAGATAGGAACAGTGGCGGAGCCAGGAATTTGAAGAAGGGGGGCAAGATTTTTCGGAACAAAGGAAAAATGATTGGGGGGGTTCGGGGCAGCGCCCCCGAATTTTTTTTGACAGTTTTCTTCATTCATTATCAGATTTATGAAAATAAGTGGAAACTTCGCCTATAAAAGAGAAAAAAAAGACACTATTCTACTAATATGAAACATTTTTTTTTTTTAATACATGTTAATCTTTCAAGACAAATTACTGAAAGCAACACAATTATACAAGTTAATAATCATTTGGTAAGTTATACTCCATGTCTACAATCATTTGGTATCAGGCCTATTACATTAGTATACTCTCTCTGTATCAGAAATTTAGTTTCTTTGTTTTTAATGTTATTTTGAACTAGTGAGTAACCCGTCGAGATTCGACGGGAGCATCGTAATGCTAAGAATTAAAAAAAAAAACTCCCTCCGTCCCTAAATGATCTTAAAGTGAGACTCACCTTCCATATGATAAGAAATTAACCGGTTAAAAATTGCCATTTGTTTAACCAGCATTTCAGTTCAGCATCATATTGTTCTTTACAACAAATAGAATCTAGAGCTAAATTTGGAAATAAATGCTATTTGAATAGCAGTAAGTTTTCCAAATAAATAAGGTCAAACAACTTAAACTGATATCAATACCAAAATGTGAGTTCCTTGGCAAAATGAGTTAAACAAATAACTTTAGGCAAAGATGTCGGAGCTGTCCCATAAGAAACTTAATGAAAAAAAAAAAAACCCCGGAGACCAAGGTCACTTAGCTTAAAAATAACAGTCACAATGATCACATTTTTAAGAATTATCAAAATATATCCCAGTTAAAGCTTGAGAAAATATCTTGAGCTTTGATATCAGAATTTAATTCCCTGTCAAGCTTAAGATGTATAAGAAGAAAATCATCTAGAGCACTATATTGTTAGTGTCAAAGTAGCTTCAGGGAGTCATCAGGATTCAGGAGTGATGTCACGTACATATCTTTCTTCTCCAAATTAAGTATATTGAAGTAGTAATATCTAAGGAACGTAATAATATTTAACCAAAGCACAGATTCAAATGTAACTTTCAACAGAACCTGAGTTTATGGAATATTTGGCTTATTAAGCTCTGAAGAAGCTCAGTGAAATATACAAGTCATAAACCAACTGCAGTTCTGACCAAAACTATTCGAACCTTTAACCACATGTTAAAGGCAATGATAGTCGAAAGCATAGGAATTGGTGTTTTTTCTCAAATTGCTGTAAAATCGTATACTATTGGCTAATCAGCACAAATATGTAATTACCTGTTGTGAAATTCATCTTCAAACTCCCTCCAACAAATAGATTGCCAACATGTACCATCTTCCAAAGGATCTCCAGTTTGTATCATAAATCCTTTGATGACCCGGTGGAATATCAGATTATAATAGTAGCCATTTCTACAATGTGCTGTGAAGTTATCCACAGATTTTGGACACTCTTCTGGGTACAGTTTCACGTGGACGTCACCAAGCGTCGTATGCATGATCTGGTAATTGAAACATCAAAAGTGGTAAAGTCACAACTTATTCATAATTAAAGACAAACATAGGCGTAATATCCTAACATTTTAAGGATTGCGCATTACTCCCTCCTTCCCAAAATTGCCTTAAAAATAAAATCAAACTTAATATCGACCAAGAGCAAATTTTAAATTTCTACGGACATTCATTTAGGACAGATGTACTATTGCTGTTGTTGTTATCATAATGGTCCTAAAGAGAGAAGGCATAACTCTTGTCAATTGAATTGACAAACACACTCTCTCCGTCCCATTGATAAGTAGTCTACTTATTAAAATGCAATCCCATTGTAATGAAAGTGTTCTACTATACAACTACAAATGAATTTAATATATAAAAAAATAGTCTTTTAACTGACTAAAGTAAACTGTTTAATAATAAAAAGGTAAAGTAAAACTAAAAATTGGTTTCAAATCAGATGGTAAAAACAAACATGCTGAATAATAACACCAAATTTACTTGGTTTGGTAGAAAGAGATCATCATAACAGGGGCTGCTGCTCTTTCTACGTCCAGTTAGTCCATCATGAGTTATTATTGTTAGGGAATTCTCTAGCAAAGTGCCCTGGCACCCCGCAATGTTAATGCATAAATAAACCAAGACAATTACATAACAGGGGCTGCTGCTCTTTCACAAATCATTGATGACAATATAACAAACCATTATTAAACAAAACAATGATTACATTCGATGGGATTCGACGGGAGCATAGTAATATTAAGAATAATATAAAAAAAAAAACTCAATCCGTCCCTAAATTATATTCAAATTTGACATTTTTCATTAATAAACCCCTCATGATCTACATTGATATATAAAGTACAACGATGATGTTAACATCAAGATGAGGATGAGTTTGACAATAAACATCCGTTTCAAATTTGACATTTTGAATGGACTTTAAGCAATAATTTAAATTATTTTAATGAAAATTTAAAACTTGTTATTGATAGACTATTATAAATAGTATCAATACCAATTTTTAGATTCTCATTATGATAAATAAAAACAAACTTAATTGCTCAAAATTCATTCGTAATTCGTAATGACAACGAAAAAAAAGAACTAACTTTCCGAGAACAAAAATATGAACTAACTTTCCAAGATGGAAGGAGTAGTATAAAATACAGTTGTTCACAAAAACATTGATAATTTGCCACATAAAAAAATAAAATAATAATAATAAAAAAAAACTTAAGGGGGGCCTGCTTGACCCTCTGTGGCTCCGCCAGTGGTTAGGAAAGAGGTCCATTTCTTTGGTCGATCCAGGCCTCACAGCGCGCCACGTGGCTTTATGACGTGGAATTCCACGTGGCGCCATCTTATTGGATTAAGCAATTAATCAAATATGTTTTGATTGACCAAACTATCCTTCTATCTATAAAACAAAATAAGTAACAAAAAGGGTATAGTAGTCCGTTTGCTTTGATTGACTAAAACAATTCAAAACCGCCAAATCCCATTAATTAAGGCGTGCAAAATTCTATTAATGGAATTTTAGTTATTAATTGATATTGAAGTACCAAATCTAATCATATCTAGCAATTTGTATAAATTGGCTCAGATTATAACTAACATTAGTGATAAACATATTTAAATTTAAACTTGGATTAGATAGCATAAGTTTTGCAGGGAAAAGATTTCGCATATTGATTCCCCCAAATGGCCAAACTGATAACATCCATCGCAGATATAATTCCCAAACCTAGAAAGAAAGACTATGACACTCGCATATATGATGATGAGCAACTAGAGAAGGAGAAAGTACCCTCAGTCTTTCAATGTGTGTATCAAACCCAAGGTAATTTTAATAAATTAGCTTATTAAGTTTTGTTTTTATTTCTCTCTTGACCTTAATTTTCTTTTTTAACTATGCTTTTGGATCTTCAGCTTATTATTGATTGTTTATGTGATTCTTATGTAATTTTTCGATGAAACCCAGTCTTTTTTTAACAATAGAATTTTATTTTGTTTTATGAATTGATTTATTCTGATTTTTTTTTTATAATGTTAGAGATTTAAATGTTTTGGTTTGCTTTATAAATTTGATTGAATGTATTTATATTTTGATATCCCATTGGATGCTTAATGTATTTATAAAACTTAACAAAACATTTAATCCAGTTTTTCGTCATACTAGATTTTTTTTTTGACTTTTTATATAATTTTAGAGGTTTAAATGTTATGTTATTGTATTGTATTTAGTTGAATGTTATTTTTTTATTTGTCAACAAAAGTTTTGCCAATTTACAATTTTATTTAAATGAGAACTTAGTTTTGATTTATTTTTATTTTTTCTTAAAATTTGATCAAGATTTTTATATTCCTATCTCTTAATTAGTTTTTTCTTTTTCATTTTGATAGGGAATTATCTTGGAGCTATGAGACATTCGTCTCCATTTTTTTCTAAAAGATACTACGAATGTCAAATCTCTAGCCTTGCCTAATTTTGTTTGTTTAACAATTTTTTGGCCAAAAAACAAGCTATTGATTGATATCCAGTTTGATATGAGAGCATATGCAGATTATGTAGTAGTAGACTTTGTACATATGACTCTAAATAGAGTAAGAGTTACTGGATGCAATTAGTGTTATGTTTTTTACTTCCCAAATAATGAAATCAGTTAAGAATACATGTTTCAGAAATATTATCATATGTCCTATAGGCTATAATAATGGATAAGACAAAAACTTGTGTGAGAACACTCCAACCCGTCTCATGGGTGAGACGGGTCATTTTTTGACCCATTACCCGACCCACAACCCTGCTCCAGGACCCATGGGGGACCCTGCCACGTGGCAGCCCCTCATTGGCCCAATTTTTTTTTTTTTTTTTTTTTTTTTGCTTTTTTTTGCTTTTTTTATATTTTTATTTTTGGTTTTTTTCGGTTTGTGAAAAGTAATAGTTACCATCTCTTAAAGTAATAGTTACCATCTCTTAAAGTAATAGTGTTATTCCTATGTTTTCTTCGTTTGCCAAAAGTAATACTTATTATAACTAAAATGTAACAAACGTGTTATTTATATGTAATAGTGTTTGTACATAATTGTAATACATATGTATAGATATCTATATGTTTTCAAACAATAAGTTACAATGGGGTCAAATTTATCATGATACATGTAAAAGTATTACATTATCTATAGAAATCTGTTACAATTTCGTCAATCAAAGTGTTACATTTACTTGTATAAACTTACTATTACATTCATATACATAAGTTATTACTTTTCAAATGGGTAAAAACGAGCTTTTGTTTTTTTAAAACAAGTATTACGTTTACTTATGAACAATGTTACTTTAAGAGATGGTAACTATTATTTTTTGCTAAACCACTGAAAAGCCGAAAAAAAATCTATAAAAACTCAAAAAAAACCAAAAAAAAAAAAAAAAAAAAAAAAAAAAAAAAAAAATTCGGCCAATGGTGGGTTGCCACGTGGCGGGTTCGGCCCATGGGTCATGGGGCGACCCGTCTCATGCATGAGACGGATCCTCTTGTTCTCATGGGAGACCACCTCAATGGATAATGACACTTTTTAGACTTTGTACATACTCCCTCCGTCCCATCTCACTTGACACTCATTTCCATTTGATCCGTCCTACTTATTATGTTAAAGGAGAGACTAATATTTTTTAATATTTCGGTTTCTTTAGAATGATTTTCAAAATTAATTTGTCTATTATGTCTACAATTTATTTTTCTCTAAAATATCTATCTAGATTATTATCTTATAATTTAAACATACTCAATTACTAGAACTATCTCTTTATCAGTAAAATCAAGTTGATAAAGATCAAATGAAAGTCGGATGGTAACTAATGTTGTCTTTGAGTCAACTTAATCAAAAACCAAACTTAAATTTCACCTTAAATGAAAACAAAGAAATTAAAGAAAAAGGATTTAAAAAAAAAAGAAGGAATTCCATTGCATGGTTTCATGGGATCAAAATAATAAGGATGTTGTATACCCATACAACATCCTTGGGCTATGATAGACGGGATAAGGAGTTAGGTCTTAAGGCACGATAATCAGTTTAAGACAAGAATAATATTAGGAGCCGTTTGGTTCGTGGTAAAGTGAAGGAATGAAATGCCTAATTCCGTTTGACCAATTTCGTTGGCATTTTTTTTTTTTAATTTTCATTCCAATGGAATGCCCAATTCCATTCCATGAAGGAATTTATCATTCCATCAAAAAATGGGAGGAATGATCAATTCCATCAATTTCATTCCATTGGCGGAATTGAAGAAATTCGGAATAATAATAATAATAAATAATAATAATAATAATAAATAATAAATAATAATAATAATAATAATAATAATAATTAATAAATAAATAAATAATAATAAATAATAATAATAGTGATAAAAATAAATAATATTAATAATATGAAATAATAATAATAATAATGTTTATAATAAATAATAGTAATAAATAATAATAATAATAATAAATAATAATAATAGTACTAAAAATAAATATTAATATTAATATTAATAATAATGTTAATAATAAATAATAATAATAAATAATAATAATAATAATAATAATAATAATAACTAATAATAAATAATAATAATAATTATAATAATAATAGTAACAATAACAAATAATAATAATAATTATTATTATTATTCTTATTTTTATTTTTGTTATTATTTTTTATTATAATTATTACTATAATAATAATAATAATTATTATTATTATTTATTATTATTTATATTATTATTTATATTATTATTATTTATTATTATTATTATTATTTCTTATTATTAATATTATTATTTTTTATTATTATTATTTTTTATTATTATTATTCCATTTCAACAGTTTTGTCTTGAAACCAAACATGAATTATCAAGGAATTGAATATCAATTCAATTCAATTCCATTCCGTGCCAACCAAACACAAGGTTTGACCAATTTTTTTCCTTTCCAATTGCTTCAGGAATCCAATTCCATTGACCATTCCATTCCTTTAATAAAATTCCGCCGAACCAAACGGCCCCTTAGAGGTACAAAAAAATCACAAAATCTTTCTCACAAAATCTTAAGTGTGCAGTATTGTTGAATCAAGTGCAATTAGTTTATGAGTGAAACTTTAAGCTAAAAAAATCAAAATGAAAGTCAAACCGTGCTTAATATTGTCTTTGAGTCAACTCAATCAAGACCTAAGCTTAAATTTAACCTTAAATGAGAACACAGAAATCCATATTATATATTAAAGTAGAAGAATTCCTAGGCACCACAGCCCGCTATGTGGCATTATGACGTGGAAAGCCACGTGGTGGTCTTCAATTCGTCCAGAAAAATGTCGTGATTAATAAAAAAAAACCTATAATTTCCTTAATTATTGCAAAAACGAATATGGCAAATGGTAAAATGATTTGTGGTTGTGAATTACTAAACAATGCTGATATTTTCCTAAAATAAACAAGTGATACGAGAAAGTAAATTACTAATAAAAAATATTTTGATTTGAAATTCAAATTTAATAGTAGTAATTGTAAAGTTTGATTTGTTTAAGGAAAAAAATTGAATAGTAATTGTTATCCTAATTTAAAGATAAATTCAAAATTATTTGAAATTTAAATTCAATCTAAATTATGAATCAGATTTGATTCTCCCCGAGTAAAGAATTAAACTATATAAACAATAGTATACTGAGTATTAATATAATACGCTGCTTCTTCTTTTTTTTTCTTTTTTTTTTTTTTTTAATTTCTCAACCATCTCTAAAAATTAGTGGAATCCAAGCAAGGGTAATCTGAGTGATGGAAGTACAATCAAGAATAAAAAGCATTCATATGGCTAAGATAGCCCTTTTTTTCCATTTTAGAGTTTACAATCTGTTAGTATCATTAACATTCTACTCCTTCTGTTCTATAATCATTTTTTGGCTATTCAAACTTTTTAAAAGGGTTAATGACAATTTAGACCCTGAAGTACCATACCACCCTTCCAATCGAGCCCCGGATGTCTTTTTTCGTCAGATCGGACCTTGGGGTAATTCATTTTCGCCAGTTAGGGCGTTTTTGACGGAATTCGTTAGAAATTCAGTTAAAAGGCATGTGCTATGCACGTGACTAACGTAAATGGGTATTTTGAAGTTGATATTTCATTTATGGGGCTTAATGAAAATTCCAAACTTAACATGGCAGAAATCAAAACAATTATCAAATTTTTTATTTGAGCAAAAAACAATTATCAAAATATTAAATAAAACCATACAATATAATTTTATTATCATTACTTTCATTAATTTTTTAAATTTACAAAATTTTGAATTTTTTGTTTTAAAAAACTATTTATTGATTTTGTTAAACCAATAAATTTTCTTTTCAAGCATTCACTATTTATATATTTTATCTTATATAAATAATAATTTTCTTTCAAGACAAAATGAAAAAGTAACTATTTTATTTTCCTTTTTATTACTTCTTAATTACTCTCTCTCCTTCCCAAAATAATTTTTATTTGGCTATTTTTTTTTTCTTTGGCTCGTTTGATAGACCGGTACGTATAAGCATTACTCCCTCCGTCCCATCCGAATTAGGATTTTCTCTCCCGGCACGGGGATTAAGGAATAATAGTATTATATTGTGAAAAGTGATAATGAAATTGAATTAAGAGATTTAACATTTATGATTAAGCACTAATCATTTACCTAAAAACTGTCCAAATATAAAATTTGAGTACAGTCAAATTTGTTAATGAAATTCAAAATACAAATTTTATATTTCAACCAAATTATCATCACCATTCTCTCCACCATTACTACCACCAGCCCACCACCATTACTACAACTGGACCACCACACAACCACACCACCACCGGACCGCCACCACCTAGAGCCATACCAAACACCGCCACATGAACACACACAGATTATACACACAAGCAAACCAGAAATCAAAAATCTAAACTTCAAAAATCAAAATTAAAAAAATCAAGATTTTGGGGGAGAAAATAGAATCAGGTGTTCCAAAATGAAAACGATGATGAAAGAAGATTCAACACACGAATTCTTCAGGCATTCACCATTGTGGGACATAGGTTGAAGGAAAATCGAGTTTTAAAAACATGAAAGCTGGGTTAAGATCTTTAAAAATCCATAACCATAATCAAAACAAAAAATCATCATCGGAAGTCTGGCGGCCTTTTGAAGCCTGCAAATCGGAAATCGGAAATCAATCTCGGAAAGATTAAAGGGGATTTTACACAACGGGTTATATTCAGATCTGGGGTGGGGGGTTGCAATTTCGTGGGGAATTTCTGACGCTGTTGACGGAAAAGAAGCAGTTGGGAGCGGAGCCCCACCGATCCATCAATTGTTGTCATCTCTCGCACACGCTATCAACCCACTCATCGGAGACCCCTTCCTAAGTTTCCAGCTGTTGTAGACAAAGTGTTGAAGAGAGAGGGATGGGTGTCCTGGACGCTTCAGTGTCGGCAATGGGTGGCGAAGGGCCGCCCGTCAATGAGGGTGGGGATTATGCGAAGAAGAAGGAAGAGAAGGGGATTTTTTGTTTCTAATTTCTGAAATTCAATTTAGGTTAGGGACATTTACAAAAGGGGGTTTGTAGTTCAATATTTTTCATTAAGCCCCTTAAATGAAATATCAACTTCAAACTACCCATTTCCGTTAGTCACGTGCATGTCACATGCCTTTTAATTGAGTTTGTAACGAATTCCGTCAAAAAGGCCCTAACTGGCGAAAATGAATTACCCCAAGGTCCGATCTGGAGAAAAAAGACATCCGGGGCTCGATTGGAAGGGTGGTATGGTACTTCATGGTCTAAATTGTCATTAACCATTTTTAAAAATATAAACTTTTACCTCACTAACCATGTCTTTTTATGCAATTTCAAGCTCAAATTGTAAAAATAAGAAAAAATCAATTCAGGACAGTAAAAAATGATAAATGTGAAAGATCATTTTGGGACGGAATGAGTATTTTATAAAAGAGAATTAGTGAAAAGATTAAGAGCTGTCCATAAATAAGTAAGGTTCATACATCTCACCCCATCCACTCTATAGATCTCATCATGCACTGTATAAATTTATGAACAAAAACTGTCGTAGAAACTCTGGTGTAGATATTTATAATGTTCTCTCTTGAATTTGAGCTATCATGTAGAAATTGTAGATAACAGAAAATTAAAAGCCAGATTTGGTAATATATCCACCAGTCACCAGGTACATTTTTGCTTATCCTCTTGGTACATTTTTTAAATTCTTTCTTTGAACATAATTATCATAATCCCTTAAACTAATAGAAGGGGAAACTGAAAATTAATTAGTTTTATATGCAGGTCAATGTAATTTTGCAATTTTCTCAGGAATATACGTACCACAAGCATCAAATAGAGAAATGTACTTACCATCGCCATATTATGCACACTTCTTGACCTTACCCCTTTTATTTCATGTTAGTTGGGTTGCGATTGACATTTTGAATTTTGCTTTAGTTCTTTATTTAATTATAGTTTATAATTCTTAATTTCTTTGATTGTCGTACAAACTAGAGGTTAATTAAATTACAGATAGTGACTCCAAACGGTCGAATGATGTCATCACTTTTTTCACGTTCAATAGCAACGGTCGAGTGATGTCATCGCTTTTTTCACGTTCAATAGCCGTCTAAATTAGCCAGAGATCACATAATTTATTGAGAAGACGGGCGTGAAACCGGAAGATAGGCATGATATATTGCTTAAGGTTTTTAGAATGAAACTTGACGAATTGGTGAAAGATTTGAAAGATGAAAAAATATTTGCCTATTTCAATACACGTAAGTTATTATTTTTTATTTTTTTTTAGCTTTAGGTTTTATTTGAATATCATTACTTATTTGAAATGATTCATAAAAATAAATATTTTAATATGGATATGCTCATAAATGCAGGTGTTGTCTCAGTGGAATTTTAAAAGCGAGGTTTACCTAATGCACACATTCTCATTTTTCTCAACTATCAATATCAACGACGCATTACCCATGTGGACAACAAGCAAGAAAAATGTTAGGCTAGGATAAACTTTATGCAAATCTATATTCACGTGCCTATGATTTTTTTCCTAGATATTTTTTGTATAACGTTCGAATAAAGAACAAAGGGGTATGATGTAATTGTTTACATTAAGTGAATGATTAAGCTTTATGACATTTATCTCATTTGATAATGTTTTATCTGCTTGGTTCAAAAACGTATAGTGTATTTACCCACTTCCAAACTTTAATATATTTTTTTCATTTTTTCGTGAATATGAAGTTAATTTTTTCTTGAATATGAAGTTAATTAGTGATACACGAATTGTGTTGTAAAATTTATAAAAAGAAAACAATGATATGATTCTAACTATAGATACAATGACATGGCATAAAAATTGAGCCATCAAGTTTGACAGTCTGAGGTAAAAATACATTTATAGATACTTATAAGTGTGTGTATATATTTAAGTTAGTAGTTATCTAAGCTCATGAAGAATGATTTTCCTATAAAATTTATCTCAATTGAAATGGGAAAACGATGATGCAAGTGTATAATAGCATTTCAGTTATATTAAAGATCATTTAGTTTACAAAAAAATATCAATTAAAAAGTACTTTTGTAATGAATATAAAAATATACAAATAAATAAGAATCTAATTTAGTTTTAAAAAATGACTAATTGAAAAAAAAATATCATTTTTTGATTTAAATGTTTATCAATTAAATAGCTTCCCTTCCCTATTTAATTTCTCCTCACTTCCTTATTTAATAATGAGGAAGATGATCCAAACACAGATCTCAGATCATTTGAGGTATGGACTACCGAAAATACCCTCTAAATTAAGTCAAGTGAAATGGCACGTGACTATTTTAACGGATAAAAAGTAACGGGGTTAGTGAAAGTGACCATGTACGCAAGAGAAAATGAGTTGGATGTGTTGGTTGCAAAATAAATGAGTTGGGTGATCAAATCCAAAGAAAGTGAATAGTCGAGTGGTTTTTTTTTTTTTTTTTTTTTTTTTGCATTTTTTCCTTTCAAAAAGAATCATTAAGATATTTTGCAAAGTCTGATAAGATTACTTTTTTAAAAAATTTGAAAAAAATATTTACATTCAGTTAATTAGTTTTCCCAATCCCTTTTTTAATAAATATATAATGAGGTTTCACGAGTGCACTCATTTTGAATTTTTTTTTACATTCAGTTAATTAGGGATTTATTTTTAGATTTTACTTTTTTGTTTTTAATTTGATGTTTAATAAATTTCTCTCCTTGTGGGAGCAGTTGATTTCTCTCCTTAGTGAGAGCCGTTGATTTCTCTTCGTCGTGAGAGCCTGTGTTTGTGCATATGTTGGTTTGTTTGTTTGTAATTTTAGGTGCAATTGTAATTCAATCTTTAATGACGAATTTCACATCATCTCAAAACAAAAAGGATGCCATTGTTCTTGCTGCACAAAGATATTTCGAGGGTTTTGAAATGTTTGATGGACGTTTATTCGTCTACCCGGGTTCTCCATGTAAAGTACTCAAATCAAAATATTATCCGCAGGGGGATTTCTTAAATGCCGAATCGAGGCCGTTTCCAAGTTTTACTTGGATTAAAATCCGTATGTTTCAAGATTTATATCGAAATTGCCATTGTTGTAGGTTAAGAAATTGATCTTGAAAGAAATTTAGCTAGGACTGTTTCTGGGTCACGCCACTTGTGATCAGGTAATAGTCCTAGCTAAATTTCTTTCAATTGGCACCAGAGCCTGATCTCGATACACTGAGAAGTGATCCTTGAAAGTAGCCATTATGGACTGTACTCATACTCGTAATAAGCCGCCAACTCTAGATGGTTCAAACTATACCATTTGGAAGGCAAAGATGATCATGTACATCAAAAACATTGATCATCGTGCATGGGTCAGTATTCTAGTGGGATATACATCCCCGACTATGGAATTAATTGATCCAAAAGCAAAAGGTTATGTTTCTGATGAAGAAAAAAAAGAAAAGATTTTTATTCCAAAACCCGAGCAAGATTGGAATGCGGAAGAAATTGCCCTTGCAAATTTCAATGCAAAGGCAATGGCTGCCATATCTGATCATGTTGATCACAATCTGTATCGGTTATTCTCTAACCATACAGTTGCCAAAACTGCTTGGGATATTTTACAACTTCATTGTGAAGGGTCTGATAGTGTCAAACAAACAAAACTAAGGAGATTAATGACAGAGTTTGAAAATTTAAGAATGGAAGAAAATGAAATGATTCAAGACTATTCTGCTAAAATAATGGACATTTCTAATGAATCATTTGCATTAGGAGAATCCATCTCCAATGCAAGGTTGGTTAGTAAAGTTTTAAGAACTCTTCCAGAAAAATATAACATCAAAGTCTCTGTCATTGAAGAAACTTGTGATACTCGGACCGTGAGTCTTGAAAAGGTTCTAAGTATTCTTACCACGTTTGAATTGAACCTAGAAGTGCAAAAAACTAGCAAAGCAAAATCAATTGCTCTTACTAGTGCTCTAACCGTGTCCAAAGATCTTGTGCAATTGTCTAAAGATATTGATGAGTCAACCTTGGAGGAAGATGAGTGTGCCTTAATAACTCAAAAATGTTTTGAATAGGAAAAGGCAACAAAATTTCCCAATAAAGGCTTCACTCCGTCCACCAAGGCTTAACCATTCAGGAAGGAAACAAGTGTGATAAAACCTTTTCCTGAGAACAAAAAACCAATTGAGTCCGTTCAGTGCAGGGCTTGTCAAGGATACGACCACTATGCAAATGAGTGTCCAAACACACTCAAAAAGAGAGGGATGAGTTTATCTGCTACGTTAAGTGATTCCGATGATGACGATGAGACAGCTAACCTATCATGTTATCGATCATCACAACCCTCCTTTTCTGACAGTGAAACTGATAGTGAAGTTGGGCTGTCAAGTGACAGCACAACTGACTATGAACAAAAAAGGTTTTTGATCTTAACCATTGTTTTTTAAAACCTAAAAATGAAGGAGAATGAAACCATTAAGTGTTTTTCTGATAAGTTAATAAACATTGAAAATGAGCTTCATGAGGTAGGGGAATCATCCTCTGATTCTAGACTTGTGAGCAAAATGTTAAGATCCCTTCCGAAACGATTTGATGTGATAATTTCTGCGATTAAAGAATTTTATGATATTGAGACGATAAGTTTTGTGGATCTTAGAGGGATTTTAACTGCTTATGAACATTCTCCTTCATCTTCTAGTGAAAGTTTTGAGAAAAAGACCGGGTGTTCTTGCAGCCTTAGTGATAATGAGTCTGACAGTGAATCTGACAGTGAAGATGAACAACTCATTGTCAGCACAACTGTCAGCTCAAATGGTACTAACGTGTATACCTGCTTGAATTCTACATCTGCAGGTGAGACTGAAGAGTCAAAACAAGATGAGGAAGACTGTCTCACGTATGAAGAATTGCATGAGAACTATGTTGAGTTGTTCGCGGATTGGTCCAAACAAATGGAACAACTCAAAGAGTTCAAGAAGGTAACTGAAAAACTCACCGCCACTAATTTGTCTCTTAAATCTGAAAATGAAAAATTGGTGAGTGAAAGTGATTTTCAAAAAGACTCCATAGGCAAGTTAGAAGTCATGCTTACTAAGAAGGAAATAGAGTGTGAAAAGTATAAAAACAATCTTGAAAAGGAAATTAACACTCTCACAAAGCTTAACAATGGCAAAGCTAAGTTAGATGAAGTTTTAAAAATGGGAAATCAAGGAAAAACAGGATTAGGCTATGGAGATCCAATTTTTGTCAAGGAAGGAGAGAGCAGTTCGAAAAACAATGAGAGTTTTAATACTAATCACACGTCTCCTCACAAAAACAGGAGAAATAGAAAAAGGAGATACGTGTGTCACCATTGTTTTGCCCCTGGACATATACGTCCATTTTGTTACAAGTTGAAACAGGAACTTGGATTGGAGAAGAACAGCGGCCACCTGAGCAGACAGTTGTGGGCACATCCTGATACTCAACTGCCACGACAACTTCAGTCTGCAACAAAAGTTGTTTGGGTAAGAAAGGAAATTCTGAAGTGCAAAGTGGTTCTTACCTCCTTCAAGAGTAGTGTGGAAAGTGGCTGGTACTTTGACAGTGGCTGCTCTCGCCATATGACTGGAACAATTGAGCACCTCAAAGACTATGAAGCCTTCAAAGGTGGAAAAGTCAACTTTGGTGGAGGAGCTAAAGGTCAGGTAATTGGCAAAGGTATGTTGAATGTTGATGGTTTGCCAACTTGCATAATGTCTTACTTGTTGATGGGCTAAAGTCAAATCTGATTAGCATAAGCCAGTTGTGTGATGATGATCTGTTTGTTAAATTTGACAAGTCCAAGTGTGAAGTCTTTGATAACAAAAATGTGTGTGTTCTTACTGGTGTTCGATCCTCTGATAGTTGTTACAAAATTGGTAGTGTTGATACTTGTCTCTCTACTAAATTGGATGAGTCTGAAATCTGGCACCAAAAACTTGGTTATGCCAGTGAAAGAAAAATCAGTGAGTTAATCAAATTTGGGGCAGCAAAAGGTTTGCCCAACTTGGACTTGAAAAAGTTGAGTGTGTGTGGACCATGTCAAAAAGGAAAACAAACAAAGTCCAGTCATAAAAGGTTCAAAATTTTGGGACTAGTAGATGTCTTGAGTTGATTCATACTGACCTAATGGGTCCCATGGAAGTAGAAAGTATGTCTCGAAAGAAATACTGTTTTGTGTGTGTTGATGATTTCTCGCGCTATACTTGGGTCATATTTTTGAGAGAAAAATCAAACACAATTGAAGAGTTTAAAATATGGTACAAAAGGGTAAAAAAATCTTTATGGTTTAAAAGCCGTTAGGGTTAGGTCAGACCATGGTACGGAATTTGAAAACTCTACTTTTTCATCATTTTGCGATTCAAAGGGGATTACTCACGAGTTCTCAGCCCCCAAAACTCCGCAACAAAATGGAGTAGCGGAAAGGAAAAACCGCACATTACAAGAAATGGCTAGAGTCATGTTGAGTGCTAAAAATCTGTCTAAAAAGTTTTGGGCAGAAGCTGTTAACACGGCTTGTCATATAGGGAATCGTGTCTTTCTAAGAATTGGAAGTACCATGACCCCCTACGAAATTTTACTTGGGAAGAAACCCACCTTAAAGTACTTTCATGTTTTTGATTGTATTTGCTACATCTTAAATGATCGTGAGTATCTTTCCAAGTTTGATTCGAAAAGTGACAAGGCCATTTTCATTGGTTATTCTCAAAACAATAGGGCGTATAGAGTCTATAATCTGAAAACCAAAACAGATATGGAATTTATAAATGTTATTTTTGATGATGCTACTGATCTTAATGTCAAAATGGATGAGGATGATGTTACAGGTTGCACATGGGAGCCTGAACTGGTTCATGACGAATCTGAACTGAAGAACTCAAAAGATTCTGCAGATCAAGCACCTGAGCAGTCAGTTGATTTACCATCTGAGCCAACAACTGACACCACAGGTGGTCAGAAAACTGCAGATACTAGTTCAGATTCTGAAACCGAAGAAGATCATGTAAGCAGAAGCAATGATGTCTCTTCCAGGATACAGGGAGATCATCCTACTTCCCAGGTCATTGGGGAAGTGGATGAACGAATGAATACAAGAGGAAAAAGAATCAATTACCGTGACTTAGCAGGTTTGTTGTGTGTGCAATCCGCATACCATCAGGTAAGTTCTTGTTGTTTTGTGGCTAATTTTGAGCCCAAAAATGTCGTGGTGTGAATACCCCTTTCCGATGAAGCGACGCATGGGAAGTATCTTGTGATTATTATTATTTACAAAGGGAATATTCTTAACGACATTAAAATTATGAGAGTCTCCACGCCGTTTTAATTAAAGCCAAAACATTGAAAAAAGCATTTTTAGTGGGTTCGGGGGTCAAATTACAACAAGAGAAGAATATTAAACGTTATCACTCCTATTGCCCGAATCAATCGGTCTTTCTATCATGATGAATGTGTTAGTAGTGTGTTAGTGATTTAGACCGGATCCGAAGATTACCTACGTTCCTCTCAATGCGAGAAGCTCAGGTCAGCGTAGTTCGCAGAGAATTAGAATAGGCAGAAGAATCGGGATCATGCATAATGAGGGGGAATTTACCTAAAGATTAGGGTTTAGAAGTAGTTCCTAGATCATCATCGGTTGATGAACCCTCGATCATCATCGGCTATGAAATAACATGTAATTATGAAGATCGCAACCCTAAATATAGCATAAATAAGGTTTTAATCTATGAACACGAAGAACATGCGAAGAACATATTATGAACATATGAATGAGCATGCAAAGAATATGAAGAAACTATGAATAAACATGTACGAACATGAATATAAAAGATCTACATTAAAAATAATGCAAGAACACGAAGAAAAAGTTAGAAAACTTACCTATGTTGGCAAGAAATAAACCTTGATCTTCTTGGTGGTTTGAAGGCTAATTAGAGAGCAAAATATTGTTTAAGAACTCCAAAATTCGTACTTAGAGCTCTCAAAATTGGATCCTCAAACCAATAGCATGGGATTGGTTTATATAGTAAACTGAGGGGAAGATCTGATGGTCCAGATCATCCGGCGCAAGGTTGGCCGCCTGGCCATGGTTGAAGACGGCGACAATGTTGGCCGCGTGGCCAAGATCAACGCGTAACAATGTTGGCCGCCTGGCCAAGTCTGCAGGCTGACTTGATTTTCAAGCTAGGGTTTCACTGTTGCTTTATGGTAACCCTAAGTTGCCTATTTTGATGGATTTTGTCATAAATGAGATATTTTGGGAATCCAGGACAAGTCTTTGCAAGGTTTCTAATTCTTATAAAGTCCTTGTATTTTTGGGAAAGTCCTAATAAACTCATTTTCAGGTCGGGTACTAACAGTAGCCCCTCGGCGACGCTTCTTGCAAGGCAATGTGGGGTCGACGATAAAAAGAAGGATCCGTCTGAAACATGAGTTTCAAAACAGATGAAAGGTAAGGGAACGGCTGAACCTTGGCAGGCGACCTACGTATCCGCGGGGGAATCAAGCCAAACGTAGTTCAAATCTGATGGGAAATTGGGAATAACTGTCCTCTGGTGGGGAACAACGTTTTCTGCTGGGGAAATGCACCTGCTGGGGATGAGAGATGACCGCGTCGGTCGGGTGGCTGGACCTTTTCAGGTTTCCTACGTATCCTCAGAGGAATCAAGCCGGTCGTAGTTCTGAGATCTACTGGGGATAAAACGAGATATCGGACCCCTGCTAGGGATAATAAACCTACGGGCACTATCCTGTACGAAGCACGAATCATTCGTAAGCAATGAAGTTATTTGGGAAAATTAAAGACTACGTTGTCTAAATAATCCCAAGATGGAATGATGGACGCAATCAGGATCACCAGGGTTCCTGCCGATCGCGCTAAAGTAATAGATGTTGGATCTCTCGCGAATAGAAACGCCGAGGCTTCTGCCAATTACGATTGATCTAGGATGGTATGTCATAGAGGCGCCGAAGTCTCTATAACCATACGAATCTTAATAATAGATGCTGGATCTTTCGCAAACAGAAACGCCGAGGCTTCTGCCAATTACGATTGATCTAGGATGGTATGTCATAGAGGCGCCGAAGTCTCTATAACCATACGAATCCTAAAATAGATGCTGGATCGCTCACAAATAGAAACGCCGAGGCTTCTGCCAATTACGATTGATCTAGGATGGTATGTCATAGAGGCGCCGAAGTCTCTACAATCATACGAATCCTAAGCAAATATTTGGTGAAGAATGGAAATTTTAAGGGGCTTTCCGTACCCAAAGGTAACGAATATCAGTCAAAGTAGTGTTAAAGGCATTTAAGATGAATTAATAGGGAAAAGATCAGGGACAAAAGTGGAATTTTATCTGAAGGGGCAAGGTTGGCCGCGTGGCCAAACACACTGAATTGCAAAAGTGGCCGCGTGGCCAAGACAGCTGAGTGGTCAGATCTCCTTCACGCGGATTGCTGATCTGACGGCTGGGGTTGCAATGGCGAAAGTGGCCGCGTGGCCAAGGTAGCCGGCGGGCTGACTCTTGGTCACATCACCAGAAACCCTCCCTCTTCTTCTTCTTTTCTTCTTTCTTCTTCTTCCTTCCTCCATTGACGAGTTAGAGAGAGAAAATTGAGTTTTTAGAGAGAGAAAGCTCAGATTTTGATAATTTTGAAGATTTCATTTCACATAAATCTTTGAAGATATGGCGGATTGGATCAATGAGGCATTATTTAGAGATTTTCCGGGCCATGGTGGGTATATGATTCCACAACAAGAGCAACAAGGAGAGGGGCACGGTAATGCTCAGGGCGCAGGAAATGTTGGGGCTGATCCAGGAGCGGGCCTTGAAGCGGCGCCCTTGATTCCGCGGGACGGTTTGAGACCACGAGCCGCGACTCGGAATTATCGCGATAATCTGCTGCGGTCCACGTTCGACCAAGATTACGATTTTTACATCGACTTTGAGCGTCATTGGTCGATGGGGCTTCCGGAGACGCGAGAGGTAAATTTCGAATTTTCATTCCTCTCCTTCTCGCACATTTGTATGTTTTATGCACATAATATGAAATGCTAGAATAATGGAGTGCTGGAATTTAAATTGCTGGAATTGTAAATTGCTAGAATGGTAACATACCTGTGCTGTGTTTACCTGCAGAGGATCAAGGCTCGTGGGTCCACAGTGACTGTGGGCAAACTGTGGGCGTCCCTGCCGGAGGGACCGGGCGGTTTGCGTGCTCGGATCAAGGCTATGGGCTTTGGCCCATTCTTTGACAGTGTCCGCATGGTCGGGGCTACCCTGAAGGTGGCCGCGGTGATAGAGGTGTGCCGGGAGTTCTGGTGGGATACCACCCATACCTTCCACTTTAGTTGGGGAGAGATTACCATCACGCCGACATATTTTGCTGCCATCACGGGGTTGAGGTTTACTGGTACCCCTTTGCTTTTTGATGAAAGCTTGGCGGAGCGGCGGGATTATAGACAGGCTCTGCTGGGAGTTGACACCGACCTGGGAGGAGGTGTCAAGGGTTATGGAGTGGAGGCCGGGAAGGTGAATCGCTTGGTGTAGGTGGCTATTGAAGCCTTTAGTAGGGGGGAGTATGATTTGGATTGCTTGGTCCGGCTGTTCTTATGGTATAGATTTTCGGAGATTTTGTTTCCCAGTGGGGCTACTGTCTGCCGGTACTCACTGCTAGGGGCTTTTGTGGACTTGGACCTAGTCAGTGGGATTTCTTGGGGCGGAGCCGGTTTGGCTGAGATTTACAGGGCTTTGGACCATTGCTCGAGGGCTAGCTCGTCGGCCTTTGACGGGTTCCAGTTCGCCTTTGAGGTACGCTCTTGACTACCCTTCTTTTTCATTCGTTGAGATCTCTGTTCTATTCTTTGGTCTGAAATGTCTCCCTCATTATATGCACAGGCTTGGGTGTACGAGATCTTCGGCGTCGCCCCTTTTCAGTTGGTGATGAGTGCTAACAAGGTTGTTCCCATCATGTCGTACTGGTGCAAGGGCAACAGGGCTCCTTCCCGCAGACACCGGGACAGGAAGACAGTGGATGCTGCTGATCTGAGGAGGGTGTTCGCGATGTCTGAGCCCATCGGGGTTAGATTTTACCCATGGAGCCCGGCCAATGAGGCTTCGGTGGGTCCCTATGTGGTGGATTTGACCGCTTCTAGGGTTCTGCTTGTGGGTCTCACCGGGGAGGCCATGTATCTTGGGGAGAGGGTGGTTCGTCAGCACAGGGCTGGTGCGTTACCGTGGGCTCCTTATGACCCTCCTCGGGATATGCTCCGTCCTGCGAGGTTGGCGACTTTCTTGGCTCCCACTCCGGCAGAGCATTATAGGGGGAGCGACGACTATGCTGGCTACGTGCGGACACGGCTGATCAGCCCTCAGGTTCGGGCTCGGATGCTATCTGGAGAGGGATCGAGCTCGGCCCGGTATGTTGGTCGGAGTCGGCCTTTGGTTGACATGCCCCTTCGCTGGAGTAGCGTGAGAGTGATGAGGGGCGGCCGGGAGGTGGAGCTCAGCTTGGAGCCGACTGATGCAGATCTTGTTGAGGAGACATTCATTCCCCCGCCCGACGCTGGGGTACGGCTTTGTGCTTTATATCAGTCATGTTCGCACACACTTATTTCTTTCTGCATTGTAATCATTGCCTTGGTTTCACTTTCAGGTGACTCGGGAGGCCTATATCCGTTCAGCTCGGCGGGAGAACGTGTTGATGCGCTTACTGAGGGAGGCGTACCATTCATGTACTTGTCAGAGGGACGACGTTGCGTCACCCCAGCGTCGTGAGCGGTCTCCGAACGGCGCGGGCTCTTCTCACATTGGTGGTCGAGCGGTCCGGGGACGGAGTTCGGGTGCCGGTAGCTCTCGGGCTTTAGCGCGGCGTGGAGACACCACGGAGGAGGATTCTGATTAGGCGGGGTCCATCTTCATTTCCTACACTGTTAGCTAGTAGAGAGCAGAGGGATATGTATGTACAGGACAAATGTATAAAATGCATGTATGTATATTATGTTCTAAAATGCAATTTTATTGTGGGAGCCTACTTGTGCAAACTAGTTATTTTACAAATGTTCCTAATTTTATACAATGCATGAGCCATGGAAGGGGCAGGTACGTAGTTGCATGGATCCGTCACGGAGTGGGAAGAAACAAACTGGATTTCTGCATGGAGCAAAGTTGGCCGCATGGCCATGGCGTGGCCCAGAGCAATGTTGGCCGCCTGGCCATGGCAAGATCCGGAGCAAAGTTGGCCGCGTGGCCTAGGACGAAGTTGGCCGCCTGGCCAAGGAAAATATCGGCCGCGGGGCCAGGGGCATATGTGGCCGCGTGGCCAAATCATGCGCCACCTCCGGTTTTCCTTTTCCTGGCAAGAATCGGGAGTTGTGCACTATTTAATGAACCCTTTGCAGCCATACAAACGTACCAGCAACCTTTTGAGCAGTTTTTGAGTTCCTTTTAGCCAATTTTCTTGCTTTTTGCCATGGATCAAGAGGCTAGGATCACAAGCCTTGAGAAAAAAGTCTTTATAACCTCTATGGAGAAGTGGGTCGCCAAACTTCCTGGTTCAAGTCGTAGGAAACTTGATGAACGGTATGGGATAAAGTGCCTTTGGTCACTTTTGCATATGAACTCCAATACCAACCTTTTGCAAGCTTGTGGTAAATTTTGGAATGATACCCTCCATGTCTTCAACTTTTCATTCAACGAGATAACACCCACTTATGAGGACATCGCGGCTTTATGTGGCTACGAAGGGAAGGGTAAAGTTGCCTTGCCTTTTGACTTCGTTCGCTTGAGGGACAAGTTGGTGACCTTTGGCGTACCCGCGGATGACTTTGATAGGTATGCTAGGGGCGGTTATGTCGACCTTTCTTGGATGCCACAACACTTCATGCATGCAGACGTGACCTCTAACCGCTCCTTGGACCATCTTGCATTGTGCTTGTTCAGCTCTATCCTTTTCCCTTCTGAGGTGGGATTTGCCAGTGAAGGATGTTTGGGTATGGTGAACTTGGCTCGTTTGGGTTATGATATTGTACCGGCCATTCTTGGGGAGATGCTCTGTGGGATTCCCCATCTCGCGGCTTATGGTGGGATGCCTTGTGGTAGTGATAGGCTTTTGACCATGTGGTTGCAAGAGCGGCTTCGAGTGAATAAACCGGCGGCTTCTCTGAAGGTGGCCCCATGGATGCACCGCATTAGAGGCATGGTGGAGCGGTTTGAGGGCATGACTCTCAAAGGTTGGGAAAAGTATTTGGCGGAAATGGTGACTGACGACATTCAGTGGGTGGTGCCCCATTGGCACATTCACTCTGTGAGGGAGAAACAAGTGGGACTTCACATGATCAAAATTCCAACCCTTTCTGGGACTACCTTTTACTATCCCTCTAGAGTGCTTCGTCAGTATGGTTTGGTGCAGACCATCCCGGAGGGTTGGGACGAGGAGAGAGATGATTTTCCTTTTGGGGTACTTCAGTTGGATGATAGTGCCTCAGTCCTTCTTTCTCAGATGTGGGGCGAGGCCGGCTTTAGTCGTAGGACTTTCCTCACACGCTCTAGCAACACCTTCCTGCCACGCGAGTATTTGGATTGGTATATGGGGAGACTTGGGCATGCGTAGCAGACTCTAGAGACCCTAAGGGGCACTATCTTGGGATCCTGTGCTCCAAGTTTCTCATTGAGAATTAAGGAGGCTGAGGCTTATGCGAGGAAGATGAGTAAGAGCGTGGCTAACGGAGGCGGAGAAGAAGTGGGGGCGTCAAAGAAGAGGAAAGGTGAAGAGGCTCCTAATGGCAAGGCTAAAGGTATTAGCGAGTTCGAAAGAAGATTTTGTGAGAATCCTAGCAAGAAGAAAGTTCGCCGTGGGCAAAGCAAGAAGAAAGAGACCGAGGGAACAAATGGCACTAAGGAGTAATCCTGAGCGTCTCTCCATAGTCGTGCAGACACATTAGTTCAATTTAGTTTGCTTTTGTTTGAGTTTCAATTTCAGAATAGGTTATTTATTCAAAAAGTATGTCAAGCTTAGACTCATCAAATAAGTGTTAACATGCAATGACTATGGAAATAAAAGTTTTTGCTTTCAGAAAAAATACAACTTCTATCTTTATTGCTTTGACAAGATTTGGATGTTTATTTGTTTTTTTAGACCGCACCTTTTGAAAGGCTGCCTACGTTCCCCTTTTACAAATAGGACTAAGGGGCTCAGGTCACCGTAGTTCACTCCAGTCAGACTAGAATGATTTTAAAGAAAGGGAAGATAGAGGGGGAATGCTCTAACTTTTTCCTAGACCGCCCTTGTGGGTTTTCGATCTAGCGAGCTTTGTACGCACCCTTATTTTGGATAGACCGCCCTTTGCGGGTTTTCAGTCCATCGGGCTTCTTTTTGCGTAGTAATTTTTTTTTTTTTTTTTAGAGAGGGGAGTCTAGTCATAGTAGCGTCCGAGTTTGCTGATGTTAACTGTTTCCTTAGGCGGGCTGCCATCCAAATCTGTCATTCTGTCAGTCTTGTGGTGCACCTCGAGCTTTGGTCATTGCGTCACGCGTTGCTTCAAATCCTCTATTTCTCTTGAGATGTCTTGACTCGTTTCTGCAGCCAGGTGCGACAGTATCTCTGGGCCGTTCCTCACATAGGGCTCGATTTCGTAGCAGCCGAGGAGTTCTAAGTTTCCGCTTTCTCCATAGAACCAAAATCCTCTTACGTCGGTGAGCATATTTTCGTCCATCAAGCCTTGGATTCTCCTTTGTAGAGCGACGCAGTCGTTGGTGTCGTGGCCTTCGTCCTGGTGGTAAGAGCAACTTTTGGTAGGTTCAAATGGTTGAAGGGGTGGTAATTCGGAGAGGAGTGAATGTTCTTCTAGAGGCTGCATCTTGCCCATTTGTCTTAGTTGGTCGAACAATCTTGCGAAAGGGGTCCCTATTCTTGTGTAGCGGGGGACCGAGAGGGGGTATTTTTCCAAAAATCTTTGCATTTTTTCACTGATTTCCTTTTCCTGGCGCGAGGGCCACGATTCTGTCGTTGGTGTTGGGGTCTGAAGTTCATTCCCATGTGCCGGGTGCAGGATTGGGGTATTCGCGAGGTACTCCTTGAGGCAGCATAATGCGAACTCACATCTCGAACTCCATTCTTGGTCGCGGGCCCTTTCTATTTCTCTGAGTGTCGGTTCCCCCATTGTTGTGAAATGGTTGAGGTATTGCAGTAACTTGATGAGTTCTTCCTTTTCGGCTTTGTTCCGAGGAGATTGCGTTCTTAACACGGCTCGAACTCGCCGACTGATGGTCCTCCCCGAGGTTGTGGAGGGGGTCATTTCTTGGTCCTCTTCGATTGTCTCGACCTGGTTATAGCCGGCAAACCCATCAACGAATGACTTGGCCTCATAATGGGCGGTCGTGTCCGCCAACATGTCGATATTTGGCAGGGGGGAAGTCATCCTTCGGCGTAGCTTTGTTAAGATCCCGAAAATCCACACACACTCTGATTTTACCGTTGGATTTCACCATATTTGATAACCAAGTTGGGTACTCGATCACCCTGATGAAACCCACACGGAGTAGCTTCTCAATCTCTTCCTTCGCTTGCAAAGACCATTCCGGCTTAATGCGGCGCAATTTCTGTTTGACTGGCTTAGCGTCTGGTGCTGTCGGGATTCTGTGTTCTACGGTCGAGTTGTCGAGCCCCGGCATGTCCTTATAAGACCATGCGAACACATCCACATATTCTCTGAGTAGCTCAATCAGTTCTTCCCTCTCGGCTCCGCTGAAGAAGCTTCCAATCTGCGTTTCCTTAGGCTCGGCTTCGGTTCCCAAATTCACGCATGTTAACACCTCATCGGCAGCTTGGGCTCGAGATTCTTTTTGATTAATAACCTGTTCTGAGATTTCTTTAATGTATTCGTCATTTAATGGGTCTGTGTCTGCCTCTTCTAATGAATCATTATTAACTAAGTGTATATCATTGGTTTGATTATTAGCCAATTTATCAGTTAAAAGAGTGACTATGGAGGGATACTCGGAAAGGTCGAGGGTTTCATTCATGGAAAAAGGGAAAATAGCGTTTGCAACAAGATCATAGTCTTCAGACGTAAGGTCGTCAGACTTAGAGGAAGACTCAAATTCAAAATGTAAAACACTAGACTTTGGGGACGGGGATTTTGGGTGAGTGACAGGAGATGCTGCGGGAGTGGCGACAGGAGAAGGAGTAAGCCCCAGTGTTTCCATCATAAATTCCGGAGTAGCTATAGGTCCCCCAATGATGCACCAATTCTTGAGCTTGTCCCCCATGGGTACCACCAATGTCCTTGGGTCCACCTTATCCTCAGAGTCATCTCCAATGATGGCAACCATGTCTTCGTGCAGCCCCAGATTACCCATATGTTGAAGCAGATATTGGCCGTCCCACGTCTCAGTCAAACTTGGAGTTTCTGCGGCTTCTATTGCTGGCTTGTCAAGGGTTGCGGCTTCAAGTTGATCTGCCAAGTCATCTGCAACCTTGGTGGAGTACTCATGCCTGATGGTTCTAACTCTGCCCGTGGCTTTGTCATATTCCATGTAAGTCAGCTTCATGTTGGACCGATCGAATTCCACATCTCTGAAAATCTCGAACCCTTTCTGCAACTTTCCGGTGTGGTCAATCCATGGCTCTGCGAACTCAAAACACGAAAACTCCTCGCCTTCCCTGACGAAGTAGCTATTCAGGGACAGGCGGTATGGCCGCATTTCAGGCTTTTTGTAGGGAAGCTTCATCTTTTTAAGCAATTCTATCCTTTGTTGCTCCATCTTGTCTTCAAGAGTAAGGGTGTATCCTAGACCGAACAACCCTCGATGATTAATCTCTTCAACCAATTCTGTGGGGCCTTGCAAGTTCTTACCTAGCCCCAGCCCCGGTATAAAACCCATGTTACGCAGTATCTTGACAACAGGTGCCACTTTGTCCGTTGTTTTGGTGAGGTCGATGGTGCAGATCTGTGCTTGAGCGACTATTTCGAAGCCATTGAAGAGTCGGCTCTCTTCCCCATGCTGAATCTGTAAGACAGGAACGCCCTTGGTGTCCGTCCCTTGGGCAGTTACGAGATCGCTGTAGATGATGGTCACTTCATTACCAGATTGAAACTTCACACACTGGTGCAGGGAAGATGGGACAGCGCCCGACTGATGTAACCATGGCCGGCCAAGGAGGAGTGAGAAGGTTGCTGGGATGTCTATGACGTGGAAGTCTGTCGGCAGGATCTTTGTTCCGATGGTAATGGGCAGGGTGACTTCGCCTATCACGGCGCGGCATGTAGAGTCATAAGCTTTGATGGTTTGTTTGGATGGGCGTAAATCAACACCATGAACGCCAACCACATCCATCATCCTTGAAGGCAGGATATTAATAGCAGAACCATTGTCAATGAATACACGGGGAATCTTCTTGCCATTTACTTCGACAGTGATGTACAGAGGCTCATTATGATCAACTCCGAACACTGGCTTGTCTAGCTCCGAGAAAGTGATGATGTTTCCATATTGGATATTACCAATCATGTGGGTGACGTCCTCCGGGGTAATAGTGGATGGTACCATGGTGGCGGCGAGGTTTTGCTCGAGCATGAGGCGATGGGCTAGGGAGGAGGTGAGTAGGGACCATAGTGAAATATGGGCTTGGGTTTGTTTGAGTTGAGTAAGGATAGGGTCTTCTTTGTCTAGGTCGGCTTGCTCGGGTTCCTTCCCAAAGACTTTCTTTTCACCCTTCGGGTCGGATTGGTACACTTGACCGGATCTTGTAAGGAGACAAACTTCCGCACGTAGCTCCTCTAAAGACAATGGCGAGTCATGACAAGGGGGCGAAACTTCGGTCTTTTCGGTCTCCTCGAAGATTTCGGCCCAAGAAAGAGATTGGGTTTGTTTGAGTTGAGTAAGGATAGGGTCTTCTTTGTCTAGGTCGGCTTGCTCGGGTTCCTTCCCAAAGACTTTCTTTTCACCCTTCGGGTCGGATTGGTACACTTGACCGGATCTTGTAAGGAGACAAACTTCCGCACGTAGCTCCTCTAAAGACAATGGCGAGTCATGACAAGGGGGCGAAACTTCGGTCTTTTCGGCCTCCTCGAAGATTTCGGCCCAAGAAAGAGGTTGAGAGGGCTTGGGGCTCTCCTCCTCTAGAGATTCGACTTCACTCACTAGTTCTTCTAAAGACAACAAGTAGCAAGAAGATTCTTTATTAGTAGTCATTGAAATACAACCCATCTCATCACAGTCCGCCACAACAGGCTCGGCCGGATCAGTGATCTCACTAAGTTCTACCATGAGTACATTGCTAGCTACATAATCTCTAGGGTCTTCGATGACTCCCTTGTGGATGAGCTCTTGCACGGCCTTCTTGAGTTCAAAGCATTCTTCGGTAGTGTGACCGGTGCACTTGTGGTAGTGGCAAAACTTCGACAAATCGCAACCAAGGCGGGGAAGGTGTCCTTCTAATGGTTCGAGCATTTTTAACGTCACCAATGCCATGAAGACATCCACCATCGTGAGCCCTATCTTGTCAGAGGCAACCATGAGCTCTAGGATACTAATCTCGCATGTTTGCACCATATTCACCCCACCTCCATTGTTGGGAAGAGGGTTATTCACCACATTAGGACCCTTCGGCTTCTCAATCTTCTTGTCATTGATCAACCCTTGTACTACGCGCTTCAATTGAATACAACCATCCGTTGTGTGCCCGATGTGCTTGTGATACTTGCAGAAATTGGAGGCGTCCAAATCACTTCTTGGGTAGGCAGGTTGGTAATTCTCTAAAGGCTTGATAAGACCCCTCTTGACTAACACGTCAAAGACTTTCCCCATAGGCATACCAAAATCATCAAAGTGCTCCCTCTCCCTTTGCGGCGGAGCCCCATTCCTTGTTACGGCTTGGACATCTAACGGGACCTCTTTCTGGACCATATTCACTTGGCCGACGGCCTCCTTTCCACCCCTAGGAGGTGCAGGCGCAGTAGGAGCCTTGTAGCGGAAGGAGTTGTTGTTGTTGGTCATTGGACTTTCCTTTGGCGGCACAATCCCAGTGAACCCTGCTTCGTACCTTACTCCGGCGTCCACCATTTCCCGCAAATCAGGGAAGTAACCATTACCTATAGCTGCTTTCATCTCCGGTAGCAAGCACTTGTAGAAAATCTGTTTCTGTTCCTTCGCTTTTGGCGGGTATTGGACCTCGCACAACCGATGATTCCACCTCTTGTAAAAATCATAAATAGCCTCGCCGGGCTTTTGCATAGTGTTCTCAAGATCTGTTCGATTCACGTGCCAATCCAAGTTAGCTTGATACTTCTCACAGAAAATAGCGCTGATCTGATCCCAAGTTTGCCTCTCGCTTGGTTCTAGCCCCAAGAACCAACGCAGAGCTATACCGTCCAAAGTGCTATGAAATACGCGAGCCATTTGTTCGTTGGTGCAGTCACGAGCCCTTATGGCCAACACATAACTATCCAAATGAGTCTTAGGACACGAGTCACCATGAAACATTGCCACCTTAGGCATCTTGAAATCCTTGGGGAGAGCCCCCACTTGGCTAGGGTTGATTGTCTTGGTAGTCGGTGCACTTTGCTTATCCACGGTCTCGATCAACTTTCGCATTTGCTCTTGCATGGCCATAACCACAGGGTGATTGGAGATGTCGGGGATAGTTTCTGACAGAATGACGGGAGGAGTAGTGGAAGCAGTAGCAGCGGCCATCCCAATACTCAGAGGCAACGAGGGTGCGGGTAGTTTGCTAGCGGAGAGGTAGCCACCAAGCAATTCAGGGGAAGGTTCATAGACAGCCTTGTTCTTGCTCATGGTAGTGAAACCTTGTTGGGTGTAGAGAGAAGGAGGTGGAACATTGCGGTAGCTTGGGAATGGGAAGGTAGTAGCATTGGTGTTGGGGGGACAGTTGGTATTGACCTCTTCATCCTCGACATAAATGAAATTCTCCCCATCGGGCACCAGTTTAGTCCCCTTTTGTTGAATGTGACCCTTCAACTGTTGGTTCTGGTCTTCCAGCATCTTGTTGCTTTCCCCGAGATTCTTGATCTTGGCTTCGAGACCGGCGAGGAAGTTCTGGAGGCTTGGGGGAATACCATTGAGAGTAGCCTCAGTGTTGAGCTCGGCGGCACTAGTGGGAGGAGCAGAGGCTGAAGCTGAAGCGGGAGTTGACATTGCTGATGACGAGACTGAGAACGTGGACGGAGTAGAAGTTTCACGTTGTAGTCGACCACCCGAACGGATCCAAACTTGCTTTGCTGAAAGGTTGAAGGGCAATGGAGCTTTAGGAGAGGGGGAAGGCTCATGCAAAGTATATTTTAATTTATAAAAACATACATTATTTACATCCTAATTGGTTGGAAGGGGTACCCCTTTTTCGCAACTAGTTAGAAGACTACGATCAGTGGAGGCCATCATTACGTCTATAGACCCCTCGTTTTTCACCTGCATTGCACACCCCCAAACGGACAATTTGGGCGAGGGTCCTATAGGGCAAGCGGCTTCCACCAACCATCGGATCCTACGACTAACCCTTCCTTAAAGGCATCTAACGTGATGTCTATGTTACATCCTACGCAAGTTAATGATGAGCGGAGATCTTGACAATAAACACTCATCTCACTATGGCACGTCCCTTGTAGGGAAATCACTTTTTTGCGCACTTTCTCTCAAAGATCTCGATTCATCATTGACTTGGGGATGACTCGACATAGACAGCACGTTAACTGACTATTAAGAAAAAGCTAGCCAAACCAACCGGTCAAAACCTAGGTGTGTTACCTATACTAGTGTGGGTTGACACGGGTTAGGTAAAAGGTTCCCACCGCTCGCGGAACGTACACGGTGAGTGGAGTAGATGAGTGACTCGAAAAGAGGGCGACAGTAGCGCACAAATTCCTGCACATCGAATACTCCGGGTAATGGGGACCTGTGCAGTGCTGACACGGACTAGTGGTAGTGTGTGGCAAGAAACTAATTCTTTTTAAGGAGAAAATAGAGAAGTTTTTGATGTTAGGATGATGCAATGCAATGCATGAAAGAGAGAGAGAGAGAGAGAATAATGTACAAGGGAGCATAGCAGAGTTTTGTTTGACCCTAAAACTAAAGCGAAGATAACAAGGGTACATGGTACAAGGTACAAGGTACAAGTATTGACATGGCGGAGTGCGCGGGTGCATGTGTAAACATGACAGGTGTGTGCATGTGTTAGACATGGCAAGTGTGAGCATGTGTAAACATGGCCAGTGTGTGTGCATGTGTAAACATGGCAAGGTGCGTGCATGTGCAAACATGGCAAGTGTATGTAGGGTGCATGTGTAAACATGGCAGGTGCGTGCATGTGTAAACATGGCAGGTGTGTGCATGTGTAAACATGGCAGGTGTGTGCATATGTAAACATGGCAAGTGTGTGCATGTGTAAACATGGCAGGTGTGTGCATGTGTGAACATGGCAGAAGTGTAAGGTGCATGTGAGAACATGGCAAATGTGTAAGGTGCATGTGAGAACATGGCAGACATCATGATATGAACGAAAGTTAGACCCACTAAGTTTGAAAAATTTTCAAAGCAGTCCCCAGCAGAGTCGCCACTGTGAATACCCCTTTCCGATGAAGCGACGCATGGGAAGTATCTTGTGATTATTATTATTTACAAAGGGAATATTCTTAACGACATTAAAATTATGAGAGTCGCCACGCCGTTTTAATTAAAGCCAAAACATTGAAAAAAACATTTTTAGTGGGTTCGGGGGTCAAATTACAACAAAAGAAGAATATTGAACGTTATCACTCCTATTGCCCGAATCGATCGGTCTTTCTATCATGATGAATGTGTTAGTAGTGTGTTAGTGATTTAGACCGGATCCGAAGATTGCCTACGTTCCTCTCAATGCGAGAAGCTCAGGTCAGCGTAGTTCGCAGAGAATTAGAATAGGCAGAAGAATCGGGATCATGCATAATGAGGGGGAATTTACCTAAATATTAGGGTTTAGAAGTAGTTCCTAGATCATCCTCGGGTTGATGAACCCTCGATCATCATCGGCTA
Organism: Campanula takesimana; assembly: GCA_026119855.1. NCBI lineage: Eukaryota > Viridiplantae > Streptophyta > Magnoliopsida > Asterales > Campanulaceae > Campanula > Campanula takesimana. Next base: position 95,964 of record JAOWBW010000228.1, read on the forward strand.
TGAAATAACATGTAATTATGAAGATCGCAACCCTAAATATAACATAAATAAGGTTTTAATCTATGAACACGAAGAACATGCGAAGAACATATTATGAACATATGAATGAGCATGCAAAGAATATGAAGAAACTATGAATAAACATGTACGAACATGAATATAAAAGATCTACATTAAAAATAATGCAAGAACACGAAGAAAAAGTTAGAAAACTTACCTATGTTGGCAAGAAATAAACCTTGATCTTCTTGGTGGTTTGAAGGCTAATTAGAGAGCAAAATATTGTTTAAGAACTCCAAAATTCGTACTTAGAGCTCTCAAAATTGGATCCTCAAACCAATAACATGGGATTGGTTTATATAGTAAACTGAGGGGAAGATCTGATGGTCCAGATCATCCGGCGCAAGGTTGGCCGCCTGGCCATGGTTGAAGACGGCGACAATGTTGGCCGCGTGGCCAAGATCAACGCGTAACAATGTTGGCCGCCTGGCCAAGTCTGCAGGCTGACTTGATTTTCAAGCTAGGGTTTCACTGTTGCTTTATGGTAACCCTAAGTTGCCTATTTTGATGGATTTTGTCATAAATGAGATATTTTGGGAATCCAGGACAAGTCTTTGCAAGGTTTCTAATTCCTATAAAGTCCTTGTATTTTTGGGAAAGTCCTAATAAACTCATTTTCAGGTCGGGTACTAACACGTGGAAGCCTTGAAAGATGATAATTGGATTAATGCCATGCAAGAGGAATTGATTCAATTTGAAAAGAATGACGTTTGGCTCTTAGTTCCTAGACCCTCATGTAATTGGGACTAAATGGATATTTAAGAACAAATCTGATGAACAAGGCAATATAACAAGGAACAAAGCACGTCTGGTGGCTCAGGGCTACACTCAATTAGAGGGTGTGGACTTTGACGAGACCTTTGCCCCGGTAGCCCGCATTGAGTCTATCAGACTGCTCTTAGCAATTGCTTGCTTTCTTAAGATCACCCTACACCAAATGGATGTAAAGAGTGCGTTCCTAAATGGTATTCTAAATGAGGAAGCATTTGTGGAACAACCTAAGGGGTTCGAAGACCCCCATAAGCCTAATCATGTGTATAAGTTGAAAAAGGCTCTCTATGGTCTAAAACAAGCCCCCCGTGCTTGGTATGGAAGACTAACTGAGCACCTAGTTCAACTCGGTTTTAAAAGAGGTGAGGTTGATAAAACCTTGTTCATTCTTAGGAACAAGAGGGGTATACTTGTGGCTCAAATTTATGTGGATGATATAGTCTTTGGTTCTACTTGTAAAAACATGCTTAATACTTTTATAGAGAGTATGACATCCACATTTGAGATGAGTATGGTTGGGGAATTGAAATTATTTCTCGGACTACAAATTGCACAGTCTAAAGAGGGAATGTCAATTTCACAATCCAAGTATGCTAAGAATTTGGTTAAAAAATTTGGTCTTGAGAATGCCTCTCACCTGAAAACTCCCATGGGCTCGTCTCAAAAATTGTTTAAGGATGAGGATGGTGAGAGTGTCGATCACACTCTCTATAGGAGCATGATAGGAAGCTTGCTGTATCTTACAGCAAGTAGGCCTGACATAATGTTTAGTGTCTGCCTTTGTGCTAGGTATCAGGCTGACCCCAAGGTATCCCACTTGACTGCTGTTAAGACAATTATTAGATATGTGAGTGGTACCACGAATCTGGGGTTAAGCTACACAAAGGACACTAACACCAATCTTGTGGGTTTTAGTGATTCAGATTGGGCTGGGAATACTGATGATAGAAAAAGCACCACAGGCGGGTGTTTTTATCTTGGGAATAATCTTGTGTCTTGGTTTAGTAGGAAACAAAATTGTGTTTCCTTATCAACTGCAGAATCTGAATACGTAGCAGTTGGTAGTTGTTGTACCCAGTTGTTGTGGATGAGCCAAATGATAAAGGATTACGGTCTTAAAAGTGAAACCTTGACTGTATTCTGTGATAGTTTGAGTGCCCAAAATATTGCCAAGAATCCGGTACAACATTCCCGCACAAAGCACATAGACATAAGGCACCACTTTATTAGGGATCTCGTTGAACAAAGAATCATCACTCTTGAACATGTAAGTACAACGGATCAACTTGCTGATGTCTTTACCAAGGCTTTGGATTTTGAGAGATTTTCTTCCCTTAAGAAGTCTCTCGGACTGTGTGATACCAGTTGATTGCACAAGTGTGCAGTCAACTGTCTGCATAACTGTATAATTGTATATTACAGTTAACACAAAAAAAAATGCATTCATTCTCTGCACGATTGTCTCTTGTGATCACTTGGTTAACCTGTTCTTTGACTCTGTGTTTTGACCCTTAAATGTGAGATCCTTCTTAACTTGATAATAAAATTATCCTGTTAATTCCTCCGTGCTGTTTATCATGAAGTGCACAGTCTATCTTTGTGTACGGGGAAAACAAGCTGCCTCCAATCTTTGAAGTCACTACTCATTTAGGCAAAATGCCGACGTTGTTTGAAAAAACTTCACTTGAGAAAGAAAAGTATGGTGACACTGTATTGAGAGAGTGAAAATCTCCTGCCCGTACCAAGTTAATTGTTTAATATGAATGTGCTCTTAGGCTTCATGATTGAAGGGTATCTCATTGAATTTTTGCGTGTCAAAACCGGGTCAATTGATCATGTTTTCCATACCATATCACACGTTATTGAGATTAATCTTCACCTGTGTGTTTTTAGGCATTTTTTTATTAGTTTTCTTTCTCCCCTTGGTATCCCCATCAGCAAATTAATCTGTTGTCCTTCTTGATTAAACTTTGATGATTTCATGTGATTAACGATAACTTAATACGGTGGTGTTTCAGTCTCTCTTGTGCAGAACAAGGAATTTTTAGGCATATTTGTACCAGTTGAAAAGATGGATTCAGTTGAGTTTGGCAAGTTTTTTTTTGGGAAAGATGGTCTATCACAAAATATGGAAAAGATTTGATCTTTAAAATCTCAATCCTACTGCATTTTTTGAAGTCCAATGGGCGTCCAACACTAAAAAATTCACACGGTTTTCTCCCTCTTTAAGTTTCCCGGGTTTCAAGATTAATCAATACTCCCTATTGATCTGTGAAGTTGTCTAATCAAACTCCTCCTCATCTCTTCCCTAAACCGTCTCTTTACTCTTTTCTATTTTTCTCTCTCAAAGTGTTTTACAGATAATCGTTCTCTCTCTCTCTCTAAAATTGCAGAAACCAATGGCGTCTTCCTCGTCTCCGGCAATCTACCCTTGCAAAGCTCAAGTCACTGACCCGATCAATGAGCCGCAATTCGTTCCCGACATTGATCCTTCGTTTATGGGTTTGTCCGACCATGCCATTGATGTGGAAGATCCATCACAACTCATCGCCTTGAATGTAGCCAGACGCCCCATAGCTTCCGGGTCTCGTCGCTCCTCTCGCCTCCATGACCTGGGTAAGGGGGCCTCCTCCGGCTCCTTCAAACCCGCCGTCGTTCGAGCAGCCCTAAAAGCCAAAAGGCCGGCTCCTCCCTCCAAGCGCCGTCAGCTAATCCTCCATGACGAATCCGATGAAGATGTGCCGCCATCTCCTTCTCCGGTTACTAAAATTCCAGCGAAACCAAGGGTTCCGGCCAAATCTAGTGTGACTCCGGCGCCACCCTCTGCTCCTATTCCATCTCATAGGATTCAGACCAGGGCTGCTAAGAGAAAGGCTGCCTCCACTCCAATGGTTGAAGAAGGGTCATCTTCCCAACATGATGATTCCAGCGATGCTGATGTCTCTCTAGACTCCGATGACACTCTCAGTGAGACTGAGATTCCATCTTCGACGCTCAAAAGTTCTAAGGCACCTCAGGTAACTACATCTCCTTCATCTGAAAAAGCTCCAAACTCTGTTGGTGGTTCATCTGGGTTGACAGTTCGTGTTAGAAAACCAGTTGCTAAAGCACCCTCTGTACCATTTAATCTTGCCTCAAAGCTTAGTTCTAGGTTTTATTCTTCAGAAGCTAAAGAGAGGTTCCAGAAAAGTGGTAGTCGGGTCCTCATTGTTGAAAGAGTTATGGATGAAATTGTTTTAAAAAATCTGAAAGTTTTGGGGTTCTTTATGTTGGTGTTGGTGCCCTAGGCACGTTTGTTAAACGTTGTATAAGTTATCATTTTATTCATAGTAATAAAGAGATAATAAGATTATTATTATGGCTCGTGTTTGCTTATAATAATCTCCGTCCCTAGAGCTTCTTAAGCACTAGTATAAAGGCTAAATGATCATGGGATGATCATGTTAGATTTATGGGTACTTGTTTGGAACAAGGTACTGGACATGACCCGCGGTATGAGATTTATGTCATGGTCGATGTCATATATAAATCTCATATTAGTTATGTAATTTAAATCCTTAGACATGAAGTTATTATAGTCTTCCACTTGATGAACATTATATTTGACATATTCAAACGCTGCCTTAACACGGTAGTTATAAAGGGTATGATTGGCATGATTGGATTCACGTAGGGAAGAATAATAAGCCAAATGGATTTGTCCCTCTTCGGAGAGATGTCAAGCTTGGGCCCCTCGAAGGAATGATGTTGGTGAAATGTTTGGCCAAACTCAAATGGATTGATTGGATCAATGTCATTTGGATTATCAACATATTCGGGATCGAGAAAAGTATTGAACAATACAAGTTGACTTGTTGACCATGACTTGTGTTCAATGACGTCGTGGACAAAGGGATTATGACATGTTCTAAAAGGAATGCGAACTTGTATCTAGTTACACTATTTGGGTAGGTATGACGGTTTGCTAGAACCTAATCATATCTTATGGGTTCATGTTTGAACCCATTGCCAACTTAGTGTAATCCTAGAGGGTCACACACAAATAGAACGAATCGTAAAGGACTAAATGGGAATTATGGAAAAATATCAGTGTTTTGGCTCTGGCACGGTCGTGCGCCTTAAAATGGCACGGTCGTGCCATAAATCCAAACCAAGGCAAACCTGTCGACATGATTGGCACGACCGTGCCAAATTACCAAGCACGACCGTGCCGAAAATGGGCGGCTGGGGAATTCGCGCGGACTAGATGGCACGACCGTGCCAGATTGTAGGGCACGACCGTGCCAGTCAAGTCGGCCAGAATTCCTTGTTGCCTAATTTGGTCACGGGATTTAGGTTTCCTAAGTCCTTAAGGGTTAAGGATTAAGACCTATTTAAGGATCCTTTTTACAGCCATTAGACATGTTGTTGTGAGTGCCTCCATAAGGTTTTGAGAGGTTATTTTCTTGTTCTAAGATCCCAAAAGTGAAGAACAAGAATATTCATAATTCCACATAGTTCTTACAATTGTGAAAGCGTGTTTCATAATTTGGTCTAGCAACCAAGATCAAGTGTTCTTGATATTCGTTCGTGGTGTGGATACCGCTAGAGGGTGAAACTTATCATCTTCATAGTTCGTGATTCTTGCTTTGTTCGTGATCAAGATTTCAAGCCTCCATCGAATTCAAGGTTGCAAAATCAAAGGCATCAAGGGTTAGTATTCTAGTATTCATTATGTTGTATTTGACTTAATCATATGAATGGATCTATGGGCTTTGGGTTTCATAAATTTTAAATGCTTAATTCCGCTGCGCATGTTACTACGAAACCCAACAGTGGTATCAGAGCCCCGTTCATGTTGATTATTTCAATACTAAGATCATGTTATGTGTATATAAATTGTTTATGTGCCTAGCATGATTTGAATATTGGGATTATGATGTTTATGTAGTCTATGTGTTTTATGTGGTTTATTGTTTTATAAACTTTAATCGCACTGCTCAATCGCAATTAAAATTATGGTGGATTTAAAATTGTTTGGATTATCAATTTTTGATTGGATCAAAGTTTTGATATTCTAGGGATTCAAGAATAAATCGTTTATTCAAGGTTTTGATGATCATGGTGATTGGATCACCAAGAACACCAAATCCTAATTGAATCGGGAAAAACAATTTTGAGATAAATTTTGGAACTTTAAAAATTTGGATTTTTCGCAAGGGGTCCGACCGGACCCAAGCCTTGACCCGGCCGGACCTAGGGTTTGGCGCGGGGGTAGAGTTTGGGTTTTGGGTGTGGATCTTGGGTTTAAATCTCCTATTTATTTTAGTCTTGTGATTCTAAGATTAGTTCAAGGTTTGGATTGCTAATCTACGTTCATCGAGATTGTGTTTCCCAAACTTGATCGCAATCAAGGTTTCAAAGATAAAACGAAATTAGAATTATGAAGAGTTCATAATTGCTAAAATTGAGAAACAAAGTTCTTGATTCAATGATTGGAGATCCATGTGGAATTGTGAATGCAATTGGCCTACGTTCATCGAGACCATCTATTGCTTAGTTTCGGCCACATGGACTACTTTCTTGGTTTCTTGAATTAGTGCGGAATTGTGGTTGCCAATGGCTTAGTTCGGCCGCACTTCTTGTTGTCTTGATTTGGAGATGATGACCAAAGTTCAAATAATCTCATCCTCATAATAATAGAGAAACTAATGACACATAAATATTATGCTTAAATTAATGGAGATTAATTTAGTGGCTAAACTTGATGCGTAACATGTTTATCTTGTGTGCTCATAAATGTGTTGTATGCTATATGGTGATGAACCTTCAAGAAAGTTTTAAGTCTTTTTGCCACGCCATGATTAAAACACTTGTTAGTGCATGGGTGATTTTAATGTGGGTTCGCCCTAGCGAGGTGCATTAACTTTATCTATGTATGAGCAAGATGGATGATGTGGGCACGCCCTAGCGAGGCACATTAACTATACGTTTAAAATGGTTGGACTTAACAAGGCGTCAAAACAGTTTTGGGCCTAGGAAAAAGATGAGATTAAACATGCTTTCGAAATTGGATCTCTAAGAATCATATGAGATATGATTGACAAGAAATTGTCTACCTAATTAATTTGATTTTGAGCGGTCCGCCTCCGTGGACTCAAAGTTAAATTAAAGTTGGATCTTAGCCCAATATCAAAAGAGTCTCATGAAAGGATCTAAGAGTCATATGGGATATGATTGACAGGGTTGTCTACCTAATTAATTTGGTTTTGTGTAATCCGCCATAGCGGACTTAAAATCAAATTAAAGTTGGATCTTAGCCCATTTAAATTATATTATACATTGGATGTGTAAGAAGGTTATATAATTTAATGGGAGTATTTTTGGAAAATACATTATTTATCTCTTTAATGAGATTGGTACTTGTAAAATTTTGGAAATTTTGCATAAGTTGTAGATAACAACTAGAATCGTTTCGATTAATCCTTGTTAAGGATAAAGCTTCAAAAGAATGGTACAAACTTCATGGATTGGATCCTGAGCCTAAGAATGGTTCTAAGGCAAGAAGATGGGTTGTACATTCTTGATGGGCCTATTCCTAAAGAACCCAAAGCCGGAATAGACAATCACAAGAATCATGAGTATGATTCTAGGAATGTGAGTTGTCTTATGCTCGCGATTATGTGCTCAAAACTCCAACAAAGTTTGGAACTTATAGAAGCCTATTAGATAGGCGTGGAGTTGAGTCACATGTTTCAAAGAGAAATCTAGGCAAGAGAGGTATAAAGCCATTATTGCATTCACTTCTTGCAAAAGGAGTAAAGGGCAATAAGTGGAACCTCACATGCTTAAGATAAAGGCTACGTAGAGCATCTTGAGAAACTTGGTTGTCCAATTGGATTGGAGCAAGCCACAGATCTCATTCTTGATTCATTGTCCAAAAGTTATAATCACTTTGTGATGAACTATAACATGCTTGGAATGAATAAGAATCTCTCCGAGTTGCATGATATGCTGAAAAACTGCGAAGATGAAGATATTGGAGAATGGTTCTCCAATGCTCATAGTTCATGATGGAAAGTGGCCAAATGCCAAAAGAAAAGTAAGACAAGAGTTGTCAATCCTAAAGGAAATAATTTTGGTTATAATAATAACTCTAATAAATGCAATTTGGTAAAATGGCAATTGGATTGACCATCTAGAATTGTAGTCAAAATTCTGGGTGATCAATAAAAGGAATGGTAGTGGGACTACCACTCGGAATATTTATGTTATAAATTATTCTTTCTAAATTTAATTATTGGGTATTGGATACCAGAATAATTAGTAAGATGAAAGACTACTTATAGTAAAGTTTTATCTACAAACAGTAATGATGCAATGGTTGCAACATTGTTCGTAGAACACTTGTAAAGTGACTTTACTGATGAAGTAGAAAACATTATTTTGTTATAAGATAATGAAGGATATTAATTTCTTATTTGGAATAAGAAAAGTGCTTTATTTATTATGATTTACTTCATTGTGTTATCATATAAATAAATCTTATATCCTAAATCTTGAAGAACAAAGTAATAAAGACTATAACATAAATAATTAAAATTCTTTATGCATTATTGTTTTGATCAAATAAATGAGAAATGCATATCTAAAATTCTATTGGACGGAGTTTTAAGTCATATGATTTGGAATCACATGATTTATGCAAATCTTATTTTGGATCAAGACATCTTTTACTATGATTGGTAAAAAGGATAATGTCTTAATTGACCTAATACATTTTGATGTGTATGGTGCATTAAGAAGAAATGCTAAAAGAGAATTTTGGTTATACTTGGTAAAACTATTCAAAAATTATGATTGAATCATGATGATGGATAATTAAACCGAAAATTTGACAGTCATCATTAAAGTTGTGAAATGGTTTCACAAATTAACTTCACTAAGAATATCATTCTAAATGATATGTCTGCGTGAAAGTATAAGAACCTTATTGGATATGGTTCATTAGATGATAAAGTCAAATTGATCTTCCATTATTAATTTTGGGGTTATGTATTTGAAACCGCTATGATTATACTAATCTGAATTCCAGCTTGAGAGGTTAAAATATGAAAGAAAACTCGGTTTGCCTTTCGCAAAGATTTAAGATGGTGAGACCTTTTGGAAAGGAGTTGTCTGGGACACACTAACATTTAAATCTAATAAATATATTTTCATGGGATATCCTAAGGAAACTTGAGGATATAATTTTACTCATAAGAAATAAATGGTTTGTTGATTATGATGATACTTTTCTAGATAAATGGTTTATCTTTAAAAGAATCAATGGGAGTAAAATGTATCTCGAATGGTTCGAGACCTAGAAAATATATATTTTAACCTAAGATGGAAGTTGAACAAGTTTTCACAAGGAATCGTGAAAAGTCCGTTCAAAAGATATACAAGAACTTGCGTATGTGATAGGACACAATCTATTGCAAGAAATATTGGATATTTCGAAATAGAAAGTGTTGAGGTAAAGTTCATTTGGAATGAAGTATTTACCATCTATCAAAGATGCAATGTCAACTCCACATATTTAGATTAATGACTTGGAGTCATGAAATCTAAAAGGCAACCCATGTGTAATAATCAAGTTTGGAACTTGATCATTCTAACCTAAGGTGTAAAAACCAAAGGAGAGGAATGAGTTTTCTTGGAGAAAATTTTACATGGATAGCAAAGAAATTTACTAGAATTCTCGTAGTCACATGTTCATATTTGGAATATGAAAATTGACAAAATGATGTCAAAACAAGTGTTGCTCAACGGGAACTCACTTAAGGATGTATTGGATACAACCTAAAGGTTTTGACAGTCAAAGAAAATTCTGATAAATTATGAAAGTTGCAGAAATCCATTGGATGGATTAAAGCAAACTTGTGGGAGTTGGAATCTCCGTTTTGATAAGTCATAGAGCTTGGCTTGATCAAGAACGAAGATGAATCTTGTATATACAAGAAGATTAGTGGGAGCATGGTGCTATTCCTTATCTAATATGTGGATGACATATTGCTCATTGGAAACGACATTCCTATACTTTAATCTGTAAAGACTTGGTTAAGAAAGTGTTTCGCAATGAAGAATATGGATGAAGCCGCATAAGTCATTGGCATTAGGATCTATAGAGATAGATCAAGGAAGCTAAATGGTTTAAAGCCAATGTACATACATTGACAAAGTCATAAGAAGATTCTGCAAGGAAAATTCTAAGAGAGGACATTTGTCAGTGTTACATGGAGTTTCTCTAAGCAAGACTCAATGTCCTAAAGACAAAAGATGAGCATGAGAAAATGAATGAGATGCCATTTGCTTCGGAAATTGGATCCATGATGCCATGATAAGTACTAAGCCGGATATATCTAATGCTTGGAGCATGACGAGTAGATATCAATCCGACACCGGTGAGATTCACTGGATGGCTATGAGAGCGAGTCTTAAAGTACTTTAGAAGGACTAAAGATTCGTTTATGATCTATGGAGGGATGGAAGATGATCTCGGTGTATATGGGTACACAGATGCATACTTCCAAACTGACAAAGATGATAAAAATCGCAATTGAGTTTTATTAACAATAGTGAAGCTGTAAGTTGGAATGGTTCCAAGCAGAGTACAGTCACTAATTCTACATACTAAAATCTAAGTATATTGCTGCATTGGATGCCGCAAAGGAAATTGTTTGGATTAAGAAGTTCATGGGTGAACTTAAGATGGTTCCTAGCATTGCTAATCAAATAGACTTTATTAGCAATAATAGTTGTGCTATTGATCAAGCAAAAGGAACCAAGGGCACATCCTAAATCCAAACACATACTTAGGCGTTTTCGTATCGTTCGAGAAATTGTTGATAAGAAAGACGTACATATATGCAAAGTACCTACTAATGGTAACGTTACAGACACACTAAACAATGGGACTTCCACAAGCTAAGACATGATGGTCATGTTGGGTCCATGGGTATTGGATACCTAGGGAATTGGGCCTAGGGCAAGTGGTTGATTGTTGGTGTTGGTGCCCTAGGCACGTTTGTTAAACGTTGTATAAGTTATCATTTTATTCATAGTAATAAAGAGATAATAAGATTATTATTATGGCTCGTGTTTGCTTATAATAATCTCCGTCCCTAGAGCTTCTTAAGCACTAGTATAAAGGCTAAATGATCATGGGATGATCATGTTAGATTTATGGGTACTTGTTTGGAACAAGGTACTGGACATGACCCGCGGTATGAGATTTATGTCATGGTCGATGTCATATATAAATCTCATATTAGTTATGTCATTTAAATCCTTAGACATGAAGTTATTATAGTCTTCCACTTGATGAACATTATGTTTGACATATTCAAACGCTGCCTTAACACGGTAGTTATAAAGGGTATGATTGGCATGATTGGATTCACGTAGGGAAGAATAATAAGCCAAATGGATTTGTCCCTCTTCGGAGAGATGTCAAGCTTGGGCCCCTCGAAGGAATGATGTTGGTGAAATGTTTGGACAAACTCAAATTGATTGATTGGATCAATGTCATTTGGATTATCAACATATTCGGGATCGAGAAAAGTATTGAACAATACAAGTTGACTTGTTGACCATGACTTGTGTTCAATGACGTCGTGGACAAAGGGATTATGACATGTTCTAAAAGGAATGCGAACTTGTATCTAGTTACACTATTTGGGTAGGTATGACGGTTTGCTAGAACCTAATCATATCTTATGGGTTCATGTTTGAACCCATTGCCAACTTAGTGTAATCCTAGAGGGTCACACACAAATAGAACGAATCGTAAAGGACTAAATGGGAATTATGGAAAAATATCAGTGTTTTGGCTCTGGCACGGTCGTGCGCCTTAAAATGGCACGGTCGTGCCATAAATCCAAACCAAGGCAAACCTGTCGACATGATTGGCACGACCGTGCCAAATTACCAAGCACGGCCGTGTCGAAAATGGGCGGCTGGGGAATTCGCGCGGACTAGATGGCACGACCGTGCCAGATTGTAGGGCACGACCGTGCCAGTCAAGTCGGCCAGAATTCCTTGTTGCCTAATTTGGTGACGGGATTTAGGTTTCATAAGTCCTTAAGGGTTAAGGATTAGGACCTATTTAAGGATCCTTTTTACAGCCATTAGACATGTTGTTGTGAGTGCCTCCATAAGGTTTTGAGAGGTTATTTTCTTGTTCTAAGATCCCAAAAGTGAAGAACAAGAATATTCATAATTCCACATAGTTCTTACAATTGTGAAAGCGTGTTTCATAATTTGGTCTAGCAACCAAGATCAAGTGTTCTTGATATTCGTTCGTGGTGTGGATACCGCTAGAGGGTGAAACTTATCATCTTCATAGTTCGTGATTCTTGCTTTGTTTGTGATCAAGATTTCAAGCCTCCATCGAATTCAAGGTTGCAAAATCAAAGGCATCAAGGGTTAGTATTCTAGTATTCATTATGTTGTATTTGACTTAATCATATGAATGGATCTATGGGCTTTGGGTTTCATAAATTTTAAATGCTTAATTCCGCTGCGCATGTTACTACGAAACCCAACACTTTACTGAACGGGGTCTTGAACATTCTCTGAAGTTTGCCATTCCCTACTCTAGGAAATTGGTACTAGAATTTTATGCTAACTTGACTCAGGACATCAAGTTGAACCATTCTCCAAATTTTCACAAGGTGTTTGTTAGGAATCAGATAGTGAATTTCTCTCCTGCGATTATTAATTCCTTCTTGAAATTTCCCAGTACTCCTCTTGAGAGTTCCTCAGTAGATGTTAATGGGGCTGTTCGTGCCATTACTGGTGGCCAAGTTGATAAGTGGTCAAAACCATTTTCCACTACCTTGTTGTCTAGGCTGAATGTCTTCCTCCACCAGATACTGAGATCAAATTGGTGTCCCACAACAAACTCCTCATCTGTCACTAAAGAACAAGTACTTTTGTTGCATGCCATTCATAACAAGAAGGTTAATTTGGGGGAAGTGATTTTTAATAACCTTGTGAGCTTTGCCGAAACCCCTAATCCCTCTTGCAGGTTTCCAAACCCTTGTCTTATCTATGGGTTGTTAAAATCTCAAGGAGTAGCTGACATTGAGGGGGAGTGTTTGTGTGAGTTACCCGATCCATTTGGACAGCCCCTGTCCATGTTTGCACCATCCAGGTTCCATGATATTGGTGAACCTGTTGACCCTTGTGGTTGGTCATCTGCCTCATCATCTGCCGCCTCAAGTGACAACAAATCTCTCCTAGCTCAGATAAGTCAAACTCAGTCTCAGATCAACTCTCTCAAGGCAGAAATTGCTTCACTTCAGGTCAGCATTACAAGTAAACAAATCTTGGTCGACAGTTTGGAGAGCTCCCTGGTTCGACTTAAGGAATTGTTGGGTCTGAGTGGTTCTTTACAAAAAGGGGGAGAAGAAGGTGAATGTGGAGAAGCAGAAAGAGATACGTGTCCATCATCAGTTGCAGGGGGAGAATTGGTTCTCTTCAGGGGTGTTACAGATTAATTGTTGCTGGAGTACTTTGCTTTTGTGATAATGACTTGACTTTGTTTTTTTTTTAATGACTCGTCGGTTGTGAATGACTTATCTTTTGCTTTGGTGTTGATCAGAAGTTTAAATTGTGTTTGCTATATATTAGTATAAGTCAAGTTTATAAACTGTTGGTGTTGGGACTAATTTTGTTTTGCAGATTTTGATCAGAACCACAAAAATAGGGGGAGATTGAAAGAGTATGAATATACTCTAAATATTCTTCTCATATATCTTTGTGATTCTGATTCTTTGTATAGGTAAATGTTTAGTTCAAAGTTATTTTAGTATTAACTATAATTATTTAGGGGTATTTTATGTTTATTTCACTAACCTACTAATAATTTTCTTTGGTAAGTTAGTGATTTATTTTAGGAAAAGGAGGACTCTTCTTTTATTGGTTAATTGGTAAAAGATAGCTTTCCAAAGTTAAAGATATACACAGCTTTGACTAAAAACCGTGTATATATTGGGAGTTTGCGGAAGTCATCAAACACGGTTTTGACAGAATCATCAAGAGAGTTTTTCCTTTGTTCTTGAAGTTCTTATTGTTTAAGAGTTCAAGTGTTTTGGTTTTTGATTGATTCTAGGACTCTAGAATAGTATTTGTTCTTTTAATTTGTTTTGTTCTTTCATAACTCTTGTATTCTGCAAGAGCTTTTGGTAATGAAAGTTTTCCAGCAAGAAGTTTCTTGCTGAAGTGTTTATTCATCGTTTATTCCGCTGCTATTTATTTTCTCTGAACGTGTGCGTGTTGTCGTGTCAGTTGTTAAGACAGTTGTGATCATATTACCTGATCACAAGTGGCGTGACCCAGAAACAGTCCTAGCTAAATTTCTTTCAGATCTATTATGGATATTTGGGATGAGCCTCCGGCCTTTGTGGAGTGCCGTCTATTTTTATATTATTAATGCAATTGAAGTTGTTGCTTTTAAAAAAATGATTATTAATGGGGCGATGATAGGTAGGGCACAAAAGAAGTTTATAAAATTATGGATATAACATGAGGTTGCGGTACTTTATTTGTTGTATTGACTGTGGGCACGACACATTCTAATTAAAAATACCAATAAATTATTGACACATTATTTTGTAAGCCAATTTTTATAACTTTTTTGTGACTTTATATTTACTCTTATTTATGATAAGATCATGGATGCAGTTGATAGGCTCAGTGGTGGAGTGTTTTCTTTTATCGGATTATACTCAGCTTTACAAAGCAAAAGTGTCATATCCCAAAATTAAGTTTAACAATTTATTAGAAAAGGATAATTATTTATTTATGGTTTGAAATGAAAATCTAAAAATAAAAATGAGACGTTTTAAGCTTAGCTTGAGTGACCAAATTTTGTGGTGTGACCCATTATTGTACTCCCTCCGTCTCATAACAATGTGTATAAAATAGGTTTTGCACGGGAATTAAGGGATTAATAGTAGTGGGTAGTTGTTGTGATTGTAAAAAGTGAAGTAGGAGAGAGAAAGTGGGGTATGGAATAGTAGGTTGATTGGTGTTGTGAGTGTAAAAGTAAAGTAGAAGAGAAAATGAGTGAGATCAATAGTGGACACCCAAAATGAGAATTTGTGCATATTGTTATGGGACGGATGGACGGAAGGAGTACTTCTTTATTTCTTGGTTGCCAACAAGTAAATATTTCACGTGGCCTTCAGGCCTTGGTATATCTTAACATGTGGTGTACGGATAAGTTGAGAAAATATTTTGGGTTTAGTTGTGGGACCCACGAGTTGGTTAAGTATGTATGGTTTGCTGAGTAGTTCAAATTGGTTCCCATCGTAGTTTACTAATAGGTAGCCAACTATTGTGCAATTGATGAAAAAATTGACAGCAAGAGTAATGCCTCATGCATGGTTTATTAGGTATTTTATACGGATGACTCAATTACAATTACAATTACAATTACAATTACGAGTAGTATAAATATCCATGTCTTGCTTCAAGAAAATATGGAGAAATAAATGTTTGACTGAGGAAGAAATGATGGTTTATAAAAAGATTATGACTGTTGTTGATAGAGACGATGGAGAAGTGTTCTTTTTGTATGGGTATGGTGGCACTGGGAAGACCTTCATATGGAAGACATAGCGCTTGGCCTTGCGAAGCAAGAGGGATATAGTTCTTTCGGTGGCTTCTAGCAATATTGCTTCGTTGCTTCTTCCGAGGGGTAGGACTCCTCACTCCAGATTTGGCATACCCATCTAGGTCGATGAAAGCTCAACTTGCAGCAAGATTAAGCCTGGTTATGATGTGTGTGGTCTCCGGAAAGAAAACAAAGCTCATAATTTAAGATGAGGCTCCAATGACCCACAAACACTGCTTCGAGGCGCTTGACATGAGTTTGAGGGACATTAAGCGTACTTCTGATGGTCGATAATTTGAGATGAGGCTCCAATGACCCACAAACACTGCTTCGAGGCGCTTGACATGAGTTTGAGGGACATTAAGCGTACTTCTGATGGTCGATATTGCCTGTTTTGCCTAAAGGAAGCCGACATGATATTGTACATGCTACCATTAGTTCATCTAAACTTTGGAATTCGTGTGAGGTCCTAAAATTGACAAAAAAAAAAACTCCCTCCGTCCCACCCGAATTAGGATTTTTAGGTTGGGCACGGGGATTAAGGAAAAAAGTGTTAGTGGAGTAGGTGTTGTGAGTATGAAAAGTGAAGTAGGAGAGAGAAAATGGGGTAGAGAATATTGAGTGGAAAGTTGTTGTGAGTGTGAATGTGGGTCTCATTAAATAAAACACTTCCATTTTTGGGTTGTCCTAATTCGAATGGGACACCCAAAATAGAATTTTGTCCTAATTCGAGTGGGACGGAGGGAGTATGAGATTGCAGGTAAATCATCTAATATCAAACACTTAACATAGTACATTTCCGTATTGCAGGTAAATCATCTAATATCAAATTCTTAACATATACGATCAATGATTTTGTGATATCACTATTACCCGGTGAAGAAGTGTTGTATATGAGTTCAGACAACATCAGCAAGGAGGACGGAGATATTGCTGGCCACGAGGATGTATTTTCTGTTGAGTTTCTTAATACAATCAAATGCTCGGGATTGCCGAACCATTACATACGTCTAAAGGTTGGGTGTATTGTCATGCTACTCAGAAACATTGATCAAGCTTTTGAATTATGCAACGAAAGGAGAATGATCGTTACAAATCTAGGAAAACATATATTTGAAGCAAAGAATGCTTTCTGGAAAGAATACCGGAATGAAGGTGTTTGTGCCTAGAATGATCTTGAGCCCATCAGATTTGATAAAATCCCTGTCAAATTCCAACGTAGGCGGTTCCCATTGGTCGTTTGCTTCGCTATGACTATAAATAATTGGATTTCGTACGATTGTCTCAGTTTGAAAATGCTTTGCATCACTTTTTTTTTTTAATTAATTAGCTTTATTATTCCCGTCGAATTTCAACGGGTTACTCACTAGTTCCTATGAAAAAGAAAAACTCTACTCCTAAAATACTAGTAGAAATTTTCAAGAAAAAATATCAGTGAGAGTGTTTCTTGAGAAATGGTGGAAGTGTTTTTGAATGCCTGTATTTATGGCTAATTCTTATTATTTTGTTAATAAGTTTTAGTTATTTACAGTACTGGCCGCTTGTTTAAAAAATAAGTTTCAGTTATTTACGATTAGTGTTATGATGTAGGACAAGTATGGGATAAGCGTAGATTTGATAATAATTATTTTGATTTTATTTATAATTTCTGAAATTATTAAGTAGGTATTATTTTTATGTTTTAAAGTAAATTTAGAATATGTTTTGATATTTTGGACTCCAATTATTCTGTTACTAAATTTACTCTAAAACATAAAAATACTAATTACCTAATAATAATAATCTGAAAATTACAAATAATTAAAACACTAATATAAAGGGTGTCTGGGAGAAACGTGAATTGTAACGCAGCACGGAAGCGATAGTATTCGTGATTAGCGCACTAAACACAAGAGTTCACAAGCGATGAACCCTAGAACACAATAAATCTGGAATCCACTAGAAAAAGAGAAGAAAATCTCCTTGAACAAAGTTTAATTGATAAATAAAAGTTGTCACCCTAAAACAATGAAAGAAATGAGTATTTATACTACTAACAACTAACAAAACCCTAACTTAACAAATACCCAAAATAACCTAATTGTTTAACACGCATAAAATAAAAGACGTAAACTAAATTCTGTGACAACCCACCGGGCACGGTCGTGCCCTTTGTTAGGCACGGTCGTGCCATCTATGTCGCAGCCCTTATTCTTTTTCCCAGATCTCTGCACGGTCGAGCTTGTACTTGTGCGCGGCCGTGCTCTGTCAGCTTTAGTCGGATCTCCTATATCAGTCACCCCTTCTTCAAAAGAACTCGTCCCCGAGTTCATCTCCGAAGCTTGGAATATTCCGTACCACTTAAATAAATATTTTGAATAGATCGACTCCTTAATCACAATTCGATGCAAAACGAATTTTCCACAATAAAAAATCAAACCTTCATTATTTGATTCTCGAATTGTCACCTTTGAAACTGAATCTTCAACCAGGGACAGAAAATAATTACTACTCTTCTCTCCATTGAAAACTTCGTTCAATATTTGTAGATCCTGATTCATGGATTTGACTGCCACTAAATCTTCTCCGGTTGAATCTGAATCTTTCCCTTCAATCGGATCGACACGATAGAGACTTTCCCCGCGACATTTTTCTTTAGCACAATTTTTGCTATTCTGCAACAATACTTCGAATTGAGCCCGACGTTCTTCTTCAGCACGTTCATAACCTGCAGATCTACGCGCTTCCAGTTTCTGAATTTGTACAGTGTAGTGATCGGCTTTGTCAGCATAAAATTGAGCTTCCATCCTATGTCTCCGCCTAAGCGCTCGCTCTCTTGCTGCTCGATTCAGATCTCTGATTGATTTATATTTTTGCGCACGTCGATCATGCTTGTCTGCTTCGTCGAGTTCTTCGTCCTCTAACACTAGGAAATATTTTTCCTGTTGACGAGCACGATCCAATCGAAGATTGATTTCATGAATATCCTCGTCATCGGAACTGGAATCCCCATCATCCCGATTTTCTGCCTTTTGAGGACGTCGTATCGGATCAACCCTGTCTCTCTCACCATGACGGCTTTGATTAACCTTTTGACCCTGTTGAACAGCTACCAACGCTGCAATCTGCGTTGTCAAGGCAGCAATAGCGGTGGTTATGCCATCGATATCAGCCAATGTAGCCTGATCCCCCATAATACTTCAGTGACGAAAAGACAGGATAGAGCCTGCTCTGATGCCAACTGACGCAGCACGGAAGCGATAGTATTCGTGATTAGCGCACTAAACACAAGAGTTCACAAGCAATGAATCCTAGAACATAATAAATCTGGAATCCACCAGAAAAGAGAAGAAAATCTCTTTGAACAAAGTTCAATTGATAAATAAAAGTTGTCACCCTAAAACAATGAAAGAAATGAGTATTTATACTACTAACAACTAACATAACCCTAACTTAACAAATACCCAAAATAACCTAATTGTTTAACACGCATAAAATAAAAGACGTAAACTAGATTCTGTGACAACCTACCGGGCACGGTCGTGCCCTTTGTTAGGCACGGTCGTGCCATCTATGTCGCAGCCCTTATTCTTTTTCCCATATCTCTGCACGGTCGAGCTTGTACTTGTGCGCGGCCGTGCTCTGTCTGTTTTGGTCGGATCTCCTACATCAGTCACCCCTTCTTCAAAAGAACTCATCCCAGAGTTCATCTCCGAAGCTTGGAATGATCCGTCCCACTTGACTAAATATTTTGAATAGACCGACTCCTTAAGCACAATTCGATGCAAAATGAATTTTCCACAATAAATAATCAAACCTTCATTATTTGATTCTCGAATTGTCACCTTTGAAACTGAATCTTCAACCAGGGACAAAAAATAATTTCTACTCTTCACTCCATTGAAAACTTCGTTCAATATTTGTAGATCCTGATTCGTGGATTTGACTGCCACTAAATCTTCTCCGTTTGAATCTGAATCTTTCCCTTCAATTGGATCGACGCGGTGGAGACTTTCCCCGCGACGTTCTTCTTCAGGACAATTTTTGCTATTCTGCAACAATACTTCGAATTGAGCCCGACGTTCTTCTTCAGCACGTTCATAAACTACAGATCTACGCGCTTCCAGTTTCTGAATTTGTACAGTGTAGCGATCGGCTTTGTCACCATAAAATTGGGCTTCCATCCTATGTCGCTGCCTAAGCACTCGCTCTCTTGCTACTCGATTCAGATCTCTGATTGATTTATATTTTTGCGCACGTCGATCATGCTTGTCTGCTTCGTCGAGTTATTCGTCCTCTAAGGCTAGGAATTTTTCCTGTTGTCGAGCACGATCCAATCGGAGATTGATTTCATGAATATCCTCTTCATCGGAACTGGAATCCCCATCATCCCGATTTTCTGCCCTTTGAAGACGTCGTATCGGATCAACCCTGTCTCTCTCACCATGACGGCTTTGATTAACCTTTTGACCCTGTTGAACAGCTGCCAAAGCTGCAATCTGCGTTGTCAAGGCAGCAATAGCGGTAGTTATGCCATCGATATCAGCCTTTGTAGCCTGATCCCCCATAATACTTCAGTGACGAAAAGACAGGATAAAGCCTGCTCTGATGCCAACTGACGCAAAATGGAAGCGATAGTATTCGTGATTAGCGCACTAAACACAAGAGTTCACAAGCATTGAATCCTAGAACACAATAAATCTGGAATCCACCAGAAAAGAGAAGAAAATCTCCTTGAACAAAGTTCAATTGATAAATAAAAGTTGTCACCCTAAAACAATGAAAGATATGAGCATTTATACAACTAACAACTAACAAAACCCTAACTTAACAAATACCCAAAATAATCTAATTGTTTAACACGCATAAAATAAAAGACGTAAACTAAATTCTGTGACAACCCACCGGGCACGGTCGTGCTCTTTGTTAGGCACGGTCGTGCCATCTATGTCGCAGCCCTTATTCTTTTTCCCATATCTCTGCACGGTCGAGCTTGTACTTGTGCGCGGCCGTGCTCTGTCTGCTTTGGTCGGATCTCCTACATCAGTCACCCCTTCTTCAAAAGAACTCGTCCCCCAGTTCATCTCCGAAGCTTGGAATGTTCCGTCCCACTTGAATAAATATTTTGAATAGACCGACTCCTTAAGCACATTTCGATGCAAAACGAATTTTCCACAATAAATAATCAAACCTTCATTATTTGATTCTCGAATTGTCACCTTTGAAACTGAATCTTCTACTAGGGACAAAAAATAATTACTACTCTTCTCTCCATTGAAAACTTCGTTCAATATTTGTAGATCCTGAATCGTGGATTTGACTGCCACTAAATCTTCTCCGTTTGAATCTGAATCTTTCCCTTCAATCGGATCGACGCGGTGGAGACTTTCCCCGCGACGTTCTTCTTCAGCACAATTTTTGCTATTCTGCAACAATACTTTGAATTGAGCCCGACGTTCTTCTTCAGCACATTCATAAACTGCAGATCTACGCGCTTCCAATTTTTGAATTTGTACAGTGTAGCGATCGGCTTCGTCAGCATAAAATTGGGCTTCCATCCTATGTCGCTGCCTAAACGCTCGCTCTCTTGCTGCTCGATTCAAATCTCTGATTGATTTATATTTTTGCGTACGTCGATCATGCTTGTCTGCTTCGTCGAGTTCTTCGTCCTCTAACGCTAGGAAATGTTTTTCCTATTGTCGAGCACGATCCAATCGAAGATTGATTTCATGAATATCCTCGTCATCAGAACTGGAATCCCCATCATCCCGATTTTCTGCCCTTTGAGGACGTCGTATCGGATCAACCCTGTCTCTCTCACCATGACGGCTTTAATTAACCTTTTGACCCTGTTGAACAGCTACCAACGCTGCAATCTGCGTTGTCAAGGCAGCAATAGCGGTGGTTATGTCATCGATATCAACATTTGTAGCCTGATCCCCTATAATACTTCAGTGACGAAAAGACAGGATAAATCCTGCTCTGATCCCAACTGACGCAGCACGGAAATGATATTATTCATGATTCGCGCACTAAACACAAGAGTACACAAGCGATGAACCCTAAAAAACAATAAATCTGGAATCCACCAGAAAAGAGAAGAAAATCCCCTTGAACAAAGTTCAATTGATAAATAAAAGTTGTCACCCTAAAACAATAAAAGAAATGAGTATTTATACTACTAACAACTAACAAAACCCTAACTTAACAAATACCCAAAATAACCTAATTGTTTAACACGCATAAAATAAAAGACGTAAACTAAATTCTGTGACAATCCACCGGGCACGGTCGTGCCCTTTGTTAGGCACGGTCGTGCCATCTATGTCGCAGCTCTTATTCTTTTTCTCAGATCTCTGCACGGTCGAGCTTGTACTTGTGCGCGGCCGTGCTCTGTCTGCTTTGGTCGGATCTCCTACATCAGTCACCCCTTCTTCAAAAGATCTCGTCCCCGAGTTCATCTCCGAAGCTTGGAATGTTCCGTCCCACTTAAATAAATATTTTGAATAGATCGACTCCTTAAGCACAATTCGATGCAAAACGAATTTTCCACAATAAATAATCAAACCTTCATTATTTAATTCTCGAATTGTCACATTTGAAACTGAATCTTCAACCAGGGACAGAAAATAATTACTACTCTTCTCTCCATTGAAAACTTCGTTCAATATTTGTAGATCCTGATTCGTGGATTTGACTGCCACTAAATCTTCTTCATTTGAATCTGAATCTTCCCCTTCAATCGGATCGACGCGGTGGAGACTTTCCCCGCGACGTTCTTCTTCAGCACAATTTTTGCTATTCTGTAACAATACTTCAAATTGAGCCCGACGTTCTTCTTCAGCACGTTCATAAACTGCAGATCTACGCGCTTCCAGTTTCTGAATTTGTACAGTGTAGCGATCGGCTTTGTCAGCAAAAAATTGGGCTTCCATCCTATGTCGCTGCCTAAGCACTCGCTCTCTTGCTGCTCGATTCAAACCTCTGATTGATTTATATTTTTGCGCACGTCGATCATGCTTGTCTGCTTCGTCGAGTTCTTCGTCCTCTAACGCTAGGAATTATTTTTCCTGTTGTCGTGCACATACCAATCGAAGATTGATTTCATGAATATCCTCGTCATCGGAACTGGAATCCCCATCATCCCGATTTTCTGCCTTTTGAGGACGTCGCATCGGATCAACCCTGTCTCTCTCACCATGACGGCTTTGATTAACCTTTTGACCCTGTTGAACAGCTACCAACGCTTCAATCTGCGTTGTCAAGGCATCAATAGCGGTGGTTATGCCATCGATATCAACCTTTGTAGCCTGATCCCCCATAATACTTCAGTGACGAAAAGACAGGATAAAGCCTGCTTTGATCCCAACTGACGCAGAACGGAAACGATAGTGTTCGTGATTAGCGCACTAAACACAAGAGTTCACAAGCGATGAACCCTAGAACACAATAAATCTGGAATCCACCAGAAAAGAGAAGAAAATCTCCTTGAACAAAGTTCAATTGATAAATAAAAGTTGTCACCCTAAAACAATGAAAGAAATGAGTATTTATATTACTAACAACTAACAAAACCCTAACTTAACAAATACCCAAAATAACCTAATTGTTTAACACGCATAAAATAAAAGACGTAAACTAAATTCTGTGACAACCCACTGGGCACGGTCGTGCCATCTATGTCGCAGCCCTTATTCTTTTTCCAAGATCTCTGCACGGTCGAGCTTGTACTTGTGCGCGGCCGTGCTCTGTCTGCTTTGGTCGGATCTCCTACATCAAAATGGAAGGTGAAATTGGTCAGTTTTGTGCTTGTTTTAGTTTTTAGAGTCTAGTTTTGTCTCAAATAGACATAACTTTTACATTCGAATGAGTTACAGAACACACAAGTATTAAATCGAGAATTACAAAACTCACCGTGTGACATTGCTTTAAGGGCTTAAAAACATCGTTTAGAGGGTGTTTTGGGCCTCATAAGTTTTTGCCTTTAGTAAATGACATTTTTCTTAATTTTTATTTTTATTATTTCTTTAGTGTTTTAGATTGTTTAGACAATGAATAGTCTTTAGATCACAATTCGTGGCAACTTATCTATAAATTAATATTGAATAATATCAGAGGTATAAAAAAGTCACAAATTTTGCTCACAAAATTTTAGGTGTAATAATTTTATTGGTGTTTTTAAGTAGAGTGTGGCGGGTTTATTCTCGATGCAACCAATAATATATTGTCACTCATTTTGTGAGCTTATTTTGTGCCCATAGCATTGCTTGTATTGAATAATTCTAGGAGCATAAAAAAGTCACAATTAGGTTTGTTTTGTGAAACCTTTAAGTGGTTTTAGGCTTCTTGATATTTCTCATGGAAAATTCTTTTGTTGATTGCTCCATTGCATCAGAAGATCTAAAACTCGTTATTGATAGTATTGTTGATGGCGTACAAACTACTCCCTCTGTCCCAGATTAAGGTTCTTACTTTCATTTTTGGTTTGTCCTAGACTAAGGTTCTTAGTTGCTTTATTACTTAAAATGGAATGGGACCCACTTATCATTCTCACAACAAAAACTCCCTATCCACTTTATCTTTCCTACTTTCTCTTACTTAATTTTTCATACTCACAACA
This sequence comes from Campanula takesimana, assembly GCA_026119855.1. Lineage (NCBI taxonomy): Eukaryota > Viridiplantae > Streptophyta > Magnoliopsida > Asterales > Campanulaceae > Campanula > Campanula takesimana. Next base: position 120,038 of record JAOWBW010000228.1, read on the forward strand.
TTTAATTTTTCTTAATCCTCTGTGTAAAGTCAAACTAGGAACCTTAGTCCGGGTCGGAGGGAGTACAAATCTTAAATTATCAAAATTTATTCTGAAAATAAAATAAAATGAGAACCTCTCATTTTGGGATAGATGAACTACAACTTTTTCCTCATTGATTACTTTCTGTTATACGTCCAAGTCCTCGAGCGAACACCATGTGCAGATGTTTTGATAATAAGATCACTCAAAATCTCCCAAAAAAAATGGCTAACATATACTTCTCCATATTCATTTTCGCAATCTGTACTACAGCTTCAGCATCAGCATCAGCATCGGCGCCATTGACGACGGAGGATCCAACCCCAACCCTATGGCCGGAGCAATTCCACTCGATTGTCTTCGCCAATCACAGCGGCCAACTCCAACTGATCGACTTTTGGTACGACTGGCCCAATGGCCGCAACTTCAACATCATCCGGGACCAGCTCAGCAACACCCTCTCCTACAGCCTCGAGTGGAACAACGGCACCTCCTTCTTCTACGACGATTCCGGCGACCGCCGGTGCAGCACTCTTCAGCTCGACATCGGAATTGTACGCCCTAATTGGCTGGAAGGAGCCCATTACTTGGGGAAGAGCATTTTTGATGGTTTTGTCTGCAATGTTTGGGAGGAATCCCAATTCGTTGTCTACTACGAGGACGTTATCTCCCACCGGCCCGTCCACTGGCTATTTAATGTCGGTAATATACCCTCCATCCCATCATATTCTTAAAAAAATTAGTTTCATAGTCAATTTTTTTTCCCCAAAAGTGAGCAAAATTATTTTTACCAAGTAAAAGAACACAAAAATTATCTAGTACTCACTCTGGCCAGAGTATATGTCCACCTTCTCATTTGCACGAGATTAAGAAATGATATGAATAATGTAAGTTGTTGTGAATATAAAAGTAAAGTAAATGAGAGAAAGAGTGAGAGAGAATAGTAAATTGATTGGTGTTGTGAGTATAAAAGTAAAGTAGGAGAAAAAATGAATAAGAGAAATAGTAAAGATTATTTGCCATTTTTTGAAATGGACATATACTACTATGGAACAAACTAAAATGGAAAAGTGGACATAAACTATGAGACATAGTACAGTACCTATGTAGATAGCGTGAGGACTAAAGATCAAAGTTGTGATTCTTATAGGAAGGGCTACTCATACTCATATTATGACATTTGAAGTGGGAGCAGTTCTAGATGATGCAAAATGGCAGGTTCCGTCGTATTGTTTTGAGAATTTAGATGAATACGGGAAATTATCAGCGAAATTGAACAGTAATTGGGCGGGGTATATAGCTGCTCAATCTGCAAATTATGTCAGTCTTGAACGTTTTCTGGACAAAGATCTCACATCTATTATCGAAAGCTAAGCCCTCTTGAATTGAACAATAGACAATGCTAGTGGTACAAAATAAATTTATAGAATGATGGGTACGAAGTGAGGTAACGATATTTTGTAATCAACATCTTGTTTTTTTTTTTTTTTTTTTTTGTGACTTTATATTTACCCTTCTACAACTGAGTACTTCTCTCTTATTGTAATAACTAGTCTATGTTTTCAGTCTCTTTTTCTCTTTTATTTGTTGTAACTGCACATTTTTATTTTTATTTTCCGGTTATCATTATAATGTGTGCTATTTTGTTAAAAAAAAAAATCAGAATCGAGACCAAATCAATATATCACTTCCGAAAAAATATGAAACTGAAAGGAACGACCCGACTTAGAGATACGGACTTAGATCGGCCCAACTTGAATGGACTGGCCCATTCCAGATCCTTGCTTGTCTCGGTGGCCATACCGAGCAAGGAAGGCGGAGCTACGAGTAACCTGGCCAGCACCAAGAATTCCTCACCACGTTTCAACGATCTCAGCTCGGTCTTACCGGGAGCTGAGTAGCTGGAAGCTACGATTATTCTAAGGGCCCCTCCATCGATAACCGCGGGCACACCTCAACTTGGAGGTCGAGTTTCATCATACATTTGCCTGGTCCAACGAGCTGGGACTTGGGACCATTCCTACCGCGATTATGGGAATTGCCCAACCCATCGTTAAGGCCTACTGACGACTTCTAGTAGCGTTGCCCTAGTACGGACATGGTGAGTCAGTCATATGGATGAACCCAAATCCCTACATTCAAGGGACGGGATCTAGGTGACAAGGCAGCTATTTGGGGATATAAATAAAGACCTCTACTTCATTTGAAAGGGTTAAGTTCTCGAGCCCTACTCTTTTCCTCTTCCCAGTTTATTCACTCTCAACAGACTAACTCATTCTCACGCCGGAGGGCCTTCGCCTGTGAAGCCCCGGCTGAGTTAACGTTTGTTCGTCCGTTTCAGGTTAATGAAGGCGTTCAGATATCCATCCGCGGATCCGGCTTTATTGATCACAATTTTTGCACGATCAGTTTGGTTCCATTGCCGGGAAGCGAAGTCTTGTTAGCTTGATTCCTCTCATTCTTCGGGATATTTCCCTCCGGTGTCATCCATGGTTTCAGAAAACCCAGAAATCGTTCCCGGAGTCTTCATTGCTCCCGGAGATGTTGAACCTTATCGGACCGCTCCATTCCGCAACCGGAAAACCGTCGTACGACCCGCTCTCAGTCCGCCCTGCTGGGACAGCTAAACCCAGGAGCAGCCGGAATCACCTCCATAGCCGCCACCACGACGGTGAATATTATGAATCCGATTGTGGAGATCCCCCTCACGAAGAACCACCCCATCGAGGCCGGCGGTCAGATCTACCGAAGACCCCCTCCGGTAACTTATACGCAGCGGACGGTCGAAATCCCGCATAATGGGGCTGGGACTAGCGGCGCCAATAATGGAGCGGCAGCAGAGCAGGCGGCAGTGTTGAATCGGAGACTGACATTGCTCTTACAAATCAAGGAAATCTATGATGAGCTGGCAACTTTAGGTCCAGAACATGTTGCCAATCTTCCAACATTACCCGTAGTACCCTTGGCGAGGGACCATCCACCTGTCATTCCCGTTCCAAGTGGCAGTTTGCCAAGGATGAATCATATTCCAGCGACCACGGTAGGCGCGTACAACCTGAACGAGCAAGAGGCAACTTCGGGAGCGAGGAATGCGACGCCCTGAGGACCGACCCTCTTGGAAGATGGGGAGCTTTACCAAGGACGACCTGGGGGCCAACCACCTCGGCTTCCTCATACTTCTCAATACTTGACACACAGGAAAAACAAAGAAGAAAACTCCAAATCGGGGAACAGGGAGGTCCTCGATCCTCTGATCATGGATCTGCAGAGGAGAATGTATGAGATGGAGTCGAGCAGGAAGAATACCAAGAAAATTGAGAACACAATGGCCCCGTTTGCTCGGTGGATCATGGAAAGCCCCCCTCAGCCTTATCTAAAGCTCCCCTCGTTGGCCAAATACACTGGCTCGGAGGACGCCTGTGACCATGTGCACACTTTTGAGGTGATTATGGCCCTGGTCTCCCACGACGATGATGTCTTATGTAAAGCAATGGTGAGCACCTTGAACGGTCCTGCACTAGCTTGGTTCAGAGCTCTCCCACCTGGCAGCATCGACAGCTGGGAAAGTTTGAGAAATAAGTTCATTGACAACTTCTCGACGGCAGGCGAGCACAAGAAACGACCGATCGATCTGGCAAATGTGAAGCAGGGCGAAACATAAACGATCATGAGCTTTTACCAAAGGTTTAGAGATACGGCTGAGCAAATTGAAGGGCTGACTGATGATATGGTGATGGTGTGCTTCACCGCAGGCATGAGAGCCTCTCAACTGAAGTTTGAGTTTGAGATAAGGCCTCCGGAAACGAAGGGAGACTTGTATGAACGAGCATATCACGTAGCTCAGGCCGAGCTAGCCGATAAACGAACCATGAAGGAAGGAAAGGGAAAGGCGAAGGAAGAATCAAGTGTGGCCAACGAGCGCAGCTCCAGGGAACCAAGAGAAAGTGAATCGAGAAGGGGAAATAACCGAACCAGGAGTACGGAAAGAAAGGAGATCAATGAGGAGGTCTTCACTCCGCTGAACAGATCTCACAAGGAAATCATGAACCTTATTGAGATGTTCCCACCTCGGCCCATGGTGGGGAACGAGGAGGGAAGAAGAGCTTCAGGTAAATGGTGCGCATTCCATAAATATTTCGGACATGAGACTGAGAACTGCCTGTCATTAAAGCGAGCCATTCAGCAGAGAGTAGATCAGGGGGAGCTGGATCGTTTCGTCAAGAGAGACGGTAAATGAGGCCGGGATACCAGAGGTCGTGACACCAAGGAAAACTATGAAGACCGACAGCATCAGGAACGACCACCTCGGAAGAGAATTGGGTTCATCCACGATGAAGCCCTGTCGATCACCGCCCTGAAGAACCAAATCTACAGTCTTAAAAAGGTACCCTTTGTGCCGGCTTGGAACAATAAAAGGGAGGAGACGATTTTTTTCTCCCCAAACGAGCTTGCGGCTAGCAAAATTGCAAGAGAACAATCAATCATTTTAGAAGGGAGAATTGACAACTGCGAAACAAGCTGACTACTGGTAGATACCGGAGCAGCCCGGGATATCTTGTATTACAAATGCTTCAAAGAAATGGATTTGTCTGATAGTATGCTAATCCCCTATGCTGGTCGGTTAGAAGGGTTTACCAACCATAAGGTGGACGTCAAGGGAACTATGAGCCTCCTCGTTGAGCTCGGTACTGCCCCTTATAAAATCCAGGAAACGATCACCTTCATGGTCATTGATTTTGCAAGTGATTATCATGCTATTTTAGGGATCCCGAGCCAAGTCAAGCTTGGAATGGTTGTTTCTTTGCCACACCAACGAGTTAAATTTCCAACTCCGGCGGGAGTAGGTTGTTTGCGGAGCCGAGCCCAGGAATTTTTAGAGTATTTGATGGAAACGAGGAAGATGAAGAAAAAGCTCGACCAAGATTCTGTGGAGGTTGTCAAGGTCCAGGCAAAGAAAGCGTCAGAAACAATGCTGGTCGGTGCAGTGAGTGAAATCAAAACAGACGAAGAGATTGAAAGTGAACTGAGGATCGTGAAGCGCACCATGGTCGGTCTCATAAAGAGTGAAGCCCCCTCTCTAACTGGTGAAGACGTGGAAAGAATCACTGATATAATTGTAGGCACCCTACAATTCAGAGAAGGGCCTGAGCTCAAGCCAATTAATGAGCTCGAAGAGATTCCAATCAACCCCGAGTTCCCAGAACAAGTAGTCAAAATTGGGAAGCAGCTGTCCCAAGATGAACGAGCTGACTTGATCACCCTCCTGAAGGTGAGCTTGGACGTATTCGCCTGGAAGGTCGAGGACATGAGGGGGGTTAAGGAGGAAGTAGCCGTGCACGATCTTTGCCTTGACCCAACCACGAAACCGATCATGCAGAAGCAGAGAGTTTTTTCAACTGACAAACAGACCGCAATCAGAGAAGAAGTGAGCAAGCTGCTGCGAGCCGGGATAATTAAGGAGGCTTACTACCCTTCCTGGCTGGCTAATGTTGTAATGGTGAAGAAAGCCAATGGCAAGTGGAGGATGTGCGTCGATTTCACTGACCTCAACAAAGCTTGCCCAAAGAACTGCTTCCCGCTCCCCAGAATAGATAAACTCGTTGATTCCATAGCCGGCCACAAGACGCTCAGCTTCTTGGACGCCTACTCAGGCTATCACCAAATAAAAATGGCCGAGCAGGATATTGAGAATACGGCTTTCCAAACGAGCGAAGGGACCTATTGCTTCAAAAAGATGCCATTCGGCCTCAAAAATACAGGGGCCACCTATCAGAGAATGGTAAATCAAGTTTTTAAAAGCCAGCTCGGAAAGAACATGGAAGCATATATCGACGACATGGTCATTAAAACGAGGGAGGGAGACCACTGCGCAGATCTGCAGGAAACTTTTGGCAATTTGAGAGCCTATGAGATGAAGCTCAATCCGAGCAAGTGCATCTTCGGCGTCACGGCAGGAAAATTCCTCGGCTTCATGGTATCTCAAAGGGGCATTGAGGCAAACCCCGAAAAGATAGCTGCATTACTCACCATGAAAGTGCCGGTTTCAATCAAGGAGGTTCAAAGGCTAAATGGACGTGTGGCAGCTTTAGGCCGTTTCATAGCCAAGTCGGCGAAAAAGTCATTACCATTTTTCAAGGTTTTGCGAGGAGGGAAAGAGTTTCAGTGGACCGAGGAGTGTTCCTCAGCCTTCAGACAATTAAAAGAATATCTGAGTCGTCCCCCTTTGCTAAGCAGCCCGATTCCAGGAGAAACTTTATATGTATATCTCGCCGCCACGGATAGGGCGGTTGCTGTCGTGCTAACGAGAAGTGACAATGGAATCAAGCCGGTTTTCTATACCAGCAAGGCTCTCAACGACGTGGAATCTCGATACTTCAACGCAGAAAAGCTAGCCTATGCTCTGGTAGTGGCTGCCCGGAAATTGAGAGCTTATTTCTCAGCTCATCCTATGGTGGTGTACACCAATGCACCCCTTAGGAAAATTCTGCACAAACCGGATAGCTCCGGAAGACTTCTGAATTGGTCGATCGAACTAACAAAATTCGACATCACTTATCATCCGAGGAGGACCCTCCAAGCTCAGCCATTAGCTGATTTCGTTGTTGAAACGACGTTCAGCAGCGAGCAAGATTCTTTGCCCGTCGATGCGTCATTCAACAATGAGAAAGATCCTTCGCTAATCGATGATCTTCAGGTTGAGAGCCCGGAAAGATGGAAGTTGTTCACTGATGGGTCAGCCTCCAAGAGCCATAGCGGGGCTGAGGTGTTGTTGATTGAGCCCGAAAACGGCCTAACCGTCGAAAAGGCCTTAAGATTCAAATTTCCAGCTTCTAATAACCAAGCTGAATATGAAGCACTCATAGCAGGGATTGACTTGGCCAAACAAATGGGAATCAAAAGCCTGAAGGCTCACACAGACTCTCAACTTATTGTTAATCAGTTGAAAGGAGAGTATGGAACCACCAATCCTGTGTTATCCAGATATAGAGATCTTGTTGCAAAGTTAGTAGAAGGATTTGAGTCCTGGAAGATTACCCAGATCGGTAGAAAAGAGAACACACGATCCGACCTACTATCCAAATTAGCTACAATGGAAATGGGAGAAGCGGATCAATTGAAATGGGTCGAGTTTTTGGAACAACCCGCCGTTGACCGAGTTCAGATCATGGAACTGAACGAGGCCTCCCTGGAGAGGACCCTACCAATTGGATAGACGAACTGAAGAACTATATCGAGAAAGGGGAACTACTACAGGATGTCGAGAAAGCAAAGGCGGTAAAAAAGAAAGCTCATTGTTTCATAATTCTGGAAGGGAATCTGTACATGAGGTCGTTCGCTAAGCCTCTTTTGAGGTGTGTACCCCCAGAGAAAATGCAAAGCTTGTTAGAAGAGGTGCACGAGGGGATTTGTGGCGGCCACCCCGGTGCCAGAACCTTGGCAGAGAAAATCATCACCATGGGTTATTACTGGCCGGCTTTGAGAACAGAGGCAGTGGAATATGTCAAGAGGTGTGACAAGTGCCAAAGATATGCCGACCTCCCCAGGCTGCCAGCTACCGAGCAGACCCCAGTTGTGGCGTGCTGGCCATTTCACATGTGGGGGATAGACCTGATCGGGCCTTTCCCATTGGCCCGTGGGAGGCTCAAGTTTGTAGTAGTGGCTATTGACTAATTTACAAAATGGATAGAGGCCAAACCACTAGCTGAGATAACCGAGGATAATGTGTTGAATTTTGTCCATGATCAAATCTGGTGTCGATTCGGGGTACCCAAACACATTGTTTCTGATCGAGAACTTCAGTTCTCAGATGCCTTAACTACAGAGTGTACCCGGTTAGGAGTAAAACACACCAGTCGGCGGTCTCCCATCCTCAAGGTAACGGCCAGGCTAAGGTGGCCAATAAACTTGTAATGCACGCGTTGCATAGAATCTAACGGGGAGAGCAGGAAGATGGGTTGACGAGCTCCCTTTAGCTCTTTGGGCCGTCCGAACAACCACCAGAGGCCCCACAGGTGAGTCCCCTTTCGCGCTGACTTATGGCTCAGAGGCCATGGCTCCAGCCGAGTTAGCAATACCGATATCTCGGGTATCACTCTTTGGTGAAGCAAAAAACGAGGAAAGGAGAAGGATCGATCTGGATTTGATTGACGAAAAGCGACTGGAAGCCCACTTAAGATCCGTGAATTATAAGCAAAAAAACGAAGAGGTACCACGATAGAAGGGTGAGAAAATGGATTTTTCAGGTAGGAGACTGGGTCCTTAGAAAGATCGAGGACACGAGCTGGAAAGCCCAGCAAAACAAGCTCTCCCCAAACTGGGAAGGCCCTTTCATTGTGACCAGGATTGTACGCGACGGAACCTACTTGCTGAGGACCCCTGAAGGGAAAAACCCCAAAAATCCATGGCATTCCAACAGCCTACGGCAGTATTATCATTAAGGTTTCCTCATGTTTATATTATGATTTCCAAGGATAGCCCTTTTCGGGCACTTGATCCCCTGTATCAGCTCGGTTATGTAATGAAATCACACAGGAGTTCATTTATCTTAATGTGTCAATTTTTTGCGCTTTATATTGAATTGCACTCGTCTTGAAAAAGCTAAGTCTTGTCTTGAACAAGCAAACCTTAGACTCGTCTCGAACGAGCTAAGCCTTGTCTTGAACAAGCAAACCTTGCACTCGTCTTGAACGAGCTAAGTCTTGTCTTGAACAAGCAAACCTTGCACTCGTCTTGAACGAGCTAATCCTTGTCTTGAACAAGAAAACCTTGCACTCATCTTGAACGAGCTAAGTCTTGTCTTGAACAAGGTAGCAAACCTTGCACTCGTCTCGAACGAGCTAAGTCTTGTCTTGAACAAACAAACCTTACACTCGTCTTGAATGAGCTAAGCCTTGTCTTGAACAAGCAAACCTTGGACTCGTCTCGAACGAGCTAAGCCTTGTCTTGAACAAGCAAACCTTGCGCTCGTCTCGAACGAGCTAAGCCTTGTCTTGAACAAGCAAACCTTGCGCTCATCCTGAACGAGCTAAGCCTTGTCTTGAACAAGCAAACCTCGAGCTCGTCTTGAACAAGTTAACATAACCTATCAACGGTCGAATGAAAAATGCACACTTCAAAATAATTACGATTATAAAAGGTCATATTGATTACGAGGTCAAAAGCCGACCTCGGGGGGCGTACATAATTTTTTTTTTACAATGGTGGAGATTCATCTTGGGCTACCTCGCCCTCGTTCACAATCCCTTCAAATCCTTCAGTTCCCTCCACCACCTTATCGGCCTCAGCCCGTTCCCGTTCCGCGGCACGACGAGCTAAGACCGTGTCCACATTAACAGCCAATAGCTCAGGCCTGACCCAAACCTCCAACATATCTTCCTCGTCCTCACCATCGAGCTGCCCCAACTCTTCTTCATTGAAAGGTATTGGGTATGCTTATCACTTAACCCTCATACATTTGTTAGAATTGATTGATACCATCACCTATAAGTATTTTTACGGACTTTAGGACCTCATGTAAAGAAGTTTAGAACTTCAATCTTTAGCTAAGTCCTTTTTATAGTATAGGCTTAGATGATAGGACTTGAAGCTTTAAAGATCGAAGATCACCTAAGCAAGGATTCATTTCGCTACGCAGAATGTTCTCTGCGCAGGTCGCCACTGCGCATAGATATCTTGCGCAGACCTTGACCCTGCTCAGTTTTCAAGATATTACTTCCTAAACTCTCAAGAGATCTCTTTGTGACCAAGCATGGTGCGCATGCTGCTCATGCACTGAATCCATGCGCGCCGGCAATGCGCATGCCTTTGTGCGCGGACACAACCTTGGTCAAGCTCCTCATCTTCTGATCTCTCATTCTAGAAAGTTTGGAAAACGCTTAGAAGATGCACGCTTATTAAAAAGATGAGGTGTGCACAAACGACAAAATAAGCACACTCAGCAAAACCATTGGTGGAGACACGCTTCAAAGAAATATCACAAGAGAAGACAGCTGTCAACCTTCTAGAAGAAGCTTTTGTAATTGGTCTTCATGCTCAGTATCCAACGGCTCTATATACCTGCGCACCAATCATATTGTGCCAGGTCATCATCTTTGATCAGAGCCCCAACGGCTATAAAGGAAAGCTGCGCGCCAATCATGTTGTGCCAGCTCATTGTCCTTGCTCAGAGCTCCAACGGCTATATTCCAGCTCTCAGCTATAAATATCCTGCTCATCTTCATTTCCAAGCTGCCTTTGATTTAGCCCTTTTCATCGGCCCTTGATCATCATCTTTGATCAAGCTCCTCTTGTTGGCCATTATGCTTCAGAGCTCGAGTTTTATGCTTCACTGAAAAACCATGAAGATCTGAAGACTGCTGCTTAGTTTTTCCAGATTCTTTAGAACAGCCTTCAAGATCTTCAAACCTTCAAAACTCCTATATCACCAGAATTCTTGGTGCTCTTCATCTTTCATATTCATAGAGCCCAGAATTTCTATCACACACACACCTCTTGAAGCTTTGATCATTTTGATCTAACTTCTTGAGATACACCGGTTTAGTCTAGGATTTGTTCTTCATAGATAATAGATCTTGAGTTAGTATCGAGCTCAAATGTTGTAATTTGTAATACTCTCTCATTTAATAAGATCTCCATTAGAAATCCAAGACTAACCATCTTGGTAGAGGATGTAGATCTTTCATCGATCGAACCTCTCCAAATAGCATGTTCATTATATTTCCTGCTTAACTTTTTATGAACTTCTTTGTTTGATCTTTCAGATTGCCACTCTTTGATGATGTAATTGTTATTGCTCATTTGCCTTAGAATCCCATTTTGCGCCACTCTTTAGCCTCATACTTAGCGCGTGCGTTTTTATCTCTGCGCAGTATACCCTGCGCAGAGCTGCTTTAAATTTCCGCTGTGCATTTCACACTCTTACCGCGCGCTATACTTAGCCAAAATAAGAGTTGTGCGCATCTGCCATTTAATTGCAAAAGGGTTTGAAAAGATTTTTAAAACGCTATTCACCCCCCCCCTCTAGTGATTTTCACACCCTTGTTGCCCCTTTAGGGACCAACAAGTGGTATCAGAGCAAACACTTTCATAAAACTTGTTTTGTTTTTCAAGCTTAACAGCTTGGGTGCCGATTCCATATGGCTTCAAAAATCTAGGGCAATGGCTAACTTTTCACATATTCCTGCGCCTGCTCAAACCTCATATCAAATTCAGAAAGCTCTCCAAACTTGGTGGATCCTTAAGCAAACCTCCTATTCTCTCTCATAGAGACTCAAAGAAAGATGACTTGGTTTACTGCAGAAAGCCAGGACATTACGCTTCAATGCCTCCTTCAAAATTTGAGTACAAGGAAAAGCAACCCTGTGCACAAAGCATCAAAGCAGTGCAGAATGGTTGATGAAGAGAACTGCGCAGAGAAGGAGCTAAGGACTCGAAGACTTGACACTGAAGACAACTATACTGATCCTGAGGGTGGACTACTCTGCTTAGTGGCAAATGCTGACTATGATTCAAAAGTTGTTTCTGAAATGGAACCTGAGCATGCGCCAAGGACAATCAAAGAAAGATCCATTCACTCTAGTGGAAACGGGACACTTTCACCAAGCAGACAGAATCACCAACTCCGCAGCCGCGCAAGGAATCTCTCAAAGTGTGCTGATGTTAAAAGATAACTCTGCTATAGAGCGCAAGATAATGTTTCATCAAGCAGAAAAGATCTACTTCACTACGCTTTCTCAAGCTCAGTTGATATCGACAGTGGATTCTAGACACTACTAGAGATGTCAACACTCTTAAAAGTTCGCACGAAGGAAGAGATCACTCAGTAATATATGGTGACAACAACAAAGGGCACATAATTGGATTTGGACTAATCATAAAAGATTAAGTCTCAAGCAACCTGCTCTCCATATCACAATTATGAGATAAAGTTCTGGAATGCCATATCACTTCAACGCTATGTTACATCAAAAATGGCGTTTCTGGACTAACTTTGCTCACAAGGACTCGTAAGACCAATTTCTAATCTATTTGATCTTACCGCTATAATTTCTATTACTAATCCTTGTTTTGTAGCAATAAGCTTAAGTGAAAGCAGCTAGCAATGGTATAAGCACCATGCCAGCTTAGTAAGCAGCCTGAGCAGTTTTCCTCCAGCAAGATTGCTCCAATGTCAAAACGCTTACATCCGCTTCACCTCATATGTTTGGACCGCTCACTACCGCGAAGCTTTGGACCAACCTGTGGTATCTCTATGATATCCTGGCTGTTCTCCTTAATCTCCAAACATAGAAGACATCAATAGAGTTCGACACTTCAATGGAACAGAATTTATGAACAACGATGTCGCTCAATATTGTGAGAACCAACAAGAACCAACATCACTTTCTTCAAAGTGCTTTGGCTGCAAACGCTATTAAGGAAAATTCGACGCCAAAGCAGATGAAGGTATTTTCGTTGGGTATGCCAATCAGTCTATAAGCTTTTCATGATCTTAATAAGATAAATCTCTAGTCATTTTAGTATCTGTACATGCTACTTTTTGATAAGCATTCTCTCCTTGAACCACATTTGGCTCCCAATGATTCTGATGACTCTGCTGAGCTTTTTAGACAGGTGCGCAGTAATTCTATTCCTGCGCAGGACATAGATCAAGCAGATTCAGAATCAGTCCATCTCATGCGCATACTATAAATGCTGCGCCTGAAGTTGCAACTCCTGATGCGCAAACACCTCCTTCTGCGCATGATGTTTCTCCACTTCAACAAATCACCTTTGATGATCGTGATGCTGAAGCAAATGAAATACCCATTGATCTTCGTATTCCTATCATCTCAATATAGGGATTCACACATCGAGAGCATCAAACTTTGCGGTGTAGCATTCGTTTATCTCTCATGTCGGATCAAATAAGATTGATAGAGTGCTCCATGTTTTAAGATGGATCGATGCTATGCAAGAAGTGCAAGAAAAGCTCATCCAATATTTAGCGCTTCAATGGGTGTTCGGAAACAAGATGGATAAAAATGGAAGCATCATAGAATCAAAGCAAGAAAGCTTTGTATGGTCTTAAGCAAACTCCAAGAGCATGGTACAATACGCTATCAAAAATCCTACTAAGAGAAAGGCTTCAAGCGCGGTAAAATCAATACAACTCTTTTTATTGCTAAGTATAATGATCACTCCTTACTCGTTCAAATTTATGTCGATGATATTATATTTGGTTCTACTAATGAGTCTCTTTGTAAGCGCTTTGAAAACCAAATGAAAAGCTGGTTTGAAATGAGCATGATGAGAGAACTCACATTCTTCCTCGGGCTTCAAATCATGCAATTGAATGATGGCATCTTCGCAAATCAAGTCAAGTACACTAGGAACTTAATCAAGAAGTTTGGACTTGAATGCTAAAGCATACGACACTCCAATGGCCACAAGCAACAAATTTGACAGACTTAAAAGGTAAAGTTGATCAGACTATACCTATGTATGACTAACTCTTCTTTATCTTCTGCTAGCTGGCCAAGATATTATGTTGACTGGATCTGTGCGCACTATCGCTAATTCTTCTGAAGCGCACATAACTGACGTAAAAATATTAGATATATTTTTAGCTCTGTTAACCTTGGACTTTGGTACACCAAAGATTCGAACTTTAAACTTGTAGGTTATTCAGATGCGGACTACGCAGCGTGCACAATTGACAGGAAGAGCACAAGTGGAACTGGTCATTTCCTTGGAAATCGACTTAGCATGGGCAAGCAAGAGACAAGCTGCTGTGTCCATCTCCACTACTGAAGCAGAATATATTGCTGGTAAAAGTTGCTGCTGCCAAATCTTATGGATGAAGCAACAACCTGTGGACTTTGGGATTCATGATGAGAATTATCCAACTCTCTGCGATAATATGTCCACCATAGCAGTTTCCAATCCTGCCAAGCACTATTACCAAGATCATCAACATCTAATATCATCTCCTCAAGAATTAACAAGTGATCTCTTGAAAGGAGAAATGGGTATGCTTAATCTTAGCTAACTTGTCCATATGATTTATTAATACTAATGTATTTGCTTGATAAAGTGTGCAAAATAGGTTAAGTTTCATGCGCCCTATGCAACTCCTGCGCAAACAACTGTCTGCGCATGAAACAACAGTTCTGAGATTTATGGAATCTCTGCGCTATCAATGCGCTGCGCATGACTATCCATGCGCAAATCATCATGGACCGCAGGTAAGTGTTCTATTCATTAGATTTTGCACATAGGTCCTTGACTGAAAAGTCAACACTGAGTCACAAGGGTACTTGTGTAATTCAAATTTTCCCGTGCTTTTATTTTTTGAACTTTCTTGGGAAATTACCTTTTTACCCTTGCGCATGTCCCATTGTCATTTAATGCAAACTGCAATTAATGACAGCGCATTTCACGTATGTCTGCTCACCATTTAATGAGGAAGGTGATGCGACAGCCGTCAGCCTCTTTTCGCTGACACACGCGCGCGCAAAAACTGCGCACGCGCATTCCCCATTCGGCCACGTCACTCTGCTAACGTGCGCCCGTCCTTTCACTGACTCACCATTTATGAGGAAGTCGACTTGACAGTGACCGGCTTAGGACTTCACAAGCACACGCGCGCATAGGCCTGCGCACGCGCGTTCCATTTTGTGACACGTGGTATTACTATCCTGCTCCACTGCACATTTTCTCAAACTTTTATTAGCTATCGTGCGCCTAACTTCTCCTTCCCTACTTAAACCGTTTCTCTCTCTACTTCTCTCTTCCCTCTAAATTTTCTCACTCTCTTTCTAACCTCTGCTCTTAACCCTCATCTCTCATTTCCTATTCGTTATCTTCAACCTCAACCTTCCTTCTTTCTAAACTATTTCAATGGCTCCTAAGAAAACTAAAACTCAACCAGAAATCATCATCTCCGACTCTTCTTCGCACTCCAACTCTGGAAACTCTCACGAAGAAGAAGTAGAACGACAATCAAGGCATCCAACCGTCAAAGACATGGTATGTTTCTCTATAACTCCTTATTTTTCGCCATTGTTGTTCTTGGAGGTCTCAAGACTCCCTTTTTCGATTTCTCCCTTATTTACTGATCTTTTTTGAAATCGATCGTTGTGTTGTGTTCGTATTTGCCTGATCTATTCTTTCATGTAGTTTATTTCATGATCAATGGTCGTTACATGTGTTTTTCGTCAATTTATGAGCTTCGTAACTTCCTTAGCAGTCGAACCGTTTTTCTGAATTTCTAGGTTTGTTTTAATGTCGTTGACCATACTTTTTTACATGGTTGACTTCGTCCTGTTCACGCCGTCATTTCGATGTATTTTTTGGTGAATTTTGTCAAATTTTGTTTTTCTGTATTCTTGGGTGTTCTTCATGCTCTTAAATATTTCTTTTTATATATTCTATTTTAGTCTATTATTCACCCCCCCCTTTTTTTTCTTTATGCTCTGCGCATAAGTTTCCTGCGCATATAGCTATATCTATTTCTCTGCGCACACTTCTTTACCAATATTTATTTTCTGTACGCACGATCCCTCTGCGTATGCATTCTTATTTATTGCGCACCCTCTATTTTCTGCGCATAATTTTTTTTTTTTTGGAACTTGCGCCAAGGTATATCTGCATTACTTGCATATGCGCACAACTCCATAAGCAATAGGTTGTCTAATTCTATCTATTGTTTTACGCAGGGACATGTTTATTTCATTCTGGGTTGGGAACTTATTCAAGCTGATCTCTCTTTAGATGCGATTGGTCGTCATCTGCTTCATCTTCTCAGCACCTCCGGCATTCTTCCATTATTCACTCTTGAGCAATCCTTCATAGTGCCTGCTCTGTTAGATGAATTCTTCAGGACAGCAAGAGTTGTTCCTGCACAACTTGAAGGCAAGACAACAGAAATGATCATGGCCACCGTTCAGCGCTGTGATATAATGGTTCACCCCAATCACATTCGCAGCCTCCTAAACTTCAACGTTGATAGTTCTTCAGTCAACTATGATGAGGCTCATCAAAACGCGCTTACACAGAAGCTCATTGGCATTCCTTCCCTCAACAAAAAGTGGCCGATGTATAATAGAAAGGAATTTGGTGAGGTGATGTATCACCTGTGCACCCTAATTGGAGATTCCCTCAACTGCAAAAATGGAAATAATGGACATTTCATCTCTAAGCAGTGGGAATACTGCGCAGCCATCTTCAACGAAGATCAACTAGACTGGCCGCAGATAATATTCAATGAGATTGTGAAGGGGATGACAAGCTATGACAAGAAGCTGAACGCAGGGAAGACCAAGTACCGAACTCACTGCAGACTGCTAACCAAACTCCTATTGACTTATGGTGAATTGGCCACCTATGTTGAAGAAAAGTCAATCAAGAAGCAGTCTTGCGACGCAAAGTACTATTCCAGAGTACACCTTCAGAATTTGCGCAGTGAGATAGGCAACGCCGATTACTATGAAATCTGGCTGTCTGATGCCGCTCCCAACAAGGAACCCTGGATAGGCCCAATTCCTATGGTCAAATCCAAGAAGAGTGCAGGAAGATCTTCAACGGATGCTGCTCAAGAGACCGCAGAAGAAGCGTACAATCGCAAGGGGAAGGGCATTGCTCAGCCCAGTAGCAAAAAGCTCAAGGATATTCCTTTGGTTCAATCCACCAAAGGGATTTCTATCAAAGAGGCAGATCCTACCAGCATTCCAGCGCCTGCTCCCTCAAAGCCAACCACTATGAAGCGCAAGGGTGCTTTCCGTGGTGATTCAGATGATGATGCTATTGAGGGGGAGCAAATGCACAAAGCCTCTCAAGAAGCCATCCCCAGTGCTGATATCGCACATACCTCTCCTCGTCTCAAGCAGAAGGTGCGCAGCAACGCTAAAGGATTGAAGAAGCGCCGCACTAGTTCCGCAGCCACAGACAGCAGTGATTCTTCTCCAGTTCAACCTCCATCTTCAGCCCCTGAGACTCCTACCTCTTCAGCTGAGCTGCACCAGATCGTGCAGAGCTTGCATTCTGTTCAAGCGAATCAAGTCGCTACGCAGCTGCAGCTTAATCAACTCCTTACTGCTCAAACTGCTTTATTATATCGTCTTGATATGCAGCGTTTGGAGATTGATACCATTAAGGGGGAGAAAGCTGCCAAAGAAGAAGCAAAGGCAAAGGAAAGCACGGAGAGTGCTAAAGCAAAGGCAAGTCCATCTGAGCCTGCGCAAGAAAAAGTTCCTATCTCTTTGCTTCTTCTTTGGCTGGACTCCCTGAAATCCATCAGCGCTCAGCTTGAAAATGTCAGCGCACAACTAAAAAATGTGTGCACCTTTGGAGCGCTTGATGGTGGACTCAGGGACATTCTGAAAAAGCTCAAGAAAACCCTTGCAGATGGGTTACATAGAGGATTCGATGACCTTCAAGCTCAGATGGAGGCTCAGATAGAGAAGATTAAACAAGGAGGCTCTGCGCATAATATTGAAGAAGTGCGTCGATGCATTGCTAAGTCCATGACAGATTTTTCTTTGGCGTTCAACGACAAATTTGACTACGCAATGTTAGACATTCAAGCAAGCGTCAACACTCAGCGCCTCCATACCGACTCAAGATTAGAAGCTACGCAAACTGCCATCCTGACGGACAGCAGAGCAAGGTTCAGAGAGCTAGTGGATGACAACGCTGATATGCGCAGAGGAATGAACACTTATGTTGGAAAAGCAGTGGAGTTCCAGGACAAATTTCAAAATTTAAAGGTGGAACTCATGAACAAATTCAACGGTCTTCAGAATGAGATGCGCGAAGCCCTGCAACGGATCAACTTAGATTAGATTTCCTCTGTAAGTATTTCGTTATTTTTTTGGAACCTTTTTGATTCTCGTTGCGCAGTATGTTTTTTTTGCGCTTTTATTTTGTGCGCTTCTGTTTGTGTGCGCACCTCTTTTGATTTTCCTCTTTAAAACTTGTAATCTGTAACAGTCAAACCTTCAAAGTTTTAATGAGAAGAATGCATCATAAAGCTTTCACAAAAA
Source organism: Campanula takesimana (assembly GCA_026119855.1). Lineage (NCBI taxonomy): Eukaryota > Viridiplantae > Streptophyta > Magnoliopsida > Asterales > Campanulaceae > Campanula > Campanula takesimana. The sequence goes on from JAOWBW010000228.1 coordinate 138,082, forward strand.
CCTTGTTCAATTCAAATCATTCGTTTGTGGAACATTGAATGCATTATTACTTAAACTCATGCGCATAATCTTAACTGCTCATGTCTTCTACGCATGATGTTTAAACATTCAGTTTAAACGCATACTTAAAACTTCATCTCACATTATTTGTATGCTCTGAATGACATTTCTATCTTTCCTATCTTGTAAGTTTTTAATCTTTTGGATAGATTAGAAATCTATAGCACTGGCTAGTGTGTGCATTGACTTGAGGCATGATTTACCATTCTCATTCTTATGGACATGTTATTATCAAGTACAATGAATTGCCTTTGCTATAGTAGGTAATGGAATCGATCATTTAGGGGGAGATTGTTGGGTATGCTTATCACTTAACCCTCCTACATTTGTTAGAATTGATTGATACCATCACCTATAAGTATTTTTACGCAATTTAGGACCTCATGTAAAGAAGTTTAGAACTTCAATCTTTAGCTAAGTCCTTTTTATAGTATAGGCTTAGATGATAGGACTTGAAGCTTTAAAGATCGAAGATCACCTAAGCAAGGATTAATTTCGCTACGCAGAATGTTCTCTGCGCAGGTCGCCACTGCGCATAGATATCTTGCGCAGACCTTGACCCTGCTCAGTTTTCAAGATATTACTTCCTAAACTCTCAAGAGATCTCTTTGTGACCGAGCATGGTGCGCATGCTGCTCATGCGCTGAATCCATGCGCGCCGGCAATGCGCATGCCTTTGTGCGCGGACACAACCTTGGTCAAGCTCCTCATCTTCTGATCTCTCATTCTAGAAAGTTTGGAAAACGCTTAGAAGATGCACGCTTATTAAAAAGCTGAGGTGTGCACAAACGACAAAATAAAACACTCAGCAAAACCATTGGTGGAGACACGCTTCAAAGAAATATCTCAAGAGAAGACAGCTGTCAACCTTCTAGAAGAAGCTTTTGTATTTGGTCTTCATGCTCAGTCTCCAACGGCTCTATATACCTGCGCACCAATCATATTGTGCCAGGTCATCATCTTTGATCAGAGCCCCAACGGCTATAAAGGACAGATGCGCGCCAATCATGTTGTGCCAGCTCATTGTCCTTGCTCAGAGCTCCAACGGCTATATTCCAGCACTCAGCTATAAATAGCCTGCTCATCTTCATTTCCAAGCTGCCTTTGATTTAGCCCTTTTCATCGGCCCTTGATCATCATCTTTGATCAAGCTCCTCTTGTTGGCCATTATGCTTCAGAGCTCGAGTTTTATGCTTCACTGAAAAACCATGAAGATCTGAAGACTGCTGCTTAGTTTTTCCAGATTCTTTAGAACAGCCTTCAAGATCTTCAAACCTTCAAAACTCCTGCTCATATCACAAAGCCTATATCACCAGAATTCTTGGTGCTCTTCATCTTTCATATTCATAGAGCCCAGAATTTCTATCACACACACACCTCTTGAAGCTTTGATCATTTTGATCTAACTTCTTGAGATACACCGGTTTAGTCTAGGATTTGTTCTTCATAGATAATAGATCTTGAGTTAGTATTGAGCTCAAATGTTGTAATTTGTAATACTCTCTCATTTAATAAGATCTCCATTAGAAATCCAAGACTAACCATCTTGGTAGAGGATGTAGATCTTTCATCGATCGAACCTCTCCAAATAGCGTGTTCATTATATTTCCTGCTTAACTTTTTATGAACTGCTTTGTTTGATCTTTCAGATTGGCACTCTTTGATGATGTAATTGTTATTGCTCATTTTCCTTAGAATCCCATTTTGCGCCACTCTTTAGCCTCATACTTAGCGCGTGCGTTTTTATCTCTGCGCAGTATACCCTGCGCAGAGCTGCTTTAAATTTCCGCTGTGCATTTCACACTCTTACCGCGCGCTATACTTAGCCAAAATAAGAGTTGTGCGCATCTGCCATTTAATTGCAAAAGGGTTTGAAAAGATTTTTAAAACGCTATTCACCCCCCCTCTAGCGATTTTCACACCCTTGTTGCCCCTTTAGGGACCAACATAGCTCAGGCCTGACCCAAACCTCCAACATATCTTCCTCGTCCTCACCATCGAGCTGCCCCAACTCTTCTTCATTGAAAGGGATCATGGCGTGGGCAGCCCGAGCTTGTGGATTGAATTGGGGAAGCTCGAGGAGATCGGTTATGACTTCAGGGTCCTTGGGAAGGTAGCCATGACCATAAGCATCCCTAACGCCGTGCCTATGACCGGTCTCAAAATAAGGCATAGCCCTGGCTAGCACTTTGGTAGCAAAGGCCTCGGTCTGCTCATACCGATCAATGATGGCCTGCTCATCCTGAGAAGTCTGTTTGTCCACTTCGGCTTCAGCTCTGAGTTTCTCGTTCTCCTCCTATGATAAACGGAGGCGCTCAAGGACTTCAGTGTTGCGCCCCGCCGCCATCCTGACCTGATCCTCAAGGTCGTTGATCCTAGAGCGAGCTGTCACCACCTCCGTCTGAGCCGTCTCTATTTCTTTATCTTTGACGGATAGAGTCCGCTCCAGCTCAGCAAGTATCGTTTTCAAAGAGACAACCTTGTCAACACGAGTAGCAAGCTCCCTTTCCTTGGCCACCAGCGCCTCTGCCTTTTCCCTAGCTCAGGCTTCTAGTTCCTCGCCATTTCGAGAGAGGTGGAGACCAAGAGTCGCCATTTGAAAGAAGTTTACTTAGATAAATTTAAATTAAGAAAAACAAAACAAACCAAGTAAAATCCCATACCTCACTGAGGAGCAAACCGAGGCGACCACCGCAGAGAGAAGAGGATGATTTCTCTTTCATGAGATCCTCAAGATGATCGTAGTCGGCCGCTCGACGAAGCACGGCCCGACCAAACCTAACCTTGTACCCTTTACGGGCATAAAGGTTCAAACATCTGAACAAAGTCACATTGCCAAGACGATCAGCCAGCTCGTCAACCTCCTCACTACTATTGACTCCCTCTATGTCAGCACGGGTAACTTGAGCTCGAGGAGCCGACCTCTTTGAAAGAGGAGCGTGATCAGTGATTTCCTCAGAACGCCCCCTCTTCTTTGGAGCGTCAGAGATCGCTCGAGCTGGTGCCTCTTTTTCCGTAGAAGATGGCATTGTGGCGGAGACACCAGGTCTCTTCTCAGTAGGAGCTTTAGGACCCCCAACATTCCTCTCTTTCTCGCCGTCGGTGGAAATTAGAGGGATAGAGGAAGGGGCCTTCTTCGCGAGTTCAGACCGACGAACCCCCGCCTGTGCCTTGTCGACCGATGACGAGGTCGATTTTTTCAAAGTCTTCAGTTGCAGAAAAGAGGGAACCTTTTTCTTGGCCGCAGCTGCAGCCAGATGCTACTCTCCGTGGGAACTCATCGCTGCAATAAGAACGAACGACATTAAAACACGAACACAATAAGGAACTGACAACAAAAAAAACGAAGCAGGTAATCACCCCCAAAATGTTCAAAGGAGCGACAATGTTCAGCCGAGTTCAAGCAAGCAAGGTAATCAACTTCGAATGAGCAGTCCTCATGAACCACCCAATCTGGGTAACACCGGCCAGGAACGATTGTCACCAATGGCTCAACCCTCTCTTAAGTAAAGCCATGAATTCCAGCACGAGTAAAATAACGAGGGCTCTTCTCTAACTTGTCCCAATTCACCACCCACTCTCGGTCCTTTTTTGGGACCACGAGCTTCTTTAATGCTTTCTCCAAGTCGCCCGACCATTCGGATTCCCATAGCCCTGACAAACGAGAAAGTTCACCTCGAGAGCATAAGAATTCCCATCCCTTCCTGCTCTCAATAAGCACGATATGATTGGCGAAGGTGTTTATTTTATTGGGGAAAAACCGAAGAAGGTGAGGAGCGTTGGGGTTAGCTCCTACTCTAAGGGTATGATACGACGGCTTACCAAACCGGTTTTTGGTACGAGAAATCCTAAAAAATTTCTTAAATACATGAACGGTGGGTTCATAACCGAGGTGACGGCAAACGACCAAAAAACTGTTCACCATCCTCACCATGTTAGCCACCAATTGAAGAGGGACAGAACAAGTGTCCGTAAAAAAATGATTGATGAAGGGATCCAAGGGAAGTCGAAGGCCGAGCTCGAATTGGCCAACGTAGAAAGACACCCTTTCTTTATTTTGCGTTAACTCGATCACAGGGATACAACCCTAAGGGACGTAGGAAATACAGTAGTCTTCCCTGCTTATATGGTACTTATCATACATATTATCTACAAGTTGTGCTTGAGAAGAAGTTGGAGGTGGAAGAATCAAGCCTTGGCTCTCAAACGAGCTCTCGAATCCTAATGCCCGAGCATTGGTCGGCTTAGCGACGCGGAGCAGTTCCCTTTCTATGTACAGGAATTTATAACCCCCTTAACTTCAAAAAATCCGTGTGTCGACCCGAACCGACCCGCATCCATCGCTTGAAACGGGTCGCATTTAATGCTCTGTACCTTCCTTAGGCGCGTGGCTGCACACCTACGCTGGGTAGGATGACGAAGGCACCTGACACATGGGAAACCGGAACCATCCCATCATCCCATCATCTTCTCGATGCGTTACAGCTGCACCCCACCATCGCGCTCGATGCCACGTGTCCCCTCAACTACTCGTCTCTACTTGATCTATCAAAGGCACTACTGAAAACACCCACCTGACAATGATCCCCACTTTCGTTACTCTCAACTCGGAATCATGGGGGCCACTGAAAGGAACGACTTGGAGATACGGACTTAGATCTGCCCAACTTGAATGGACTGGCCCATTCCAGATCCTTTCTCGTCTCGGTGGGCCATACCGAGCAAGGAAGGCGGAGCTACGAGTAACCTGTCCAGCACCAAGAATTCCTCACCACGTTTCAACGATCTCAGCTCGGTCTTACTGAGCTGAGTAGCTGGAAGCTACGATTATTCTAAGGGCCCCTCCATCCATAACCGCGGGCACACCTCAACTTGGAGGTCGAGTTTCATCATACATTTGCCCGGTCCAACGAGCTGGGACTTGGGACCATTCCTACCGCGATTATGGGAATTGCAGGCCTGGCCCAACCCATCGTTAAGGCCCACTGACGACTTCTAGAAGCGTTTCCCTAGTACGGACATGGTGAGTCAGTCATATGGATAAACCCAAATCCCTACATTCAAGGGACGGGATCTAGGTGACAAGGCAGCTATTTGGGGATATAAATAAAGACCTCTACCTCATTTGAAAGGGTTAAGTTCTCGAGCCCTACTCTTTTCCTCTTCCCAGTTTATTCACTCTCAACAGACTAACTCATTCTCACGCCGGAGGGCCTTCGCCGGTGAAGCCCCAGCTGAGTTAACGTTTGTTCGTCCGTTTCAGGCTAACGAAGGCGTTCAGATATCCATCCGCGGATCCGGCTTTATTGATCACACTTTTTGCACGATCAGGAACAAAAACTGGATTATTAGTGTTGGTTTGGTCCGGTTTTGATTTGTCTAATACTCCGGTTTCAATTTTTTTCCTCACCCCTACCGAACTTATACTCCTTCCGTCTCGTAGCAATGTGCATAAAATAGAGTTTGCAAGGAAATTAATGGGTGAATAGTAGTGGGTTGTTGTTGTGAGTGTAAAAAGTAAAGTATGAGAGAGAAAGTGAGGTATGTAGTAAGTAAATTGTTGTTGTGAGTATTACAAGTGGATCCCATTAAATACGGAAATATATTAAATTTCTATTACATTAAAATGTTCAAAAGAAAAATTTGTGCACATCGTTACGGGACAAAAAGAGAATAGCCTATGGTTTCATCTAGTCTCCATTTGACCAATGAAGGCCTGTTGCAGCGTTGGGCCAAGATCCATGAAGGGAACCTTTCGATGATGCCTGCCTCTTCCACTACCCAGTGGCTTACAAGTTGTATAACTACACCATACCATCAAATAAACGGCGCCGTCCATAACATTTAATCCATTGGAACTCAGCACCAAAATTAATTCTCAAACTCCACCATTTCTTTTTCAAATAAATACCCATTTCATCGTCCCCTTCTCCTTCATTCACCAACAACAACAACAACAACAAAAAAAAAAAAAAGAAAAAAAGAAAAAAAAAAGAGAGAATTTCGGCAATGGCGAGTTGGTTTGTTGTTGCCTTTCACGCGGTTGGATATGCAGCTGAGATAATCGCTCCGGTTGCTGCACAGGTGGCAACACAGTCAGCAGCCGTCGGGACGGTGGTTCCGATAGTGGGTGCCGTGGCTCCGATTGCTGCTGCTGTCGCTTCCGCTGCTGTGGTTGTCAAGGAGTTGCATAGGACTATAGGAGCTTGAAAGAAAGGCTATCTAGTTAGCTAATTAACAAAGCTTTTTATTTTTATTTTTCTGAAGTGTATTTGGAAAATGTTTTCCCAATTGTTATGATTATATATCATGATTGACTACTTAGTTATTTCTGGTTGGGACAAAGATTTTTTGAAAATGGACACTCATTTAGGGACAAAGGGAGTAGTAAAATTTGTACTCCGATCCGATCTCTAAATTTAAAATGAATGTCTATTTTGACTTTTTATGCACCAAATAGATTATAGTACTCCCTCCGTCTCACTATGTTTGACCACTAGACAAAATTTCGTAGTTTAAGAAGCTTCAATTAATACCTTGTTCAAATTTTATATTTCCTATTACACCCTTCTTTAATATTAATTAGGATGTGTGTGCATGAGAATATGTGCCTTGTTTTTATATCAACTAGTATTAATTATTAAACTTAAATAAGGGTATGATAGGAAAATAATGAATAAATTTACATTGGTTTTATAAGTGGCCAAACAAAATGAGACAAATAAAAATAGAAATATGGCCAAACATAGTGAGACGGAGGGAGTATATGGAAATTTCATTTTTTTTCATCTACAAAAGCAATATTAGTGTATACTATTACTTCTTAGAATATAGTTTTAGAAAGTAATCAAATTATTAAAAGTCTTGGTTTTAAATCTATTCCTAACTGTTTGTCAAATGCTTGCAAGTAGCAAAAAAAAAAAATAGACTTTATGTAATTAAGGGCAATTAAGTCTTTTCAATATGCATTCATTACATTTCTTAATATGTGTGAAAAAACCAAAAGCGACAAATATTTTGAAACGGGAGGAGTACTGTCGAAGACAAGGAAAATTTCAATGTTTGTAGACGTGGTATCCAGTGAATTAAATGAAACAAATAGATTTTTAATAGAAATAAAAAGAATAGATAGTAAATTGAGCGCTGAAGGATTTAGGAAAATGCAACTCTAAATTGTTGAGTTCATTTAAAAAAAATTTGAACTCTGCGCATCTCATGTAAGTCCAATAGAAGGGAGTCTGTAACAAAATAAAAAATAAAAAAATTGAATGCCAGATTCAGGTTTAGGTCTATAATACACAAAGAATTCATCTGATATTAAAGTCTTGAATTATTCTACAGCAAAGTAAATTTGAATTGCTAACATTTAACATCAAGAACAGCCAATGGATATGGAAATAGATTCGAATACTCAAAACTAACCACTTCCCCTTGATTAATTTTCTCTCCATTTTTGAGTAGGCAAGTGCAGCCACTTACCCGTCGAAAAATTGTGGGGTTGATCAAACCGGTGGAAGCGAATTCAGGGCAAGAAATTTGAACACCATAGACAGAATCAACCTCCCATGCTTCGTTTACAATTTCGACCGAGAATTTGGGCACGTGAAGCGCATCGAACCCTATCGGCCATTGGTATATTCGTAGATCGATTGGACTACATCTTGCTCCAAAAATGTCCCAACCTATAAAATTCAGATAGGAAAAGAAAATCAATCATGGAGAAAAATAAAATTATTAAGATTAACTAAAAAAGTTAAATTAATAAATGTTGTCAAATTTGATAAAAATGGGCATACATGAGGTAGTAAAGGGAGATATCAGGAAGGCCAGCAGTAGGAGAAGTAGAGAGTAGGACTTTGGCATGTTCAGGTGACTGTTTCTATGTGGTGGTGGTGGTGGTGGTGGGGTGGGTGGGGGTGGGTGGCTGGTAAGGGGGAGGAGGAGGGTCTATGTGGTGGTGGTGGTGGGGTGGGGGTGGAGGGGGAGGGGATGTTTTTGCAGTGCATTGCAGTGAAGATTCTTCTTTGGCTGGATTTAAAATGATTTTATGAGTTTGGTGAAACCGATATGTGCAAATCTTTGGCTGGATATTTATAATTTCTTTCTTTCCTATTGGGGTTGATATGGAATCCTGTAATATGCTTTTTATGTAGTTGTAATTGTTTTTTTTTTTTTTTAAATGTCTTTGTAATTATGTACACTTCTAAAGAAAATGATTTTCTTTGATCAGAAAAAAATTAATGATATCATTGTTCATACATATGATATTAAAGTAAGTTGGTTTTTTATTTTCATCCCATATATAAACATACCTAATTCATCCGTCTCTTAATAAATATCGCTTTTTTTCATCATATATCATAATCACATTTATTTTGCAAAATAAGAAAAGAACTTAATACAATTTTATGGTAATAGATAAGTAATGTACACATAGATGATACATGTGAATTTAGTAAATTCATTATAAAATTAAAAGTCATAATATAAAAGAAAGATACTTTGAAATTAGGCACGGTTTCAAGATGAAAAAGGAATAGTGAATTTAAGCTAATACTATAAATCTGTTCTTCCACAATTTTTCTTTGAGAAACATTTTACAAATATTTCCTTCCAAAAAAAAAAAAAAAACATTTTACAAATATCATACTCCCTCCGTTCCACCCAAAATAGGATTTTGGTAAACTTGACTTTACTTTGACCAAGTCTTTTGAAGAAAATATAATAATCAAAATAAATATTTAAAAAATGTTATTGTATCACAATTAATAATTCTCTCAATAACAATTTTTATATTTATATTAAGATAATTATTTCTTATTTAAATTACATGGTCAAAGTATAAAAAAGCTACCAAAATCCTATTTCGAGCGGGAGAGATAGAGTATTTGATATATAGAATATTAAAACTAACGGCATCGGACCCTAGAGTCCCTCAGCCAGACCAACAACCCCTAAAAACCCACGACGTTGAAAATTCTGCATATAGTATATGCCATATAGGGGTGTAAATGGTTCGGTCTCGGCCGTTTTAGAGACCAAACCACTAGTCATCGGTTTGAGAAAATTCCAAACCGAACCGAACCACAAAAAATTTCAAACCGAACCAAACCGAACAGCCATGGTTTGGTTCGGGTTGGTTCAGACCGCGGTTCAGTAATGTGGTCCAGACTGCGGTTTAGACCGTGGTTCAGACCGTGGTCTACAATATGGTTTAGATTGTGGTTTAAACCACCATTCACACCGAGGTTCATATCACGATTCAAATTATGGTTTACACTCTGTTTAAAAGAGAAAATTCGGAAGAATGAAAATATCAAACGAATAAAGAAGCCGAAGGAAGTGAATACACTACTGAACTTTGTTAACTATGTGCCTCAATGAATATAACATTCGATGAAATGAATATTGAATAAGATGCAAAACGAGAGTTAAGAATGATGTAATGTAATGTAAATTATTTTAATAATTTAAAGGTGAATGTTACTTAACATACAAATATATGACTAATATATGTGGTCTGGCGGTTTGGTCTGGTGGTTCGATCTGATGGTTCGGTTTGGTTCGGTCTGGTTTGGTCTGGAGGGGTCAGACCACAAACCAAACCGAACCACGCGGTTTACCAAATTTTGAGACCGAACCGAACTACTTGTGCTTAAAAACCGAACCAAACCGTATGGTTTAGTTCGGTTCGGTCCCAAACCGCGGTTTGGACCGAACCACTGACACCCCTACCATATACCCACCCTCCTACTAGTCCGCTCCCATACGAGTTGAGATCTACTGTACCATTTTTGTGTGCCACTTCATGTACCACTTCTAATCTAACCGTTCACATGTTTGCATAATACTACAATAATACCACTCTTAACAATTGTGAGCCATTAGATCACTTGTGGCACATGAAGTGGCACACAAAGTGGTACAGAGGATTTGAACTCCTCCCATACCTAAGATTAACAATTTTTCACATTTGCATAAAAAATAATAAAATCTCATACTTTATTAACTAGTCCGCTCATATATCTAAAGTATAAGACCAATATTTTTTTTAAAAAAATACTCCCTCTGTCCTCCTTTAAAGTTCTTACTTTCCTTTTTAGTCTGTCTCAATTTAAGGTTCTTACTTTGCTTTATTACCTAAAATGGAAAGTGAGACCCACTTGTCATTCTCACAACAAAAACTCACTACCCATTTTCTCTCTCCCACTTTACTTTTCGGACTCACAACATTTACTTTTTCTTAATCTCCGTGCAAAGTCAAACTAAGAACTTTAAATTGGGACGGAGGGAGTATAATTGTTTTTTAAAAAATAATTCTTTAAAAATAATATATATATATATATATGGTCGTGCTCATGTGAGAACCTAAATATCGTGAGAACCGTGAGAACTTGCATACATTAGGTAAAAAACTAATGTATCCAATGGTTCACTTGGATACATCATTAGATACATTATTTGGATACATCAGGTAAAAACTAATGTATCCAATGTGCGCTTGGATACATCATTGGATACATTAAGTTCTCACGGTTCTAACGATATTTAGGTTTTCATTTGATCAAGCTTCCCAATTTCCATCTTCCATCACTAAGAGATCTTCAGCTTGACAGATCTCAACTTCTAGATGATGGAGTTGAAAAAATTACAGCCAACTACCCGGTTCTTGAATATTTGCTTCTCAGCAACTGTAACAGGGACAAAGACCTGAAGATAAATGTTGCCGCACATTCTAATTTGTCGACAATTGTGGTTGATGACAAAGATCGGCTCTCCGTTGACAATCCCCTGAAACATCAATATTTGCTCCAAAAGTGACAACATTATCGATTATGTGTAGTACAAACATGAGGAAATACTCCTTGGATAATGTACCTGATGTTGTTGAAGCAACGGTAGATTTAATGGAAAGCTATCCAGTGTACATTGATCTGGGTTTTGAGCATCATGTAAGAGAGAAAATTGCGAGTTTACTTGAGAAATTATCGCATGCAAAGACGCTTCGTCTCTGCCCTAGGTGCATTCTGGTAAGCAGATTTCTGAATATTTCTTGTTTCATTAGAAAACACTACCTCCATCCCAGAAAGATTGTCATGTTTTATTTTTGATTGTCAACACAAATGAAATTTGAGTGAACATTATTATCAATCTAATCATCCTAGTGAATTCTGAAAATTATTATTGACAAATCATTAAGTGATTTATCATTAACAATTTTTAGAATATCATTGAGATGATCGGTTGACATTAATGTTTCGAGAAAGCTCTCTTGTGCTGACTATTAAGAACCAAATTGGACTATCTTTCGAGACACAGAGGGAGTAAAAAGCATAATTGAGGTCCATTAACTAATGACTTTGTAAGAAATATGCAGCTAGGACTGTTCTGGAAAACAACCACTTGACAGGACACTTGTGATCAAAGATGATCACACAAGTGACAGCACAACTGTCCTATCAACTGGCGACGAAAAGAGTGAATGCAGCGGAATTTAAATACAAAAAATTAAACACTTCAGCAAGAATTACTTGCTGGAAAAATTTCATTAATAAAGAGGTCTTGCTGAATACAAGACAATGAAAGAAACAAACAACGAAAAGATCAAACTATTCTAGATCACTAGAACTCACAAAAACACTCAAACACCTTGAAGTCTTGATGAACAAGAACTTCAAGAACACAAGGACTCTTTCACAAACGAAAATCGCACTCTCTGAATTTCAGAATCCGTGTGAATAATGGTCAGCTCCCTCTTCTTTTATAGCCGCTCCATTCCTTGTTTGGTGAGAGACCTACATTCCTAAAATACAAAAGAAATAACTACCAAAGATAAACATTAGTAAGTTAGTCAACTAAATCATAATAATAATAATTAACCTAAAATACACCATTCCTAAGATAAATATTATAATATAACTTAAAGTAAATATTTACAATTTATACATCAGAATCACAAAGATATACAAATAAATGCAAGAGTATTTCATACTCTTTCAATCTCCCCCTATCTTTGTGGTTCTGATCAAAACATTCAAAACATTAATATCTCCCCCTGAATATGTACATTGGATTCTACTCCCCCTAGAACACATCTTTCTCCCCTTTTTTGTGAAGAACCATCAAACTCAAAGAAAGAAAATTGTGAATATCTTCCACTCCCCCTAAATTTGAATCTCCCCAACAAAAATACCTCTAAGAGAATCATCAATCTCAACTCATATCGCAGCAAACCTTTATAGACCAGAGAGTTCTGCAGAAGATGTACTTGCCTCTTAAAACAGAAGCAGACTTACCAATTGACTGTCCAGTTGAGTGACCAGTTGTCTGCATAGTTGCACGAACAAGTTGCTTAGCACCAGCTGGATGCTTAACAAAAAAAAAATGCCTTAGCTTGATCAGAGCAGCGGCAAACAATCATTTTGTGTCACAATCACTCAGTGTTTCTCCTGAATTCTCGGATATATCTGCAAAAATGTTAGAGAGAGTGCATTTGCAGAATCAGAACAAGATGAGATGAGAGAAATGTATCAAGCAAACATGAGAAAGAAGATATATTAAACCATAATTCACAACCAGATTTGACAAGGAGAAAAAATCACGGGAGGACAGTGATTCTTCTTAAGAACTCGGGTAGGCCAAGGAGTAGGGAGAACCGAGTAACTTTGAAGTACCCATTTGAATTCCAAAACAAACAAGGATTTTGATTTTAAAGTTCAAACTTTTCCATGTTTTGTGATAAATTGTCCATCCCAGAACTAGAACTTGTCAAATTCAACTGAATCCATTTATCCACAATGTACAATAATTTTCACCAACTGCACAATGAAACTTGAACATCACGCCATTAGACTATCGTTAATCACATGAACAGCATCAATCTTTAACACATAAGAATAACAATTCAATTTGCTGATGTTAATACCAAAGGAGAAAAAAAACTAAGACAAATTATGCCTAAACACACAAGTGAAGATTATCTCAATTTTGGTGACATTGTATGATCAACTCAGACCATGATTCGGTTTCAACTCACAGGAATTCAATGAGATTTTCCTTCAATCATGTAGCCTCTAGAACACTCCCATTGAAGGCTTATGACTTATGAATCAGTTACGGAGATGAGCTTTTCACTCTCTCAATACAGTGTTACACTGATTCTCAAGTTATGTATGAATACATGTCAGCACATTGCCTAAATGAGTAGTAACTTCAAAGACTGGAGGCAGCTTGTTTTCCCCGTAACCTTAGATTAAGTGCCCACTCCATGATAACCCAAGGAATTAACACGATAATTTTGATTATCATGTCAAGAAGGGTCTCACATTCAAGGGTCAAAACTCGGAGTCAAGGAACTTAGTTGACCAAGTGATCACAAGAGACAATCGTGCAAAAGAATGAATGCATACTATTTTTTTTTAATTATCTTTTTTTTTTGTGTTTACTGTAATATACAATTATACAGTTATGCAGTCAGTTGTCTGCACACTTGTGCAGTAAACTAGTATCACACAATCCGAGAGACTTCTTAAGTGAAGAAAATCTCTCGAAATCCAAAGCCTTGGTAAAGATATCAGCAAGTTGATCCGTTGTGCTTACATGTTCTAGAGTAATGATTTTTTGATCAACGAGATATCTAATAAAATGATGCATAATATCTATGTGTTTTTTTAGGAAATGTTGTACCGAATTCTTGGCAATATTATGGGGACTTAAGCTATCACAAAATACAGTCAAGGTTTCACTTCTAAGACCATAATCCTCGATTATTTGGTTCATCCTCAACAATTGAGTACAACAAGTAACAACTCCCATATATTCAGTATTAGATGGCCTACGAACCATGAACCTAACATCTTTCCTTTCAAATTTTGCCACTTCCTCTTGCATGACATTGATCCAATTATTAACCTTTAAGTTTTGTGACTCATTCTCATGCTTAAAATTAGCAACGAAACAACAAGAGCTTACCTGATGGTACGCGGATTGCATGCATACCAAACCGGCTAATTCCCGGTAATTTATTCGTTTTCCTCTCGTTTTTATTCCTTCATCCACTCCCCCAATGACCTGGGAAGTTAGATGATGTCCCTGTATCCTTGCAGCAGCATCAGTGCCTCTGCTTTCCTGATCTTCAATGATTTCAGAATCTGAACAGGAATCTGCTGCTGTCTGACCATCTGTCATGGCAGTTCACTGTTCATCTGGTCTGTCAACTGACCTCACAAGTGTTAAATCTGAAGATTTTTTTGTACTCTTCTGTTCAGATTCATCATTAATCTATTCAGGCTCCCAAGTGCAACCTGTAAAATGCAATTCTCAACACAATTGACAATAGGATCAGGAGCATTATCAAAAATTGAGTTAAAACATGAATGATTTTCAACCAACTTGTAACAATGATCAGAGGATCTTACACCTTTCAAAAGACATTTGTTTGAATCATTAAAGACCTCACAGATCTTTTTATCAAACTTGACATGTAGATCATCATCACACAATTGGCTTATGCTAATTAGGTTTGCCTTTAACCCATCAACATGCAAGACATTATATAAGTTAGGCAAACCATTAACATTCAGCGTAACTTTGCCAATTACCTCACCTTGAGCACCTCCACCAAAATTGACTTTTCCACCTTTAAAGGCTTCATAGTCTTTGAAATGCTCAAGAGAGCCAGTCATGTGGCGGGAGCAGCCACTGTTAAAGTACCATTCTCCTTCCACACTTCTCTTGAAGGAGGTAAACACCACTTGACACTTTAGAGTGTCCTTTCTTACCCATGTGGCTTTTGGAGCAGACTGCTGTTGACTGGGCAGTTGTGTCTCCAACTGTGCCCACAACTGTCCTGTCAGGTGGCCGCTGTTCTTCTCCAAGCCAAGTTCCTGTTTCAACTTGTAACAAAATGGACGTATATGTCCAGGGGCAAAACAATAGTGACACACGTATCTCATTTTTCTATTTCTTTTGTTTTGTGAGGAGACACGTGATTAGCATTAAATCTCTCATTGTTTTTCAAAGTGCTCTAACCTTCCTTAACAAAAATTGGATCTCCATAGCTTAATCCTGATTTTCCTTGATTCCCCATTTTTAGAACTTCATCTAACTTAGCCTTACCATTGTTAAGATTTGTGAGAGTGTTAGTTTCCTTTTCAAGATCGCTTTTATATTTTTCACACTCATTGTCCTTTTTGGTAAGCATGACTTCTAACATAGCTATGGAGTCCTTTTGAGTATCACTTTCACTTGACAACCTCTCATTCTCAGCTTTTAATTTTGGATTGTCAGAGGTGAGTTTTTCATTTACCTTCTTGAACTCCTTGAGTTGTTCCATTCGTTTGGACCATTCTGCAAACAACTCAACGTATATATTGTGCAGGTCCTCATACGTGGCACTATCCTCTTCTACCTGTGAGGATTGTTCAGATTCTCCTGTAGTTGTAGAACTCAAACATGTATACACATCAGTGTCAGTTGTGCAGTCAGTTGACAACACATCTTCACTATCAGAAAGTGAAAACTGTGATGAACGTAAAAATGACAGATTTGCTGTCTGATCGTAATCATCAGAATAACTTAGAGTAGCAGACAAACTCATCCCTATCTTTTTGAGTGTGTTAGCATGCTCATTGCTATAGTGTCCAAATCCTAGACACGGCCTTCACTGAATAGATTCATCGACGTTTTGCTTTCAGAAAAATGATTTTTCACACCAGGGGTTAATTCATAAATGGTTAAGATCCCAATAAGTTGGTCAAAACTTAGAGTCTCAACACCATAAAATTCCTTTACCAAAGAGATTATTGTATTGAATCTTTCTGGCATAGATCTTAACATTTTGCTTACGAGTCTAGCATTAGAGATTGATTTCCCTAACACATGTAACTCATTTGCAATATTTATCAATTTAGAAGAAAAATCATTGATGGTTTCATTCTCTTCCATTCTCATATTTTCAAACACAATCATTAAAACTCTAAACTTGGTCTGTTGACAGTCCATTATGGCTGCTACAAGGATCGACTCTCAGTAATGTCGAGAGAAGGCTCTGGTTCCAATTGAAAGAAATATGCAGCTAGGACTGTTCTTGAAAACAACCACTTGACAGGACACTTGTGATCAAAGATGATCACACAAGTGACAGCACAACTGTCCTATCAACTGGCGACGAATAGAGTAAATGCAGCGGAATTTTAAAGACAAAAATTAAACACTTCAGCAAGAATTACTTGCTGGAAAACTTTCATTAATAAAGAGGTCTTGCTGAATACAAGACAATGAAAGAAACAAACAACGAAAAGATCAAACTATTCTAGATCACTAGAACTCACAAAAACACTCAAACACCTTGAAGTCTTGATGAACAAGAACTTCAAGAACACAAGGACTCTTTCACAAACGAAAATCGCACTCTCTGAATTTCATAATCCGTGTGAATAATGGTCGGCTCCCTCTTCTTTTATAGCCGCTCCATTCCTTGTTTGGTGAGAGACCTACATTCCTAAAATACAAAAGAGATAACTACCAAAGATAAACATTAGTAAGTTAGTCAACTAAATCATAATAATAATAATTAACCTAAAATACACCATTCCTAAGATAAATATTACAATATAACTTAAAGTAAATATTTATAATTTATACATCAGAATCACAAAGACATACAAATAAATGCAAGAGTATTTCATACTCTTTCAGACTTCTAATTGGATACTTAGAGCAGAGTGCATTTGAGATCAGGAAAAGAGATCTAATGTTTGAATTGACTCGTCTTGAACTGGATACTAATTTGAGTTATGTAGAACTCACCTGTATCTTAGTCCTGTTAAGAGCATGCCCTCGACTTGAGCAGCTTGTGGTCAATCAATATCAGAATACCACCAATCTTGGTACATTAGACAGAATGATTGTTCTTTCTTTATATCCCTGATACTCCCCCCGTTCCAAAATGATAGTCCCATTTCTCGTTTTTGTTTATCGTGAAATGTTAGTCTTATTTCCACAATTAAGGCTTCAAAATCAATGAATTTTCAAAACTTATAATGTAACCTTAAAATGTTTGAAAAGTCAAAATGGACTATCAGATTGAGACATAGGGAGTACATGATTCTTTCATATGTATTGGTCAACTGACATAATCTGTTTTCCATTTGCAGTATGGGAATCTGGAAATGGATGTTGAAGGAATCATGGATAAAAGGGAGTTGTGTCCTTTGGAAAGGCTGACTAGAGTTGAGTTTAAGAATCTAAACGGGTACTATCAGAGGTGGGAGGAAGGGAAATTCAAGGAGAGGAGGTTTTTTAGTCGATGCGAGAACGGGATTGAGCTGCTAAACGGTTTAAAGTCGTCTCCCTTTCTCAATGTGCAGCAGTTCCGTTTCACTACTTGCCAGCAGCAGTTTGAGACAACTGCAGTTTCTGATTTTATTTAAAAGACTACTTTTATTGCAATATCTCCGTTTTCGTTTGGGAGGTCCTGGATTTGTTTCAAACAACGCATAAGGAGTTCCTGCTTCTTGGATTTGGTCTGATTTCAAACTTATATTGAAATAAACAGATGTAGGGGCTCATATGATTTATTTACCATGATGCGAAATTAGATGGATCAGAAATATTCATAGGTTGGCTAGCACTGTAGCTGAAAATCCATTACTCTCCCTGTTCTCAAATGAATGCCGAAGCTTCCTCCTATTCGAGAGAAAATTTGGATATTCATTTTGATAACGAGGGATTATGTAACGACCCCAAAACCCATCCCTAATTTTCTTGAATTTAAATTAAATTATGTGTGCATTTTATGTGTTAGGAAATATTTTTAGGACTTGCATAAATTAGTTGATTATATGTGTTAATATAATTGTTAGTTATAACATTGCTTTGGAGTAAATGGGTGTAGTTAAAACTATAGGGAGTCTTATGGAAATATAAGCATGGGGTCTAGTTGTAAGAAGTTGAAAGTTGAAGGACCTTAGGAGAATGACTATATATATTAAAATCCCTCTTACTCTTTCATCATTCTCTGCGCATGAACCCACACAATCACATAGTAACTTTCCTAATTTTATCTCCATTGTTGAAGAAGAAAGTAAGTTCCATCTTGTTGATTTTCTTTCTTTTAATTTACTACTCTATTTTCAAATCTAATTATATATAAATGATCAGGGCGTTGAGTAGACCATTTCTAACCGATCAAATAATATTTTCTCGATATTTTTCCGAAAAATAGGTAAGTTACTAATCCCCCTTTATATCTTAAAATGGTCATATATTTGTTTTATATGCTATATGGGTTGAAAAAAAATCATGTTTTGAATGCTTTTATGATACTTGTAATTTTGGGACAAGGGGATTAGTATAGAATTAGCTTTAGATGGATGTTATTGTTGTTGTTAGGCTGATTTCATAGCCTTAGTCAATGTATAAATGTTGTATGTTGTAAGGGTTAGTACTTTTGGGACGGTGAGATGAAGGGAGTATATCTAAATAGCCAAAATTTTGCTCCAGGCTTGATTACACGACTCGTGTAAGGTTACACGAGTCGTGTAGAGGAAAAATTTTGAAGGGGAGAAATTTTACACGAGTCGTGTATTGATACACGACTTGTGTAGAAATTGTTACACGAGTCGTGTAAGGGTACACGAGTCGTGTAAAGGCCAAATTATGCACTTGTACATTTTACGTGCAATCTTCCGGAGGCCATAACTTCTTCATCCGGACTCCATTTTGGTCGTGTAAACTATCGTTGGAAAGATCTTCTCGAGTACTACACGATGGGTTGGTTTTTCAGTTGGGTTCTGATTTTTATAGTACGGAAATCCAGTAGGTGTTTAGTACCAAAAAGAGTATTAATGGTTCATTATGGTAGAGTTGGTCTTTTGTGATCAAGTTTGAATTGATGTGATAGTTTGGATTGATTGTGTGGTGACTTAATGTCAATGTCATGGATTCTATTATGAATATGTGTTTGCCTCTTTATGATGAGCTTGTGTGGTTCCCTACTTTGGAATCATACCCCGGTTGTTGTTTAAGCAAGTATTCTTTGCTACGCTTGTGTTTAAAGTCCAGCTGGTACTTTTTGTGTGAGTTCGGGCAATGGTAGGGATTATAATGGCACACGAGCCAAGTTCATTGTAAGGCTTCTACCATTGGTTTCCCATTTTTAACCCCCTTCCTTAGGCCAAAGGTTGGGCACTTTGGGTTATGACTCTGTGTCATTTTCCCCGTTGTTGTTGTTGTTGTTTGGTTCCGGAACCCGTTTCAGCTCTTCAATGCTGCTCAGTTGATGCCTCTCAGATGGCTATTGTTTTGGTTCGAGAACCTTGGCTCAGTATCCACGTATGAGTGTTTAATTCCGCCTTATGTGTTGTATGATGAGTTGGTCGTTATTTCCAACCGGTATGGGACGGTTGGCGATAGGGAGCCTCTCATATTATGTGCTTTATGCTATATGATCATTTGTGACATTGTTCTTTTATGTTTATCATATCGGCATGTAATGTAGTTGCATTTTAGTAGCTTACTGAGATTTATTCTCACCCTTTATTTGTTTACCGTTTTAGATAAGAAGGAGCCCAGGGGATAGTTCACACACAGGGAGGACGTCGAGAAAGAGATCTTTGGGGAAGACATTTTGGGAAGTGTTGTGTATGTAAAGGATACATTATGTAAATGTAACACCTTTTGGGGTAGTGTACCCGTGACTTAGTAGTTGTATCATCTCTTTTGATAGATGTTAAGTGTTTGTAAATGAGTAAGTAAAGTTAGTAGTTGTAGCCGAGTGGTTAAGTACTTGTTGTGAAAGTTTGGTTTGTTTGACTTGAAGTCAAGTTTAGTAAATGTGTTTGGTTATAAGACTTTTTATGAAAGTATATTTCGAAAAAATTTCTTTAAGTTGTTTTATGACGTCTTCCGTGCGTGTCCCGGACGTGGGGCCAAGTAGGACCACGGGTCGGGGCGCGACAGATTACGTCTTATTTTGATGAGTTCATGGACAATAAATTCATTATCCTTTTTTTTCAGTCACTTTTGAAAAAAAAGTACTCGTCGTCAAGAAATTTTTGTCCTAAAAATGAAGGTATTTTTTTTTTATGAAAACACTGTCCCTCTTATTTTTTTTCACTAGTCTTTTTACTCTTGCAAAATTAAATATTTGAAAAGAGGGTTGCAATGATATATATATATATATATATATATATATATATATATATATATATATATATTTGCCACTAATTTATATAATATATAAAGATATTTAGAATATTCTTCTTAATCATTTCTTAACATTTTTTAATTAGAGAACATAATTGCTGTTGTCAATTGCAAATTATACGCTTTTTCCAAATAGTAGAAAACATTATTTGCTATGGGCAAAAGCAAACCATATTTACCTCCAAAAGACATTTTTGTTATACTAATTTTTCGAACACTTTGTTAGAGACATTATTTCTTCAATGGTAATGATACCGAAAACTTATGAAAAACAAAAACAAAATTTCAAGCCAAGAGTTTTCTTAAGAAGCTTTGACCAATAAGTCCCTCGGCAGAATAAAAACGACCAATAAGGACTGACATTTTGGAAACTCGCCAAAAAGTCCCTGAAATTTTCACATGACCAGATTGCCCCCCTCCCTCACACGCGCATCTTCCAGCGCTAAATTCATCACGTTTTCTCTCCCCTCTCTTCCTCCTACTTTTTTTCTCTCTCTCTCTCTCTTCCTTTTTTTCCCTTAAAATTTTAAAATGTAATATCTCAAAATTTAGAAATTGAAAAAATAATCTGAGACCACCATTTTAATCGTGTCGTCAAAACGAATCAAACAAGTACACTCAACACATAATTCAAATTTTCGAAATAAAAATCTCATTTTTCACTAGTAAAAATTTGAGACAATCATTTTTCATTTCTCAATTAATTTCACAATTTTATAAAATAAAAATTGTATTTTTCACTTGTAAAATCATTTCTCAACTGATTTCTCAGTTGTGTCATTTTTTAATTTTTCACTAGTAAAATCATTTCTCAACTGATTTCACAGTTGTATGATTTATCAATTGTGTGATTTTCACAGTTGTGTCATTTTTTTATTTTTCAGTTGTAGAAACTGATAAATTCATCTCTCAATTTTTCACAATTATTATAATGACCAGAAAGCCTAGGCGCCACAGTAGGGTCTAGCGCCTAGGCGTGGTCTAAACGGGACTTAGACGGGTCGAGAATTCAGAAATAGTTATAATATCTTAGGTGGGACTTAGGCGTTTCATGAAAGCCTAGCGCCTAGGCGAGGCTTAGGCGGCCTAGACGGGCGTCTTTTAGAACACTGATAATAACTGAGACATGTATTTCATAGCTGTTCACACATGAATTTGAATATAATAACTGATACACTCATTTCACTGTTGTTCAAACATACATTTAAGTTTATTATCTTAGACATTGATTTCACAGTTATGTGATTTCGCAGTTGTCTCATTTCACAGTTGTGTGATTTCACAGTTATGTCATATTTTTTTCATTTTTCACTTGTAAAAACTGATAAATTCATCGCTCATTTTTTCACAATTATTATGATAATTGAGAAATTTATTTCACAATTATTCACACATGAATTTGAATATAATAATTGAGAGATTCATTACACCGTTGTTCAAACATGAATTTAAATATAACAACTAGGACATTCGTTTCTCAATTGTTCTCACATTAGTTGAGTACAATAATTGAAAATTCATCTCTCAATTTTTCGCAATTGATACTCATTTTCACATTTATGTATTGTCAAATGCTCTTTAAAAAATTATTAAATAAATTTATTCCGTTGTTTGATGTTAAATATTTAGCTAATAAATGTAAAGTGACATCATGTGTAAATCAATTGATAACTCAACCTTGTAGTTGTTTAAAGTTAAAAAAAAATAAAAAAAAATAAACATATTCTCATATGCACTCTAGACAAATAATAAATTAACTTTTTTTTATTATCATTAAAAATTGAATAAATGTTTAATTATGAAAAATGCTTCTACCCACAAAAAAAATCAATAAATAAATAAACTTGAGAAATGTGATTTTGTGGTGTTATATACTCCCTCCGTCCCACCACAAGTGAGACTAATTTTCTTTTCAGTCCGTCCCACCACAAGTGAGACTGCCCAAAATAAAAATGTTTTAATATATTTATATTCAACCAACCTCACTATTTAACCCCACTCATTCTCTCTCTTCATTTTCCACCACTTATTTTATTCAACCAACACTACTATTTACCCCACTCATTTGCTCTCTTTATTTTCTACCACGCATTCACTAATTTTTTCTTAATTATTGTGCCCCACAAGTTGGTCTCACTTGTGATGGGACGGAGGGAGTATAAAACAATTCATAAAGGTCACAAGAATGAGGTTAGCATAGTGGTTCAATCCACCATTTAAGACCAAGAGGCATTGAGTTCAAACCTTGTTCCAAGCAATATATTTTTAATTATTTGTAGTCATCAAAGGTGGGGGTGGGGAAGGGTGGCACCGGTCGGAGGTGACCGGAGGTCCGACGGTGGTGGCGGCAGAAGGGGGACGGCGGCGGGTGGCCTGTACTGACGGTGATGGCGGGCGGCTGGTTCCGGCGGTGGGTGGCTGGTGGTAGGCGGCGGCGGTCAGTCTAACTCAAAAATTAAGGAAGTGGTCAAATATGGTCAAAGGTTAGAGGTGTGATAGAATTTTATTTGGGTTGGGGGTATTTTTGCCATTTAAAAGTGTGAGGGATTTATTGGTAAAATTATTTTCAACCCAAGAACCCTAAGGTAGAATATGAAATGTTGTGTTTTTATTGACAAATACCACATTTTCCAAGAGACTTATTGGTAATAAAATTCCTTTTCTTAATTGAAAATATCAAAACAGACGATTACAATAGTTTAGAGAGTATTTAAATAACCCTAGAGAAACTAGAAAAAAGAAGTTGGGAGGAAACATCGACATATTGTTGAAATAGGTTTGTGCCTCATGTCTCAAGCCAAAGTTCCCCCTAAATTTTGGTTGGAAGCGTTTAATACCGTTGTTGATTTCTTTGATCGGTTACCCATGCGTCACATAAATTTGTGTCTCCTTATCAAAATTTATTCTTGCGTAAACCAGATTATAAATTTCTCAATTTTTTTGGGTGTTCACGTTTTCCTCATGTTGTCTCTACCAATTGTCACAAACTTATGCCAAAATCAATTCACTGCATTATTATTGGGTATGATAACATGCGAAAGGGGTACCATTGTATGGATTTACTTACTGGCAAAGTATATATTTCTAGACATGTGATATTTGATGAACCTGGCAAGATGCACGTACACAGAATTCTTTTCCAGGTACTCTTAACACTTTTTACAGGTACTCTAACACAACTTTCTCATCTTGAGATGCATTTGGACCTCCCTGCGGGTAACACACCTCGCCCCACTTCTGGGGCTCCCAGACTCCCAGTTATGCAGGGGTTGGACCACTTTCCTCTCATGGGGCACCAGCTATTCGGCCCACTATTACTCAATCCAGGCCGAGATTCTCTAATTTCCCAGTACCTCTTCGATGCCGCTTAATTCCCAGGCAACTCCTCCAGTTTCACGTGTAGTCTTATATAAACGACGAATGATTTTTTATTTTTTATTTTTTATATGAAAGTAGAAACATAGATCATTTTAACCAATGCTTTTACGCGTTCTAGAACCTTCTGAATCAAACATTTTATTTTTCTAAGTTCACTGAAATTTGTTCTACAGAAACTGAAAAGTAGCTTCATTGAATATGTTTTCTTGACTTTTGGCTTGGCCTTCAGTGAACTTATCTCCATGAGAAGCTCATGTGTCAGAAAGAGAATGTGTGTAAATCTAGGTGAGAGAATGTTTTTTTATTTATATTAATTCATAATGCCACGAAGGTTACAACTGAGTCTATAAATAGGCTAACACAAATTTTCATTACCTGATTCGAACTCCTGACCTCCGCATGGTAAGCTAACACGTGATACCACTATAGCTAGAGCTCTTTAGTATCTTGGTAAGAGTATGTGTGGACCAAAAATGACTGCAATGACGCTCCCTTTGATACCAATATTCGGATCCTTTACTTGTTGAAGAGGTCTCTTATTTATAGCTAAAAATAGACTCAAAGTACCTGTTGTATGACAAGGAGGATGTCGTACAACATTCATGTGAATGTACGTGTACGACAAGCGTGCTTACTGTACGAGACTAACTCTTTTAGAATCATCTGCATGCAAGAACACATTAAGGAGATGTACGTCAAGAGGACACGTCGGATGACATTGAAGAAGACACGGTGTAGGAGAGCGGCGGGGTTGTTGTACGACTACCTAACGTGAGTCTTTTAAAAAACTTCCTCTCAGGTCTGTAAACCTTAAAAGAAATTACAGAATTGTCGATGTAAGACCCTAAATGTATCTAGGGGTCCTCCGAGTCTCAAATGATGTGCGAATAGATGATTTTCGGGATGTATTACTAGCAGGTCAGCCTGCCAGCTATCAATTAACATAAACTCAATGATTTATTGCAGAGTTGTCGATAACAAAGTGATCACAATTTCAAAAGGAAACAAATAATTTTTGTTTATATTGGAGTACATAAATGTTGCTGATGCGAATTTGAGTTTTTTTTACCCCAAAGGTGTTGGAATAGAGACCAACCGGGAACTAGCGATCGGAGCAAAAGGGAAGAAATTCGTCGGAGGGACTGACCTTCTGGGCGGCCGCCCAGGGTCATGGTGGGCGACCGCCCACTCCATCAGTTGGAACCATCAGCCGAAACACAATTGTGGGCGACCGCCCATAGGCAAAGTGGGCGACCGCCCAAGTGTCGGGGGCAGTCGGGGCTGAGTCGGTTTTTGGGCCAGATTTTGGGTTTCCTTGTTCGTCTAGGGTTAGGTTTTATTCTAGGTTGCCTATATAAGCAATGTTACGCCCCCATACTCATTGTAACTCCATATTTACATATTATAGTGCAAGATCCTGGCTTGGTAGTGCCCTCAGACGTAGTCAAACATATTGATGAACTGGGTAAACAATTTCTTGTGTTCGTTTTGTCTTTTGCTTTGGTTTCTTATTTCTTGTGCTTGTTTGTGGTGCCGGGGTTTTCTTGCGATTTGCTTGGGTGTTGGGTGTTGGAGGGTCAATTCCACAACAAAAGGCAGTTTAAGATCACTAATTAATTAATAAAAGTGAACTCAAGCGTGATTTCCAGAACATAGTTCGGGAGTAAAGGAGAGGGAATTTTCATTAAGATCGTATGTGTAACGAGTATCCTGTTGCTGCAGTGCTCCGAAAATGTTTGGCCAGTTGTTTTTCGCTTCCTGGATTCCAAGGCAGAAAACATTTCCATTAGTATTGAAAAGGTACACACTTTGCGCAGGCATAACAAGATCAACTTCATTCTCTAAATGAAACGTAACAGTCTGCAAGTAGTCCATTGGAAGCTGGGCAGATGGCCGGTTATAGTTATAGCAGAGATCATACGGGCCTGTAATTTTAACAAAGCCCTCACTCATAGAGAGATGGTCTTGAATCTTGGATTTGATTGCAAGGTAGTCGTCTCTGGTTATTATTGTGAATGAAGAACCAGTGTCGAGGATTAAACCCCCGCTACCACCATCAGGAACTGGAGCAAAAGTCTGAGGAGGGAGATTCAATCGCTCTTCTCCAACCGAGATATCAAGCAGATTTATAGCCCAGGCATGATTGAAGGTGTGTTCTATTAAAGGGACCTTTGCAAGATTTTGTCCATGGGTGTCTGGAATATCATCTCCAAATGTGACCCAGTTAACTACACCAGGAGGTGCTTTGAAATCAATAATGCAATAAGAGAATCGGCCTATTCCGTGATATCTGTTCAACTGGCTGGGCAAAGATTTTTCGGTCTTGCTCATTCCTAAGATTCCAGATATGATAGTATCGGGAGGGAAGCTAAAACCAGCTGCCTCCAATGAGCACCCGAAACTTATAATGGGAGCAAGTTGGTCAGGATTATCATTTGTGGAGGCAAAGAGGTCGTAGCCAGCAACTCCATTGCTATACTGCCCAGCTATGAATGCAACTCTGTACTGACACGGTCGTTCTCTGAGGTAAATAGGGGGTTTACAGTCGGGATTATCAGAAGACATTAGAACAAATGAGGTGGATAGCCGGGGATCATACTTATCCGTTGACTGGGGGAAACATTCGGTGCAAAAAGCACACTGTGTCCAGGAAAGAGGAGACCCAGTGTCGAAGTTTAGGAATACTGGCTGGGGTGGGGTTCCTATCTGTTGGGGTGCAACCCAAAGTCCCACATCGGCAATTGAGGAAACAATTGCAAGGTATATAATAGAACCTACCCACTTCATTAGTATGAGGCCTTTTGGGAAGTTCCCAAAAACAAATCCGTGCGGGCTAGGCCCAAAGCGGACAATATCATACTAATGTGGGAAAGTGGTGGTGGTGGTCGCGGTCCCTACAAGTGGTATCAGAGCCATGGTTAGGATGTTCCTGACCGGGTGGACCGCGTGTTTGCTTTATATTGGTGGGGTTCCCCTTGTGTGACATTCCGAATGGAGTCTTGCAATCGAAGGCGGTGGTGTTCCGCGGGCCGGTTGGTACAAGCTTTCGCTGGATATGGTCCTTGGTTTGAGGGGAATTGCAAGGTATGTAATAGCACCCACCCACTTCATTAGTATGAGGCCTTTTGGGAAGTTCCCAAAAACAAATCCGTGCGGGCAAGGCCCAAAGCGAACAATATCATACTAATGTGGGAAAGTGGTGGTGGTGGTCGCGGTCCCTACACTATCCTCATTTCAACCACCATTGTTAAATTCTCCTTTGTGAGACGAGGCTTGATATTGGCGTCCGGCTGGATGGTTTTGTTAGCAGTTGCTTTAAACAATGTCCAGTAAGAAGCTCGGGCCTCTGAGGCACGGACATATGATTTATACCTATCAAGGAAGGTAGTATTTTTGCGATTGAGAGAGTAGGGGTGAATGAGCTTTAGACCAAAGCCAGCAGGTTTAGAGGCTGCTTTTGGGATGTGAAAGAGGGAGATGAGAAAGAGTAGAAGAATGGTCGCAGGTAATGCTTTGATCTCAGCCATGTTGTTTGAGGATGAATGCCAATCTTATTTGCTATATTAGTGGAAAAATCTCTGGACTAATGCAAGAAACATCGAGTTTGATGATTCCTTGCTTTCATGTTCACTTAGCCTGAGCATGCCAAATCTTTTTCAAAGTCAGAATTACCTGGATTTTTTCCTTTCCCTTTTCTCTTAAGTCTGACAAGCAAAATTGTTATTGAAGAAATAAAACTCTTTGTCAAAGTAAATTACATAAATAAGAGTAGACCATTTTGTTGATTTTGACTTCTAATTCCATAGAATTTCATATGATTTGGAAAATATTTGGAAGTTATTCTCGCCATGGCAATCAAAGAAATAATCTGATCATATGGATGATGTTAGAGCAATAAACAAGACTTGATGAGAAAAGTAAAGCAATCACAAGAACACATATTTACGTGGTTCACCAACTTGGCTACGTCCACGGGCGGAGGAAGAATATATTACTATCACTTGGCAATCACAGATACAAATCTCACTAATCTAGTTGCACGAATTATTGATCACAATAATTCCTGACTGTGCGAACCCTAGATCTAGAATTACAGATTTGGAACTTCTGTCCAACTTCTTGAACTTCTTGAACTACGCTCTAGTTTCTAGTTCTAGTTCTAGTTATAGTTATAGTTCTAGTTGAAAAGTTTACAAGTTAATTATTATACTAGGGGGGAAGGGTTGTTTTTATAGTCACATAAATAACTAAAACCCTAAAAGGAGAAGGAATCCTTTTGTGTACAAAGTAATTCTACTCTCATTAGAAAACAACTTTCCTAATTCTTGAACAATTACTTGTACCAATAAGAAACCTAATTAAACCTTAATCCTTGTACCAAAAGGATTTCCTTTTACGTAGAGAGAAAGCAATTTTATTCTCATAAGGACACCACAATCTTTATTCTTGAATAAATCTTTAATCCCTTCCCAAAAAGAATTCACAATTCTCAGTCCCATGAATTACCGAACTTGTTGCGGATCTATCCTTAACCATACCAATACGCATATTGATTCAAAAGTATATTCCCAACAGATGATTTTAGAAATACTAGAATTGAGTGAAAAGTAGAAAATGACTCAAGAAATACTAGAATTGAGGGAAATCTTAATCTATCCTCCCTCCGTCCCAGCTAGGATTAGAGAAATTTACACACTAATTAAGAAAAACTAGTAAATGTGTGGTAAAAATGAAGAGAAAGAATTTTTCTTTGAGAAACATTTTACAAATATCTCCTTCCAAAAGAAAAAAAAACATTTTACAAATACCATACTACCTCCGTCCCACCTGAAATAGGATTTTGGTAAACTTGACTTTACTTTGACCAAGTCTTTTGAAGAAAATATAATAATCCAAATAAATATTTAAAAAATGTTATTGTATCACAATTAATAATTCTCTCAATAACAATTTTTATATTTATATTGATAATTATTTCTTATTTAAATTACATGGTCAAAGTATAAAAAAACTACCAAAATCCTATTTCGAGCGGGACAGCTGGAGTATTTGATATTTGGGATATAGAATATTAAAACTAACGGCATCGGACCCTAGAGCCCCTCAGCCAGACCAACAACCCCTAAAAACCCACGACGTTGAAAATTCTGCATATACCCACCCTCCTACTAGTCCGTTCCCATACCTAGATTAACAATTTTCACATTTGCATAAAAAATAATAAAATCTCATACTTTATTAACTAGTCCGCTCCTATATCTAAAGTATAAGACCAATATTTTTAAAAAAATATATAATTGTTTTTTTTAAAAAATAATTCGTTAAAAATATATATATATATATATATATATATATATATATATATATATATATATATATATATATATATATGGTTGTGCTCATGTGAGAACCTAAATATTGTGAGAACTTGGATACATTCGATAAAAAACTAATGTATCCAATGGTTCACTTGGATACATCATTAGATACATTATTTGGATACATCATGTAAAAACTAATGTATCCAATGTGCGCTTGGATACATCATTGGATACATTAAGTTCTCACGGTTCTAACGATATTTAGGTTCTCATTTGATCACCTATACACACACACACACACACACACACACACACACACACACACACACACACACACACACACACACACACACATATATATATATATATATATATATATATATATATATATATATATATATATATATATACACTCAAGTCTGTCCTATACCTAAGGTATAAGAGCGGGTCAAAGGGGTGTTGGGTTTATAAAGAACTAGAAAATAAACCCGTGCTCCGCACGGAAGCTAGAACACTTAATGACATTATAGTGAATTTAAATTGTCTCATTTTTTTACTTTTTTAAATGATCATGTTATTGCTAAAATTATTTGATAATGAAATTTAAATAATTTATTTGAAGGTTAAACTGGATTTGTTAGTTATACTCCTTCTATCCCAAACTTTTTGTTAATAATTTCCGTTTTGAATTTCTCCTAAGTTTAATTATTGATGAAAATAAATTTCTCTCCTAAATTGTTGAATAGTCATACGAATGCGGGTATGTTTTTATAAAATATTTAATATATACATTCAGTCACATATGTGAGAAGCTATGAAAAGTTATGAAATGAATACCCGTTGCTTACTTAGCCCTAACTACCTATATACTCCTTCTGTCTGAATTGATATGTTAGATACAATAGCTATTGTAGTTTTCTCTAAATCTTTATAATTAACTAAATCTTAGTAATTAACTGCAACAATTTTACATACTCTATTAAATTAACAAATTCAACATACCTGATGTCCTAACATTGTAATTGGATGTAGTACCAATTTCATTATCCAATAATAAATTTATTTTCCTGGAACTATTCGTCCGTTGTGATGTATGCATTGATGAATCTGTAAACAAAATAAAAGTTTGAGGATATGGAAAATTGCATGTGTGTTTAGTGTGTATATATATACATGTGTGTGTGTTATGTGTGCCACTTGTATGTATAGGTTAACTACCCAAATTTCGTAAATTTTATTACGAATATTATTCTTAAACTCTGCAAGAGACTTTACTTATATGGAAGAAACCTGACTTCAAACCTGAATGGCCGAAAAAAGTTTCTCGTCCATCTTTCGACATGCTTGTTCATTCCTTCTTTTTCGCTTGTAAATTTGAACTTCCTTTTTTATTTTGTTTACTCATCAAATAAGCACGCTTTATAGCACGATTTTTTTAGCAATTTTTTTTAATGAATACCTTTAAAAATTAATATAACAACAAATACAATAGTTAGTATATAATGCATGAAATATTGAAATAGAATATTATATTACCGATATGGAGGGTTGATAAATCATTGCGTCACCTTCTTCCCTTTGGCTTCATTTATGTATAGAAAAATATGAATAATGAAATTATCCTTGCATCTAAAATGAGAAGGGTGTCTTTTTGGTAGAGTTGAGAGCTTAAAAGTACTACTCCCTCCATCCCAAAACATCTTGCACTTATTTCCTTTTTGGGTGTCCCATTGGTAAGTCTCCTTTCCTTAAATGTTCAAATTTTATTAGTTTTCTATTCTCCTTACCCTACTTGTCATACTCACACACCTAATTTTGGACCCCACTTGTAAATCCCACTCAACTTATCCTACTCACAACCTCTTTCCCACTCACATTACTTTTGAATTTTTATACTCATTCCTTAATTCCTGTGCATCTCCAAAATAGTGCAAGGTGTTTTGGGACGGAGAGAGTATTTGATAAATAAATGTCTGGTTTTTATATTTTTGTAGTAGTCTTTAAAGTTGAAGAGTCTTATAACTTATGAGATCATGAATGCAAGTCATATTAATAATATGTAAGTTAGAGACTTTTTATATGTTAGCATAAATGCAAGTCATATTAATAAAATGTAAGTTAGACACTTTTTAGATTTTAGCATTATTTATTACAATGGTTCATCTTATCTTTTCATTTTCTATGATTTCAAGTTCACTTGATACTTTAAACTTTAAGAATTCCATCATAATTCAATGGTTTTGAATAATATGTTGTCTCTTGGAATACATGAAAGGATCAAAGCCATTGAATTATGAAAATTTGAATAGTCAAAAACTAAAAAGTCACTTCTTAATGAATTGTTTTTTAATGCATCCAAACCCTACCTAGTCTAATACTCTATATATAAGAGTATATGTCTACCTAGTCTAATACTCTATATATAAGAGTACATATTCTATTAGATATGAATATCTTCTTATTTTGTTATAGAATCACTAAATTACCTACTATCATATCTATGGATATTATCTATTATTTTTACCTAGGTAGGAGAATGCCAAAAGCCTCTGTAACGCCCGTCCTAATTCCTGTTAAATTCTTAACTTGCATATTTATGCTATTTTATTTGAGTCAATTATTTAACTAATTGAGCAAGTTTAGGACCTAAGTGTTCAAAGTTGAAACATTAGGGTCATTTGTGAAAATTTAAAGTTCAGTGGCTTAATTGCTCAAAAGGAAACTTGGAGGGCCTAGTTGCAATTCTTAAAACTTGCAAAGGATAAACTTGGTTTGTCCGAGGAAAGATCTTCACTTTCCTAAAAATTAGTTTACGTTCTCTTGCTCTGTCTCAGAAAAGAAAAGTTAGGGTTTACCTTATTCTCGACTCCTCTTGCTTAATTATGCCTCTGTTCGAAAATTCGACTCCGCATAAATGATCAGGGCGGTGAATAGAGCGTTTCCTGCCGAACAGAAATTAGTTTGGGTGAATTTGATTTCGGAGTAGGTAAGTCACTAGCTCCCCCTTGCTTGTAATAACATGCCTATATGTTATTCTTGATACTTGTGCTTGTTAATTTCGTGTTTGGGATGAGTTTTGTGATACTTGTAAATTTGGGACAAAGGGAGTATTCTCAGAATTTGTCAATAAAGGAATAGACTTGAACTAATGATCCTGAGTATGCCTATGGGGTATTAGTATAATTATACTTATACTTTTGGGATGGTGAAATATTTAATTGGAATAAAAGAAAATTATTCTCTTATTTGTGGGACGGTAAAAAGAATGAAATAAAATTGAAAGTACTGTTTTGAACTTGTTTGTATGTCCTGGGTATTGCCTAAGTATTAGTAAAAGTATACTCCTACACTTGGGACGAAGAATTATTAAGCCTGGGAAAGAATTGAACAATTGCTGGAAAAGGCACCAGGCGCACACCTGCTTTCTACCAAGCGCCCGCTTGGTCTAGTGTGCGACCGCACATAAGGTCTTGAGCGGCCGCCCAAAAATACTGAAGGATTTCCATAGAAAACTGGCTGAAGTGAGCGCCCGCCCGATCCCTAGCGAGCGGCCACCCGCTTGCCCTGAAAATTATAAAGGTTGTTCAAAGCTTGATTAAGCTAGAAGTAACCCTAGTTAAGGTATATAGCCTTAGTATAAGATATCCTAGAAAGTGTTATGACACCTTAGGGGCATCAGAACTTGGTCTTGAACATGAATATTCAATGATTTGAATAGAGAACTTGAGTATAAGAGTAAGAACTCTTTTATATGTTTTGAAAGTGCTAAGAACAAGCACTAATGTGTTATATGTGTCTTGAATCCAATGTTTGTGTACCTTAGGGGCACTAGAACAATGTCTTGAGCTTGTATATCCTATGAATAGGATCATGAATTGTAAGTATAAAATATGTAACTCTTTTACTTAACTTGAACTTGAAGTATAAGACAATTAACTCTTGTACATGACTTGAATATCCAAAGAACTGGATTGAGAACTCGAATATAAGATGATTAACTCTTGTATATGACTTGAATATCCAAAGATTGGAATGATAACTTGAGTATAAGATGTTTAACTCTTGTACATGCTTGAACATCCAAAGAATTGGATTGAGAACTTGAATATAAGATGATAAAATCTTGTACTTGCCTTGAAACCAATACACGTGTATGGTAGTAATCTTGTAAGTGTTATAGAACACTAGAAGTATCAGAGCAAGAGTCTTACCTTGAACATCTAAAAAATTGGAGTGTGAACTTGAATATAAAAGGAAGAACTCTTATTCATGTCTTGAAACCAATACGTGTGTATGGTAATGAACTTGAAAGTGATATGAACAAGCACTAACGTGTTAGAACTATCCTTGATGTGTATGTGCAAATCTTTCACATAACTACTTGATAGAATGTGGCTTGTTGACTACTTGATACTTGGTATGAATAACCAAAGAGTTGGAATATGGAACTAGATAGAGAATGATCAACTCTAAGACATACTTGAATCTAATACGTGTGTACTGAAAGTGCTATGAACAAGCACTAATATGCTAGTACTTGGTTTTAGTCGTGCATATACTCAATGAAGTATATAAAGTATAAAGAAGATATCTTGTTCATGAGATGAGTTCCTAAAGAAAGAGGGACTAGTGTAATATGAAGATAATTCATAAAACAATGATTATAGAACACAATATGTGTTGGAAAATGTATTCGATTATTAACGATACATATACGCGAGATATGATTGTGACTAGGTACAATACGACCTATTCGACTACGTGCTTAGAGTCTAAGATGTTGGGCTCTACTTGAAAGTAAGAGTATCGTGATAGACACATTAATGTGTTAAAGATTATATGAATATGTACATGAAAATATGGCATATGACAAAGTGACATAGAATGAGGTACCCTACTACTTGTTTGGGGTCTGTTACTAATAGACTCTAACTTGGATTGATTGTGTTACGTGGACACATTACGTGCCATTATTATACTGATTTGTATTCGCAAATATTACATACGTGTACTGGTATTTGGTGAGCACATAATTTTATGGTTCATGAAGGACCGGTCCACTACTTTTGGACTTAGTTCTATTCTCGTTAGTTTTGGTGAGCACATAATTATATGCTTCATGAAGGACTGGTCCACTACTTTTGGATTAGTTATACTCTCGTAGTTCAAGTAAATACCTACTTGTGGATTCTTGTGTGAGTCCAGCTGGTTCTCCTTGCTTGTTCGGAGATATATAGGTTCACACTTATCGCGAGGCTGGGGCTAAGTGATAATCGGGGATCTATGTATCTGCGTTTGAACCCTTACTACAGGCCATAG
Source organism: Campanula takesimana (assembly GCA_026119855.1). Lineage (NCBI taxonomy): Eukaryota > Viridiplantae > Streptophyta > Magnoliopsida > Asterales > Campanulaceae > Campanula > Campanula takesimana. The sequence goes on from JAOWBW010000228.1 coordinate 172,368, forward strand.
TAAGGGCATAACTTCCTTTATTAGAGCAATACGCCTGATAAAAGTGAATGCTAAACTCGCGAACACCTCGTGAATCTTGTTCTTGTGAGTGACACTGGTTACCGGGTCCTCTTGTGTACTGCACAGCAGCAACTTGATTGATCGTGATTTGTCAACTGCAATAAGCAACGACAACAATGGTTTACTTGGGAGGAATAAGGTTGGAATATCCTTTGTAACGTGATAGTTTAGCCTTATGTGCTAGCTACTTGATGAGTAGGCTTAGCCTCTCATATACTTGTTACTTGATGACATCTTGAGCATGATTACTTGATAATCTTCTTGATTTGCATGATTACATGATAACATGCTATGTACTTGTATCTAGTAACTTACTTAGATTTATCTCACCCCATTCCTTGTTTATTTGTTCCCCCCCCCCAGGAAAGCAAGTGGTAATACGTTGTGAGGCTCGACTTAGCAGGGGCCTACTTGGCAGGTTGTTCTTGTTTGGATATTGTTATCCTTTCCGGTTTTGGTGAGGACGATCTTGTATCCGTTGTTTAGACTCAGTATGTTGGGTAGACTTGTATAGTTCTTGTTATGCCAGCTTATGTGCTAGGCATGTTTCCGCTTTGTATAACCACATTTGGTTTAAATTTCTTGGTATAGAATTCGTTGTGAGTTATCTTAGCTCGTTTCTCTTGAGTATATATGATACCAGTTGATTTATTCAGGTTTCATTCCCGTTTTTCCGCTTCTTGTTAGTTACGCGCACCAGGTTCGAGGTTCCATTATAGAACCCCGGGACTTGGGGGCGTGTCAGCCTCCATGATTCCAAAAGTCATATTACATGACATCCTTTAAATCAAGATAAACCCATTTTTAGCTTACGTGTCATTCACAAGGTAAGTTTCACCAACTTTAAAATACTATAGTATATATTTAACTTGGGTCTCTAGTGTATATGGACTTCAATAAGTTATGTGAACTTTTATACCTTTTGGTTTGGGTTGAGGGGCCTTAAGGAAGTAAACCTAAAGCTAAACTAAATAAAGAATAATAATAAAGGCACAAAATAGTCACAAAACCTTGCTCTCAAACTCCTAAGTGTAATGATTTTATTGGTACAACATTTTTCACTTGAACAAAATTCCCTCCAATTTTAAAATTACATATTGTATATCACACTAATAAAATTATGTTTCATTTAATTATGAAGCACGTTTTCCTTGCTTGTACCTATTTTAAATTAAATGATGATTATTTTTACTTTAAAACACAAACATTTTTTTTGGGTGATAAAATATACTCCCTCTGTCCCGTTCTTTTTTATACTTTGACCAAGTAATTTAAGTAAAAAATAATTATCCTATTGTAAGTCTAATAATTGGTTTTGATAGTGTTATTAATTGTAATACAATATCAATTTTTAAATTTTTATTAGGATCATTATTTTTCTTCAAAAGGCTTGGTCAAAGTATAATCAAGTTTACCAAAATCCAATTTCGAGCGGGACGGAGGGATTATTGTAATAGTATTTTAGACATACATAATTTATTTATAATTTTATCATCTCAACTAAAAGAGAGAGGTCAATTTATAAAAATAATTAAACTTTTAGTAGTGATTGAGATATAAAGAAAATAAGGTATAAGGGTTTTGTTTGTGCGAAATTTGGTGTTGTGGACGGGGAAAACAAAATTTGGTGCAAAAGATGCACCAAATTTCAATATTGCATTTGATATACATGCCATTAAATTTAAATATTAGAAATGAAATTTTTAACCAACGCCAATTGGAGCGCTTATAGTGCGCTAAACTTTTCACGATTCCCACCTCCAACCGACGCTATGAACTGCACCATATTTGGTGTATGTGAATAGTCTTGCCCCAAATTTAGTTTAATACCATTCAATTGCACCAAATTTGGTGCAACATAATTCTCTTGCATCAAATTTGATGTAATATTTTCATTTTTCAATTCAGTCCTTCACATATTGCGTAAATAAGAAATTAATATGTGTTTGTTAAACTTATTTCATATAAAATAAACTTTTGGAAAGTGGGTGGTTTTATTTTATTCTTTCACCTCCCCCCTCCTTTTACTATCCATTTTTTTTTGGTAGATTAGATGTAATGTCAATTTATTACAAAAGAATTCTATACCGAATTATTATTAATTATTAATTCTTATTGAAAATAACTAAATTATTAAAATTCATATATAATATTGATTAATGTGTCTTATTATTTTTAATTAATCTAGGATAAATCTATATATAAATAAAGGTTGAAGTTCGTAGAGCACTTTCCCTCCAAAACATGCACTTAGACAGCATGTTGACTAGGTACATTAGCCCAATTTTAATTGCCAAAAATACCCCTAGCAGCAATGATAGGCTAAATCGCACACCTACAAATTAAACCTGGACTATGTTATAAAAATATGTAGCTAGGGAAAGTCTAGAATCGATACACGAAGAACGGTTACTTGTTTACGTAATTGTCACTTGACAAGATTGGGTGAAAATTTAAATATAAATCCTAAAACAAAATAAAACTAATTATGAGCAAAAATAATAATTAAAGAATACTTCAGATTTGATTTCATCCCCACCTAATTATTCAATTATATCAACGATATCTCTTTTCACTATTTACCCTATTCACTTGATCATGAGATCTATTTCAATCTCCGTTTCTTCTTTCGGATTAGATACTAGCAGTGGCACACTCACTAAAAACCCTAATCAATAATTAAATCTAACTGGCACAGTCTAGATCTAAAAATTAATTGCTTTAATGATTTAAAGAAACTAAGATCAAGAACATTTTGAAAGTTTTTGGTAGCTAATATATCAGATAAAATAAACACAGAGACGCAGTGTAAGCTCTGATGTGGTTACACTAGAGTCTACACAAACAAAATTTGCAGCGGAATAAATAATAAACACGGGTTATTTACACATCTACAGCAATATGTTATAGACAACAAAAACTTCTCTTTATTAAAACGTTTAAGATTGATTACAAACAAATAATCAAGAAAAGCGACCAAATATGAAAACACTAAATACTAAAATACTAAAACACTTGTCTAAGACTTATGATACTCTGAGAACACGATCCTAGGCTGAACAAACCAACAAAGATGAAAAGGAATCGTTTCTTGAAGAATCAAGTCAATCCTAGAATAAGCACAAAACACGATGTAGACTGCGATGTGCCCGCACATGCACCTACATCAGCAACTACGAAAATCTTCACAAAAAGACAACACTCTTCAACTTTGTATGGCTCTCTTGATATTCTGAGTGTGTAAATAATTTGTATCTCTCCTCCTCCTTTTATAGACGTGTAGGAGTCCTTCAAGATATGACAATAATTGTCCTACAAGAAAACGATAAACACTAAAGAAGGAAGAGATATGTTAGGGTTAGTATACTAAAATAAATCTCTAAAGAATAGAAAACTAAAATATATCTATATCAATTAAATATTTACAACTAATTAATAAAGGTAAAAATTATATACAAAATAAGAATCCTTTTTCACCAACAAAGGCGAAAATCCTAAACACATTATGATTCTTTTTTCCACTCGGCAAGTGTGGACTACGCACACTTACAATCTACCCTTGATTTTCGGCTTTTTGGGCAAAACAAAATGATAAGTCAAACAAGAGGATAATATGCAGTTATAATCAAAACTCCCCCTCAATTAAAACACTTTCAATCTCCCTGATTAAAATTAAGGTTTACCCGCATTGTCCACCTTACTCTCCGCTTTACAATTGTAACAACTTACTCTCCCCCTTTCTGACCAGAATGCAAGGTGATCGAATTCGCACACTAGGTCTTTAAAGTTAAGAGTTGAATCTGAAATATCAAGATAAGTACCTCAGATGATAAACAAAAATGGATGTGTACTCTGATGACTGACAAACATCATCTGCTAGACTTGACAATATACCATGGAAAGAAAAATAACGAGATGAACCTGCACACTCAAGGAAATATGTAATTAAAGGTAGAAGAAAGTCTTTAAAATTTAAAGCACTTTTAGATTTTCAAATGATTTGAATTATGAGCAACAAGAAAAGGTTAAAACAAATCTTTTGAGAAAATTTAGTTACCAAAAATAGCAACAAAATTCAAGATAAATACTCCCCTTAAAAACATGCCAACATTAGCCAAGATATTATTTGACAGATTGTTAGGGAAGAAATAATTAGCCAAAGAGGGATAAAAAATAAAAAAAACAACCGAGTAATATTTTCACCATGGTCAAGGATGTCCTAAATTTATGTCTAAAAAATAGAAAAAAAAACACACAATCAAGTGAAGTATATATCTCAGTCTCGTGTGGCATATAATGAAATCACACCCGGAGACTCTTATTCTCCAAGAACTTCAATGAACTTATTTCCAATCTGCTCAGCCTCTAGAATGCACCCACCCCCTTTTTTAAATGTGGGTAAAGATTTGTGGGTAGTTCACTCTACATTAAATCCAAAGATAGCCATTTCTCTTTCAAATGGTCTTTTCAAATTTGAATCAAACTTTTGTGTTGAGTTCGTTTGATCACATTTGGATTGGCTGCATACAATGGTGGAGCAGCTGTTTCCCTTAGATATTGCACCCACTGAGAGATATAAAAATGTGACTTTTCGTCACTTAGACATAGGAAGAGCCCACAGTTCAAGGATCAGACAAGTCAAGGGAGGATATCAAGTGGCCACACTGAGATATATAGTGCAAATCAACCTAGTAGTTTAGTAACAATGTGGGGGTACGAATGTGAATAAGTTGAGTTGGAGAGTGTAGGCGGCAATTTTAAAAGAAACTCATTAGCTTTTCCATCTTTTCATTAAATTTTAACATTTCATCCATTTTTATATCACACTACAACTATCTTATAAACACAAAAATCAGGTTGTAACGAAGAAAAAGTAGATAACCAATTGAAAGATAGTATAACAAAAAATATGGCATGTTTCTAAATAAAATCAATTTTGGTAATGATATTTGATAATAGAATACTCCCTCCGTCCCAGCATAAGTAGGACTAGAGGAGTTTGCACTCTAATTAAGAAAAACTAGTAAATGTGTGGTAGAAAATGAAGAGAGAGAATGAGTGGGGTAAATAATAGTGTTAGGTGAAAAAATTGAGTGGTGGAAAATGAAGAGAGATAATGAGTGGGATAAATAGTAGTATTAGTTGAATAAATGAGTGGTGGAAAATAAAGAGAGAAAATGAGTGGAGTTGAAACATTTCCATTTTGGGCAGTCTCACTTTTAGTGGGACGGACCAAGTTGTTGTCGCCAGGTTGCACGATAACAGGACAAGTTGAAGGCTTCAAGATGTTGATGCAAAGCAGATTTTTATCCCCAAACACTCATTATCTAGTTTAATGCCAGGTTAATGCAATTGCAATGTAATTGATCGATTTGATTAATAGATATAATCAATATACATATTGTACTTTATTATTACTTCCTCCGTCTGAAATAACATAGCTTTTGGACTTTTTCACGAAGACAATCACACCTGCCCTAAAATATTTGTTGTTTTTGTTCACACATATTATATTTTTATTTTTATTTAAAAAATAGATTTTTTTTATTAATGTATCCTTTAAGCTATTATAAAAGTGCATTTGAAAGTGCATTTGGGAGGATTGAATCTCTTACCTTTCGCGTAGAAAGGATAGAGGGTGAAACTTGAGCTAAGCCTTTTTGAAACATGTATTAAAAAGTATAATGAATACATATGAAGTAGACTAAATTTCTTGTAAAATAATTCAGTTTATTAGATAATTAAATACTTGTTGTTGTAGAGATTTGCAATATATTAAGAAATGAAAAAAAAAAAAATCAAATGGGGAGGGACCGAAAATAAGGGTATATTTGGGACACAATTGTAAAGATTCGTAGGTGATAGTAAAACAACAATTATTTTTGGACAAATTTTAGGTTATTAAGCAATAGACAATTTGGGACGGATAAAGCAATAACGTGTAACAAGTTCCAATGGAAGAGAAAAAAAGAAATTGAGTGTTTTTGTCTCAAAAAAGATTTTTTTTTTTTTTTTTTTTTTTGTTGTTTGTTCAAAAGCAAGAGTTATTTTAAAACGAAGGGTGTAGAATTTAAGCCAACATACTTTTTAGTAGGGATGACAATTTGACTGAATCCGATCCGAAAAATTAGGTTTGGTATTCAATTTCTAAAATCCGATCTGGTTCTGATCGGATTCGGATCACGCTGATGATCCGACCAAACCCGACCCGACCCCTAAATTAAAGGTTAATCTAAAATATAAATAAAATATATTTAATATTTTCCTAAATTGTATTTCTATATTTATGTTTATAAGTAGGATTTTGATGATTTTAGGCTATTCTTTCTAGAACATTCTAACATTATGCTTAAAAATAAATTTTAATCAAACAAATTTAGGCTTAAAAAATAGTCTTTTAATATATTCGGGTCCGGTCGGATCGGTCACGGTTTCTTGAATTTCGAATCGGGTCGGATTCAGATCGGCAAATTTGGGGTACGGATCGGGTTCAGATCAGGGCAGATCCGATCCGAACCCGACCCGTTGTCATCCCTACTTTTTAGGCTTGTTAATAAAATATTTAACCCCGTTGCATTATTTGTAACAATATTTTTTTCTTTTTGTTTTTTTAAGTAAACACATAAACATTTATTAATAAGTTTTAGAAATATTGCATTCCACAACAGTCGGAGGCTCATCCAAAAGTTGAAAATTTCGATTAAGGCGTGCAATCATTGAATAACTGTTTGCCTTCATGAAAAAGACTAACTCTTCTAAGCCTAACTTTAAACCAAATCTCCATTGAACACTCTTACGAACAATGACATGAGATGCCGAAATGTTTCACCAAGCATAACGTGGACACTGCATAGCAGTGGCCTTCAAAAAAATCCCCACGAAAAATATTTGGCGTTAAAGACACGACAAGTTAACGCATTTGGGTCAGCAATAAATGTCCGACCAAACATCCAATGCATTGCAACTAATTAAGACAAATCCAAACATAGGATAAAGACTATTAACATGATGAGCGCTTGTTATGGCTACTTCGACCACCACCACCAATCTTCATCGAATTCATGATCTTCAAATCTGGTTTTTCAAAATCAGAAATTATTGATGTTAGACACGTGATATTATCCTAACTACTACGTTCAAATTGGGATAATAGAGATTTGGTGGATAAGCTAGCCAAATAGAGACTCTTATGTGAATGAGACTGTATGACTTAGTCTAACTAATACTCTATAAATTGGGTCTCTACGGGAACCAATTTACAGTGTACGTAATATCCCATATACAATTCTAGACCAAGAAATATTATCTTTGGCAACCATCAAGTGCCTGGGATTTGAGAGTGAAACATATATTGTTAGGATTTAGGTCCCAAACACAATTGCTTAATTGATAAAGATGAAAGCACAAAATAATAAAATAGCAAGAACGGAACAAAATTGAAAAATAGCTGAACACAAGAGATTTAACGTAGTTCACCAACTTGGCTACATCCACAGGCGACGGAGAATCAATTCACTATAATCAAGAAGAGTACAAGGAGAATCAAGGTGAAAACCTTTCACACAATCTCACAATCTCTCACAATAGTGAATAACCTAGCTTTTCTATCAATCTCTCTCAAGGATCTATATGAAGTCACAAGAATAGGTCTGGAGGCTTGTTTATATTTATACACAAGATATAAACCCAACCCTAGAAGAATAGGAGTCCAAATCCTGTCCAAAATCTGTTTCCTTTTTGAATCAGGAAACCGAGTCCCGACACCATGTGCGGCCGCCCAAAACCACCTGGGCGGTCGTCCAAACATACAGGAACAAATCTGGTACAACTTCAGCCAAACTGGGCGGTCGCCTAACATCATTTGGGCGGTCGCCCACTGCTACAGTCCTCCGTTTTCTTCTTTGTTGTAAGACCAATTCAATTTAAGCCCAAATTGAGAGTCACCCTCAACAAATCTCCACCTTGACGATCAATTCCCGAAAAGCTAGTACATCAAGAGAACATCTCTATCTCCGCCGTCCTGCCCCTACGGGCATCAATGACTACTAACACCAACTAAGTCCAAGAACTTCTTGAACTTAGCTATCAACTTTGTCATAGCCATATTTTCAGTCTCGGTAGTAGACAACTCCGTGACATCCAGCAATCCAGATCTCCAAATAACCGCGGGACAAACAAGACAATCTTCATACCACAATGTAGATTTTCTGTCAACAAGATTACCACCCCAATCTGAATCACCATTCCCAACATAACCATCACTTTTCTTGCCATCCACAATGCACACACAAACATTTGAATACGGAACCCGTGACACATCATCTTTAGACTTGGGACTATCTAAAGAAGATAACCATTTCACCTGGTAAGCATCATTGATATCTATCATAGCCACAAGAATTCCATCGACATAAACAAGATAAATCAATGTGCCATCACTACAAACCATCAAGTAAACACAACAATCATATCCACTCCTAGCATAACCATGGGTAACAATAAAAGTGTCAAACCTTTTATAACACTGTCGAGTTGACTGCTCCAAATCATACAAGGACCTTTCTAACAGGCAAACATGATCCTTACCCTCGACAACAAACCCTTCAGGCCGGCGCATGTAGATCTCCACCTCAAGCACTAGATCTCTCATCGCCACAATGCTTAACAAGTTATGAATAGATAAGTGTTTAACAACCGGTGAAATAATATCATTGCAGTCTACCCCAAACCTTGGAGTACCCTCTTTGAACTTCTAGATCCACTTGTGACTGACTAACACCTTCTTTGGTGGTGATCTAACAAATACCCATGTCTGACTTTCAATAAGAGATACCATGTCGCGCCCCAGACCCGTGGTCCTACTTGGCCCCACGCTCGGGACACGAGTGGAAGACGTTATAAAACACTTTTAGAAAATTTTTTGAAATGTACTTTCATAAAGTTTAACAAATTCACACTCGAAGTTCAAAGACTTCATTTAACTTTTAAACAAACTTTACAAACAGCTTTCACAACGAAAGTACTTAGCCCGAAGGCTTACAAACTTTTATACAAATGTACATACACCAACATTATCCAAAATAATGGTGTTACAAAATGATGAAGTTACAACATTATCGATTATGTGTAGTACAAACATGAGGAAATACTCCTTGGATAATGTACCTGATGTTGTTGAAGCAACGGTAGATTTAATGGAAAGCTATCCAGTGTACATTGATCTGGGTTTTGAGCATCATGTAAGAGAGAAAATTGCGAGTTTACTTGAGAAATTATCGCATGCAAAGATGCTTCGTCTCTGCCCTAGGTGCATTCTGGTAAGCAGATTTCTGAATATTTCTTGTTTCATTAGAAAACACTACCTCCATCCCAGAAAGATTGTCATGTTTTATTTTTGATAGTCAACACAAATGAAATTTGAGTGAACATTATTATCAATCTAATCATCCTAGTGAATTCTGAAAATTGTTATTGACAAATCATTAAGTGATTTATCATTAACAATTTTTAGAATATCATTGAGATGATCGGTTGACATTAATGTTTCGAGAAAGCTCTCTTGTGCTGACTATTAAGAACCAAATTGGACTATCTTTCGAGACAGAGGGAGTAGAAAGCATAATTGAGGTCCATTAACTAATGACTTTGTAAGAAATATGCAGGTAAGACTGTTCTGAAAAACAACCACTTAACAGGACACTTGTGATCAAAGGTGATCACACAAGTGACAGCACAACTGTCCTATCAACTGGCGACGAAAAGAGTAAATGCAGCGGAATTTTAAAGACAAAAATTAAACACTTCAGCAAGAATTACTTGCTGGAAAAATTTGATTAATAAAGAGGTCTTGCTGAATACAAGACAATGAAAGAAACAAACTACGAAAAGATCAAACTATTCTAGATCACTAGAACTCACAAAAACACTCAAACACCTTGAAGTCTTGATGAACAAGAACTTCAAGAGCACAAGGACTCTTTCACAAACGAAAATCGCACTCTCTGAATTTCAGAATCCGTGTGAATAATGGTCGGCTCCCTCTTCTTTTATAGCCGCTCCATTCCTTGTTTGGTGAGAGACCTACATTCCTAAAATACAAAAGAGATAACTACCAAAGATAAACATTAGTAAGTTAGTCAACTAAATCATAATAATAATAATTAACCTAAAATACACCATTCCTAAGATAAATATTACAATATAACTTAAAGTAAATATTTACAATTTATACATCAGAATCACAAAGATATACAAATAAATGCAAGAGTATTTCATACTCTTTCAATCTCCCCCTATCTTTGTGGTTCTGATCAAAACATTCAGAACACTAATCTCTCCCCCTGAATATGTACATTGGATTCTACTCCTCCTAGAACACATATTTCTCCCCCTTTTTGTGAAGAACCATCAAACTCAAAGAAAAAAAATTGTGAATATCTTCCACTCCCCCTAAATTTGAATCTCCCCAACAAAAATACCTCTAAGAGCATCATCAATCTCAACTCATATCGCAGCAAACCTTTATAGACTAGAGAGTTCTCCAGAAGATGTACTTGCCTCTTAAAACAGAAGCAGACTTACCAGTTGACTGTCCAGTTGAGTGACCAGTTGTCCGCACAGTTGCACGAACAAGTTGCTTAGCACCAGCTGGATGCTTAACAACAAAAATGCCTGAGCTTGATCAGAGCAGCGGCAAACAATCATTTTGTGTCACAATAACTCAGTGTTTCTCCTGAATTCTCGGATATATCTGCAAAAATGTTAAAGAGAGTGCATTTGCAGAATCAGAACAAGATGAGATGAGAGAAATGTATCAACCAAACATGAGAAAGAAGATATATTAAACCATAATTCACAACCAGATTTGACAAGGAGAAAAAATCACTGGAAGACAATGATTCTTCTTAAGAACTCGGGTAGGCCAAGGAGTAGGGAGAACCGAGTGACTTTGAAGTACCCATTTGAATTCCAAAACAAACAAGGATTTTGATTTTAAAGTTCAAACTTTTTCCATGTTTTGTGATAAATTGTCCATCCCAGAACTAGAACTTGTCAAATTCAACTGAATCCATTTATCCACAATGTACCATAATTTTCATCAACTGCACAATGAAACTTGAACATCACGCCATTAGACTATCGTTAATCACATGAACAGCATCAATCTTTAACACATAAGAATAACAATTCAATTTGCTGATGTTAATACCAAGGGAGAAAAAAAACTTAGAAAAATTATGCCTAAACACACAAGTGAAGATTGTCTCAATTTTGGTGTGACATTGTATGATCAACTCAGACCATGATTCGGTTTCAACTCACAGGAATTCAATGAGATTTTCCTTCAATCATGTAGCCTCTAGAACACTCCCATTGAAGGCTTATGACTTATGAATCAGTTACAGGGAGGAGCTTTTCACTCTCTCAATACAGTGTTACACTGATTCTCAAGTTATGTATGAATACATGTCAGCACATTGCCTAAATGAGTAGTAACTTCAAAGACTGGATGCAGCTTGTTTTCCCCGTAACCTTAGATTAAGTGCCCACTCCATGATAACCCAATGAATTAACACGATAATTTTAATTATCATGTCAAGAAGGGTCTCACATTAAAAGGTCAAAACTCGGAGTCAAGGAACTTAGTTGACCAAGTGATCACAAGAGACAATCGTGCAAAAGAATGAATGCATACTATTTTTTTTTAATTATCTTTTTTTTTGGTGTTTACTGTAATATACAATTATACAGTTATGCAGTCAGTTGTCTGCACACTTGTGCAGTCAACTAGTATCACACAGTCCGAGAGACTTCTTAAGTCAAGAAAATCTCTCGAAATCCAAAGCCTTGGTAAAGATATCAGCAAGTTGATCCGTTGTGCTTACATGTTCTAGAGTAATGATTTTTTGATCAACGAGATATCTAATAAAATGATGCATAATATCTATGTGCTTTTTTAGGAAATGTTGTACCGGATTCTTGGCAATATTCTGGGGACTTAAGCTATCACAAAATACAGTTAAGGTTTCACTTCTAAGACCATAATCCTTGATTATTTGGTTCATCCTCAAAAATTGAGTACAACAAGTAACAACTCCCATATATTTAGTATTAGATGGCCTACGAACCAAGAACCTAACATCTTTCCTTTCAAATTTTACCACTTCCTCTTGCATGACATTGATCCAATTATTAACCTTTAAGTTTTGTGACTCATTCTCATGCTTAAAATTAGCAACGAAACAACAAGAGCTTACCTGATGGTACGCAGATTGCATGCATACCAAACCGGCTAATTCCCGGTAATTTATTCGTTTTTCTCTTGTTTTTATTCCTTCATCCACTCCCTCAATGACCTGGGAAGTTAGATGATCTCCCTGTATCCTTGCAGCAGCATCAGTGCCTCTGCTTTCCTGATCTTCAATGATTTCAGAATCTGAATAGGAATCTGCTGCTGTCTGACCATCTGTCATGGCAGTTGACTGTTCATCTGGTCTGTCAACTGACCTCACAAGTGTTAAATTTGCAGATTTTTTTTGTACTCTTCTGTTCAGATTCATCATTAATCTATTCAGGCTCCCAAGTTCAACCTGTACAATACAATTCTCAACACAATTGACAATAGGATCAGGAGCATTATCAAAAATTGAGTTAAAACATGAATGATTTTCAACCAACTTGTAACAATGATCAGAGGATCTTACACATTTCAAAACACATTTGTTTGAATCATCAAAGACCTCACAGATCTTCTTATCAAACTTGACATGTAGATCATCATCACACAATTGGCTTATGCTAATTAGGTTTGCCTTTAACCCATCAACATGCAAGACATTATGTAAGTTAGGCAAACCATTAACATTCAGCGTACCTTTGCCAATTACCTCACCTTGAGCACCTCCACCAAAATTGACTTTTCCACCTTTAAAGGCTTCATAGTCTTTGAAATGCTCAAGAGAGCCAGTCATGTGGAGGGAGCAGCCACTGTTAAAGTACCATGCTCCTTCTACACTGCTCTTGAAGGAGGTAAACACCACTTGACACTTTAGAGTGTCCTTTCTTACCCATGTGGCTTTTGGAGCAGACTGCTGTTGACTGGGCAGTTGTGTCTCCAACTGTGCCTACAACTGTCCTGTCAGGTGGCCGCTGTTCTTCTCCAAGCCAAGTTCCTGTTTCAACTTGTAACAAAATGGACGTATATGTCCAGGGGAAAAACAATGGTGACACACGTATCTCCTTTTTCTATTTCTTTTGTTTTTGTGAGGAGACACGTGATTAGCATTAAATCTCTCGTTGTTTTTCAAAGTGCTCTAACCTTCCTTAACAAAAATTGGATCTCCATAGCCTAATCCTGATTTTCCTTGATTCCCCATTTTTAGAACTTCATCTAACTTAGCCTTACCATTGTTAAGCTTTGTGAGAGTGTTAGTTTCCTTTTCAAGATCACTTTTATATTTTTCACACTCATTGTCCTTTTTGGTAAGCATGACTTCTAACCTAGATATGGAGTCCTTTTGAGTATCACTTTCACTTGACAACCTCTCATTCTCAGCTTTTAATTTTAGATTGTCAGAGGTGAGTTTTTCATTTACCTTCTTGAACTCTTTGAGTTGTTCCATTCGTTTGGACCATTCTACAAACAACTCAACGTATGTATTGTGTAGGTCCTCATACGTGGCACTATCCTCTTCTCCCTGTGAGGATTGTTCAGATTCTCCTGTAGTTGTAGAATTCAAACATATATACACATCAGTGTCAGTTGTGCAGTCAGTTGACAACACATCTTCACTATCAGACTCACTATCAGAAAGTGAAAACTGTGATGAACGTAAAAATGACAGATTTACTGTCTGATCGTCATCATCAAAATCACTTAGAGTAGCAGACAAACTCATCCCTATCTTTTTGAGTGTATTAGCATGCTAGTTGCCATAGTGTCCAAATCCTAGGCACGCCCTACACTGAATAGATTCAATCAATTTTTGGCATAGATCTTAACATTTTGCTTACGAGTCTAGCATTAGAGATTGATTTCCCTAACACATGTAACTCATTTGCAATATTTATCAATTTAGAAGAAAAATCATTGATGGTTTCATTCTCTTTCATTCTCATAGTTTCAAACACAATCATTAAAACTCTAAACTTGGTCTGTTGACAGTCTATTATGGCTACTACAAGGATCGACTCTCAGTAATGTCGAGAGAAGGCTCTGGTGCCAATTGAAAGAAATATGCAGCTAGGACTGTTCTGGAAAACAACCACTTGACAGGACACTTGTGATCAAAGATGATCACACAAGTGACAGCACAACTGTCCTATCAACTGGCGACGAAAATAGTAAATGCAGCGGAATTTTAAAGAAAAAAATTAAACACTTCAGCAAGAATTACTTGCTGGGAAACTTTCATTAATAAAGAGGTCTTGCTGAATACAAGAGAATGAAAGAAACATACAACGAAAAGATCAAACTATTCTAGATCACTAGAACTCACAAAAACACTCAAACACCTTGAAGTCTTGATGAACAAGAACTTCAAGAACACAAGGACTCTTTCACAAACGAAAATCGCACTCTCTGAATTTCAGAATCCGTGTGAACAATGGTCGTCTCCCTCTGCTTTTATAGCCGCTCCATTCCTTGTTTGATGAGAGACCTACATTCCTAAAATACAAAAGAGATAACTACCAAAGATAAACATTAGTAAGTTAGTCAACTAAATCATAATAATAATAATAATTAACCTAAAATTCACCATTCCTAAGATAAATATTACAATATAACTTAAAGTAAATATTTACAATTTATACATCAGAATCACAAAGATATACAAATAAATGCAAGAGTATTTCATACTCTTTCAGACTTCTAATTGGATACTTAGAGCAGAGTGCATTTGAGATCAGGAAAAGAGATCTAATGTTTGAATTGACTCGTCTTGAACTGGATACTAATTTGAGTTATGTAGAACTCACCTGTATCTTAGTCCTGTTAAGAGCCTGCCCTCGACTTGAGCAGCTTGTGGTCAATATCAGAATACCACCAATCTTGGTACATTAGACAGAATGATTGTTCTTTCTTTATATCCCTGATACTCCCTCCGTTCCAAAATGATAGTCCCATTTCTCGTTTTTGTTTATCGTGAAATGTTAGTCTTATTTCCACAATTAAGGCTTCAAAATCAATGAATTTTCAAAACTTATAATGTAACCTTAAAATGTTTGAAAAGTCAAAATGGACTATCAGATTGAGACATAGGGAGTACATGATTCTTTCATATGTATTGGTCAACTGACATAATCTGTTTTCCATTTGCAGTATACATTTGGGAATCTGGAAATGGATGTTGAAGGAATCACGGATAAAAGGAAGTTGTGTCCTTTGGAAAGGCTGACTAGAGTTGAGTTTAAGAATCTAAACGGGTACTATCAGAGGTGGGAGGAAGGGAAATTCAAGGTGAGGAGGTTTTTTAGTCGATGCGAGAACGGGATTGAGCTGCTAAACGGTTTAAAGTCGTCTCCCTTTCTCAATGTGCAGCAGTTCCGTTTCACTACTTGCCAGCAGCAGTTTGAGACAACTGCAGTTTCTGATTTTATTTAAAAGACTACTTTTATTGCAATATCTCCGTTTTCGTTTGGGAGGTCCTGGATTTGTTTCAAACAACGCATAAGGAGTTCCTGCTTCTTGGATTTGGTCTGATTTCAAACTTATATTGAAATAAACAGATGTAGGGGCTCATATATGCGAAATTAGATGCATCAGAAATATTCATAGGTTGGCTAGCACTGTAGCTGAAAAACCATTACTCTCCCTGTTCTCAAATGAATGCCGAAGCTTCCTCCTATATTCAAGAGAAAATTTGGATATTCATTTTGATAACGAGGGATTACGTCTTATTTTGATGAGTTCATGGACAATAAATTCATTATCCTTTTTTTTTCAGTCACTTTTGAAAAAAAAGTACTCGTCGTCAAGAAATTTTTGTCCTAAAAATGAAGGTATTTTTTTTATGAAAACACTGTCCCTCTTATTTTTGTTCACTAGTCTTTTTACTCTTGCAAAATTAAATATTTGGAAAGAGGGTTGCAATGATATATATATATATATATATATATATATATATATATATATGAATATTGCCACTAATTTATATAATATATAAAGATATTTAGAATATTCTTCTTAATCATTTCTTAACATTTATTTAATTAGAGAACATAGTTGCTGTTGTCAATTGCAAATTATACGCTTTTTCCAAATAGTAGAAAACATTATTTGCAATGGGCAAAAGCAAACCATATTTACCCCCAAAAGACATTTTTGTTATACTAATTTTTTGAACACTTTGTTAGAGACATTATTTCTTCAATGGTAATGATACTGAAAACTTATGAAAAACAAAAACAAATTTCAAGCCAAGAGTTTTCTTAAGCGGCTTTGACCAATAAGTCCCTCGGCAGAATAAAAACGACCAATAAGGACTGGCATTTTGGAAACTCGCCAAAAAGTCCCTGAAATTTTCACATAACCAGATTGCCCCCCTCCCTCACACGCGCATCTTCCAGCGCTAAATTCATCACGTTTTCTCTCCCCTCTCTTCCTCCTACTTTCTCTCTCTCTCTCTCTCTCTCTCTTCCTTTTTTTCCCTTAAAATTTTAAAATGTAATATCTCAAAATTTAGAAATTGAAAAAATAATCTGAGACCACCATTTTAATCGTGTCGTCAAAACGAATCAAATAAGTACACTCAACACATAATTCAAATTTTCGAAATAAAAATCTCATTTTTCACTAGTAAAAATTTGAGACAATCATTTTTCATTTCTCAATTATTTTCACAATTTTATAAAATAAAAATTATATTTTTCACTTGTAAAATCATTTCTCAACTGATTTCTCAGTTGTGTCATTTTTTAATTTTTCACTAGTAAAATCATTTCTCAACTGATTTCACAGTTGTATGATTTATCAATTGTGTGATTTTCACAGTTGTGTCATTTTTTCATTTTTCAGTTGTAGAAACTGATAAATTCATCTCTCAATTTTTCACAATTATTATAATAACCAAGGTTCTAAAAAACGCTAGGCGGTCGCTAGGCGCCACAGTAGGGTCTAGCGCCTAGGCGTGGTCTAATCGGGACTTAGACGGGTCGAGAATTCAGAAATAGTTATAATATCTTAGGCGAGACTTAGGCGTTTCATGAAAGCCTAGCGCCTAGGCGAGGCCTAGGCGGCCTAGACGGGCGACTTTTAGAACACTGATAATAATTGAGACATGTATTTCATAGTTGTTCACACATGAATTTGAATATAATAACTGATACATTCATTTCACTGTTGTTCAAACATACGTTTAAGTTTATTATCTTAGACATTGATTTCACAGTTATGTGATTTCTCAGTTGTCTCATTTCACAGTTGTGTGATTTCACAGTTATGTCATTTTTTTCATTTTTCACTTGTAAAAACTGATAAATTCATCGCTCATTGTTTCACAATTATTATGATAATTGAGAAATTTATTTCACAGTTTTTCACACATGAATTTGAATATAATAACTGAGAGATTCATTACACCGTTGTTCAAACATGAATTTAAATATAACTAGGACATTTGTTTCTCAATTGTTCTCACATTAGTTGAGTACAATAATTGAAAATTCATCTCTCAATTTTTCGCAATTGATACTCATTTTCACATTTATGTATTGTCAAATGCTCTTTAAAAAATTATTAAATAAATTTATTCCGTTGTTTGATGTTAAATATTTAGCGAATAAATGTAAAGTGACATCATGTGTAAATCAATTGATAACTCAATTTTGTAGTTGTTTAAAGTTAAAAAAAAACAAAAAACAAAAAACATATTCTCATATGCACTCTAGACAAATAATAAATTAACTTTTTTTATTATCATTAAAAATTGAATAAATGTTTAATTATGAAAAATGCTTCTACCCACCAAAAAAAAATCAATAAATAAATAAACTTGAGAAATGTGATTTTGTGGTGTTATATACTCCCTCCGTCCCACCACAAGTGAGACTAATTTTCTTTTCAGTCCGTCCCACCACAAGTGAGACTGCCCAAAATAAAAATGTTTTAATATATTTATATTCAACCAACCTCACTATTTAACCCCACTCATTCTCTCTCTTCATTTTCCACCACTCATTTTATTCAACCAACACTACTATTTACCTCACTCATTCGCTCTCTTCATTTTCTACCACACATTCACTAACTTTTTCTTAATTATTGTGCCCCACAAGTTGGTCTCACTTGTGGTGGGACGGAGGGAGTATAAAACAATTCATAAAGGTCACAAGAATGAGGTTAGCATAGTGGTTCAGTCCACCATTTAAGACCAAGAGGCCTTGAGTTCAAACCTTGTTCCAAGAAATATATTTTTAATTATTTGTAGTCATCAAAGGTGGGGGTGGGGAAGGGTGGCACCAGTCGGAGGTGACCGGAGGTCCGACGGTGGCGGCGGCAGAAGGGGGACGGCGGCGGGCGGCTGGTTCCGGCGGTGGGTGGCTGGTGGTGGGCGGCGGCGGTCAGTTTAACTCAAAAATAAAGGAGGTGGTCAAATATGGTCAAAGGTTAGAGGTGTGATAGAATTTTATTTGGGTTGGGGGTATTTTTGCCATTTAAAGTGTGAGGGATTTATTGGTAAAATTATTTTCAACCCAAGGACCCTAAGGTAGAATATGAAATGTTGTGTTTTTATTGACAAATACCACATTTTCCAAGAGACTTATTGGTAATAAAATTCCTTTTCTGAATTGAAAATATCAAAACAGACGATTACAATAGTTTAGAGAGTATTTAAATAACCCTAGAGAAGAAAAAAGAAGTTGGGAGGAAACATCGACATATTGTTGAAATAGGTTTGTGCCTCATGTCTTAAGCCAAAGTTCCCCCTAAATTTTGGTTGGAAGCGTTTAATACCGTTGTTGATCTCTTTGATCGGTTACCCATGCGTCACATAAATTTGTGTCTCCTTATCAAAATTTATTCTTGCGTAAACCAGATTATAAATTTCTCAATTTTTTTGGGTGTTCACGTTTTCCTCATGTTGTCTCTACCAATTGTCACAAACTTATGCCAAAATCAATTCACTGCATTATTATTGTTGTTCATGTTTACTTATAATAATCTCCGTCCCTAGTACTTGTTAAGCACTAGTATAAAGGCTAAATGATCATGGGATGGTCATGTTAGATTTATGGGTACTTGTTTGGAACAAGGTACTGGACATGACCCGCCATATGAGATTTATGTCATGGTCCATGTCGTACATATATCTCATATTAGTTATGTCATTCGAATCCTTAGACATGAAGTCATTATTGTCTTCCACTTGATGAACATTATGTTTGATATATTCAAACGCTACCTTTAACCGGGTATTTATAAAGGGTATGATTGGCATAATCGGATTCACGTAGGGAAGAATAATTAGCTAAATGGATTTGTTCCTCTTCGGAGAGATCTCAAGCTTAGGCCTCTCGTAGGAATGATGTTGATGAAAATGTTCGGCCGGACTCATATGAATTGATTAGATCAATGTCATTTGGATTATCAACATATTAGGAATCGATAAAGTATTGAACAAAAACAAGTTGACCATTTGACCATGACTTGTGGTCAATGAGATCGTGGACAAAGGGATTGTGACATATTCTAAAGGAATGCGAACTTGTATCTAGTTATACTATTTGGGTAGGTATTACGGTTTGCTAGAACCTAATCATATCTTATGGATTCATGTTTGAACCCATTGCCAACTTAGTATAATCCTAGAGGGTCACACACAATAGAACGAATCCTTAAAGGACTATATTGGAAAATTAAGGCTCTCTGATCCTGGTGTGCGACCGCACAAACCAGGCTGGGCGGCCGCACATGTTTGGGCGACCGCACACCTGATTTTGGGCGGCCGCACAGTGAGTCGGGGTAGATTTTCTGATTTAATTAGGAAAAGGATTTTGGACGGGTTTTGACACAAGTTTCCTATTTGGAATAGGCCTAACTTGTATATAAACAGCTAAATTCGGCCAGAACTTAACCCTAGCTTTTGTGCAAGTCTCTAAAGAGTTTGAGAGAGTTTTATTTTGTTCTAAGACATCCTAGATTGAAGAATAAAATAATACACAAAATAATATTCCATATAGTTCATATTAATTGTGAAAACGTTTTTCACAATTTTGGTCTAGCAACCAAGATCAAGTGTTCTTGATATTCGTTCAAGGTGTGGATACCGCTAGAGGGTGAAGCTCATCATCATCAAAGTTCGTGTTCTTACTTGTTCGTGATTAAAGCATCAATTTCTCCACCTAGATCAAAAGACCAAACTCAAAGTCATCAAGGGTTAGTTTTTCTAGTATTCATATTGCAAGTATTTGATTTAATCATATGAACGGATCTATGGGCTTTGGGTTTCATAAAATTTTAAATGTTATTTTCCGCTGCGCATGTTACTCCGAAACCCAACAAAACCAAGTCAATGAAACAATTTATTTTTTTCAGCAAAAGTGGGCGCCCGCCCGCCCTCATCTTGGGCGACCGCCCAAGAGCCCTGTTTTAAAAATTCCTTTTCAGTAGTTTTGGGCGCCCGCCCGGCCCCATTGTGGGCGACCGCCTAAAAACCCTGCTAGGCCAAAATTTGCACACTTTTTACTCCTTTCGTTTCACCGCCCCAAAAGTACAACACTTACACACTTAACGTTTATAGCCTTACTAAGGCTACCAAAATCAGTCCCAAACAATTCTAACACTACTTTGAACCCAACCAAACCACCATACCAAATACTCCCTTTGTCCCAAATTTATAAGTATCACAAATATTATCCAAATCACAAAAATAACAAGTACAAGTATCAAATATAACATATATGTCCCTTTTAACATTTAAAGGGGAATTAGTAACTTACCTATTTCCGGAAAAAATATCGCAGAAATATGTTTTGTTTGGGTAGAAATGACCTACTCAACGCCCTGATCATTTTTTTATAATTAGATTTTAAAAAGGAGTAGTAAATAAAAACATAGAAATTAAAATAGGATGAAACTTACCCTTTTCTTCCTTCCATGGCCACAGAGAGAGAAAGAAATCTTAGTGTGTGTGTGTGTAAATGGCGCAGAGAAAGAAAAGGTGAGATAAGAATGTTATGATATTTTTAGAATTTTCCACTAAAGCCCCTCCACTTTCCTTTTGAGCAAATAACCCCCTAAACTTGCATTTTCACAAAGGGCCCTAAAGTTTCAACTCAATCATTTAACTCTTTTAACCATTATTACTACTAACTAAGTAAATAACAAAAATAATCAAGTAAGATGTGCAAGTCATAAAATATGATGCAACACATAAAATGCACACATAAGTCAAATAAAAAATCCTCAAAAAATATAAAATAAATAGGGACGGGTTTTTGGGGTCGTTACAATCACTCTCCCTTAAAAAAAAATCGCCCCGAATATTAGGGTTTACTTACCTCGACCCTCAAACAACCAATGATATTTTCTTTCCATTCCAATTTCGAAACTTCCAAGTAGATTCTTTCACATTATGATTTCTCTATACAACTCAAGAAAAATGAATACTCTCATTTCTCAATTCTCGAATTCTAGAATCAATCACTTGAACTGAATGCTTCTCCTAAGACCTACTCAATTCAATATCCTCTAAAACTTTAGACATACATGAGAAGAATCATAAACAGATTTGCGTAGCATCGACACATGGAACACATTATAAACCTTGTCAAGAGAAGGAAGTAACACAAGATGATAAGCCCAATATCCAAATCTTCCCAAAATCTCAAACGAAATGATATATTAAGCAAACTCTACGAGAAGTAAAGGTATATCCCACGAATTCTAAGAATCAACTGAACAAGTTCTCAACATGTCCTCAAGAATCTGAATGGTTCTTTCTGACTAACCATCTGTCTGAGGATGAAAACCCGTACTAAATCCCAAAGGCTTGTCATAAATCAACTGATCACTGATATTTTACTTCCAGATTATTCGCAGCTCAAGGACTTAGTTGAATGCTTCGAATTTCTCATGTCAAACAAATCAAATGTAACTCTTCAAATTTATCTCAATACTCTACATTTACTCGGATTCATAATTAAATTGGTCTTGTGTATCTATTCAAGTACCTGTAGTTGAATTCCGTTATGCATGTTGGTTCCACTAAGTGTCGACTACATACTCTGCTACAAAAGTTAAAGTTCCATCACTAGCAACGAACACAATCGTGTTGTCTATCATCGTTCATTCCACTAGAAATTTTTTATAGTTGAAATCATTCAATTGAGTAGAAACTTAAAGCCTTCACAATCACAAAATCATCACATGTCTCGACTCATAAGGACTCCAAGATGTCAATTCATCTAACCTTCCCCCATTTAGTGTTATCAAACATGAACTATAAATCAAGGAATCCTCTAATATATTTATCTTTCTTGAATGATATAACATAATACTCTACTTGCATTGTCTCAAGTGTAGCTTTCCTGAAGAAAACGATTACTTCAACTCTCATGGTCGGTAGACACTTCAAATATGGTTCTACAAAAGTCATTTACTAATGCAATGAATGTATAATCGCAATCAACCTCAAGTTATGGTGAGGATAACTTTGTTCATAAGGAATCAATCTTCTCGAAGCATACATAACTGCCATACAATTCTGAATTGATAAACATCTCAATCAATCTTCAAGGCATCACCATGAACAATGAGTTGATTAGATCCAATATAATGGTAAAACTCGACATATCCATTAGAAAATAGTAACACGGTCATACCCTCTTGACAATTGTAATACTAATCAAATCCACTAAGCAATATAAATGCTGAAGTTGTTATTAACCCTTGTTTCAATAATCAAAACTCATTACACACTTATCAATCCATCGAGGAAGTATATCTTTCTGTGTCAATTAGTTAACAGTGTAACTACCTTAGAAATTCATCAATAAATCTCTAACAATATCATGCCAATCCCAACAAGCCACGTACATACTGTTGCTTTCGTAATTAAACGACCAATATCTATGCCTATATTGAAACTTCCTCAAAATAATATATCCGCTAATAAGAAGACATAATACCTTGATTTCATAACCCGTTGCTTCTCTCAAGCAATCCAATTATGATTACAGATATAATTCAGAATATCCAACAATACCACTGGAGCAATTGTTAATTCAAACAATATAACCACAAATTTATGATGCCCATACCTGGTATGAAAAGCCGTCTTTGAAATATACCCATCTCAAATTTTCAACCGATAATAATCACTTCAAGTCAAACACTGAATAAACCACTGATCTCTGAAGTTGATAAAATATACCCATATAAGATAACAAGTAATGATTCGCTATAGCCATCTGGTTGAGCTCTTAGTATTCAATATACAATCGCAAAGTACCATACCTTTTCATAATAAATAATACTGATGCATCCCACGAAGATATACTAAACGTAATGAATCCCTTGTCAAGAAATATCTCAAGCTGAATCTTCTACTCCTTTAACTCAACCGGTGTTATAGGTATATTAAACTAGATATTAGCACTGTAGCATTGCACTGTAACAACTCAATATAACCCAATTTTCTCCTCAAGTAACATATACTACTTAATAAAGAATATATCTGAGATCTCACAAAGAAAGGTTTAATCCTCCAATTTAGATGTAGACGTTCTACTACCAACCACGTAAACTAAATACCCGGCACAACCTTCTGATAACAATTTTCAGACTTTAATGCATAAATAACATGAATGCCCAACACATATATCTACCATGCTTAATTAAAGCACACTAACATATAAAACTCCACCACAATAATATCAAAATCTTGCTATGGCAAAATAACTAAACCAGCAAGTAAAACATGCTCACGTATATGCACATCACAAGAAGGCAACACCTTATTGGTCATCAAACACTCCCCCATAGGAGTAGACACCTCTAACACATAAGGTAAAGACTCAGAAGACAAATGCAACTGAGAAGCAAAATGCACAGACACATAAGAATGCGAAGAACCAGGGTCTATAACTGCTCGTGCTCTCAAACTAGACACAGAAATCATACCTCCAATCACATTAGCAGAATCGGAGATATGTTGTTGATTGATGGAAATATCACGATCCTGCACTTTAAGCTTCCCTGAAGAATCCATCTTCTGGTCCTGAGAAGACCTGACAACACTTCCCAATGCCTTATTCTTCATTCTTGGACAATCCTTCTGAAAATGACCCAACTGACCACATCTCATACATTTACCTTGCTTCTTCCAACATTTTCTCCTCTAAGTGTCCTTCCCTCCAACAATAACTACATACTCTTTTAACTTGACTTCTGATTTTCTGTGGTCCTTGAGAAGATCCTTTAAGTTACGAAGATGTACCGTGAGATCCTTTATTATCGCCATACTGATATTATGGTTTTGGCTGTCCTCCTTGTCTTGTCACATCTGAGGCTTCAACCTTGCTTTTACGCTCAACTATGTCGTTAATTGTTTTCATTGCAGTTTCAAACATACCTTGGAACATCATTCGAACCTCTTCTCTAACATCACCCTACCCTGAAGGCCTAGACTGATCTCCTTCTGTCCCAACCATTTCAATAAGTACCTGCATAAAACCCTCAATGTTACTCATTCTCTACACAACTACCCTCCTAGGTCACATAGTCATTCTAGACCATCTACAACCTAGCTCTGATACCAATTGTGGCACCCCAGACCTGTGGTCCTACTTGGCCCCACGCTCGGGACACGAGTAGAAGACGTTATAAAACACTTTTAGAAAATTTTTCGAAATGTACTTTCATAAAGTTTAACAAATTCACACTCGAAGTTCAAAGACTTCATTTAACTTTCAAACAAACTTTACAAATAGCTTTCACAACGAAAGTACTTAGCCCGAAGGCTTAAAAACTTTTATACAAATGTACATACACCAACATTATCCAAAATAATGGTGTTACAAAATGATGAAGTCACTGAAAATCTACCCAAAAGGTATTACATCTATGTAATGTAACCTTTACAAAACAAATCCCAACTCTTACCACTTTAACGTCCTCCCGTGCCAAAGTGTCATATCCCCTGGACTCGCCTTTATCTAAAACAGTAAACAAATAAAGGGTGAGAATGAATCTCAGTAAGCTACTAAAATGCAACTACGTTTCATGCTAAAATGATAAGTATAACAAACAATATCATAAGCATCACATAGCACATAGCATGAGAGGCAAATCCAACTCATTATACCACACATACAACGATGTAACACTCACAAGGATACTTAGTCAAGGTTTACCGAAAGAACATTAGCCAAGGTTTACCGAAAGAACATAACCATCTGGGAATACCATTTAAGAAAACCATCTGAGAAAACCATTTGAGCAGCATAATTAGCTGAAGCCGGGATCCCGAAAACCAAACCATAAGAACCAAAGTAACTACGGGGAAATATGACACAAAGTCATAACACAAATGCTCACTCGAGGGAGCTAACTCGTACCATCCAAGGCCAATCTGGACTGGGGAAAATAGGCCCATTGTAAAAGCCTTATAGTGAACTTGGATGTGTGTCACTATAATCCTTCCATCTCCACTCGATTAGAAAAAAGGTCCAGTGGAAAAGCCTTATAGTGAACTTGACTGTGTGCCACTATAATCCTTTCCGCCTCCACTCGATAACACAAAACCAGCTGGACTTTCAAACAAAGCACTATAATAAATACTTGCTTAAACAACAACCGGGGCAATGATTCTAAAGTAGGGAACCAAGTCAAACACATCCCAAGAAGCACACAAAAGAATCACTCATAAGAGTTCCCAATAACATTGACATTTAAGTCGTAAAAACAACCTTGTACACCTATGAAACCAAATCATCATCTACCATTTTAGCTTCCCAAAACACTTATCTAGGCACCCTAGACTAGGACACAAAACCTAGCCCAAGATTGGTCCTAAACCAAGTCAATGAAACAATTTATTTTTTTCAGCAAAAGTGGGCGCCCGCCCGCCCTCATCTTGGGCGACCGCCCAAGAGCCCTGTTTTAAAAATTCCTTTTCAGTAGTTTTGGGCGCCCGCCCGGCCCCATAGTGGGTGACCGCCTAAAAACCCTGCCAGGCCAAAATTTGCACACTTTTTACTCCTTTCGTTTCACCGCCCCAAAAGTACAACACTTACACACTTAACGTTTATAGCCTTACTAAGGCTACCAAAATCAGTCCCAAACAATTCTAACACTACTTTAAACCCAACCAAACCACCATACCAAATACTCCCTTTGTCCCAAAATTACAAGTATCACAAATATTATCCAAATCACAAAAATAACAAGTACAAGTATCAAGTATAACATTTATGACCCTTTTAACATTTAAAGGGGAATTAGTAACTTACCTATTTTCGGAAAAAGTATCGCAGAAATATGTTTTGTTCGGGTAGAAAGGACCTACTCAACGCCCTGATCATTTTTATATAATTAGATTTTAAAAAGGAGTAGTAAATAAAAAGATAGAAATTAAAATAGGATGAAACTTACCCTTTTCTTCCTTCCATGACCACAGAGAGAGAAAGAAATCTTAGTGTGTGTGTGTGTAAATGGCGCAGAGAAAGAAAAGGTGAGATAAGAATGTTATGATATTTTTAGAATTTTCCACTAAAGCCCCTCCACTTTCCTTTTGAGCAAATAACCCCATAAACTTGCATTTTCATAAAGGACCCTAAAGTTTCAACTCAATCATTTGACTCATTTAACCATTATTACTACTAACTAAGTAAATAACACAAATAATCAAGTAAGATGTGTAAGTCATAAAATATGATGCAACACATAAAATGGACACATAAGTCAAATAAAAATTCCCAAAAAATATAAAATAAATAGGGATGGGTTTTTGGGGTCGTTACATACCATCTCTTCATTCACAACGACCGACCACATAGCAGATTTATCACACGATATATCTTCATTGAAAAAAATTAATTTATGCATACTAACTGTTTTCGCAGCGGACAATGCATAGGCTACCATCTCCTCCAAACCATATCGAACTCTACCAAAAACAATGGTAGTCTCCACCTGCTTGTTGGTATCCTCCTCTTGAACTGGAGCTTCAATTGGAGTCGCTTCATCAGACACATCATTGACATCTAAGTCAAGTTCCACCAATTCTTTACCATCTCCGAATAACTCCACCTGTTTATATATCCGTCCTGCAGGACACCTTTTTTCCCGGAGAAGTAGAGCAACATCTCTACATGTCAGGAACTTCGATGCCACCGGATCCCATGACCGGAATCCTTTCACCCCAGTAGTATCGCCCACAAAGGAACATCCTTTGGCCCTTGGTTCCAATTTGTTGTTCACACAAGCATACACGGGTGTAGATACCCCGGGAAACCACAACTTGGCTAGAGCGGTGAATTATCCTAGGATGTCTAACTTGTTTTAGATTGTTTAGAGTCGCCACCTATGTTTTTAAAGGAACATAAGAAAAACCTAGAAATAGCCTAATTTATGTACAAAACCAGAGATTCGGGAGAGAAGGGTTCGGGGGTTAGGTGACGGAGTGGGAAGTACTTAAACACCCACTCCGCCCCGCTTACGCGGGTCTTGCTACTATTGGTGTTCTAATATTTACATGTCCTTCAATTAATTAAATAGAAATGTGCTAACAATTGTGATGAGAAGAAAAGGGGAAATAAAGGGGAAATAAAATAGAATTGTTTTATTTATTTAATGATAAAGATTACATGTAACAAGTAATGTTAAAGAATTATATTAAGAGATGAAGAGAAATTAACATGGTGAATTAAAGTTAAGATTAAAATGTAGGGAGATAACCTTAACTAACTTCAATATGTGAAGTAGTCATGTTGGTCATGTCCCATTAATGGGGATTGCATACATCAAGAAGAAGAAAACAAAGGAAGAAAAAATGGAGTTGTACCTTGAGAAAGAGGACTTGGAACCTTGACTTGAACGTGTTGTTATTGTAATGAAATTGTTGTAGAACAATTTGTTGTATAGAAACTCTTGTTGGAGAATTTGTGTAGAGAATTGTGTATAGTGTAGGTGTAGTGAAAATGTGAGATTAAGGTCCAAAGAGTGTAAAAAGAGTCCAAAATGAGTCCCTTTCTAAGGTAGAAGATGATGGTTTTTATAGGTAAAAAAGAGAGGGAAAGGTTGGAGGGAAATTGGTCAATCCATGTGAGATGGAATTGACCAATAGAAAATAAGATAAATAAAATAATAAATGAAATAAATAAAAGAAAATCAAATAATAATAAAAAGAAATATTTTGTTTTTAATGAAAAGGCTAGAATAAATTATTGGGAGTTTTTGGAACAAAAGGGGGGATGATCTTGGATGTAAAAAGAGGTTATTTTGTAAACTAGGAAAAGGAGGGAAATAAGGTGCAATCCGTTACTGCCAAAGTGGGAAGCGCGCGAGTCCCGCTTTTGGGGCGAGACGCGCGCGCAGCCCGTTAACAGTTCCGAAAGCGCCCGCGGCAAAAAAAGACAGAATGACCCTAAAAGTTAACTCTGTTATGCAGTTTAGTCCAAAACTAACGGAATCAGTTAGGAACTTAACCGAAGTAACAGAAATCAACAAAAATAAGTTAAATAAAAATACTTTGTATGCAATCGGGGTGAGAGGTCCAAGGCGGGGTGTCTACAGAGCCCCTCGGTGACGTGGATTGCGAAGCAAAACGCGTCGACGAAAGTAAAAACACCCGCCGAGGACATCGACAAAGAAAAAGAAAGAAAGCAAAGACTCGATGAAAGCAGTAATTTGAAATTGCTAGGGATAGGGGTGCGCTCCCTGTGTGAGCGTCTTTTGTTGGTAGAGGGGGTGGCATGATCCGTTGGTAAACCTGCCGGCTGAATCCGTTGAGTGAGGCCGTTAGTGAACCTTTGAATGAGGCCGTTAGTGAACCTTGAGGCCGTTAATGAACCCTTGAATGAGGCCGTTAGTGAACCTTTGAGGAGGCCGTTAGTGAACCTTGAGGCCATTAGTGAACCCTTGAAGAGGCCGTTAGTGAACCTTTGAATGAGGCCGTTAGTGAACTTTTGAATGAGGCCGTTAGTGAACCTTTGAGGAGGCCGTTAGTGAACCTTGAGGCCGTTAGTGAACCTTTGAAGAGGCCGTTAGTGAACTTTTGAGGAGGCCGTTAGTGAACCTTTGAAGAGGCCGTTAGTGAACCTTTGAGGAGGCCGTTAGTGAACCTTTGAATGAGGCCGTTAGTGAACCTTTGAGGAGGCCGTTAGTGAACCTTTGAAGAGGCCGTTAGTGAACCTTTGAATGAGGCCGTTAGTGAACCTTCGAGGCCGTTAGTGAACCTTTGTTGTCGAATCCGTTAGTGAAATCCGTTGATGAGGCCGTTAGTGAACCTTCGAGGCCGTTAGTGAACCTTTGTTGACGAATCCGTTAGTGAAATCCGTTGATGAGGCCGTTAGTGAACCTTCGAGGCCGTTAGTGAACCTTTGTTGACGAATCCGTTAGTGAAATCCGTTGATGAGGCCGTTAGTGAACCTTCGAGGCCGTTAGTGAACATTTGACGAATTGCTGCTTTGAAGCCGTGTGCTGTTTGGCGTTGCAGTTGACTTTTGCGGGGATGCGGGCATGGTTGACTTTGGACCATTTTCTGCTTGGGATGAAGTGCCTCGAGTTGCAGATGCTGTTTGACTTCACGGTGGTACCTGTTATGTGCTTTGCAGTTATATGTGCTAGTGCAAGAAGATGCATGAAGTGTGAAATGAAGAGAGAAATTGTGCTCGTGGTGTGATGAGATTTTGGAACACCCTTGCAATGAGAGAGAAGTAAGAATGTAGAGAGTGATCTTGTGTGCGGTGTAATTTTTGAAAGCAGAGATTTGCTTGAGAGAGATGAATGATGTCCATACCTTCACTTACCATTGCCGTTGGATGGATTCGTGATGGTGTGGTAGATGCTTTGGCGGAGAGTGTCGCTGCCTTTGATGATGAATTCGCTGTTGATGGAGTGTCGGTGGGACAGTATTCCGGATGATGGGTTTGTCGTGCCAAAAGGCTGCCTACGTATCCTTTGGAAGGAATCAGACCAGCGTAGTTCAAGGATGACGAAGAACGCTGGGGAAGAAGCTAGGAGCAAAGCAAAGTAAAGCACATACTTTTGCACATAGAAGGAGAAAAAGAAAAAGAAAAATCTTTTTTTTTTTTTTAGATTAGAAAGGAAAGAACATGCACACATGTGAGGAAAAGGTTTTTTTTTTTTTTTTTTTTAGTTCGTGGGTGAACCATTTTAACCATTGTGTGCTTGTGAAGCCAACCCAAGATCAAGTCATGTTCAGTCGAAGTCCGGATTGCCTCGCTTGAATTCTGTTGTCGCCGGTGTTCCCAACGAAGATTGATGTCTAGTCCCAAGAGATTTGTCGATTATGGGGCTTCAAAAGGCTTTTGATGCCGAGATGAGGGGTTGCTGATTGTAAAGCCCCTAGAATGCCTTTGATGCCAAATTTTGAGGGACTTGCATAGCTCCAAGATAAATCAGCTCTTGGCCCATTCAAGTAAATCGCCCTTTGTTGTTGTAGTGAGCAAGCCCCAAGAGGAGATCGTTGATTCCAAGCTTTGAGAGATTGCAAAGCCCTAAGTGTCGTGGGCTTGTAGATGGCGGGATGTGAAGACCTTTCATTGTAAAGCCCCAAATTATCTCGTGATTGGCTCGGCATTGAGAGAGGATGTACCGTTTGGTAGAATTCTTGATAGAGATCTCCTTCTTGCTCTTACTGGGGAGATGAATGGCCTTATTGTGGTCGATACCCAAATGACTGAGGGCTTATGTCAAAAGATGCAGTAATGTCTTGCGGTGCCGTCGAAGTCGCGGAGGATAAGGTCTTGGAGTGATAAAGTCCCAAATGAGTATGTTTGCTTGACTCTTCTTGAGTTGAACTAATGACGGATCTTCGGATGCAACTAGTGCTGTGGCCCAACTTTATCTGAGCTGCACCTTATGCTTTTGATCTTGGAGAAGGGGGTGCTGAATTGCAGAAACATTGGGATTGGCCGTGGCATTTCCCGCTATAACCCTGTTTTGATTAGAGTTTAGCATATTGAATCTTTTTCCTTTTCTCTAAGACTTCCTTCAAAATCTCGCTGTGAGTTCTAACAAAAATCATCAACTTCATTCATAACATCGGAGTCTTCATTTAAAACCAAGAGGCCTTTGACTTGAAGTGTTGAGAGACTTTTGAAGCTTGATCCCTTTCATGGAGCCATAAGACTATTCCACATTGCACTTTCTCGAGTATTGTTGCCCAAAAGACTGTCGGTCGCGAAGCCCTAATACTGCCCTTTGCTTGAATTACTGTAATCCCGTAGCCCAAAAGATTGTAGATTGCGAAGCCCTTGGAGACCTTCGGTGACGAATTGAGGAAGCTTCCAATGTTGCACATGACTTGGCTGGGGATACTGCTGGGGAGTTAATTGCTCTTTACCGAGGGAGCCTTTAAGACTTGACCGTAGCCCCTAGAGTGCCATCATTGATTGCGAGAAAGGTCCATCCTTGATTAGGGGAACGAGCACGGGCACACGCGACAAGAGGGCTTTTTGACATCCCTTTTGGGAGACTTTGAGGATAGTCTCACACATCTTTCTCGAACATAGCCTCTAGGGCGTATTGATTGTCAAGTGAAGCAAAAGAAGTTCTTGTCCTTGAGTCACATAGCCCCTAGGGCGTCACCATTTGTTGAGCAAAGCAAGAGTGACTCATCCTCGTGCGAGGGAACAAACATGAGAGGACATGGCAAGAGCTACTCCATTTCTCGGGAGCCTTTCGCCGTACTTTAGAAGCACATACTTGAAGAAGCTTTGAAAACTGAGACACATGTTGTTGCTATTTGTTTCCCAAGCTAATTGACTAGCTAGGGATTATTTATGCAACCTCGTGCCCTTTTATGATGGGCTCGTTCTCGGATGGGTCTTGGCTACCACGGGCCTTCTTTTCATGAACCCAAAAATGCACACTGCTGGAGAATGATGCCAATAACCCAAAACAACCTTTGATGGTGCCATATCTTGTCGAGCCTTTTGCAATCCCAAAGTTGACTCGGTGGGGAATTGACTTGCTGAGGAGATCCAATGTAGAGCTCGTGCAGTTGTCTTCTTTAGAGGCCGGAGATCTCCATTTCTCTTTCCCTTCTCTCTCTCACTCTCTCATTTTTTTTATGACGCACCCTGTTTTTTGCCTAGACCGCCCTTTCGGGTTTTCAATCTAGCGGGCATCTCTTTTGCGTCTTCATTTTGACTCGATTAATGAGGGAGTGTGCATTGACTTTAGCTGAGGAGATAAGACATGTGATTTTGCGGTGAAAACCTTTTGTCACTAAAGATGAGTGACATTGACTCGACTAGGGAAGTGTCCCTAGTATTGACATGTATTTTTTTTATTGAATTAAATGACTCACGAAGGCAAGTAAGTCATTAAGAGAGAAGATAAGGAAAGCCCCAATTTGATTGCAAGAAATTGGGAGTATGCAGAAAGAATAGAAATCCTTAGACTCGACAAGGAACGCGAAATGATTCCAAATCTAAGAAAGTTGTTCAATCTTTTTGGTGATTAATTCATTGGCAAATGAATCATACAAAAATGTCTTGACAAGTTCGAGATGAAGGCCGATCATTATAACGCGCTAGGGCTAAACATTTCTTCTTTCTTGCATGAGACCGGACCCGAAGGTTGCCTACGTTCCTCTAGTGTAGAGGCTCACCGTAGTTCTTGTGAATTCTCCATTCTTCGGGATGGAATTGTTGCTTCGTCATGTAGCTTCGTCCTCCTATGGTGGATGGAATGATGTTGATCTTGATATGAACTTCTTTGATTGAGGAGGATTTTTTTTTTTTTTTTTTTTTTTTGTGCTCTAACTTTTGCCTAGGTTGATTTGAAGAGTTCAACCTAGCGAGTTTTTTTTTTTTTTTTTAATCCCCCCTTTGAAACATTGCTTGATTTTTCTCCATGGAGTTGCTTCACCTTTGATGTCTTGGCTTTGTCTTCGTCGTTGATGATGTTGCCTTCGTCACAATGTTTAGCCCCTAGGCGTTCAAGTGATGGCCTTCATTCCAAAACTCGTATTGACATCTTTTCATCATTTTGCCAAGAATTGGATTGAACAACTTGGAAGAGTGTATGAGGACAAGAACGACTTTTTATTTGATGATGAGACTTGACTCAAAATTTCACATTAATTGGACAAAGAAAACTTAATGCACACTTAAGAGGACTTTGACTCTTTTTTTTTTTTTTAATTCCTATTACTAGGTAGAGAAAAAGAAACGGAGATTGTTGTTGTAGTCCCCATTGTC
Organism: Campanula takesimana; assembly: GCA_026119855.1. Taxonomy (NCBI): domain Eukaryota; kingdom Viridiplantae; phylum Streptophyta; class Magnoliopsida; order Asterales; family Campanulaceae; genus Campanula; species Campanula takesimana. Next base: position 205,824 of record JAOWBW010000228.1, read on the forward strand.
GTTGTAGTCTCCTTGTGGCATGATTTCTTGTAGAATCCCCATTTCGAAACCAAATCATTCTTCTTTGATGAGTTCTTGCATGTTGGCACGCTCTAAAGGTTGCTCTTCACCCACATTAAATTCCGTTGTCGAACAAATCTTGGATGATGTTTCGAAGAAGGAAGCACCCTTCGGTAGTATGGCCACTATGCTTGTGGTAGCCGCACCATTCACCATGTGCATGATTCTTCGGTATCGTCTTCGGCTTGTACCCCTCCAAAGGCTTGACCTTTCCACTTGCCACCAAAGTTTCAAATGCTTCGGCTTGGGTTACTCCTAGGAGAGGAGTGAAAACTCGGTTGTTGGCGGTACCTTTGTAGCTTTTGAGGGACGGGCCACTTGAGCATGCTTTACCCTTAAACTTTGCCTTGTCGTCGGTGAGCTCTTGCAAACGGGCTTTGAGTTTGGAAACCTCTTCCTCGTGAATTCTTCTTTCATAATCAAGACGGGTCTTGAGTTCGGAAACCTCTTCTTTGTGAATCCTCTTGTCGATATCGAAACGGGCTTGCCACAAATTGTCTTTACGGCGGGCATCCTCGGAAAGTCTATCCATTTGTTCCCCCATGGATCTTATTATGTTGAAGAGTCTTTCATTGGACACGAAGAAGTACCCACCATTGTTGTTGTTGCCGTTGGAAGCCATTGGACCTTTTGAAAGAACACGGTTGATTTTAGGTTGGCCCCACAAATACCTTTTGAGTAAAAATAAATTTAACCCACAAACACGAAAAAGACTCAACCATATAAAGAAAATGACTCTTTTTTTGTTTTTTTTTTATTTACAAAAGTCGGAAGGACGGAGTCCTTTTTGGGGTTTCTAGAAAAAAATAGTGGAATCGTCACACTAGTATATAGACCTTCTCGCGGTCCCATATACTCATCGGATTCCACCACGCTTGTGAGACCTACATGTGTCGGGATTAAACTAAATTAATGTAGTAAGTCATACATGCGGGGACGGATTTTTATTTTCGTCCAAAATAACCACTTTTGGGGACGGGGTTTTATTTCGTCCATTGCAACAAGTTGGCATGTATGATTTGAAGACATTAGTTTAGGGAAATCTCGGCACATGAAAAACCGACTTGGTCACGGAGTGTTAGACCCTAACTAGAATTGTGTGGCTTGTGCTCGGCTTGAATATGAGGCTCAAAGGTCACCACCGGCATGTAGTCTTGAACTACGCCACGGGCTGAGGTTGACCGCTTCGAAAGAGTCAAGGTCGGGTGGAGCTTGAAACTTTCTAGGACGGGCCTCGACGGGTTTGGGGTTGAACATTGTGCGACTCGATAGTGAGCAATTGATAAGAATATGTGCATGTAGTGTGAGGTCTAACAAGTGACAAAATATATATTTTTTTTTCAAAAGAAATAAAAAAAACAAATAAGCACATAATTACAACTTTCGAATCACCCGTGTGACCGATAAAAATAAACAGAAAGTAAAAACTGTTTTGTGCGGGCCCGGTGCCCACACACTGTCAAAACCACTCTGTTCTGTGCACTGTTCTGTTTCTGGAAAATGCTCAGAAGCGCGCGCATTAGGATGCCTACTCGGGAGGCGCGCGCGTTAGACAAAGAGGGGCAGAGGCGCCCGCATCTGGGTAACAACCTGTAAATCAGCGGGTTCAAGGGATTGCCTTGACCCTAAATAAAAATGCTTTCCCCTGCAGAATTTGTTAGCACAGAAACATGGAATGGAAGGACAAGAAGGAAGACGGGCGATTCTGGTAATTGGGGTCGGACGCGCGCGCTTTAGGCCAAGGAGGCCAGAGGCGCGCGCTTCCCACCCTTTTTACCAGAATGCCCAGAAAACAGTAATAAGAATACCAAAAGTTAAGAACGCAAGTTTAACCCTCTAAATCGTCCCCAGCAGAGTCGCCACTGTAGATACCCCGGGAAACCACAACTTGGCTAGAGCGGTGAATTATCCTAGGATGTCTAACTTGTTTTAGATTGTTTAGAGTCGCCACCTATGTTTTTAAAGGAACATAAGAAAAACTTAGAAATAGCCTAATTTATGTACAAAACCAGAGATTCGGGAGAGAAGGGTTCGGGGGTTAGGTGACGGAGTGGGAAGTACTTAAACACCCACTCCGCCCCGCTTACGCGGGTCTTGCTACTATTGGTGTTCTAATATTTACATGTCCTTCAATTAATTAAATAGAAATGTGCTAACAATTGTGATGAGAAGAAAAGGGGAAATAAAGGGAAAATAAAATAGAATTGTTTTATTTATTTAATGATAAAGATTACATGTAACAAGTAATGTTAAAGAATTACATTAAGAGATGAAGAGAAATTAACATGGTGAATTAAAGTTAAGATTAACATGTAGGGAGATAACCTTAACTAACTTCAATATGTGAAGTAGTCATGTTGGTCATGTCCCATTAATGGGGATTGCATACATCAAGAAGAAGAAAACAAAGGAAGAAAATGGAGTTGTACCTTGAGAAAGAGGACTTGGAACCTTGACTTGAAAGTGTTGTTATTGTAATGAAATTGTTGTAGAACAATTTGTTGTATAGAACTCTTGTTGGAGAATTTGTGTAGAGAATTGTGTATAGTGTAGGTGTAGTGAAAATGTGAGATTAAGGTCCAAAGAGTGTAAAAAGAGTCCAAAAAGAGTCTCTTTCTAAGGTAGAAGATGATGGTTTTTATAGGTAAAAAAGAGAGGGAAAGGTTGGAGGGAAATTGGTCAATCCATGTGAGATGGAATTGACCAATAGAAAATAAGATAAATAAAATAATAAATGAAATAAATAAATAAAAGAAAATCAAATAATAATAAAAAGAAATATTTTGTTTTTAATGAAAAGGCTAGAATAAAGGATTGGGAGTTTTTGGAACAAAAGGGGGGATGAACTTGGATGTAAAAAGAGGTTATTTTGTAAACTAGGAAAAGGAGGGAAATAAGGTGCAATCCGTTACTGCCAAAGTGGGAAGCGCGCGAGTCCCGCTTTTGGGGCGAGACGCGCGCGCAGCCCGTTAACAGTTCCGGAAACGCCCGCGGCAGAAAAGTACAGAATGAAAGAATGACCCTAAAAGTTAACTCTGTTATGCAGTTTAGTCCAAAACTAACGGAATCAGTTAGGAACTTAACCGAAGTAACAGAAATCAACAAAAATAAGTTAAATAAAAATACTTTGTATGCAATCGGGGTGAGAGGTCCAAGGCGGGGTGTCTACAACGGGACACCCACAAATATACAATCTTGAGTATTCTCCTAGAGAGCCTGACCACATCTCCAACAGAGCCTTCATCCCAATACCAGAATTTAGAGTACGATTAGCCAAGTGAGCAGTCATCCTAATCGCCTCCACACAAAATTTTGTACCTAACAGTGCTTGTGTCAACAAATACCAAGCCTTTTCTGTCATTCCATTCAAGCCAATGTGACCCAATGTCATGTCCCATGATTGAGTAACCTCTGCCTCAACCATTGACCCCGTTGCAATAGACACATCACCAACAACCGTAGACCCAAGAAGCTTGTACAATGTCCCCCACATTCTTTCCCTTCAATACCACCAAGTCACCTTTAATAGTCGATAGCTCCCCATTTGCAATGGATAAACTATACCCAAGGCTATCCAAAGTGCCTAGAGAAATCAGGTTCTTCTTCAGCTCAGGAACATACCTGACATTCTACAATTTCCGCACCACTCCATCAAACATCTTAACCTTAATAGCCCTAATACCAACAACCTTGCATGCAATATTATTCCCTAAAAAGACTACTCCACTGGCAGACTTATATGAACAAAACCATGCTAGGTTGGGACTAATATGATAAGAACAACCCGAATCCAAAATCCAACTATCATGAATTTCGGTACCCGAATCACAAGCAGTAAGTGCATCACAGTCACTGTCATTACTAGTGTCTTTAAACACCACTCCAGCTTCACCCTTTGTCTTCACGGTTGTATCCTGTTGGTTTGGACAAAACCTTCTAATGTGTCCCTTCTCCTTGCAATCATGACATATCACATTCTTTTACCATTTACTTGAACCGGATTGACCCTTCCTTGACTTTCTGTCGCTTCTAGCTACTAACCCATCACCTTGAGATTCAGCACTTGTTGAGGTCAAGTGCGTCTCAATGACTTCCCATTGTAGTAGAGCGTTCTTGATCTCTTACATAGAGATCTCATCCTTGCCATACAACACTGTCTCTCTAAGGTACATGTATTCCGGAGGTAGAGAACAAAGCAATTTTATCGCCAATTGCTCATCATTAATCACAACATCGACATTGTTCAAGTCCATGACCAAGCCATCAAACTCATCAAGATGCTTTTCCAACGACTCACCTGTTTTGAGTTTACATTCTTCGAGTTTCTTCATCAGCAGCAACCTGTTACTAATGCTCTTGGTCATGTACAATTGCTCAAGCCTAAGCCAAAGCGCCGCCGCAGTCTTCTCGTTCACTACCTCCCTCAATACCTCATCTTTGAGACTCAAGTGTAAGAGAGATAAAGCTTTCTCGTCCATATCATCAAATTGTTCATCCGTCAAGCTTGTCGGTTTCCTCGCCTTCCCAAGCAAAGCCTTGACACAATTTTTACCCACCAAGATTGCTCGCATCTTCACTTGCCATAAACCAAAATTGACCTTGCGATCGAATTTCTCAATTTCGTACTTCCCTGACATCGTTACCAATAAGCAATACAAGATCCACAAACCGGAGCTCTAGATACCAATTGTTAGGATTTAGGTCCCAAACGCAATTGCTTAATTGATAAAGATGAAAGCACAAAATAACAAAATAGTAAGAACGGAACAAAATTGAAAAATAGATGAACACAAGAGATTTAACGTGGTTCACCAACTTGACTACATCCACAGGCGACGGAGAATCAATTCACTATAATCAAGAAGAGTACAAGGAGAATCAAGGTGAAAACATTTCACACAATCTCACAATCTCTCACAATAGTGAATAACCTAGTTTTTTTTATCAATCTCTCTAAAGGATCTATATGAAGTCACAAGAATAGGTCTGGAGGCTTGTTTATATTTATACACAAGATATAAACCCCAACCCTAGAAGAATAGGAGTCCAAATCCTGTCCAAAATATGTTTCCTTTTTGAATCAGGAAACCCAGTCCCGACACCATGTGTGGACGCTCAAAACCACCTGGGCGGTCGTCCAAACATACAGGAACAAATCTGGTACAACTTCAGCCAAACTGGGTGGTCGCCTAACATCATTTGGGCGGTCGCCCACTGCTACAGTCCTCCGTTTTCTTCTTTGTTGCAAGACCAATTCAATTCAAGCCCAAATTGAGAGTCACCCTCAACATATATTCAATATTCATCTAGTGATATTGAATCGGACGATAAGAGCGTGGTGATCGCAGGATCAAGACGATCGTAGTTCGTAGCACAAGCAAAAATCTTCTGCACAACGAGCTTCGGATTTAATCCATAAAGTAATCCGAAAACTCGTAGAGAAACTTATGTGTTTTCCATCAATTGAAAACCGCAAAAACACAAAACCAACTTAAAAAGTAGACGAAAGTAGTGGTTGAAATCCGATAAAAAACGCCGGATCTCGACCACTCTGAATTTGTCTCTCAGTTACAGAAGAAGACGACAAGGAAGTTTGTGGAAGAAGATTTGTAACACAGAGAAAATACATTACATTAAGTTGTCACTAAACTTGTTGGGTAATTATTCACCTTTAAGGTCTTTACAAAGTTTTCATGCCTAGTCAATGTTATACTTCCATGGTAACTTGTAAATTGTAAACTTAGCTTTGAAACTAGTTGATCAATATGAAAATTGTTTGCTAGAATTTTGAAGTATGGTTATTACCGTTAAGTTCCTTGGTCTAACATCTACTTGTTGGAAATCTTAAATTATAACACAAACAAACACACGCACACATTCATGAGGAAACAAATACTGTAAATTGGAGACAATTAATGAAACCGTGTCCCCATTTTACCGGAGATTAATTTTTTTTTATCCATAATCTAGTTAGTTAGTAATTTCTCCATCCCCATGCGTTGAACATAATAAGCGACTCTTCATATCTAATGTCATAATCTTAATTAATCCAAACATTCACTGCTTATCATTATTAATTACCCCAATAGGATCACTATATATATACAGTCAAAGTCAGTGAGTAAATTTCAGAATCATCCATCCACTGATCTCTCGACATTAAAAATTCAAAAACTCATCATCACACATATTAACCTCTAGATATTACCGGCACGGAGATGGGGAAATTTGGTGCTATGATCAGGGCGGTGGCTGTTGTAGGCGTTGCGAGCATTGGCTTTACGTACCTTGGCGTTGTAACGATAGTGGTGGCAGCAATAAAAGCAACCGGGACGATGACTACAGCTATGTCCATTGCTACTGATGTTTTGCTAGCCAAATATATGGAGTGAGGAATGAAAGATGTATTAATAAATCTACTTCAGTTTTTGCATTTCAGTCAATAAATTTTTGCCTCCAAAAAAAAACAGTACAAGCCCCATTGTTTTGTACGTATTCATGTTATATACTCCCTCCGTCCCAAAATGATCTTCTCATTTGCCATTTTTCATTGTCCCAAAAAGTTCTTCACATTTCTACATTTTAGGCTTAAACAAAGCATGGTTAGTGAAGCAAGTGTTCATATCATTAAAAAGTTTGAATAGTCAAACGCGAAATTATATTGATCAGCAAGAAGATATGAATAAATAAATGGCTGTTTTTATGCTGTATGTTTTTTATGATTATAAGTTCATTGTTCGTATTTCACTTTTTGAATAGCTATGTAACAGCATGAAATTAATTATAACTATAGTGCATATTGTCATTCATTCTATTCTATGGTGGCACACTATTAAAAATGGCACTAGACATGCAGAGACAACGTAGTCATGTAAGGGCAAGGGGTGTCACTTTAATTTGAAACTCCCCCCCTCCCTGAATTTTAAAGAACTATCCATAAGCTCCCTTAAAGATTATTAGCAATACATACACTAGCAACTGTGACCCCTTTGAATTTAGTAAATTTCTAAACAACTCCCTTCTATTCTCGTTGTTCGCATTCAATCTCCATCGTGAGAGCTGTTGTTTTCTCTCCTTTGTGAGAGCCTATATTCTTTTGTTTTTGTTTGATATTTTTTCATGTTAGAATGACAATCATACTTGCATTTCGCATAATAAAGTGGATGCCAATCATCTTACTGCACAACGATGGTTCGCAAATTTTGAAATATCTGGTGGCCGTTTAGTCATCAACACGAATTCTGCATATCAAGGGCTCAGCGCAAAATATTACAAGAAGGGAGATCTTTTAAATGCTGGATTGAGGCAGTGTCCAAGTTTGACTTGAAGTGGAATTCGTACATCTCAAGATTTAGATAAAAAAATACCTTTGTTGTATGTTAAGAAATATAACCGCTATTATTATTCGGGGTGAGACTCCAGTTTTGTGCAGTGTCATCTCTTTTTAAATTGTGAATAAAATTGAATTATCGTTTTCTAAAAAAAAAAAAAAAAACAAATAGTGTATTGTAAGGTCTTAAGTTAAAATTTACCCTCATTAAAGAGATCGTGGATTAGGGGTGATCATACTCCGGTTTGGTCCATTTTTTTTATTAAAAAAAATCATGGAATTAAGACCCGGACCAATATATCGGTTCTATAGAAATTTAGAACCGGAACCAGACCAATAGATTTGAGAACCATCACACTGGTTCTTGTTTCATTGGTCCGATTCTGGTCTGGTTCTAGTGGTTCATTATATAAATTAAATTAATATTTTACAATTGAAAACATAAATTAAATTAATTCAACTATCAATTTCAACCCTAAGAAAGAAAACTCTGATAGTAGTCCAAAAGAAAAATACAACAATCAAAAATATATATTTAAGGGAAGAACTAATATAGAGCAAATTTAGTTTTTTTAATTCAATACATAATATATATTATATTTATAATAAATACAATATGTACTATATAGTGTAAAATGTGGGTATATATGCATGTATGTATGAATAATATATTATTGGTCTGGTCCGGTCCAACCCGCAGCTAAAATTGCTAAGAATCAGGACCAGACCAATATACCGGTTCTGAAAAATTTGGAATCAGGACCGAACCATTAACATTGGTCTGGTTCAGTTTTGACTGGTTTGGTCCAGTTCTATTGGTCCGATCCGGTTTTAAATTTTTTCACCCCTACCGTGAATATCAATCTTCTTTTTTTATTACTTTCCATTTTGACTTGGTTACTATATGAAGGTTTTAGTTAGTGAATTACTTCGTATCCCCAAAAATGTTTTATAATAATGTCACATAGTTTTTTTTTTTTTTTTTTTTACGACATCCACGCCAGAAGTAAGCGAGGAGAGAGATCGAACACTAGCGCTCACCGAAGGTGAGGCTTGGCTTTATCACTGAGCAACTCATTTGGGGACTAATGTCACATATTTCTAAATTATCAATTATAGTGTTATTTTAATAAGATTTAAGCACAAAAATGTGTTTGATAAAAATGTATACATCGGTGAGCGCTAGGGTTCGATCCCTCAACTCGCTCCTAATGGCGTGGACGTCGTAAAAAAAAAAAAAAAAAACTTAGACTTGTGAAATTGGACAGTTTTTATGGGAGGGACAGCATAACATTTTTTAAAAATTTTTTAACTTGACTTGTTGCTTCATTAATATTTTCAAATCTCAAAAAACTAGTCTCACTTTTCTTTATAGTTAATCTCATTTTTAAAAGTACTAGTAACAATTTAAAATTTAATGCACTTTTAATACTCCTCTGTCTCAGAAAGATAGTCTCATTTTGACTTTTATGGTCAACTAAAAAGAACTTTGATCAAGCATTAGTGTCAATCTAATGATCACAATAAAATTTTAAAAATTGTTATTGATTAATCACTTAACGATTTGTCGATTACAATTTTTACAAATTCACTAGAATGAGTAGATCAACATTAACGTTTGGTCAAAGTTCATCTATGTTGACCATAAAAATTCAATATGATATGAGACTATCTTTCTGGGACAGAGGGAGTAAGATACAAACTTAACACTCTTGGCTTGATCAGTGGTATTTTATATAAATATCTTGACCTCCTGACTTTGGTTACTGGCCACGTCTCTACATGCAGTGCCACGGAGTGAAAGAAAAGTCACTGATGATTAAATATGGAATATTAAAGCCTAAAGTAAAAAAAGAAAATGTTAAATGAAAAAAGCTCAATCAAAAGTTTTAAAACTATATTAACAAAAAAGCCCAAACAAGAAAAATGTTGAAGGAAGAAAGAAATAAAGAAAAAAAAACATGGCCAAGATTCAAACATGAGTTGTTTGTAGCACTAAAACTTAACACTCGACATTTTCAATAATACAAATTAATCTCATACAACAATTATCCAACGCTTATTATATATAGATAAATTATAAATTTGAGGCCCTAAAAGTACGTAAATTATCGGTGGCCCTAAGCGGCAGCTTTCATCACATACCCTCACGATCGGACCTGCCCAAAATGTCAAGCTATTGTATATAAGGAGTGACCGAGCATGTTAAACCGTCAAAATGTTAAAACCGTCAAAATGTTAGTGCACATGGTCTGACACGCGATCAAACTAGAGATTTAATGGATGTATTGGAGATTTTAACTTATAAACTGAAGTTTCAACGAGCTATTAACATCAATTATATTTTCTATAGGAAAAAAAATTAACAAAAATTGATTTTTCATAAGCCTTAATTTTTATTTATTCTTGAGTAATGGTGTTTACTCCTTAGATATGAAATCAATCAACGTGTTGGAAATCTTAAAAGAGTCAGTCTTACGAAAAACTGTTTTACACTAAGAGCATCCACAATAGTAGAGCTCTTTCAAAGAGTTTTTTTGTGATTTCAATGTGCCACATCATATTCAAGTCAACAAATAAAAAGCCAAAGCTTTTTCTACAATGATAGAGCTTTTTCACCAACTTTTTTATGCCCCCACATTCAACATTAAAATTATCATTAAACAGTTAAATACTAAAAATAATTAATAAAATAAAAGATAAAAATGAAGATGAGAATAGAGGCTGGCTATGCATTATTCTTGAAGAACAGTGCCTTCTATACTAGTATTGATCATCATTTTGAGGCGAAAAGAGATTTTTTATTTTTTTTTTATCCATATTTTGGAGCAATTTGCATGCTGTTATGATTTACATGAATGCTTAATGTATCTATATATACACATTTGAACTATCCATAGAAGAAAATGAAGAAAGCCAAGAGACATTGTATTTTAAATTGTAACGTTCACCAATAGTTGAATACATTCTGAGGACAACAGTAATATTTTTGTTGTTGAAAAATCATTTTCTAAAAATAAAAGGAATATAAAAATAAAAACTATTGTTTGATATTTAATGACCAACATGGGAAAGTGGTGAAAATTAATGTAAAGAGCTCTTTTTGGAAGGAGTTGGTTTTTAGGAAGGAACTTTTTAGGTTTCTCCACAATGGGAAAAAGCTTTAAGGAGCTTTTTCATAGAAATAAAAGGCTCTAACAAAACCTCCCATTGTGGATGCTCTAAGAGATGTGTAAAACCTGTTTTACATTAATAGATTATTGAAAGGCCATGTTTGACTTGATAAACAGATGGTTAAAGCTAGACAGCTAACACTACAGGTTAGCTGTTTGATAAGAGAGAAAAATAAATGTGCAGCGGAAATTTTAAATAGAAGATAAATAAAAGGACATTGTGTAATATGTGTGTAAGTGTGGAGACAAGAATTGTACACATTATTTTCAAGTGGTTCAGAGGCAAAACCCTTCTCTTACATTCACCCCCACTGTTAGCAACAATGAGATCAATTCACTATAATATTCTCTTCTTTCAAGAGTTACAAGAATTGATAAGGCAAGTTCATTTGAACTTCCTCTACTTAATTGACTTCTCAATTAAGGTTGATTCTTCCAAAGCTATAAAAAGAAAAATAAAAGATCACAATAGTTTTTACAAATGACTGGAGTGGGTAAAGTGTTGGAACTTGGTGCTTTGATTTGCACTGGTTGTAGATGGGATACGGGTTGGGTTGAATAAATAAAATGGGGTGTGTAAAGGGGTACTAGACAACATGCCAGAAAGCTCCTTTATATAGGGAAGGCATATATCCGTTGGGGAACAGGGTGCAGAGGAGTAAATGAGTCTTTGACTGGCACTTGGTCAAGCTTTGACTGACACATGTCAATTTTAGGATGTGAAGCTTCATGGCTGATGTATATTTCTTGTGCAGACCTTCATTCAATGATTGGAGTTAATTTTCCAATCATTGGAGCAATCATTCTTTTCAAGGTTTTGATCAAATGAGTCTTAGCTATCAGAATGAATTGGTTTGAGCTTGTCTTAGCTGTTAGGGTTTCAACATTTTACTCTTGAAGGTTTGTTGAAGGATTGGCCTTGCATATTGAATGAGAGTGCTTGAATATTTGAATGGATGGTCTCTCTATATATTACAACTTGATGGAGAGATTGGTTTGAGCTTTGCTATCAGTTGACAAAAGGGATGCATGTGCTCAGGTCTTGATGTAATGGTTTTTGAGATTGATTATTCCTTTATCAAAACTTTATTTACTAATCTGTCCGTCCCAAAATACTTGTAGTTTAAGGGGTTGAAGTTTGTCCCAAAATGTTTGTAGTTTTGCTTTTATCTAGATATTTTAGGTATTGTTTGTCAAATATATCCTAATTTATGATGGTAGTTGTCATTGTAAAAGCATTTAATTTTCTTGGTACTTGAAATATTTCAAGGGTAATTTAGTCCATTAGACATGCATTAATTGTTTTCCTTAGTTTGTGTGAAAATTCTAGAAGTACAAGTATTTTGGGGAGTATGATTAATGCATGATTAAGCATAGTAGGGACTAACAATTATGTTTTACATTAAGAGATAAAAAAAAAATACACTAAAGCGAATACTCCATTCGTTTCATAATACATGACGTTTTAGGAGCAATTTTTTGTTCCAAAATATTTGACGTTTTACTATTACCAAGAAAGAACTACTCTTGTTTACCTATTATACCCTTATTCATTAATTGTGAACTATTTCTTGTATAAGCATTTAAATGCCTAGGTAATTGGATATTTTTAGGTGCGCATATGTCTTTTTAATATGTATTAATTGCATTTCTTAATATGTGTGAAAAAGTCTAAAACGACATGTATTATACAACGGAAGGAGTATAAAACAAGTTTTTCTCGAGATTTTCACATCTTAAAACACATGTAACACTCGCACACATTCATGAGAACACATAAATTCGAGACAATCAATTAATGAATCCGTGTCCCCATTTTAACGGAGAATTATCCATAATTTAATTATTACGATAAATTTCTTCATCCCCATACGTTGAACACACTGTAATACGCGACTGTTGAAATCTAAAGTCATGAACTTCACCCAAACATTAAATTTACACACCACATTACTACTACAACTCTCCCCAATACAATCACTATATATATTAACAAAATTTTAAGTGCCCCATTCCACTCCACTCCACCCCTCAACATTACAAATTGCACCACTCATTCTCAAATACTAACTGTAAATTGTTAACAAGAATTTGGGATGGGAAAATTTGGTGCTATGATCAGAGCGATGGCGGTGGTCGGGGTCGGGAGCATCGGTTTTACTTACCTTGGTATGGTGGCATTACTGGTGGTGGTTATCAAAGCAGCGCGGGACGTTGACTACTGTGTTGACCATTTCATCTGACAAATGGGGAACTGAATAATGATCGAAGACGATCGGTGAATAATAAGTCTACATTATTTCATTTCATCAGTCTTTAGTTTTGCCTCAATCGTACAGTAACAAGGAGTATGTATGTAGCATTTTGTTTTCGGAATCGTGTTCTTCTTATCTGTCCCCTGTCAATCTGTGATGGATAATATTTATAATTTAATCATGAAGATATTTATTAATTTTTATGTATTAGTTCATTATTAGCATTTGCCCCTTTGATAGCGATATGATCATTGTTTTGGTCAAATTTTGTAATCTAACTTGAAGAAATGTAATTGCGTACAATGGAATGAAATTGCAAAGGATTCAAGAAAGAGTAGACACGATAATTAACGAGGAAAGCCCTTGAACAACTTGTTCGCCGGCATAAAACCTCAAAGATGATATTTTATTAGTAACGGTGATGAGGAATACAATGATCAAGAATAAGAGCTAAGAAATTTAGTAATAGTGTGTATGTGCATTACAAATTGAGTGTCACTATTTATACTAAAATGAGAGTTCGTAAACTAAGCAGTAGAGCCACAATTCTCGGGAAGTTAGTTGAAGATTATCTTCAGCCGTTTGTGATGATAAGAAGGTCTTCAATGTTTGACTAAGTCTTTAATTAGGTCACGTCGTGTTTTGCAATTCGTGTGATTGTTCGCTGAAGAATAGGTATAACTTTACCTGAAAAATAGGAAGAGATTACCCTGCAAAACAAACATGTGATTAATCAAGTTGCTGATGTCAGGATGCAAGATGTCTATGCAGGTTGATGGCTTCAAGATGTCAGAGCGGATTTTTATCCCCAAACAATTGCCCCTGATATTTGAATTTAAAAAGAAGAAAGAAAGAAGGAGTTTTAAAATCAAAAGTCACAAAACCGCTGGCAACCACCCTAGCGTCGGATGGAAATATGGGACAAGGCAGTTAATAGTCTAATAGGTCTATAACTCCTTCTAGGAGTCTATAACCGTCAGGTTCCTTTAAAAAGGTGCGCTCTCCCAACTTCTTCTCTTTGCAAAGAAAAAAGCTTTTTCAAGATTTTCCAGATTCCTTCATCAATTCTCTGTGGTGAGTTTCTTCTTATCTTTTCTTAAATTCTCGTATTTTGTTTAGGATGGCGGTAGCTTTCCTGTAGGTTTCACTTGCTTAGGATTACTAGACCACCCTGATGACGAAAGATGTTACACCTGCTGATGTTGAAGATTTGAAGAAGTATTTTCCAAAAGACGCCGAATTTCTAAAGCCCAACGCCCTCATGACTTCTGATTGTATGTCCAAAGAGTGGATTGGGTTCTTGGAGTATCCTTTCTTAATTGGTCTCACATTCCCTTTTCCCCCTTCAATTGCTCGCTTTTTCAAGGTTATTGGCTTGGCTTTCACCCAGTTGATGCCAGTTGGGTGGAGAAATTTGATAACTTTGGAAAGGTTGAGTGCGGATACGGGTATAAAGGTTGATTTGGAGGAATTATGTTTTTGCTATGACCTGAGGACACATGGAAGCAAAAGGTTTGGTTTTAGGGTTAAGACTAAGGCTAATAGTTTAGTCACTGAATCAACTGATAAGGATAAAAAGTGGAAGAATAGATTCTTCTACGTGAAGAGGTCTAGTCTGGAGGGTGTTGAAGGTTTTAACTCATTCTGGATGGAGGAAGGTATTGTTTTTCTGATTTTGCAGGTTTCAGGATTTGAGATTTTTTAACTTGGTTTTATTCTGCAGTTTCAAAGTTGGATGAGTTGTTTCCGAGGCGCAAGGATACCTTGATTGTGGTCGAAGAAATTTATGGGTTGTCTCCCAAAAAGCGTAGATTTATACGTCCTGTTTCGTTGATTGATCAAGGGGAAGTTGAAGAAGAGAAGAGTTCCAGTAAAACTCTACAAGTTGATCCAGGGATGTCGTCTGGTGAGAAATTTATTCTTTCTTATATTTGGGCTGACATAAGTTATTCATGCTAATTTTGTGTTGTGATCTTCCTGTAGCTACTCCTTCATAAGTGAGCCTGGGTGGTGTTAGCAATCTGATTGCCAGGTTCAAGAAGCCAAAAGGTGAGGACACGAAGTCTGCAATCCCTAAGCCTGAGAGTTATAAACCAAAGTTGGTGATCGGGGACATAGTGGATTTTTAGAAGAGGAAGGCTGACATTGTTTATCTGGATGCCTCGGAACCCTTCGAGAAAAAACTAGTGCGAAAGGTGAATCTGGTTGTCTTACTTACGAAAAGAGGTTTAATATTCATTGCCCGTATTGAGTACTTCATTTTGCAAACTGCAGATTCAGGATACTACAAATATGATGTCTAGTGAAGTTCAGCTTTGGAGAGGAAAGGCAGAGGTGTCCTATCAGGCCAAGCTTGATGCTGAGGAAAATCTTCTTGATATGCAGAGAGAGAGAGATTCTAAAATTGTTGCTATGGATGGGGAGATCAAGAAGAAGGAAGAAGAAATCAGACAGTGGGTGATGAAAGTAGCTGAGATGAACAAATTGAACAGGGAAGGAATGATGGCTCTAGAGGAACGGTTGACCAGGGAAGCGGGCAAGATGGTGTTCGAGGCTAGAATCCAGATGATTGAGGAGTATCAAGCTGGGAAGCATACGAAATGGAATCTTGATGATGAACATGATGCCTTAAGAGGAATTAAGGATGAGGAAGCTGGAGAAGTTAGTTCTAAGCCCCAGGATGTTGGTGCTGTTGAGCAAGTGGGTGATAATCAAGATACTAAAGAAGAGTATGCTTGAGAGGTAAGTTATTTCGTAATTCCTGCAAGATGTTAGTTCTCAAAACAATTTGTTTTAAGTTTTTGGTTTCAAAATAGAGGGGGTGTCCTCTAAGACAATTAGATAACTTTAGGATGTAATTTGGTTTTTTGGACAAGTTCCAAGTTGTACTGTGGTCCGCTCATGTCTTGTGATAGCATGGGTTGGATCTTTTGAATGCTTTGTTAAAATAGTTCAGTATGTTTGAACTTTCTTTTGAATTTTGGTTGTAAAAATGATTGAATTTCTAAGTATAACTTGGTGATGCAACATTTTGGTAATGTAGGAAAAAAATAGAATAGAAAAGCAACTTGTTGAAGTTGTCTTTTTATTATGCAAGATGTAACATGTTGAAGCTAGTAGTATGAATGAAAAGATGCTTTAATCTTTAAACTTTTGTATTTGGTAACATATTGATGTTACAACCATTTGTAAATAACTTTAGTTCACAAATTGTATAAGTGCAAGATGGTATTCAATATGTAATAAATACACTGGCCAACTTACGACTTAAACAAATGTGAAAAACGTGCGCACGGGCGAAGGTGTATGAACCTTAAACTTAAGAAAGATGTATAATCTTTAAACATTTGAAAGGCGAAAACCTTTAAAACCTGAGTACGAACCTTAGGACAAGATGCAAAAGATTAAAAGTGCTTACTTGAACACTTGAACAGGTTAAACTTTCATCCAGTATTTCGTCAGCAAGTTGACCACTTTCATCTTGAACAACTCAAGTTGTTAATCTTAGCAAGTCGTTTGAACATGTTGATCATGTTGACCTAAATTAGAATTTTGAATAACCTTGCAAAACAAACACATGTTAGGGGTGGGTGTTAGCTTAGCTAACACTCCTCCAATGCTTAAGTCAGTAAGTGTTCAATAAAGATAAATAAATTGAAATAACAAAATTATAATAAAGCTTTAATCAAATCATACCTGGTTGTCGGAATTGAATGGACAAGCTACAACTTACATATAATATGCTTTAAGATGGATTTCATTCCAACTTCTTGGTATTCTAGTGTCATCCAAGGTAGAGAGCCAATATGCACCCTTACCAGCTTCTGTGTCAACTAGGTAGGGACATTCTCACTTGGCTGCAAGTTTGCCTGCATTCAGTTCCCTTGTGTTCTGAAAAACTTTCCTAAGCACCATGTCTCCAACTTGAAATCTTCTAATGCGTACATTCTTGTTGTAAGACTTGGCAATTCTCTGCTGATAGGTTGCCATCCTGATCTTAGTTAAATCTCTAAGTTCGTCAATAGTGTCAAGATCTTCTGCAAGTATAATCTGGTTGTCCTCCGGAGTTATCAAGCCATATCTTGCCGTTGGGATGGAAAACTCTACTGGAATTACAGCTTCAGATCCATAAACTAAGGAAAAAGGAGTTTTCCCGGTTGCATTCTTAGGAGTTGTCCTATCTGCCCATAACACCAGCGGCAATTCTTCAGCCCATCTTCCTTTCTTTTTATCAAAACGTTTCTTCAGGTTGTTCACAATCAACTTGTTGCTTGATTCTGCTTGACCATTAGCTTGAGGATGTACTGGTGTAGACATAATCAACTTGATTCCCCATTTTGTACAGAAATCTTGAGTCTTCTTGCTGATGAACTGAGAACCATTATCACAAATAATTTCTGAAGGAACTCCAAACCTGCTGATGATGTTTCTTTTCAAGAACGAAATCACTTCTGTATCTCTAACTTGAACAAAGGCTTCAGATTCTATCCATTTTGATAAGTAATCAGTTATGGCTATCATAAACACTTTGCCCCCAGGTGCCTTAGGAAACTTTCCAACAATATCCATTCCCAACTTCATGAAGGGCCAAGGTGATAGTATAGGATGAAGAGGTTCAGCAGGTTGGTGCAGGATGTTGCTATGTCTCTGACAAGCATCACATTTCTGAACATAGCTTATTGCATCCTGGCGCATGGTTAGCCAATAGTACCCTATTCTCAATGCCTTGGAAGATAATGACTTGCCCCCAGCATGATTGCCACATTCACCATCATGTAGCTCTCTTAAGACTTGTTCAGCCTGTTGGCGCTCTAGGCATCTCATATACAAACCTGTAAATGACTTACGAAACAATACATTATCAATTAATATAAATCTTGATACCTTTATCCTGAAAGCTTTTGCATTTTTGACACCTTGTGGCATTGTTCCATCCTGCAGAAATTTTATTATGGGCAGTGTCCAAGATGTCTCTTCATTCGAGGAGCTGGTTGATGAATTAGGTTGGTCATCGACTTGGTTCGTTTCAGGTTGTCTATTGCAGGATGCAGGATGTGAATTATAGGTATAGCGTTGTTCAACATGCTCCTGCAACTTGATCCTAGGTTGGCCAATGCGTCGGCTTCAGCATTTTCTTCCCTTGGGATTTGTTGAAAAGTAAATTCTTCAAATTGTCCAGCGAATGATTTAACATGCTGCAAATAACTTGACATCCTGCTGTGCTTAGCTGTATAAGATCCATTGAAGTGGTTAACCAACAACAAGGAATCACTATAAACATTGAGGAATTTAACATTCAGATTTAAAGCAGTAATCAAACCCATAATGAGGGCCTCATATTCAGCCTCATTATTAGTCGCCTTGAACTCACAAGCCACAGCTTTAGGAATCAGGTCTCCTTGGGGCGATCTCAAGACTATGCCCCACAGCTTTAGGAATCAGGTCTCCTTGGGGCGATCTCAAGACTATGCCCAAACCTGTACCCCTGGTATTTGATGCTCCATCTGTATAAAGCGTCCAAAATCTAGGAGAATTTGAACCTTAAAGTTGTTGGACTTCGAGTTCAACTTCAGGTTGTAGGTTGGGACTGAAATTTGCCACAAAGTCAGCTAAGGCTTGTAACTTGATTGCAGTCCTTGCCTCATACTGGATATCATATGTACTAAGTTTCACAGACCATTTGGTCATCCTGCCAGACATCTTAGGTTTTCTTATCACGTTCCTGATAGGATAGTTAGTCCTCACAATAATAGGATGAACTTCAAAATAATGGCGTAATTTAATAGAAGCAGATATCAAAGCAAGAACAAGTTTCTCAAGATGGGAGTACCTGGTTTCTGCATCTAGAAGAGACTTACTTACATGATATACGAGAAGTTGTGTACCATCTTGTTCTCTTGCCAAGACCGCGCTGACTGCATTTTTTGAAACTGAGAGATACAGGTACAAAGCTTCACCTACTTCTGGTTTGGAAAGTAGGGGTGGAGTTGCAAGATATTCTTTAAGCTGGTTGAAGGCTACCTCATGTTCTTCCGTCCACTGGAACAACTTGTTTTTCCTCAATACGTCATAGAACAACTTGCATCTGTCAGACGACTTAAAGATGAACTGGTTAGGGCAGCAACTTTGCCTATGAGCCTTTGCACTTCTTTAATACTCTTTGGAGATTCTAAGTTGATGATGGCTGTGAGAGCCCGCGCCCGTACCCGCGTGAGGATCCGTGCGAAACGCGGCTGGAATCCGCTCGGTTTCTCAAAATGGTTTCCCTACTTTGGTTTTGAAAAAAGAAGAGTCGCCACCTCATTTTATTTAGGAAAATAGAGATAAAACCTTTTTGATTGAAAAGTGGGTTCGGGGGCTATGTTACGAGAGGAGAAGGTGTTAGGCACTCCGCTCGCCCTTTCGGTCTCTAGCATGCTTCCGCCTACGCTTGATTTTAGTTTGCCTTTTGAAAATGTGTTTTATGTCCTAACTTATAAAAAACGTGTATGTTTATGTACAGGGGAGTCTCCTAGTCTAGGCACGTTTGTTTTAATTCGCAACCGGGAATCGGTTTGGGTGGATTCCCGATTGGTTTTGAAAAAAGGTTTGAATCATATATACAAGTATGAGCAATTAAAGGGGAAGGGGGAATATTGTACAAATAATACATATATACAAAAAATGGGGATAAATCCCATGAAAAGAATATCCGAGTGAAAGATTGATCCTCCAGGTTCACGGGGCTGCTGTGGGTCGCCATGGATTGTACCTGTGAAACACCTATCCAAAAAGAGATCTAAAGCTTGGGGTTCACTCCCAAGATGTTAGATAACATGTATGAATTTTGGTTGGATTTATTGATAAATATTTCATGCTTAACTCATGCCAAAAACATTAACATAAAATCAGCCCAGCACAGCAAAGCATTGCATATCAGATTTTGACGGACAATTTACACTATCATAACCTATGAGTCTGAGAAAACTCAAAACATGAAACTTGAATATCACATATTGAATATTATTTACCCAAAACAGTTCGTGAATAAAACGAGTTTAAGTGCATCAAAAGGCCTCTGACATTTTCATGTCAGAATCTGGAAATGTTAGTCTGAGAGAAGACACTTGATTTATAAAATGGAAAGGGGCCTTTCCTTAGGTCATAAAATTATTTCAAGAACATGAACATATTTATTAGTCTTTTGAGAACAAATTTCATGTTTTGAGTTAGATCTAGAAATGAAGGTAAGATAGAGTAAAAAGCACATCAAAAGGCTTGATGCAAACAGAACATACTGGACAGTTTAAACATGGCATGAAGATAGGTATCAAAACATGGCATAAACTTGGAATAAACCCATGAAACTTGGGTAAATCGTTTATATATGTGTTATTAACGTTATCATGCATCTATTTATGAACAAACAAGAGCAAAAATGAGAACAATCATGAAAGAAGAGCAAGGAGGCAGATTATGCACAAGCTGGGTAAGGGAGCCATATCTTGCATGGATTTAAGATTTGAGCTATGAAATCAACACCAAAATAAACTTAAAACATATATGTACATATTAGAACAGATATATGAACATTTATCATATATTAAACATGTTTATTTACAAAGTTAAAACATAGATTACATATGTAGCAAGGGAGACCTAGTCATTAGTTGACTAGGTTCCCACAAATTCATATAAAACTTACATGTTTTAAGTCTATGATTTACAAGAAGTAAACTTACCTAGATTAGGGGGGTGGTGTGCTTCCTTTGCTTCCAAGGGAAGGCTTCTTTTTGTTTGTTTTGATTGAAGTTGTTGTTGTGGTTGTTGTGGTTGTTGTTGTTGTTGTTGTTGTTGTTGCTTGTTGTTGTTGTTGCTTGAGATTTGAAGGGGTTGTTTGAGGTGTTTGGGTGGTGGTTTAGTAGTGGAGATGTGGTGGAGGAGTGGTGGTAGTGGTGGTGGAATGGTGGTAGTAAGAGCAAGAGTGAAAGTGTATGGAGGGAGTGTGTAGTGTAATGTATGTGTTGAATGAGTCCTCCCTTTCTTGGATCAACATAGGAAGTATATGGAGGAGGGAGGTGATATTTCTTGGACCAAAATGCCCCTAGAGTAGGGGTAGTATGGGGGGTGAGTTGATGGCCCGAAAATCATGGAAAAGGTGTGGAAAAATTGGCCAAAGCATGGGTGATGGGAGGTGAAGATGATGGGAAAGATGTGGAAAAATTAGCCAAAAGATGTGGCTTGCCTTTTGATTTTTTCTTTTATTTTTTTCTTGCCTTGTGATTGGTCCATCTCCATGACTCATCCATTGCTTTGAATACCATCAGCCCACTCGTTTTGTGCATTTTTCCCGGCTCCGTCTTTTCGCTCCGTAACTGCTCCGTCGTGCGAGCTCCGGTGTCCCGGTTGTCCGTGGGCCCAACATGAAAGTTGCTCGGAATATTTTTATGGTCACGCCGGTATATCTAAAATATTTTAATAAGTAAGGAAATAACATAATATAATTTTAAATGCACAAGATGACTGGTAAAAGGCTTTTTAGGGGTGCGGGACCCGCCGTAGGGTCCCGACGCTCGATTTTAGAAGAATACGCCTGTTTACTCGGTTTTGAGCCCTGATCATGAATTCGGACTCGGTTTTTCCATCCGATGCACCGATAAGGCGTACGGTAATCCCGAACGGCCAAATCTGGGGTTTTAGGCCAATTATCGCGCTTAGACCGAATCAAATGGTTGTTTAAGGGGGTGCGAGATCGGGGTGTCTACAATGGCTTTGATCTTTTTTGGACTTGCTTCAATGCCCCTCTTGGTCACCATGTAGCCAAGGAATTTTCCAGCCTTAACACCAAAGTTGCATTTTGATGGATTCAGCATCATGTTGAACACCTCCAGGATGTCAAAAACCTCCTTTAGATCTCGATCATGATCTTCGATACACTTAGACTTTACCACCATATCGTCAATGTAGACTTCCATAGTCTTTCCAAGTTGATTCTTGAACATCATGTTAACTAGTCTCTAGTAGGTTGCCCCTGCATTCCTCAGCCCAAAAGGCATTGCAATAAAGCAATAGATACCATCTTGAGTGATGAAAGTCGTATCTTCTTGATCTGAAGGTTCCATCTGGATCTGTTGGAATCCTGAAGAAGCATCCATAAACGTCAAGACCTCATGGCCAGCTGTTGCATCAACTAGGGAAACAATGTGAGGTAAGGGAAACGGATCTTTAGGGCACGCCTTGTTTAAGTCTGTAAAGTCTACACAGACTCGCCATTTGCCATTCTTCTTCTCAACAACTACCACGTTGGCCAACCATCTAGGATAGTCAACCTCCCTGATCATCTTGGATTTCAACAACCTCTCCACTTCTTCTCTGATAATCTGATTGCGTTCATGAGCAAATTTCATTCTTTTCTGGTGGATAGGCTTGGCATTTGGGTCAATATTCAACTTATGAGTGATAACATCCCTGCTGATTCCAGTCATGTCTTCATGTTTCCAAGCAAAGCACTTCAACCTGCTCCTCAGAAACTCAATGATCTCCTTTTCTATATCAGGAGGTAAGTCTGCACCTATAAGAACTTTGACATCGGGATTAGAAGGATCAAGATACACCTCCTTAATATCAAACTATGCAGCTTCAAGTACATCCCGAGCCTTTTGCTGTAATTACTATGCCTGTCTAGGACTGCTTGCTGCCTTCATGGATACCTTGTAACACTCCTTTGCACTCTGTTGATCTCCTGACACCTTGACCACTCCCCAAGGTGTTGACAACTTGAGGCACTGATGATATGTTGAAGGTATAGCTTTTACATTGTGAATCCACGGCCTACCCAAGATGATGTTGTAAGATGACTGACATTCTATGACACAGAATTTCTCCATAGAATTAATCCCTTCGACATATACTGGAAAAGTAATCTGTCCAAAGGTGTGCTTCATCTCACCACTGAATCCAACTAAGATGGATGAATTCTTAGTCACATTCTCTAGTGGGATCCCCATGCCTTTCAAACCATCAGTTGTCACGATGTTAACTGAACTTCCATTATCTATCAAGATGCGCCTCACCAAACAGTTGGAAACTTGAAGGCTCGCAACCAAGGCATCATGATGTGGATCCTGAATGGTAACCCTATCATCTTCATCGAAAGAGATCTCCTGGCCCTTATCCTTTCTGACCGATCTTGAAGGCAAATAAGATCTATCCTCCTTTGCATCCGCAGCACGACGCTTTGCAGCTGAATAGGTTGTTCCACAGATATCTTAGCCGCCACTAATCATGTTGACCACTCTGGTTGGAGGTGGATGAGGTGGAGGATTCTCAGATGGTTTCTCCTGGTTGTCTGCACGATCTTCAGTACGTCCACGCCTTCTACCAAGTAATTCTTTGAGGAGACCTTTAGACAACAAGTGGCTGATCTCCTTCCTGAGTGCAATACAATTCTCCGTAGTATGCCCAAAGTCTTCATGATAGGCGCACCACTTGGACTTGTCTTTCCAGATTGATGGCTTGTCTTCCTTCTTGGGCCATATTGCTTTCTCACCCAGGTTGTCCATGGCATTGATCAATCCTGCAATATCAACAGAAAAACAATAGTCATCAATTATAGGATATGAAGAATCATCCTCTTCATCATTATCATCTACAACATAAATTCTAGAAGAGTCAGGTTTAGAGTAGGGTTTTCCCCTATTAGATCTGGCATGAGATGTTTCCATCTTGCCACCAGAATGTGATGAGTCTGTTCTGCCACTGGAATATTCTGAAGTTGCATTCTTCTTGACTGTTTTGTCCTGGAGCAACTTGTCTTCTTCCAACCTGATGAATTTGGAGGCTCTGGTTCTAATCTCATCTAGCCTTCTGCACGGCGTCATGACTAGGTCATCATAATACGGGGAGCCCTTTTTAAGTCCCATCCTGAAAGCTTCAATTGTGGTTACAGTATCTAGGTTAGAGATGTCACGGCCTCCCTATTGAACCTGCTCAGGTAGTCTTTAAGTAGTTCATCAGGTTGCTGGATCACCCTGTAAAGATCACTTGTCAGCTTCTCAAACACCCTGTTGCATGAAAACTGATTAGTTAACATGTTAATTAGTTGAGCATATGATCCAATAGAACCCAAAGGCTGGCTAATGAGCCATCTCAAAGCTGCTCCTGTAAGAGTTGAACCAAAACCTCTGCAAAAGCATGCTTCTTTGAACTCAGGTGGAATGTGGACCACATCCATCTTCTCCTGGTACAATTCAACATGTTCAGCTGGATCTGTAGTGCCATCATATTGCTTCATGTGGGGTGGACTGAAATTCTTTGGTATGACCACGTTGGCTATGGCTGGAGCGAAGCGAGATTCATTATAACATGTTGGAGATGCCTGGTTGTGTGGCATAGTCATCCCTGGCACACTCATGACTAATTCTTTCAGCTCATGCATTTGCCTACTAAGTAGACTACCTGCATCATTGTTAGCAGAAATAGATTGATAATTATTAAGATAATCGAATTAAAATTGAGGGTTAATACCCCCTGTCGTCATCGAAGTAGGAGTCACAAATGTTGTTGAAGTTGGAGCAGCAGTTTCATGAAAGACGATTGTACTGTTGGTGGTCAGATTGGTAACTGGTGTGAACCCACCAAATCCAGATGACCCAGCATATCATTGCCAAAAGTAAGCGTTCTGGGCTGATATAGAGAGTACAGGTTGGAAGGCGCATTTGGAGCAACAGACTGAAAGATGCTGGGCAAGCTGGTCTGCTGTTCCACCGACGTTCCTCCTTGAAGAGAGGTCACTTCACGCTGCAACCTGGAGACTTGATTCATCAGCATAGTGGAGGTATCACCCTAAACTCGGATCTGGTGCATCACTTCACGCACCATGGAGGTCAAGTTGGAAGCGATGTCGATAGGGATCTCCTGATTTGCAGCAGTGGATGATCCATCTTGAATCTGGATTGGTCTTGAGACACCACCAATGCTCTGCGTCGAAGATTCCACTCCTGATGAGATGGGGATTGACTCCACTGTCAATCTCAGGCCAACATAAGTCATTGCTAAAGACATTGCAGTCGACATCTCGAATTCCTTTTAACAATTATAAGACCAAATTTCCCACAGACGGCGCCAAATTGTTTTGGTCAAATTTTGTAATCTAACTTGAAGAAATGTAATTGGGTACAATGTAATGAAATTGCAAAGGATTCAAGAAAGAGTAGACACGATAATTAATGAGGAAAGCCCTTGAATAACTTGTTCGCCGGCATAAAACCTAAAAGATGATATTTTATTAGTAACGGTGATGGGGAATACAATGATCAAGAATAAGAGCTAAGAAATTCAGTAATAGTGCGTGTGTGAATTACAAATTGAGTGTCACTATTTATACTAAAATGAGAGTTCGTAAACTAAGCAGTAGAGCCACAATTCTCGGGAAGTTAGTTGAAGATTATCTTCAGCCGTTTGTGATGATAAGAAGGTCTTCAATGTTTGACTAAGTCTTTAATTAGGTCACGTCGTGTTTTGCAATTCGTGTGATTGTTCGCTGAAGAATAGGTATAAGTTTACCTGAAAAATAGGAAGAGATTACCCTGCAAAACAAACATGTGATTAATCAAGTTGCTGTTGTCAGGATGCAAGATGTCTATGCAGGTTGATGGCTTCAAGATGTCAGAGCGGATTTTTATCCCCAAACAATCATCAATTTAATTTGTCATTTGCGGAAGAACGTTATCATTCATATATACTACTCTCTCCGTCCCCTCCGTTCCAGAGTATATGCCCACATTTCTTTTTTAGTCCGTCCCAGAGTATATGTTCACTTCCAAAAATGGTAAATAATCTTTACTATTCCTCTCACTCATTCTTTTTCATACTTTACTTTTATACTCAAAAAACCTATTAACTTACTATTTTCTCCCATTCATTCTCTCTCCTACTTTAATGTTATACTTACGACACTTAAATTGATCACTTCCACAATTTCTTAACCTCCGTGTAAATGGGAGGGGAAAGCATAAAACATAGTTTTAATTCAATTTGTTTCAACTAGATATCTGCTGTCTAGATTGTTTTGAATAAAATTCTATTAAATATATCATGATAATTAAATCAAAGTAACACTATCTTTTTTTCAGACAGATGGAATATTTGTCAAAACTGATCTGTTAAGGGTAGAAATAGAATGTCATGTTCCAAAAATGGCCATAAATAAAAGAAGCAATACCAGAAGATTTTGTAAATGTTATTCAAAATGCTACCTATATACTCCCTCCGTCCCAAAATGATCTTCCTGTTTGTCATTTTTCATTGTCCCAAAAAGTTCTTCCTATTTTTACAATTTAGGCTTAAAAGTGCATAAACAAAACATGACTAGTGAAGCAAGTGTTCATATCCTTAAAAAGTTTGAATAGTCAAACATGAAGATCATTATGGGATGGAGGGAGTAGCTTGTCGCTTATTATAGTACAGGTGTTTTTTTTTTCCTTTGGGATTTTGATGTAGGAGGAAACCCGGCCGACCAGCACAAGCAGCGTCCCAAGCGCACGCCTGCAACCTCATGAGCGCCCGCTTACTTGGGGTGTTTTTCGGGCGTGAGTTTCTGATCCAAGCGAGCGCCCGCCTGGGTTGTACCAGGCGCCCGCCTGGAATTACGTACATGAATTCCAGATTTCGTATTTTTACGTTTTTTCGCAGACTTTGGGTTATTTTCGGGATTATTTGTTAATTAGGTTTATGTTATGTTGTTAGGAGTATAAATACTCTTTTCTTTCATTGTTCTAGGGTTACAACTTATTTTATACAATTGAACTTTGTTCTTAGAGAATTTCTTCTCTTTTCTGGTGGATTCCAGTTTATTGTGCTTGAGAATTCATTGCTTGTGAATTCTTGTGATTAGTGCGCTAATCACGAAATCTATCGCTTCTGTGCTGCGTCAGTTGGCATCAGAGCAGGCCATATCCTGTCTTTTGCATCACTGATTCGTTATGGGGGATCAAGGAGCAACAAAAGGTGATATCGAGGGTATGACCGCCGCTATCACCAACGCTATCGCTGCCTTAACAACGAAGATCGCTGCGTTGGCAACCGCACAACAAGGTCAAAACGTTAATCAGAACCGTAGGGGTGAGAGAGACAGGGTTGATCAAGTTCGAGATCCAGTTCGACGTCCCCAACAGGTAGAGAATCGGGATGATGAAGAGTCCAGTTCTGAAGAAGAGGTTGTTCATGATGAAGAACCAGATCAAGGTAATAATCGACACCGCCATGATTATAGAATTAAGGCTGATATTCCTTATTTCTATGGAACCATGGGGATTGAAGATTTCCTAGATTGGCAGAATGAGGTTGATCGCTTTTCGAGGTTATGGAAGTACCTGCAAATAAACAGGTAAAGATGGTGGCGATTCGATTGAAGAGTACTGCTGCAGTTTAGTGGGATAAACTAGCAGGACAGAGACGATGGCAAGGAAATGGGCCAGTTAAAACTTGGAGGCGTATGAAGCAGTTAATTTCTGAGAGGTTTTTACCGGCGGATTATGAGCAGATCTTCTATAAACTGTATCTCAATTGTGTGCAGGACAAGAGAACAGTTGTTGAGTATACTACTGAGTTTCAAAGGTATACTGCGCGGGTTGAGATTGAAGAGTCTGAGGATCAGAAAGTTTCTCGTTATATTAATGGCCTAAAAAGTTCCATACAGGAAAAGATGGGATTGCATCAGGTGTGGAATTTGACGGACGCTTCCATGCTGGATTTGAAGGCCGAACTCATGGAAAATCGGTTACGAAGAATTTTAACCCTCCTTTTCGTAAATGGGTTCCACAGAGTAGTTCCGAAGCGGGGACTGATAAGGAGAAGGTGACGACGGGTAAGGACCCAACTTCGCAGGCTAAGGGTACTGGCAATACTAGTAGTTATGCGGGAAGCAAGGCTCCAGCACAGAAAGCAGCAAACCCTTATGCCAAGCCAACGGGGGATAAATGCTTTCGTTGTAGTGGACAGGGTCACAGGTCCAACGTTTGCCCCACTAGGCGAACTGCTGTGATTCTGGAGGAGGAAGAGGAGGAGGAAGATGAGAATAATGAGTATAAAGGAGTTGAATTCGATGAAGAGGAATCTGAGGAGAGAATTGGCTTTGTTCTTCAACAGATGCTGCCTACTTCCAAGGATGAGGGACAACGGAAGAATCTGTTCCGAGCACACTGTTCTGTAAAGAACAAGGTATGTAACTTGATTATTGATAATGGTTGCACTGAAAATCTAGTTTCGCATAAATTGGTTGATTTTTTTGGGCTAAAAACTGAACCTCATGAGAAACCTTATAGCTTGGGATGGGTGAATAAAGGTTCCGAACTTAGAGTAACACGGTCTTGCAGAGTCCCTATTTCCATCGGCAAACACTATAAGGAGGAGGTTTTGTGTGTTGTGTTGTCTATGGATGTCTGTCATATTTTTCTTGGTCGCCCATGGCAATATGACCACGACATTACTTATCGTGATAAGGATAATGTGCTTGTGTTTAAATGGGATAATCATAAAAATTGCTATAGCTCCTGTTCAGCGTTTTGGGAAGCAGGTTGAGAAGGATGAACCGGTTGTGATGCTTATACAAAACGAAAAGGATCTTACAGCAGCTATTGAAGAGGCAGAGTATTTTTGTCCGATAATTATTAAGGGACTATTGGGTTCTGTTAGTGTGGAGATCGGGTTACCAAGGGATATTGAAGAGCTTCTTGCAGGTTTTCAGGAGTTGATTTCTGATGAATTGCCCAATGACCTCCCTCCTATGAGGGACATTCAGCATCAGATTGATTTGATTTCGGGAGCTAGTCTGCCAAACCTCCCGCATTATCGCATGAGTCCTAAGGAAAATGATATAATTAGAGAGTATATTGAAGACTTACTGCGAAAAGGGTTTATCAGAGAAAGTATGAGCCCATGTGCAGTACCAGTCCTTCTCATACCGAAGAAGGGTAATCAGTGGCATATGTGTCTTGATAGCAGGGCCATCAACAAGATCACCATCAAGTATAGATTTCATATCCCTCGTTTAGAGGACATGCTTGATGAGTTATCCGGTTCTAGGGTGTTCACAAAACTGGATTTGCGCAGTGGGTACCATCAGATTCGGATCAGACCTGGGAATGAGTGAAAGACAGCTTTCAAGAGCAAGGATGGACTTTATGAGTTGCTTGTCATGCCATTCGGACTATCTAATTCCCCTAGCACTTTCATGAGGTTGATGAACCAGGTATTCTGACCTTTTATTGGCTCATTTATTGTAGTCTATTTTGATGATATCCTGATTTATAATAAAGATAGAACTGTACATTTGGCACACCTTAGACAAGTGTTACAGGTTTTAAAAGATAATCAGTTGTATATCAATCTTAAGAAGTGCACGTTTTGCACCAACAAATTGCTTTTCCTGGGCTTTGTTGTTGGTGAGGATGGGATTCAGGTTGATGAGGAAAAAATGAGGGCAATCAGGGATTGGCCAGCCCCAACATCGGTCACAGAGGTGCGTAGTTTTCATGGTTTAGCTACATTTTACAGGTGGTTTGTACGTAATTTCAGCACTATTACAGCACCTATCACCGAGTGCCTGAAGAAGGGTAAGTTTCAGTGGGGTTTAGAGCAAGAGCAGAGTTTTACCCTCAACAAGGAAAATCTTTGCACCGCACCAGTTCTTGCTCTACCAGATTTTGATAAAATATTTCAGGTGGAGTGTCATGCTAGTGGTGTAGGGATTGGAGCTGTTCTTTCACAAGAGAAACGTCTGGTGGCTTTCTTTAGTGAGAAGTTGAGTGAGGTTCGCCAGAAGTGGAGTACATATGATCAAGAATTTTATGCAGTCTTTCGGGCTTTGCGACAGTGGGAGCATTATCTTGTTCAGAGGGAGTTTATTTTATTTTCTGACCATCTTGCTTTAAAATTTTTGCATAGTCAGAAAATGATAAATAAGATGCATGCTCATTGGGTTAGTTATCTGCAGAAATTCCCTTTTATTATTCAGCATAAATTGGGTGTTCAAAACAAGGTTGCCGATGCTTTAAGTAGAAGGGCTTCTTTGTTACTCACACTGTCTCGGGAAATTGTGGCTTTTGACTTGTTGAATAAACTTTGTGACTTCAAGGAGTTGTGACTTAAAGGAGATCGGTTATGTGTTCCTGTTTCGTCTCTAAGAGAGAAGCTGATTCGAGATTTACATGGTGGAGGTCTTAGTGGTCATCTGGGACGAGACAAGACTATTGCTAGTTTGGAGGAACGTTATTTCTGGCCTCAACTACTGAAGGATACTGGTTCTATTGTCAGACGTTGTTATATCTTCCAGGTTTCTAAAGGTCAGTCTCAAAATACTGGTCTTTATTTGCCTTTACCTATTCCTGACGATATATGGCTAGATTTATCTATGGATTTTGTGTTGGGTTTTCCTCGTACACAACGGGGCGTGGATTCTGTTTTTGTTGTGGTAGATCGTTTTTCCAAGATGTCCCATTTTATTGCTTGTAAGAAGACTGCGGATGCATCTAATATTGCAAATTTGTTCTTTAGAGAAGTGGTCCGACTTCATGGGGTTCCTAAATCCATCACTTCGGATAGGGATACCAAATTTTTGAGTCACTTCTTGGTTACTTTGTGGCGCATGTTTGGTACTTCGCTTAACCGGAGCTCTACAGCTCATCCGCAGACGGACGGTCAGACAGAGGTCACTAACAGGACATTGGGGAATATGATCAGAAACGTTTGTGGGGACAATCCGAAGCAGTGGGATTTGGCTTTACCGCAGGTGGAATTTGCTTACAACAGTGCAGCGCATTCGGCCACGGGTAAATCACCTTTTTCTTTAGTTTCTACTTCTACTCCGAGGCATGTGGTGGATTTGGTACCGTTATCTACGGGTCGAGGTGTAAGTCAAGCGGATGAGACTATGGCCAGTGATGTGCAAGCTGTCAAGGAGGCGGTCAAGGCTAAGTTGGAAGAAACGGGGTTGAAGAATAAGGCGGCTGCTGACAAGAAGAAGCGGGTCAAGGTTTTCAAGGTTGGAGATGAGGTGATGGTGTTTCTTCGCAAAGAGCGTTTTCCTGTTGGGACTTACAAGAAGTTACAGCCTCGCAAATATGGACCGCTCAAAGTGACCAGAAAAATCAACGACAATGCTTATGTGGTGGCTCTTCCCGACGATTTGAACATTTCTAACACGTTCAATGCCGCTGATATTTATGAGTACCATGCAGATGGGGTTCTTTATCCTGGTGAGAACTCGGGGGCGAGTTCTTTAGAGGTAGAGGAGACTGATGTAGGAGGAAACCCGGCCGACCAGCACAAGCAGCGTCCCAAGCGCCCGCCTGGAACCTCATGAGCGCCCGCTTACTTGGGGTGTTTTTCGGGCGTGAGTTTCTGATCCAAGCGAGCGGCCGCCTGGGTTGTACCAGGCGCCCGCCTGGAATTACGTACAGGAATTCCAGATTTCGTATTTTTACGTTTTTTCGCAGACTTTGGGTTATTTTCGGGATTATTTGTTAATTAGATTTATGTTATGTTGTTAGGAGTATAAATACTCTTTTCTTTCATTGTTCTAGGGTTACAACTTATTTTATACAATTGAACTTTGTTCTTAGAGAATTTCTTCTCTTTTCTGGTGGATTCCAGTTTATTGTGCTTGAGGATTCATTGCTTGTGAATTCTTGTGATTAGTGCGCTAATCACGAAATCTATCGCTTCCGTGTTGCGCCAGATTTATTCTTGCCAACCACCACACAATTTACAACGGTATCTAATGCCAATAAAACATTATAAGCCAACCTTTAAGTGATTCAATGTAACGATAAACTCCGTCTCTTTTAAACAAGTATAGACAATCCTTGCACTTATTATAATCCCTGTTGTACGAATAAGCGTCAAAATGAAAATGTGGAACTTCATGCAACCATGTAACATCACAGTAGAAAACGGTTTTCCCGAGTATTGTTGGCCTGAAACTCCAACCAAATGATTGCCCGTTTGCCAAGTTACGTTCGCGCAAGTCATTGTCCTTTGATCTGCAATGAACGGTTACATTTTTCCGATCGATTTTGTGATCTGCACCGAGTGGCTAACTGCTCCGCCGCACGTTAGGAGCAGTATGAGTAGCACGGTTGCACCACCATGCTTCGCGTCCACCATGAGTGCCGGCCTCCACAAGTTTGTTAGCTAAGTAGTATATAATATATGCTGGCTTGTTGATTTTGGACCTTGTGTCTCTAATACTTTTATAGATAAGACTTCATGTTTCTGATTTGATTATGCAAATCTAGAGTGCTTATTTTCTTAATTGACATTTGTTATATTTATGTAACCATATTGTAATCATATTAGATATTTTAAATATTCTTTATATTTGGAGCGAGCCTCCCGTTTTTATCACTACAACAAATATGACTTTTCGCGGCACTTTAAAAAGTGACGGCAAGCTATTTCCGGCACATTTTTAAGTGGTGTCGGCAATACTTTCCGGTATTTTTCAAAAAGTGATGGAATTTTCCGGCACTTTAAGATTAAGAGAGCCGTATTTTAAATAAAAATATTATTGAATTTACAAGATTCGAACATTGCCTCCCACATATGAAGCAAGCTTTGTACCATTAGGCTAAATGACTTTTTGATATGAATTTATGCATACAAGACCTCCCACATATGAAGCAAGCTTTGTACCATTAGGCTAAATGACTTTTTGATATGAATTTATGCGTACAATTATAAGCTTATATTAATGCATTTTATGTTTGTAGTACATATAAATCTATTACTCCCTCCGTCTCAGAGTAAGAGTCCTACTTTTCATTTTGGTACGTCCCAGAGTAAGAGTCATATTCCTAAAATGACAAAGAATCTTTACTATTCACCCCCCTCATTCTCTCTCCTATTTTACTTTTATACTCACAACACCAATCAATTCACTATTCTCTCCCACTCATTCTCTCTCCTACTTTACTTTTACACTCACAACATTTACAACACTTCCAATATTTATTAATAAGCGTGCAAATGAGGGGTAGGACTCTTACTCCGGGACGGAGGGAGTATAACTTAACTAAAAACTTAAAAGAAAAGTGAAATGAAAAACATGATTAAATTTCAAAATTAAATAAAACTATTAAAATATACCTCTTGTTATTAGCGGCACTTTATAAAAAATTCCTGAAATTAGCGGCACAACCGGAAATTTAGATACACTTGTTAATAATTGCAGAAAAATTTCTGGCACTTTTTATAAGTGCCACAAATTACGGCAGTTTTACAAGTGCCGATAAATAAAGGCCGGCAAAGGCCATTTTTGTTATAGTGTATGGAGTGTCATCTCTTTTCATATTGTTGTGGATGCAATTGGTTAGGGATGGTCAAACCGGACCGGAACCGTCAAACCAGACCGGAACCGGAACCAAAAAAACCGTAACCACCATGAACCGCCACGAAAACCGGAACCGTGGGAACCAGAACCGTTTTGGATAAGGGACGGATAAGGTTCAACCCCCCGCCCCCCAAAAAAAAAACCGTGAACCGGTGGTTCGAACGGCCCAACCAAACCGTGAATCTGAACCGTCAGTAAAACCATTAAAAACCGTGAAAGTTTTTGACACGCCCCCAAGTCCCGGGGTCCTATAATGGAACCTCGAACCTGGTGCGTGTAACTAACAAGAAAACTAGAATAACACCTGCTATATCAAACTGACATGATATATATACTCAAGAATAACGAGCTAAGATAGCTCACAACAAGTTTCTAGACCAAGAAATTTAAACCAAACATGGTTACTCACAACTGTGAACATGCTTAGCACATGGGCTAGCATTACAAGACAACTAGAGATAACAAGTACTATACAAGTCTACCCCAAAATCCGGAGTTTAACAACCCATATAACATCGTCCTCACCAAATAGTAAAAGGACACTAGCCCCAGACAAATAACAACCTGCGAAGTAAGCTCCCAGCTATGTCGAGCCTTACTGCGCACTACCACTTGCTTTCCTGTGATCTAAGGGAAACAAATAAACAAGGAACGGGGTGAGATAAATCTCAGTAAGTTAGTAGATGCAACTACATGGCATGTTATCATGCACATCAAGAAGATTATCAAGTAATCATGCTCAAGATATCATCAAGTAACAAGTAGTATGAGAGGCTAAGCCAACTCATCAAGTAGCACATAAGGCTAAACTACCACGTTACAACGTATATTCCAACCTTATTTCTCCCAAGTAAACCATTGTTGTCGTTGCTTGTATTGCAGTTGACAAATCGCGATCAATCAAGTTGCTGCTGTGCAGTACATAATAGGACCTGGTAACCAGTGTCACACTCGAGAACAAGATTCAAGACAAGAGGTATAGCAGTCACTTTATCAGGCGTATTGCTCTAACAAAGGAGGCTGTATGCCCTTACTATAATCGGTAGTAAGGGGTCAAGCGCAGATACATAGATCCCCGATTATCACTTAGCCCCAGCACTCGCGATAAGCGTGAACCTATATATCTCCGAACAAGCAAGGACCAGCTGGACTCACACAAGAATGCTTAAGTAGTATTTACTTGAACTACGAGAGTATAACTAAGTCCAAAAGTAGTGGACTAGCTCTTCATGAACCATGTAATCATGTGCTCACCAAATACAAGTACACGTACACAATAATTGCGAATACAAATCAGTATAACCATGGCACATAATGTGTCCACGTAACACAATCAAGCCAAATTAGAGTCTATTAATAACAGACCCCAACCAAGTAGTAGGGTAAGTCATACTATATCACTTTGTTATATGAAATATTTGCACGTACATATTCATATAACCTTTAACACACTAATGTGTCTATCACGATACCCTTACTTCCAAGTAGAGCCCAACATCTTAGACTCTAATCACGTAGTCGAATAGGTCGTATTGTACCTAGTCACAATCATATCTCGCGTATATTTATCGCTAATCATTGAATACATTTTCCAACACATATTGTGTTTTGGAATCATTCTCGTTGACTTAAATCGTAATAATCATAATTTTATGAATTATCTTCATATTACACTAGTGCCTATTTCTTTAGGAACCCATCTCAGGAACATGATATTTTCTTTATACTTTATATACTTCATTGAGTATATGCACGATTAAAACCAATTACTAGCACATTAGTGCTTGTTCATAGCACTTTCAATACACACGTATTAGATTCAAGTATGTAGTAGAGTTGATCATTCTCTATCTAGTTCCACATTCCAATTCTTTAGATATTCATACCATATATCAAGTAGTCAAGAAGCCACATTCTATCAAGTAGTTATATGCAATGTTTACACATACACATCAAGAATCTTTCTAACACATTATTGCTTGTTCATAGCACTTTCAAGTTCATTACCATACACACGTATTGGTTTCAAGTCAAGTATAAGATTTAGTCATCTTATATTCAAGTTCTCAATCCACTTCTATGGATGTTCGAGACATGTACAAGAGTTAATCATCTTATATTCGAGTTCTCAATCCAATTCTTTGGATATTCACGTCATATATAAGAGTTAGACATCTTATACTCGAGTTCAAGCTAAGTAGATGAGTTATACATCTCATACTTACAAGTTCATCATCCTATACTTTGGATGTTCAAGCTTAAGACATTGTTCTAATGCCCCTAAGGTGCACAAACATTAGTTTCAAGACACATATAACACATTAGTGCTTGTTCATAGCACTTTCAAGTCATATAGAAGAGTTCTTACTCTTATACTCAAGTTCTCATTTGAATTCAATGAGTATTCATATTCAAGACCATGTTCTGATGCCCCTAAGGTACATATACAGTTACTAGGACATCTTATACTAAGGCTCTATGCCTTGGGAGGGATAAGGTTTCATTTCATTTGAGTTTAAACCACTTTTGTGAAACAGGGGACTTGGGCGGTCGCCCACTCCCCACCTGGGCGGTCGCCCAGACTAGACTTTTGGAACCCCAAACCCTGGCCATTTGGGCGGTCGCCCATGGCCCCTCTGGGCGGTCGCCCAGAAGCCTGGAGCTCAAATTTCCCATTTTTCCTGCAAGTCAAATTTCACCCGTCCCACAAGTAGGAGTATAAAATTACTAACACTCCCTAACATTCAAGAGTGCAATTTAACATGCTCAGAACACTTCTGTAGGGATACTTTCATTAATTTTACCGTCCCACAAGTAATAGAATAATTTCCTTTTATTCCATTTAAATATTTCACCGTCCCAAAAGTACGAGTATAACTTTCTAATATACTAATATACTCATTTAGGGATACTTTCATTAATTTCCCCGTCCCACAAATAATAGCATAATTTTTTAAATATACTTGTATAAGCATTTAAGTCAAGTTAATATTTCACCGTAAGTAGGAGTATACTTTACTAACACTCCAAGAACACCCTTTTACATAGTCAGAACATTCTTTCAAGTTTATTTTCCTTCTTTTCTACAGAGATTTATAATACTCCCTCTGTCCCAAATTTACAAGTATCACCAAACTTGTTCCAAACACGAAATTAACAAGCACAAGTATCAAGAATAACATATAGGCATATTATTACAAGCAAGGGGGAGTTAGTGACTTACCTACTCCGGAATTAATTTCAACCAAACTAATTTCTGTTCGGCAGGAAATGCTCTATTCAGCGCCACGAATATTTATACGGGATCGGAATCTCGAACAGAGGAGTAATTAAGCAAGATGAGTCGAGAATAGGGTAAACCCTAACCCACAGTACGTTAACACAAAGCAAGAGAAAAATTGGGAAAGTAGAGAACATTCTCCTGACAATCCCAAGTTTTATCCTTATGAAGTTTCAAGAAATAACAACTAGGCCCCTCAAGTTTCATTTTGAGCAATTAAGCCCCTGAACTTTAATTTTTCACAAATGACCCTGATGTTTCAACTTGAAAAATTAGGACTTAAACTTGCTCAATTAGTTAAATAATTAATTCAAATAAAATAGCATATAAATATGCAAGGCAAGAATTTAACAGGAATTAGGACGGGCATTACAGTTTTGGTAGCTAGGATATCAGATAAAATAAAGAACAGAGA
The DNA here is from genome assembly GCA_026119855.1 of Campanula takesimana. Taxonomy (NCBI): domain Eukaryota; kingdom Viridiplantae; phylum Streptophyta; class Magnoliopsida; order Asterales; family Campanulaceae; genus Campanula; species Campanula takesimana. The sequence continues at coordinate 242,705 of JAOWBW010000228.1, forward strand.
CGCAGTGTAAGCTCTGATGTGGTTACACCAGAGTCCACACAAGCAGAATTTGCAGCGGAATAAATAATAAACACGAGTTATTTACACATCTACAGCAGTATGCTGTAGACAACAAAAACTTCTCTTTATTAAAACGTTTAAGATCGATTACAAACAAGAAATCAAGAGAAGCGACCAAATATGAAAACACTAAATACTAAAATACTAAAACACTTGTCTAAGACTTAATGATACTCTGAGAACACGATCCTACGCTGAACAAAGCAGCAAAGATGAAAAGGAATCGTTTCTTAAGAATCAAGTCTATCCTAGAACAAGCACAAAACACGATGTAGACTGCGATGTGCCCGTACATGCACCTACATCAACAACCTACGAAAATATTAACAAATTGACACCACTCTTGAACTTTGTATATCTCTCTTAATATTCTGAGTGTGTAAATAATCTGGAGCTCTCCTCCTCCTTTTATAGATGTGTAGGAGTCCTTCAAGATATGGCAATGATTGTCCTACAAGAAAAAGATAAACACTAAAGAAGGAAGATATATGTTACGGTTAGTATACTAAAATAAATCCCTAAAGAATCGGAAACTAAAATATATCTATATCAATTAAATATTTACAACTAATTAATAAAGGTAAAAATCATATAAAAAATAGGAATCCTTTTCCACCAAGAAAGGCGAAAATCCTAAACACGTTAGGAATCCTTTTTACACTCGATAACGCACACTTACAATCTCCCCCTGATTTTCGGCTTTCTGGTCAAAACAAAATGATAATACAAACAAGATGATAATATGTTGTTATAATCAAAACTCCCCCTCAGTTAAAACACTTTCAATCTCCCTGATTAAAATTAAGGTTTACCCGCATTGTACACCTTACTCTCCGCTTTACAATTGTAACAACTTACTCTCCCCCCTTTTGACCATAATGCAAGGTGATCAAATTCGCACACTAGGTCTTCAAAGTTAAGAGTTGAGTTTGAAACATAAAGATCTGTACCTCAGATGATAGACAAAAATGGCTGTGTACTCTGATGTGCGCACTGATGTGAGTACATTCTGACAAACATCATCTGCTGGACTTGACAATATACCACGGAAAGAAAAATACAAGATGAACCTGCAAACACAAGGAAATCCACACTCTAAGGCAAAAAAATCTTTAAACTTCAAAACCCTTTTTGATTTTTCAAATGATTTGAATTGTGAAAGACAAGAAAAAGGTTAAAACAAACTTTTTGAGAAAATTTAGTTACCAAAGATAACACAAAAATTCAAGATAAATACTCCCCTTAAAAACATGCCAACATTAGCCAAGATAGTATTTGAAAGATTGTTAGGGAAGAAATAATTAGCCAAAGAGGGATAAAAAATAAAAAAATCAACCGAGTAATATTTTCACAATGGTCTAGGATGTCCTAAATTTATGTCTAAAAAAAAAAATACAAAAAACACAAACAAGTGATGTATATATTTCAGTCTTGTGTGGCATAGAATGAAATCACACCCGGGGACTCTTATTCTCCAAGAACTTCAATGAACTTATTTCCAATCTGCTCAGCCTCTAGAATGCGCCCACCCCTTTTTAATTGTGGGTAAAGATTTGTGGGTAGCTTTCACTCTATATTAAATCCAAAGATAGCCCTTTCTCTTTCAAATGTTCTTCTCAAATTCGAATCAAACTTTTGTGTTGAGTTCGTTTGATCACATTTGGATTGGCTGCGTACAATGGTGGAGCAGCTGTTTCCCTTAGATATTGCACCCACTGAGAGATATAAAAATGTGACTTTTAGTCACTTAAACATAGGAAGAGCCCACAGTTCAAGGATCAGACAAGTCAAGGGATGATATCAAGTGACCACACTGAGATATATAGTGCAAATTAACCAAATATGAATGCCTAATTTTATTTTTATTTTTTTTAATTTTTTTTTTTAAATTTACTATACAATACAGGTGAAGGACGATGTTTCCACACGTGGGAGAACACCATCAAATAACACACAAATAAAGAGACTTTCTTAGAGTGAAAAGTCTCTTAAAATAAATGGCCTTGGTGAAAATATAAACCACTTGATTTTTTATTCTATAAGATTCAAGGCTAAATATTTTTTGCTCAACAAAATCTCGTATGAAATAATGTATAATATCAGTAGGCTTAGTACGAGAGTATTGAAAATAAATTCTTGACATATCAATCATACTTAAATGATCACAAAAAACAATTAAAACCTTACTTTATATCTCAAAATCAAGATAATCCATCATGACTACCCTTCTGGATCACTTTCAGTGCCGTCGAGAGACGGCTCTGATACCAATTAAAAGTTTTGGTAGGTAGGATATCAGATAAAATAAAGAACAGAGACGCAGTGTAAGCTCTGATGTGGTTACACCAGAGTCCACACAAACAGAATTTACAGCGGAATAAATAATAAACACGAGTTATTTACACATCTACAGCAGTATGATGTAGACAACAAAAACTTCTCTTTATTAAAACGTTTAAGATCGATTACAATCAAGAAATCAAGAGAAGCGACCAAATATGAAAACACTAAATACTACAATACTAAAACACTTGTCTAAGACTTAATGATACCCTGAGAACACGATCCTACGCTGAACAAAGCAGCAAAGATGAAAAGGAATTGTTTCTTAATAATCAAGTCTATCCTAAAACAAGCACAAAACACGATGTAGACTGCGATGTGCCCGCACATGCACCTACATCAACAACCTACGAAAATATTAACAAATTGACACCACTCTTGAACTTTGTATATCTCTCTTAATATTCTGAGTGTGTGAATAATCTGGAGCTCTCCTCCTCCTTTTATAGATGTGTAGGAGTCCTTCAAGATATGGCAATGATTGTCCTACAAGAAAAAGATAAACATTAAAGAAGGAAGATATATGTTAGGGTTAGTATACTAAAATAAATCCCTAAAGAATAGGAAACTAAAATATATCTATATCAATTAAATATTTACAACTAATTAATAAAGGTAAAAATCATATACAAAATATGAATCCTTTTCCACCAAGAAAGGGTAAAAATTCTAAACACGTTAGGAATTCTTTTTACACTCGGTAACGCACACTTACAAACCGTCAAAACCATTAGATTTCTAACTGTTTCATCTAAATTAACCGTTACTAATGGAAAGTTGACAAGAAAAGTTGTGTTTTGACTGATTTTTTACCCAAATTCAGTGAATGAAAATAATAAAAATTTGTTGAGTATATATAAGAAAAGAGGGACGGACCTCTTTAATTTTTAAAACATTTTTTCTATACATTTTTGTGAAAAAAAAAATCAGTAATAAAAATATTTAAATTGTTTTTTCTATTAGAAAAATAAAATTTTCTCTTAAAAAAGGAAACCGTGAACCTGCGGTTCCAAACCGTGAACCGGATGTTCCTAACCGTAACCGTAACCGAAAGAGAAACAGTTCGGTTAAGGTTCAAGCTTTTCCGAAACTGGAACCGGCGTTTCAAAACCGTAACCGGAACCGTGTTTGGTCATCCCTAGAATTGGTTTTGTTATTTGCTTAAAAGAAAAGATAGAGGGGGTTTTAATCGTAAGAAACTAGCTAAGAGCGGAGGATAGAGAAAGAAAGAGTTCAAACCCATTTGTCGTTAGAAAAAAATTATTGTTGTTTTTGTTTACATTTAGATTGTAAATATTTTTATAGTGAGTTCATGTAGGGTCATCCTTACTTTAGGGGACTAAGACGGCCGCTTTATCCCCAGATTTTTTTTTTTTTTATTTGTGTATATTTAGGGCTTTAAATTGTGCGCTCTCTACATTAATAATCGGGAGAAATATTTTTATAGTGAGTTCATGTAGGGTCATCCTTACATTAGGGGACTAAGACGGCCGCTTTATCCCCCGATTTTTTTTTTTTGTGTATATATTTAGGGCTTTAAATTGTGCGCTCTCTACATTAATAATCGGGAGAAATTTTTTGGGGAAACTAGTTTCTCATAAGTTATAAAAAGTCTATAGGGTTTAAGATTTAGGGTTTATTCTCAAATTTTCTTTAAAACAACGTCCACGGGTTTTAGGTTTGGGGTTTAAGGGTTAAAAAAGGATTTTTTATAACTTGAGGAACTAGTTTCCTCCAAAACACACTCAATAATCGGTCCCAAAATTCATTCTAAATCTTAACCCAACTTGGTTTTTACGGAATATTGGGATCTCTGAGTTTAGGAGATCCGACTAATATTAATCTCAGATTTGATAGAGATTTGGTTAGCAATCTAGAACAATTCTAAGCTAACCAAATCTCTATCAAATCTGATATTAATATTAATCGGATCTCCTAAACCCATTAGGAGATCCCAATATTTCGTAACAGTAAGACTAATAAAAAAATAACTTTCACTAGCCCCGAATGTTCATTTAATATAAATAAAAAGTATCTTAATCAAACTATATGAATTTTTAAGCATTTTTACTATTGAAATTATCGAATAATTGACTGACCCAAAATTATTTACATTCACCATTTCTATTATTTCATTTACCATTCCCACAACTAAGGAGTATATATTTATAGGGAAATTTGCAATTCGGTCATCTGAGTTTGTTCCACTTTTGCAATCCCCAACCAAAGTTTGTAAACCTGTCAATTGGTGTCCTAAGGTTGTCATTTTTTTTGCAATTCACTGAAAAAAGTATCTGGATGTTAATTTTTTGACGAAATCAAAAGCATGTGCCACACACATGACTTTTAAATGGTTATTGTTGTCATTTCACTGAACTTATGTTTAACAACAATATACTAACAACGTAATAGATAAAAAAAAAGATAAAAAAAATTGCTCAAAAAAAATATTTTAAATAATACAATTATTAATAAATAGATATATAAACTAACTCAAAAAAAAAAAAAAAAAAAAGATAAACCCCAAATCCTAGTCCAGATTCATCCCCCTATATCACCCAAACATTCCATCTTCATCTTCCATAACCACCCACCTTCCTTCTTCATCTTCCTTAACCACTTATCTCCACTCTTCTTAAGGTTGATATCCCCGCCCCGCCCTACATTCCATACTCATTTTCTGGTTATCAAAGATCTCTGACTTTCTTCCCCTACCCACCCCGTTCCCCTCTTCTTCGCCCCTTCCCCCCTTCCATGTCCATCACCCATATCCACCTTTCTTCTTCTTCATCGTCAATCTCAGCCCACTATTTCTCCCAACATGAAATCACTCATCTTTATCTCCACTCGGATTCCTAATTGCAGAGATCAACTCATCTAATCTTTTGATGAACACACTATCAAACCCTCCTCAGATATGTGTTGTTATTTTTTTCATCTTTCATTTTGGGGTAAATTGTTCAGAATTTGGAATTATTAGTATTAATGTAGTTTTTAATTATTTATTTTGTTTTGCTGTTTTGTTCTTTGATTTTGTGAAATTTGTAATTTTAGGAGAAGTGTTGGTAGTGGTGGCTAGACTTGGGTGGTGGTGGTGGTTGTTGACTTTTAAAATATGGTTTTGGTGGTGGCCGAAATTTGGGAAAACGATGGTAGCCGGATTCTGAGAGAATGGTGATGGTGGTGGTTACTAAGTGAAATGATAACAATAACCCTTTATAAGTCATGTGCATGGCACATGCTTTTGATTTCGTCAAAAAATTAACACCCAGTTAGTTTTTTTTGCGAATTGCAAAAAAATGACAAACTTAGGACACCAATTGGCAGGTTTACAAACTTAGGTTGGGGATTGCAAAAGTAGAACAAACTCAGGTGACCGAATTGCAAATTGCCCATATTTATATTGTTTATTCTCAAATTTTCTTTAAAACTAAATGTTGAATAGTTTGTGTAAATTGGTAATCAACAATGCTTACCTTGACTAACGAGTAACGATTTTGCTTTAAAATATTAAAATAGTACGTATAAACGATTTTGCTTTAAAATATTAAAAGAGTACTTATAAAGGTATTGCGCAAAATCTTGGAAAAAACGCGTTTTTTCAAAGGCTTAGGAAAATCGTGTTTAAAAAAAAACGCAAGTGGTATTTTTGTAAATAATCGGAACTTCTCAACGGTTCTGGATATCAATATAAAGGCTTCTGGATATGAGATTGATAGCCAGAACCTTTGAAAGTGGGTCATAGATATCAATATAAAGCCTTCTAGATATGAGATTGATAGCAGAACATTTGAAAGTGATAGCCAGAACCTTTGAAAGTGATAGCCAGAATGGTTCTCTAGTTCTGAATATCAATATAAAGGCTTCTGGATATGAGATTGATAGCCAGAACCTTTTAAAGTAATAGCCAGAAGGGTCCTGAATATCATTATAAAGCCTTCTAGATATCAATATAAAGTCTTCTGGAGGTTTTGAAAAACACGTTTTTCATAACCATTAGGAAAAACACGTTTTTACAGGAGACCAACCTTTGGTATTGATTCTTGATTGAAACGAAATACTTACATTTGTTAATTTTATATTAAAAGCTTAGTGATAGAATATGGAATAGATAGACATGTAAATAGAATGAGATATGTATATCATTTAAATATAGTAGTAGGATCTCCTTATCATATATGGAGATAATAGTCAATCCCGAAAATCATGGGCCTAGGTTGTACATAATGTATTGTGTTATCAATAATAATCAAGGAGTGATTTCCTTTATGGTATCATTGAGTCTGGCATCCAGCCGCATACTTCCCCTTCTATTCTTCCTTCTTCCTTCTTCCTTCTTCCTCCGATCTCTCTTTCTCCATGGCAGCCCAGACACCGTTGCATCCGACTTTCACCGTGAGCAACATCAGAAATTTTATTCCTATTACCCTTGAACCGGAGAGTGGCAAATATGTCACTTGGGCAGAGCTTTTCCGGATTCATTGTAATGTGTTTTTAGTGATTGACCATATCATCCCCTCTCCACCAGATGAGAAAGGCAAAGCTACTGAGACATCGGAGGCGCCTACGGTGGATAAGGTTCTGTGGTCACGCTTGGATTCCCTTGTCCTTCAATGGATTTATGGGACAATTTCTCCCGATTTGCTGCAAACAATCCTTGAACCCGGATCCACTGCTCAGCAAACATGGGAAAGATTGGCAGGTATCTTTCAAGATAATAAACACTCCCGGGCGGTCCAACTCGAGAATCAATTCTCGCAGGTGATGTTGGACAATTTCTCGAGTATCTCTGACTATTATAAGGAACTCAAGAATATTGCCGATCAATTGGATAATGTCGGCGCTCCGGTCTCCAACCACCGAATGGTTCTCCAAACCATTGCGGGTCTGAATGCTAATTATGATAGTGTGGCGACAATTATTCAACAGAGTAACCCTCTTCCAACCTTCTATGAAGTTCGATCAAAGTTGGTAATGGAAGAATCCCGCAAGATCAAGCAAGCAAGCATGGCACATCAGCAGCGGCGAATTCGGCTCTAGTAGCATCACATAACAGTATGGAGGACATGAAATCTCCGGTTGGGCATGACCAGTTTCATGGCAATCGGAACGGGACCAATCACGGCAATGGTCGTGGTCGGAGGAATGGGCAGAATTAGGGTAACCGGAACAATAATCGAGGAAATTCTCAGGATGGTGGTGGCGGTCGAACGCAGGGCCGTGGTCGTGGCTCATCTCAGGCGGCTCCTTCTCGGCAAGGGCAGGAGCAAAATGGGTGGTGTCCTTTTCCTCATGGGTATTCAAACGGGTGGGCTCCTCCCCAATGGGCCACACCCCCTTTCCCTTATCCAACAACTTCATGGGCCCATCCACCTACCCCTAGCCCACATGGAGTTCTTGGACAGAGACCAGCCCAAACTTACAATATGAATGCTCCTGCAGACTTTGGTTCTTACATGCCTACGGATATTGAGACTGCCATGAATACTATGTCTTTGAATGTCCCTGATAACAATGCTTACATGGATACCGGAGCCACTTCTCACATGACGGGGTCGTCAGGTAATCTCTCATCTTATTTTAATTTGAGCAATAGTCACAAATTCATAACTGTTGGTGATGGTACCGCTATTCCAATCCTTGGGTATGGACAATTCACTCTATCACCACCCCACCCCCCTCTTAAACTCTCTAATATCCTTCATGCTCCCAAATTAATCAAAAATTTAGTGTCGGTCCGTCGTTTCACGACTGATAATAATGTTAGTGTTGAGTTTGATCCTTTTGGCTTTTCTGTGAAGGATTTGCGCACGGGGGTACCTCTAATGAGGTGTGATAGTTCCGGAGATCTATATCTCATCACCACTAAATTTGGACTCTCAAACAATTCTCCGTCAACCTTTTCTGCTCTTTGCCCGCGTTTATGGCACAATCGTTTGGGTCATCCTGGGGCACCTGTTTTTCGTTCTCTTGTCATTAATAATTTTATTCCTTGTAATGGATCCAAGTTTGATGGTTTTTGTGACTCTTGTGTTTTGGGCAAACATGTGAAATTGCCATTTTTTCCTTCTACTTCTCGTACTGTCCTTCCATTTGATATTGTGCATGGTGATTTATGGACCTCTCCCGTCCCTAGTTCTTCGGGTCATAAGTATTATTTGTTGCTTGTCGATGATTTTACTGATTTTTTGTGGACATTTCCCATTGGAAAGAAATCAGAGGTTCCCAATATATTCTTGTTCTTTAGTAAATATATTCTTACTCAGTTTGAGCGCAATATCAAGTGTTTCCAATGTGATAATGGGCGGGAGTTTGATAATGACCAATTTAAATCTTTTTTTTCGTGCAAATGGTCTTAGTTTTCGCCTATCATGTCCACACACTTCCCCCCAAAATGGCAAAGCCGAATGCACTATTCGCACAATTAACAATTTAGTTCGGACCCTTCTCGCCCATGCCTCCTTACCTTTTTCTTTTTGGCATCATGCGTTGACTATGGCAACCTACCTTCTTAATATCATTCCGCACAAGAATCTCCAAAATAAATCTCCAACACAGTGCTTATATCTTCGGAACCCATCTTACAAACACCTACGGGTATTCGGGTGTTTATGTTTTCCCCTCATTCCCGCTACAACCATACACAAACTCCAACCCCGCTCATCTCCATGTGTATTCTTGGGTTTTCCGTCAAACCATCGGGGGTATAAATGTTATGACATGACTACACATAAAATTATCATTTCTAGACATGTGGTGTTTGATGAACACACCTTCCCCTTTGGACAGAACAAACTTCCTGGCACTGTTACTTCAGCCCCATCGCTGTTGGATCCAGACCAGCCTTCCAGTCCCTTATTTCACCAACTTGTTGATGGTTCGGCCCAGTGTAATATTCAGCCCACTTCTACTCTTGGGACCCCACTGGCCCAGGCGCCACCTTCCTCTTTCCCGGCCCAAGGCAGTCCTACCCAATCTCCCTCGATGGGCCGTTCTCTTGATGGGCCGCCCTCGTCTCCAGTTGGGCCATCTCTTCCTTCCTCACCTGGGCCGTCTCCCCCTGTAAATCCATCTCAGGAGGATTCTCCTCCGCTCAATCCCCATCCTGCTCCTATAACACGCACAATCACCACTAGGAGTATGAGTGGAATAGTCAAGCCTAAGCACCAATTTTATTTATTTTCATCCTTCTCTCCGTCGCCTCTCCCATCCAATCCAAAATCTGCATTGTCCGACCCAAATTGGAAAGAGGCTATGAAAGATGAATTTGATGCTCTAATTAACAATAAGACATGGGAACTTGTACCCCGTCCCTCTAATGTGAATATTATTCGGTGTATGTGGATTTTCTCTCATAAAAAGAAAGCTGATGGTTCTTTTGAGAGGCATAAGGCCCGTCTTGTAGGTGATGGCAGGTCTCAGCAAGTGGGAGTTGACTGTGCCGAGACATTCAGCCCGGTTGTCAAGCCGGCTACTATTCGTACTGTTCTCAGTATTGCATTGGCTAATTCATGGTCCATTCATCAGTTAGATGTCAAAAATGCTTTCCTCCACGGTGATTTACGAGAAACAGTATTTATGCATCAACCAATGGGGTTTCGTGATCCACATCATCCTGAGTATGTATGTTTACTCAAGAAATCATTATACGGTCTTAAGCAGGCACCGCGTGCTTGGTACAAGCGGTTCGCTGACTTTGTGTTCACCATGGGTTTCCATCACAGCAAGTCGGATCATTCGTTGTTTGTTTATCGACACGGACAGCACACAGCATACCTATTACTATACGTTGATGATATCATTCTTGTGACTTCTTCTGATTCCTTCGCAAGAATATGATGTCTACTCTGGCGTCTAAGTTTGCTATGAAGGATCTAGGTCCTTTAAATTATTTTTTGGGTATTGCCGTGACTCATTCTCCGGATGGTCTGTTTCTCTGTCAAAGCAACTATGCCGAGGAAATATTGGACCGAGCAGGGATGTCATCTTGTAAACCGTCCCATACTCCTATGGACACTAAAGCTAAGTTGGGTGGTTCGAGTGCTGCATATGACAACCCAACTTTTTATCGCAGTTTGCCTGGTGCGCTGCAGTATTTAACTTTTACTCGACCAGATATTAGTTATGTTGTTCAGCAGATTTGTCTTCACATGCATGATCCGAAGGTTGAGCATATGGAAGCTCTCAAACGCATCTTGCGTTATCTTCGAGGCACGATTAATCTGGGGTTACATCTTTCCAAGTCTTCATGCTCATCTCTCACGGCTTACACAGATGCGGACTGGGGGGGATGTCCGATCTCTCGCCGCTCTACCTCCGGATATTGTGTGTTCCTTGGTGACAATTTGATTTCGTGGTCTTCTAAACGACAACCTACAGTGTCTAGATCTAGTGCTGAAGCTGAATACAGAGGCGTCGCCAATGTTGTGGCCGAGACATGTTGGCTTCGGAATTTGCTCCTAGAACTATATCTACCACTTTCAAAGGCTACGTTAGTCTATTGTGATAACATTAGTGCCATTTACCTGTCGGGCAATCCAGTTCAGCATCAATGGACAAAGCACATTGAGCTTGACATTTTATTTGTTCGAGAAAAAGTGGAGAAAGGCCATGTTCGGGTACTTCATGTTCCATCCCGGTACCAACTTGCTGATATTTTTACCAAAGGGCTTCCGCGCGTTTTGTTTGATGACTTCCGGGACAGTCGAAGCATTCGTCATCCTCCCGCTTTGACTGCGGGGGTATGATAGAATATGGAATAGATAGACATGTAAATAGAATGAGATATGTATATCATTTAAATATAGTAGTAGGATCTCCTTATCATATATGGAGATAATAGTCAATCCCGAAAATCATGGGCCTAGGTTGTATATAATGTATTGTGTTATCAATAATAATCAAGGAGTGATTTCCTTTACTTAGATCCATCCCAACATTCAGTCTAAATTCACAGGACCGGCCCTGGTCAACTCCTCCTGGCATGATAAATTGCACCAGCAGCCAACTCCAAAACATTCGAACGGCTATACACGGTCTTGCTTCAATCGTTGCACTCCTGTGCCACCTCATGTTGACATTCTCGACTATTTTCCTCTTCACTCTTCGTGCTACATCAAAGTTTTACACATTTTTTAGTGTAAAACGGGTTTTCATAAGATTGATTCCTCAAACTCAACTATTTACACTCACAAAACGTCACATTTACCATTATTTTTTTATTCTCGTGTAATGACGATCTTGTCCAATTTAAAAAGGGGAGGTTGAGAATATAAAAACAAAATGTCATCTTTATCAAATAAATACTCCCTCCGTCCCAGAGTAAGAGTAATACTTTCTATTTTGGTACGTCTCAGAGTAAGAGTCACAATACTAAAATGGCAAAAAATCTTTACTATTCATCTCACTCATTCTCTCTCCTACTTTACTTTTATACTCACAACATCAATCAACTTACTATTCCCTTCTACTTATTCTCTCTCCTATTTTACTTTTACGCTCACAACACTTACTTTACTTCCACCATTTCTTAATCTCCATGCAAATGAGAGGTAAGACTCTTACTCTGGGTCGAAGGGAGTACCTGTTTCTTTTTAATATCAATTTTATAAAAATATGAGATCCACTCAAATCTCATCCGTTAAGGATTCAACAATTTTTTTTTTAGCAATACTAAGGGTACAAAATAAAGTCACAAAATCTTGCTCACAAAGTGAGGTGGCGATATTTTATTGGTTGCATTAATAATAGACCCGTCACACTCTAATTTAAAACACCAATAAAATCATTACAACTAAGATTTTTTGAGTAAAATTTTGTGATTTTTTTGTACCCCTAATATTAATACTCCCTCCGTCCCACCGAAAATTGCAAAACTTACCAAAATGGGCGTCCCATAGAAATTGCACATTCCATAAATAGAAAGTTTTTAATACTTTTTAATTAGTAGGTCCCACTTCTCATACTCACATCCACTAACCCACTAACTATTCTCTACCCCACTTTCTCTCTTCCACTCAACTATCAACACTCACAACACATCACCTTTTTCATTTTCCCTTAATTCTTGTGCCATAATTTTTTTTTTTGAAGTTTCCGACGGGACGGAGGGAGTATATTTTTTTTTAGTGTAGTGGTACATTTTCATTTACTTTATCTCGTGCTCGTTTGCCAGTCTATCACTAGGCTATAGGGATATAGTCGTACTGTAGTACCGCGTCATTTTGTCGTTATCGATTCAATAATTTTAGGAGATACGCAGCCTGCCCATAGCAAAAAGTGGAGCGGCAATATCAATTTCTTTTCCTTCTCTAGCAAGCTTTAACCCTTTTAATGAGACCTCTCTATATAAAGCCCTCACCATACAACCATTTCCGCATCGTTTCTTTCGCTCTCATAAACAAGTTGCGAGTATTTCATCGATTTTTCCTCTTCGAAGAAGGTATCTCAACCTCTGATTTCTTTCTCGGTTTTGCCCCGCTATAAGAGGGCAAACCATTTACTCTTTTTTTTTTTTTTCAATGAGATCTGTCTCACGTGTGAGATCTTTCTCACCCAAGTTTTTTGTATCGTTTAATATAACTTGCAGTTCTTTTTCATGGATCTTATAGCTGTTTGTTTGTCTGCTGAAAACATATTATGTATTGTATGCATTGTTTAAGTTGAATATTGTGAAAGTTTTTCAGTGTTTAGTCTGTATTTTCCTGATATTTAACTAGCATTTGTATGAGTTTATTGTAGATCTATGGTGGTCTGGTGTTTTATACTGTATGTTAATTTGGGACTGCGTGCGGTTTTACATTTTTTATTTTTTTTTTAGGAAAAACGCTTAGATCGTGGGTGACTATCAATTAAAATGAGTGTATGTATGTGCGTGGTTGTGATTTATTGATCATATGGTTCTCAGGTTATTAGGAAAGATGGATGTGCAAATTAGGGTTACAAATATGTACTCCCTCCGTCCCAAAATAATCTTCGCATTTAACAATTCAAACTTTTGTTTATGCAATTTTAAACCTAATTTATAGAAATGTGAAATTGGATCCGTTAATTCTAGTTTAAGTTTGTTGGTGATTTTTGCTCTTATAAGTTTGTTTCAGTCACACATTCTCAACAATGGTAAGAATTCAGTGTTGAAGGTGTTTGGTGAATGTAGTTGCTTGGATCAACAATCTCAACGTTTATTGTGATGTAACCTTGTTTATATGACGGAGATGTCCGCGTGTTTGTGTTATTTTTTTGTTTGATTTAAGTTCTATTAAATAATGTCAGAAATAACATGCTTATTTGATTTCTTACTGTAAATGACTTTTGCTAGTTAAGTTAATAATGTTTTCTAACATCGTGTCTCTATCTTGTTACTACTGTTGATTTCACCCTATTATTAATAATTGGTTTTCTGATTTACAAATTAGCAATTACAAACTCTGTTTTGCCTCTTTTTTTGCTGGTTGTTTATCATAATATTAACCTCACAAGTTTCGAAGACCAGTTTTTTAAAGAGTGTACTCTCTTCTGTATCTTCGTCATGCATTGTATGTTCAATTTGAGAATTTTGATGTGATGGTGCAATTTGGTGTGTGCTGCATTAGATTGATTTCTTTGTTAACTAAATAGGTAATGAACTTAAACATATACCCGTCGTATAAGTCAACGTATGTGGATTATTGTGCTCTTTAATTGATAGTTAATGAAACTAAAGAAGTCGATAAATAGCCCCATTGATGTAAATGTCAGTTGAACTCGGAGAATTATATTTATCGTATTTGCTTATCTTGTTAAGTTGAAACTATGGTTCAATTGACATGCTTCTGTTCTAATAATGTCAATTTAGTCATGTAGAGATGGTACAAGAAGTTTACCCAATTTTCGTTTATGTCGCTTGAGGTTAGATAGCTTTTCATGACTAAATTATGCGTACTCTGTGGAACATAAAAGTATCATGTCTCTATTGGTTTAAATTAGGATTATTAATTTCCATGACGGCATTAAAATGAATATTCCACCTTATATTAAATTTAAGAATTAAGATGCTGCACCATCTTACAATTCTTTTGCATTCTGTCCATTGTTTGCTATCCCTGAAGTGAATGTGCACCAGTTTATCCTATATTCTCTTTTGGTACTGTTTACATGAATAACCTTTACAATTTGGTTACCATTGTTACTCCCTCCGTCTCAAAATGATCTTCTCATTTGTCATTTCTCATTGTCCCAAAAAGTTGTTCACATTTCTACATTTTAGGCTTAAACGAAGCATGGCTAGTGAAGCAATTGTTCATATGCTTAAAAAGTTTGAATAGTCAAATGCGAAGATCATTTTGGGACGGAGGGAGTATTATCTATCTGAATCCTTGCATGAATAAACAATTATCATATTATCGTATCATTTTGGTTCTGATGATTATAAATGTGAATTTCAACATTGGTTGTGTGCTCTTATAGCAGATTTAAGATGGAGAGAGGAACAACCGGTAATGGGAAAGGGCAACTCACCCAATCTGCTCCCAAGGCAGCATACGCTGTTTCCGCATATACAGCCCCCAAAACCACAACTAATTATGCCCGGTCTTCAGATGCCCAAGGGTACAGCCAGGTAGTCAAGGTGAACACTCAAGACAAGCAGAGTGGAAGTTACGAGAGATACACAGCTAGGGAGGAGGTGTCGACTGGGGAGATGTACCGTGGGAGAGGCCAAAGGGAGTATGGTGTTAAGGATGAATACAAGAGCAGCGACACTTACAAAGTTGGCAATAAGAGTGGATACACTGAGTACTACAAGGAGGAGAGGGTTCGCAATGTCAGCTTTGGAGGCGGCAGTCACAATGCTGGTGGTGGCAAAAGTATCGAGTATAGTGGTAATAGCAACAACAACTACAGCTATGGTGGAGGCGGCAACAGCTACGACTATGGCTATGACTACGACTACGACTACGACTCTGATTCTGATTAGTATTACTATGGTTGTCGTTGGACGTAACTGACGGGATGGTTATGCTAGTTTACTATAGTTTCTAGTTTCTTGCTTAGCTTAAAACTATTATGGTGGTTTATCTTTCCGTTAAGATGTTTGCTACTTGAAGTGGGTACTTGACAATGCCGTTTATAATTAAAATGCTAGTATTATCAAATATTAGGTCCTTTTGATTCAAATTCCCTGCTTCTAAAATGATCTGTATCGATCATCACCATATTCCTTGTCTTAATTTTGGCAATTTAATGCGTAATGTTTAAAGTTTGTGGCAATGTGGAGCATTTTTGGATGAAGATTAACGAAATAGACGAAAGACTTAACGACTATCTTTGAGAATTACAGTGCCCACCCTGAAATTCAAAGAATCGTTCATTTGCCACTACTAATGTGCACAGTAGAACAAATAAAGCATGGATGACCATTTTCTCAGTACTGTTAATGAACATGGTTGAATTGAAACGAGGGCCATTATTATGTTCCCCACTTCCCTCTTTTATTGGTTTGGTAATGTCAGTTTCAACAATTTTTTTCCTTCAAAAATATATCGTCCATCGAATAAAGGGCGAAATGACAAAATCAGTTCCATCGTGATTGAGCTAAATGTTAAAAAGAATATGGTGGAGTGGAGTATGATAATATATTTGTGTTTATTTACTCTCAAAGATTTACAATAACTTATAAGCCTAAAACCCTATTCATTTTACTAAAATACATCAACTAAATAAAGTAAATTATATCTCTAAATAAGGTAAAATATAATCTGTTGATTCTATCTTTATTTGGCTTGATCTTAATCTAGTCAAGCTCGGTCCATTCTATTCAGTCCCGGTCCGCTCCACACGGCCCGCTCATCTTATTCTCCAACTCTAAACACTGATATTAGGAGCAAATCCAATGTTTTATTTGCTACAAAAAAAATTTGCTACTCCACTCAACAATGCGGCCCTGAATGGACAACATCGTTTTAGTTATTAAAAGTGTTGGTTTCGATGTTTAAACGTTAGTATTAATGACTGGTACTTTGTAACATTAGTAGTAATATACAGTATGCGATATAAATACGCGCTTGTCAGTTATTTACAAAAAAATGCCATCAACAGTTTTAAAATAAGTGCTAGTTATTTATAGAAATATAAGTTTGCTCGTTTTAAATCTCTAAGCAACTTGTTTTATTCCAACGTACTCCTTCCTTTCTTTTTTCTTTTCACACTTTAACCAATGCACGGGTTTTTTTTAAAAAAAAAATAGTAGTTGAATGAGTGTTGTGACTATGTCAACTGGAACCCATTAAATCCATTCCATCCCATTTTAAGTGTAAAAAAATTTCTAAAAGGACGTCCCATTTTAAGAGTCAAAATCGTATAATGGAAAGTGAGTCATACATGTCATACTTACAACAATTATCAACTATCTCTTTTTTACCTCACTTTCTCTTTCCTAACCAACTATCAACACTCATAACACATCACTTTTTCCTTAATTTTTGAACTCACTTATTTTTCGACTCTTAAAATAGGACGGAGGGAGTATATACTTTCCTTTTTTTTTTGGATGTGGACAACAAAATAGAACGCTTAAAATGGCGAGAAAAAAATGGCGAAAAGTGAACGGATTAAAAAGACTCATTGCCAGGGTCACTAGACTCGGGACTCGGGAGTACTTGTCGACTGTAGTACCCGTCATTGTTTTGTCATTTTGTTTGTTTGGAAGATTTTCAATAATTTTAAAAGATACGAAGCCTGCCCATAGCAAAAATGGAGGGTCGATATTAATTTTATTTTCCTTCTCTACCAAGCTTTAACCCTTAAACCTCTCTATATTAACCCCCACCATATAACCATTTTCATTCCACGCCACTTTTAACTTTTACCCCTTCACGTTTCTCTCTCTCTCAACAAAGTTGCCATAATTTCATCCGATTTTCCTCTTCAAAAAGGTATCTTAATCTATGATTTCTTTCTCGTTTTTAGTTTCTAATCGTTTGATAAGATTTCCCTTGTTTCTATGGACCTTAGAATTGCTTGTTTGGCTGCTGAATTTCATGTTAATTTTTATTTTATTTTTGAAAGTATTCAGTTTCATGTTATTTAACCAGCATTTTTATGTTTTGTTTGGAGATTTATGGTGCTATGTGATCTCCTGTGTTTATGTAAGGGTGTGTGCGATTTTGCATACTCCCTCCGTCCCAAAACGATCTTCTCATTTTGAATTTTTCATTGTCCCAAAAAGTTCTTCTAACGAAGTGTTCGTATCCTTAAAAAATTTGAATAGTCAAATATGATAAGATCATTTTGAAACGGAGTGAGTACTTTTTTTTTTAGGGAACACACGTAGATCCTTGTGTGACTATCAACTAAAATAGGCGATTGTGTTCTGGTAATCTTAGGGTTATCAGAAAATTAAGGAAGATTGTTTTGCAAACTGCAAACTAAGGTTCTAAAGTGTCTCTGTTTTACTGTGTGCTTGATTTTTGGCAATTTTTAGTTTGCTTCAGTTTTTTCACTTTCTCAACAATGGTAGCTTTTTAATGTTGAAGGTGTTTGGTGTACGTGGTTGCTTGGATCAACAATCTTACCATTTAATGAGATCTAACTCTTTTTTTTTGGTGGTGGCGTGGTGTGTTTTTATGATTTACCTTCTGTTGAAGAAATGTAAGAAACGATGTTCAATTTGAGTTATTTTCATTTGATTGTGAAGTTTGGTTTTCTGAGTTTGGTGTTCTGCCGCTACAGATTGAATTTTGTAGTTAGCTAATGAATTCTTAGAATGATTTAAGTCAACTGATGAAGATTATTGTTCTTTTTAGCTGATAGTCAATAAATAGTACTCCCTCTGTCCCTAAATGAGTGTCCATTTTCAAAAAATCTTTGTCCCGAAGTGAGTGTTTTTTTTTAACATAACTTTCTCCCTAAACGTTTTTTTCCGAAATTTTTTTCACTGGTTTCTTTATACGTGCAAAACTAAAGGTTTGGAAAGGAGATTACAGGATTATATATGAATCGTTGTTACCAAATTGTTCACAAAGTTGAAACTTTCAGTGTCCCTTAAAATGAAATTTGGACACTCCTTTAGGGACAGAGGTAGTAGTAAATAATAATACTCACATGATAGAAGAATTATACTGAGATTGTTTCATTTATGTTCTAATGATTATTCAATTTTAATTTCCGCGTTGATTGTGCTCTTGTCAGCATTTCAGATGGAGAGTGGAACAAAGGGGAATGGAAAAGGGCAACTGACCCAATCTGCTCCAAAGGCGTACGCAGTTTCTGCATATGCAGCAGCCCCAAGCACCACAACTAACTATGCCAGGTCTTCAAATGCCCAAGGATACAGGCAGGTAGCCAAGATGAATACTCAAGACAAGCAGAGTGGAAGTTATGAGAGGTACACTGCTAGGGAGGAGGTGTCGATGGGGGAGATGTACCGTGGGAGAGGGCAAAAGGAGTATGGTGTTAAGGATGAATACAAGACCAGCTCCACTCATAAAGTCGGTGATAAGAGTGGCTATACCGAGTTCTACAAAGAAGAGCGCTTCCGCAACGTCAGTTTTGACAATGGTGGCAAAAATCAAGGAAATGTCGGTTTTGGCAATGGAAGCTACAATAGTGGCACCGGTGCTAGTGTCAAGGATGATATCCAATCAGAGAGTGATGATGATGATGACTCTGCTGGTAGTGACGGCTATGGTAGCTACGATGATGATCCCCAATCGTACGGTTGCGAATCTGATTCTGATTCTGATTATTAGGCTTGGTTCCAATGCATTTCTTTTGGCTGCAAACTTTTGTGGATATGCAGATGTGTTTGTTTATTAAGTTTGTGCTTTTGCTTGGTAGTTGGACCAATATGCTTGAAGCGCTATGGTATGTTATAACATATAACTAGAATATGCTTGGTTTTTACTCTTTTTTGGGTGATTTGAATTTTGAAGAACAGTTTTCAGACTTTGTTATGTGAATATTTCAACTTTCTTCCTACTTCATTGCCTATGTTTGACATAAATTTCCTGTTCTGTTTTGGGTGTTAAGTTTTTGCAAATAATACTGGAGTTACAAATAAAACCCACAAGTTTTAAACACGAACGTGTTTTGTAATAGTCGATTCAATGTGTTTTTATCAGTGTTCTAAAAGATCCCGTCTAGGCCGCCTAGGCGTTCATGGAACGCTTAGGTCCCGTTTAAGATATTATAGTTATTTCTGAATTCTAGACCCCGCCTAAATCCCGCCTAGCGTTTTTTAGAACCTTGATTTTTATGTCACAATAATGCAATTTTTACATCAATGTGTGCTTACAGAAATTGGTGAAATTGATCTCTGCCTCATTATAAATGACTGAAATTTCTTTTTTATTTAAGAGAAATTTCGAGCATTTTAAGAAAAATTTCAGTCACTCATTTTGAAGTAATAATAACTGAAATACAAAAGGATTACATACGATTCTAACCAAGAACAAATTTTATCATCTCCGTCCCAAAAATGAAATTCAAAACTGTCACAAATATTACCATCTCCGTCTCAAAAATGAAATTCAATACAATTTCAAAATTACTCTTGAAACAGAGAGTACTACCTCCGTTCCATTTCAAAATACAAAAACTAAGTTGTACACGGGATCAAGGAAAAAGTGAAAAAAAAAAATGATGTGTTGTGAGTGTAGATAGTTGAGTAGGAGAGAGAAAATGAGGTAGGGAATAGTAAATGAGTTAGTTGATATGAGTACGAGAAGTGGGTTACTGGGTTTCACTAATTAAAAAGTACGTAGTATTAAAAACTTTTCATTTAAGGATTTTGCAATTTTAAGTGGGACACCCAAAATGACAAACTTTGCAATTTGAAATGAGATGGAGTGAGTATTGAACATACGAATTAACAATTTCTTTTTCTTCTAAAACTCATTTCTAAATAAAACCGATCGATAACAACAAAGGGAAATAATAAAGTTACAAAAGATGGCTACAAAATGTGGTTTACAAAATGCGGTGTCATAATTGTATTAGTGTTTTTAATTAGAGTGTGCCGGATCCACTATCGATATATAGCCAATGAAATATCGTCACCACATCTTGTATCCTTCATTTTGTAGCCATCTTTTGTAATCCTAACATTGCCCAACAACAAAATTCAACCAGAAATTTCAACTGACTTGATCTCAGGCTTCTTAACTTCCTCTTTAGGAACAGTAACAGTCAACACTCCGTTCTCCATCCCCGCCTTCACTCCGTCCACCTTCGCATTCTCCGGCAGCCGGAACCTCCTCACAAACTTGCCGCTGCTCCGCTCAACCCTATCTCTCGCCGCTAATCTGCAACACCCTATCATCTTCAATCTCAACCTTCACTTCTTCCTTGTTCACTCCCGGAAGATCCGCCTTGAACACGTGAGCCGCCGGCGTCTCTTTCCAGTGAATGCGTGTATTGAAAAATGCCGACGATTCCGGGAAGGAATTAGCAATCGCAGGTGAAATGAAAGGGAAATCCTTGAACGGATCCCAGACTTCAAAAGAGAATGGATCGGAACTGCTGCCGCTGCCGCTGCCGCTGTCGCTGTCGCTTCGGTTTCGAAAGAAGCACAATTCCTTGGGCTCATATTTGGGCTTTCCATTTGCATTTGCATGTTTATCTTCTCTCATCTCGTGCTCACCATATTGTGCAATTGAAAGCCCAAAGGGCAAAGTAGTAGATCCCAACTTTTGCTTTGACCTTCTTAATTACTCCCCGGTCGTTTCGGTCGCTTTTGACTTTTGATGGTCGACGTCAGTTAACTTTGATTATATATTAATATCAATCTAATTATTCTAATTAAAAATTAAAAGTGTACTCCTTCCGTCCCAGCTCACTTGAGACTTTTTGACCAAAACTGGTCAACTTAAGGTCCGTTTGACCAACACTTTATAGAAATATTTATGTCCAAAAAACTTTTTAAAAATTGTTATTGAGAGGATTTTCAATGGTGGTCATTTTACATTTTTTTTATTTTTGTTCGGATCATAAATATTTCTATAAAGTGTTGGTCAAACCGACCTTAAGTTGACCAGTTTTGGTCAAAAAGTCTCAAGTGAGCTGGGACGGAGGGAGTATTTGATAAATCAAAAGCAAATTTGAAATTACCTACATTTTGAGACGAAAGAAGTAGTTTCTTTTGTAAGTAATGGTTAGGAAATGATCTTAACTACCTCCTTCAGCCCTCAGTCTTACTTCCATCAAATTATATGAAAGTGCCTCAAATATATATATATATATATATATATATATATATATATATATGTATGTATATGTATATATATATATGTATGTATATATATATATATATATGTATGTATATATATATGTATATATATTATAGAGCCTATAAGAAAAACATATTATATTAAGTAAATTGTGAGCAATGTTAAGGGCACATAAGAAAAATCTCAAAAAATCTTAGTCACAAGCAGAGTTTGCATAACTTGATTGGATGTTGAATTAATGAGTGGTGGGGGCTTATAAACACAACATCCAATAACTTATTGAGAAAACTGTTTGTAAGCAAGATTTGTGAATTTTTTTTATGATTTAGTATTACTCATAAACCGTAGAGAGTTTATAACTTGATACATATGGAATTAGAGTCTTGAAATACAAATAAATACAAAGGAGGTTTTGATACAGTCATGTCAAAAAATATTTGACGATA
The DNA here is from genome assembly GCA_026119855.1 of Campanula takesimana. NCBI lineage: Eukaryota > Viridiplantae > Streptophyta > Magnoliopsida > Asterales > Campanulaceae > Campanula > Campanula takesimana. The sequence continues at coordinate 264,756 of JAOWBW010000228.1, forward strand.
TAAAGCTACAAGACGCAACATTATTCACATAATCTACAATACCATCCATCAGTTTCCCCATCCTTCTCTTTTTTATGCAACTGAAATCATTCATATCCTACACTTCACATACCATTTCTCACTGGATGCTATATCCTTGAACGAAACCGTGGCACCCTACTCCAGACTGATCATGGTGAAGAAAGGAAGTAGAATCCCAAGAACTTGAGGATGCTGAATTTGTGTCGAATTCGTCAGACCACCAAATCGCCTTGTCCTTTGAACCATCCATTTCTTTGAAACAATCAAATTCAGCCATTTGATTGTTGTTCATGAGATAATCATCGAGCGCGCCTTGGATTGTTGAAACGGGTTGAAATCCCATGTTTGTTTGCTTGCCACCCAATTCTGGAATAATAGTTGACTCCGGAATGACTATTTCACTTTTGAAAGGAATTGAACTATCTGGGGATGACATTTCATTCATGGAGTGTTGATAGAGTGCAACTTCTTGTCCTTGACTTTGCATAAGAGGGTTAGAGTTGTCATTCAAAAGTCCAAGACTTTGGTTGACCATCTTTTCTTGTTCAGGATTCAACTTAGGCCAAAGGCCAAGATTAGTGTAAAAAGAGAAAGGGTTTTGCAGGCCTTGAAGTTGCATATGAAGTTGAAGTCTTTCTATAGCTGAGTTGCTCAAGTTTTCTATACCGTTACCTTCTTTAGTGTCCTCGTTAGAGCCAGATAGCCTGTTTATGCGCGATTGTTTGTGCCTCCCGAGTAACTTTTTCTTGAGCTTGGTGTTCCAGTAGTTCTTGATGTCGTTATCTGTCCTTCCAGGTAATTGCGCTGCAATTATTGACCACCTATCATGACATAAAAGTTTGTGTCAGAATCAGCCTCTGACAAGATTTAGAAAAACTCATATCAAATGAGTATATATATACTATAGTGATTGTATTTCACTCCATTTGGTAGAGTTATTCTTAGAACAAAGGGTCATAGACAAATATAAAGGACAAGTACAATAATATAGAGATATAGATTGAATGTGTATGTATACCTGCTGCCTATACTAATATAGAGGCTGCAGATGATGTTGTCTTCTTCCTCAGAGAATCCACCATGCTTGAGGTTGGGCCTTAAGTAATTTAACCATCTTAGTCTGCAACTTTTCCCACACCTCTTTAGACCTGCACGGAAACATCATTAAATTAATCACCGGTTAATTAAAATGAAAAATGTCTAAGTAGAGAAAAAAAAAAAAAAACACAAGAGATATGTATGTATGTATGTACCAATTTTTTGTGGAAGAGCAATCCAGTTTGCACCAGTGCCAAACTGCTCAATATAAGCCTTGAGTTTTGCATCTTCTTCAGGAGCCCATGGACCTTTCTTCACGCTGGCTTTGTCACAGCAAGGAGCTCGTCCCATTTTGTTTTCTCGCTTGTTTTCTTCTTCTTCGCTCTCTCTTTTCTTGATTCTCAACCAAAGTACAGTAGGCCAATGATGAATATGTGATTGTAGTTGACAAAAATGGTGAGCGAAGACTCGAATTTATAGGTAACAAGTTTGGATGATGGGATGCTTAATTATTGTATATTACCAAAAAAGTCATAACCCCCTCAGCCCCCTCTTTCTTTTAGGGTTTACAGACACACTAACACACATTTTTGGATTAGGTCATTTTTGCTTTTTGGGGATTAATTATTTATTAGTATAAACATACAAAGTGACAAAGTCTTGAACATATTTTCTTGCATATTTTCCTGTTAGCTTTTTGAGAGTGTTAATTAATTAAATGTGGAGGGGGCAATGCTGCAGGTAAAATAAGCATCAAGGATAAACCCTACACACCTTGCTTTTAATGTTCCATTATTGAGCTCCCCGGGCCTGTTTAGGTCAAAGATAATTGAGTTTATAAACTAAGATTTATGTTAAACACATATAGTTAGCTGTCCACTGAAGAACAAAGAAAAAGAAATTAAAGGAGATGATAATAAAAGAAAATATTCTCGGGTCAATCGTTTTGCTCTTGGCTGCTCCCAGTTTATTCGTATTCACGACAGCTTTGGGATTAAGATAATCACTCACCATATCTATTTAGTTAAGTTCAACTGATCCTGTGACGGAGCAGTTCAAAAAGATTAATGATTGATTGCAATCGAAAATTTTCAAACATAAGCAAAGACTCGGTTCTCTTGTGTGATAGCAAAATCAAGCGTTACGCGAAGAACAACTGCAAAGCTAGCTACAAATTAAGTGGTTGTGAATCCACATTTTAGGCCATCTGCCTTTTGGTTAAGCTATGTCTATGAAGCCAAGTCCTTGAGAGAGTAACCAAAACATGGCTATGTGGCCTGATTGTGTGCCGCATTGTAGCGGTTTGGGTCCATGAACACAGATCTGGGCCAGTGCAGTCTGACTGCACAAAAGTCGACTTTTTATAATAAATGAGTTACATTTTATACTAACATGACTTATATGTTAAAGAACGTGTGCTGCATTTTATTGGAGAATAGTATAATGAGTTGCATCGTTTAATACATACTCCCTCTGTCCTCGAAAGTTTGCCTCATTTAAACTTTCTATAGTCAACACAAATGAATTTTGACTAAACATTAATGTCGATCTAGTGAAATTCTAAAAATTATAATTGATAAATCATTAAGTGATTTATCAATAAAAAAATTTAAGATTTTATGATGATCATTAAATTGACACAAATGATTGGTCAGAGTTCATTTATATTGATCATAAAAAATCAATTTGGGACAAACATTCCAAAACAGAAAGAAAGAGTATAATTTATTTATAGGGAAGACAATATTAAAAGACAAACACTCAGGTAAGACGGTCGCACCATGTGCGACCGTTCCGCTGCATCTCGCCTTGTTCTCCATTGCTACAGCCTGCCGTTGGATTAAGATTTCCCCTCTTCTTAGGATCGTGACACGTGTAATCTTAAAAAAAAAAACCCAACAACTTTAAAATGGTATATCTCTTGAGATTTTGAAGTCAAAAAAAAATATTTTAAAATACCGTTGTGTTCGTCTCGACGAGACGAATAAAACTTCATGATATGGTTTATTTTTATTTTTTAAAAATAAATAAATAACATACAAAACAAGTGAGCTGCTCGTCGTAATAAAATGTAACACTTTCTTATGAAGAAAGTAATAGTTTGGTCTTAAAAAAGTAACACTTTTATTGTAAGATGTAACAGCAGTTTCGCAAATAATATAAATATTTTTTTGTGATTAGAAAAAGTAATAATTGAATGTAACACAGTGCATATATGATTGTAATATGTTATATAGATGAATGTAACAGTTTATAGGTTAAATGTTACATTTTTTAAAAAAAAAAAAGAGTAAAAAATCATGTATATAATCGGTTTTGCATTTCAATTTAATGTAAAACCCTAGAAAACTGTTACATTTGAGAAAAAAAAATTACATTCATTTATTATAAAATGTTACATTAGTTTAGTTATCAATCTTATGTTATTTTTAATTTGTTTCAGCAAAATTGTGGTAAACTTTTTTTTTAAAAAAAGTGTTACATATGAGAAAAAAAGTGTTATATTTCCTTATAAAAAGTATTACATCTTGGTATAAAAAGTGTTACTTCTGTTGTCGAGTAAAAAATGGCGGGAAAAAAAAGTTGGGAAAAAAAAAAAATAGCGGGAAACGGTCGTACGGCGTGCGACTGTCGCACAGCAGTCCGCCCCACATTAAAACAAGATAAGAAGAAAAAAGAGTAGTGGCCTATTTCAAAGAGTTTTTCGTGAGGGTGCCACACTCATTGACCTGTGTTTTCTCTCTAATATTTTCTTAATCAATTTTAAAATGAAAAAAAAAAAAGGGAACAAATAGGTCCAGAAACGCACTTGCATGGAAATTACAACAAGAAAACTATCAAATATAATTCCTAGAAATCTGCATTAAAATAAATACAACCAAAATATATTTGTTAATTATCAAATTGACTTAGATCTTTTTGAGAAAGAAATCAATCTTTCTGTTTGTCTTTGCCTTACGTCTAAGAATCTCTCTCTCTCTCTCTCCCTCTCTCTCTCTTTTTCTCTCTCTCCATTGACACTGGGGTTCATACATCATCAAGAAGACCAATAGTGGTGACTTTTTAAAGGAGAGCTGGTAAAAACCATTTCTTGATAACAAGATAAGAATGGGGCTTTTAGGCTAAATACCAAAATTCTAATTGAGCGTAGGTTCTAATTCATTTAGCCTTATTGAACCCCACACACAGGAGTGTTCTAGCTTAATTAGAAGTCTCGGGTTCGAGCATTGGGAATTCAGAAGTGTTAAATACTCCATCCGTATTTAAAGTTCTTAGTTGACTTTGCACGGAGTTTAAGAAAAAATAAATATTGTGAGTATGAAAAGTAAAGTGGAGAGAGAAAGTGGATAGTGAGTTTTTGTTGTGAGAATTACAAGTGGGTCCCACTTTTCATTTTAGGTAATAAAGCAAAGTAAGGACCTTAAATTGGGACAGACTAAAAAGGAAAGTAAGAACCTTAAAAGGGGACAGAAGGAGTACTTGTTTGGAGAGCTTTGCCGCCCTTGTAGTCCTACCCGGCTCGAACCAGATTAGTCCGCATCCAAGTGTTAAATACTTGGTCATGTTTGACTTTTTGGGTCAACACAAGTGAACTTTGACAAAACATTAATCTCAATCTAGCCATCTTTATGAAACTCTAAAAAGTTTATTGATAAATCTCTTAATACAGCAAATAAAAACAAACTAACATGACCGATGTAAATGGGACAAGAGGGATCGGAGTATAGGGGCAAGCATGGGTAATTGCCCCCCTTGAGTGTGTTTTTATATTTTTTTTTTTTTTTTGTGGCCCTTTCCTAAACGATATGATGACCCTGGTATAGATGACTAGATGGGCCTTTTGCCCAAAATGAGAGATCAATACGAATTTAGAGCAATAATATTTCGTAATGAAAGTGTAAAACTTGTTATTAATAGTATTTATAATAGTGTATCAAAACAAATATTATATTTTTATTATGAAATTGAATTAAACTAAAATTATTATCTAAAGTTCTTTCGCTCTAACATACAAAAAAAGAGTGAACAACATTTTGAGACGGAGTGAGTATTTTGGAGTTGAAACGGAGTGAGTATTTTGCATTGAAGGAGTCATTCACCTGGGTCCAACAAATATGGTGATTTACTTTACATGGCACCAATATACTCTACACTTTTGGTGGCCATGCCTTTTTTGTTTTAATGATTTTGCAATTCAAATAGCATCAACCTTGTCCAATAATTCTCAAATTTTACGTGGAGGAAATTGTCTATGCATTTTACTACCTCCGTCCAACCTTGAAGAGGTTGATATTCCTTTACATCTTTGGGTCAAAAAAAAAAACGGAGGCGCTGCCCCAGAACCCCCGTTCATCATTCCTTTGTGCTAAAATTCCTTGCCCCCCTTCCTTAAATTCCTGGCTCCGCCACTGATGTATAAAACACCAAATAAAAGGTTGATTAGTTCAGAAAAACATGAAATGGCCCTCCAAGTTGATCTTTAACATATACTGCTCCAGTAAGAGTTAGCCGGTAGCAGAATGGCCACAACTTTAACTGCAATAATTCTTTCTTGGTAACGTATTTGAAACTTATATTGCTAAACTAGCATGCATTAATATCATTCCATTTTGTTCATGATAAGTACCAAATATATCAGTTGATGGCACCAAAAGAAAAAAAAGAAAAAGAAAAGCATTCTCCCTATTATACAACAGAGTAAAAAGAATATCGCAACACTTACAAAAAAAAAATTATAATTATTTTCTTATTTAAAAGTTAGATAATAGGACGCACCAAAAAGTATATCGCGACAGTTATTATAAAACGGAGTGATTTGTTTGTGTTTTGGGTAAACCCTCGTCAGTAGGGTTGACAAAGTTGCCTTATCGGCTTAAAGTATTAACTACAAGTCTACAATATACAAAATTGAAAATTCCTTGAAGGAGACCTTCTTCGTCGCCAGAATGAGACGAGGAGAGGGATCGAACCCTAGCGCTCACCGAAAGTGAGCTTGACTTTACGACTGAGCCACTCCTTTGGGACCTCTTAATGACTTTTGTTGGCCCTTAACAATAATTATTTATAGATAGTAGTAATAGTTTAAAATATTTATCATTTGTGCACTTTACCTAGATTAATTGGATGGGACGCTACAAACAGAAGCAGTTGCTGATATCCACTTAATTATGCCTTAATTATTTGACAAATGTCAACCCCTTCTAGTAACAAATCCATCACATTAAGCATCCAAGAAATTGACTTTGCCTTTAATTTACATATCTATACGTACCCATTTGCCCTCACACTACTCTTAATTTATCCTTTCCTTAATTCCTAGTAATTTGTAGTTTTTCATCCTTCTTCAATAATTTTTTTAGTAATTTGTAGTTTTTCATTATTTTTAAATAATAATTGGTACAGTTAACTTGTCAATATCTTTAAATAATGAGTTTTACTTAATTTTATGTTATTCATACCTTGATAAAATTTCACTTACATAATTTTCATATTTGAGATACAAAATTTATTTTAAAACAAAAAAACATGATACTTATTATTCTGGGACGGATGAAGCGAATCACTAAGGTTCTATTTGAGCAATAAATATATTTTTGTTTCTTAAGATACCTTAATTAGTCCTTTTCTAAAATTTCCTTTTTTTTTCTCTTTCGGCAAAAATGGTGAAGCGCGATTGGTTTAGGATAATCCACGTGGAATGGCTAGAGTGGTCAGTTGGCACTAAAGTGAAGTTTGACTTCTTACAGAAAAGTCAATCCCGTGGAGTATTAGGTAGACAATAATAAAGGGTTAAAAGTTAATTAAGATTTCTAGATAAGATGCAGAGATTATGGGGAACGATAGTAGTGTCATAAAATTTGACATTTGATTTACCATTGCACTTAATTAATTAGCATTGATCTAGTCTCGTATTTGGCCGTAGAAGCATCGGACAGGTATTAATGAACTTGATTCAATTTTGAAAAAACATAAAAAAAAAAAAATTATCCCAATGAAAAAAAAAAATGTTATTGATTTACCATTAAAAAAAGTATTACTTCCTCCTTCCCATCCTAAGTTCTTACTTTTCTTTTTAGTTTGTCCCATCGTAAAATTCTTGTTTTATTATTTAATAAGGACAATGGGACTCACTTAGGGATGGCAAATTGCCCGAACCCGAAGCCGATCCGCCCTGAAAAAGTAGGGCTCGGGTTGCAATTTTCATGACCCGGTTGGGTTCGGGTTTTGATGTTGACCCGCTGTGATCCGACCCGACCCGCTCACATATGTACAAAGTTAACATATTATGTTATTTAACCATATTATAAGTGTTGTGCAATTTATTTTCATAGTTGTTTGTGGGTGAGGTTTGATGATTTAAGACTGATTTGTATAACTGGTTCAAATTTATGCTTAAACATAGATTTGGCTCAAGCACACTGCGGGTCGGGCGGGTTCGGGATTCACTCTCTTCGGGTCGGGTTCGGGTCACCCCTTTTAAGGTTAGGGTCGGGTTCGGTCTTAACAAAACCCGCCCCGCACCCAACCCGTTGCCATCCCTACTCACTTATCATTCTCACAACAAAAACTCTCTACTCATTTTCTCTCTCCTACTTTTTACTTTTTCCTAATCCTTGTTGACGCGGGAGCCAAATGGTTGGCACTTGTTAATCTTAATAATTTCAGTCAACTTCAAGAGGTTGTATCTATCAATCTACTGGGCCAAACGTTACAAATAATATACCATTGGAAAGGCCTCTGAATGTAGTTTCTGGAGCACTTTTCGGATCATTGTTTGGATCATTATAGAGAGAGTTATGGATATTTTCGTGAAGGGTAGTCAGAAAATCAGATTCATCCGAAAAATGGACTATCTTGATGTTTAGCATGTCTTTTGAGCTTTCTATTTTATCTTAATCCTAAATAATAATAATTATCCTAATCCCTTAGAATCTTTAGTATTCCTAGACTTGGAGGGATGTTCCAAGTAACCTATAAATAGCCTAGAAATAGTCATTGTAAAGAGAGTTGAATTTTGAGTTTAATAAAATATAAGTTGTGCTTAGTGCCTTCTTTATTTGTTGTAATCTCTTTGGTGGATTCCATTGAGCATTGAACAACTTGTTACTATGTATCTCCTCGGTGGATTCCGTTGAGTGGTGAGTACTTATGCCCTGTATCTTCAAGGTGGATTCCTTGAAGTGGTGATGAGCATACCTACCTTTTCTATCCATTTTCTTTATTCTTCTTTTCCGTTGCGTTTGCCCCGTATCACTTGTGCCAAGTCAAACTATGAACCGTAGGGTGGGACAACGGAAGTATAATCTATTGATTGAAATTTTTAAAATTTAGGTAAATTTTTTTGGCAAAGTTCAATTGAGATGAACACCAAAATTAACGTGAGAAAGTATCTTACTGGCGACGGATGAGTAGTTGTTATGTGCAAAACCCATTTTATGATAGGCGCAGGTAGCATAATAAAATCACATTTATATGGTATGTATTCCATGCAAACATTATAAATCATCCTTTAATTAATATACATCATGTTCATAAGTCTGTTTAATTTCTTTCTACCAAAGAGCTTTAGCTCAAGCGGTATCCGGTGTTAGCTTCCCATGCGGAGGTCACAAGTTCGAATCCCATTAAAGAGATTTCTGTTAGCCTATGTATACGCCCAGTATCGATTACCAAATGTTGCAGTAGAGCAAACTCTTGCACACATTATGGACAATAAACTCTTTAGAGACTCAAATTGAACCATCACGCACGACCAATTAAAATTTGATTTTAGGCGAAAATCCATGCAATTAGGTCGCCCAAGTGCCTATATATAGGCACTCCCAAATCATAAGCCAAAGAGCATGGCAAACTTGGATCAGCATATAAACTTGAGGAGCTGACTACTCCACTTGATACACCAATTGATTTTAAGTTGAAACTTCAAATATAGTCAACTACTGGTCCAATCTAAGTGCTCAACCATGCACGTACTGACGTACATGTATTACAACTCTCTTCACTATCATAATGAGAAGGCTAAATGAATGCCAAGGCTGCATATTATCATTAACTTTAGTCATATAAATGGAATAATGGACTTGTCAATACTTGAACCTGCCAAATGACACTAAAAAAGCGACCCAATCACTAATGTAACTTCTGTACTTTATTGATTCTTCCATAATATATGAACAGCCTGCCATTATTCCCATCTACAAATGATGAAAATAGCTTTGAGAACCTACATAATAGATCAATTACATAGATTTCACAAAAATTATTAGGAGCAGTTTTGGATAAATAAAAGATCTTGGCTCTCTCCAGAAGACTGATGATGTTGAACCGAATTAGAATCCCAAGAATTTGAAGATGCTGAAATTGTGTCCAAGTCATTCGACCACCAAATCCCGTTGTTCTTGAAACTATTCAGCTCTTTGAAGCACTCAAAATCACCCATCTGATTGTTATTCATCAAAAAGTCATGACCAACTTCAGCTTGGAACGTAGAAATGGGATTAATTTGCATATGGTTTGATTGTTTGCAACCAGATGACATTCCATTGGTAGAGATCTCCAGTTCACTCACAAGTGAAGTGTAATCTTGAATGAATGGTTGATATGCTTCAATGCTTTTCACATCTCCAGATGGGGGACTATGGTAGAGATTTTGCATTAGAGGGTACTTAGGGTTTGGGTTAGGGGTAGAACTGTCATTTGAATGTTGGAGACTTTGGTGGATCAAATTTTCTTGAAGGGGATTCAACTTAGGCCAAAGTGCAGGATTGGTGTAGAATGAGAAAGGGTTTTGAAGACCTTGTAATTGCATATGGAGTTGAAGTCTTTCCATTGCCGTGCTGCTCAAGTTTTCTACGCCGTTTATATCTGTAGGCTCCTGGATTGAGGCAGATGACCTGTTCGAATGCCTCCGTCTTCCAAGCAACTTTTTCTTGAGCCTGGTGTTCCAGTAGTTTTTGATGTCATTATCTGTTCTTCCAGGCAATTGTGCTGCTATTATAGACCACCTGACATAACGTAATATTCCGTGCCAAATTAGTGTCCGACAAAAGTTAAAAAAAAAAAAAAAAAAAAAAAGGTACACAATTTTTCTTTGAAGAAAAGGGTCATTGACAAATACTACTACAAAGGAATGGGAAATGCATGGGCATAGAGAGAGAGAGAGAGAGTATACCTGCTGCCGATACTGATATAGAGGCTGCAGATGATGTTGTCTTCTTCGTCAGAGAAACCACCGTGCTTGATATTAGGCCTCAAGTAGTTCAACCATCTCAGTCTGCAACTCTTTCCGCACCTCTTTAGCCCTGGTGAAACATAAATTTAAATACCAATGAATTAGTCCAATTTGATAACGCGTCTAAATGTACAACAAAACATGAGTGAGAGAGAGCGAGAGAATGGTGTAAATATGATTTTGTACCAATTTTCTGGGGAAGGGCAATCCAGTTGTTACCAGTGCCAAACTGGTTTATATAGGCCTTAAGTCTTGCATCTTCTTCAGGAGACCATGGACCTTTTTTCACAGTCGCTTTGTCACAGCACGGAGCTCGTCCCATCGTTTCACCACACTTTTTTGTTCTATCTTGTTTTCTTCTTCTTCTTCTTCTTCTTCTTTCGCCTCTTCAACTCTCTCTTTCTCTCTCTCCCAGATTATTGTTTGACAAAAATGATGAGCAAGGACTAAAATTTATACTGGAGGTTAGGTTATGTAATGCTTTATTATCATCACCATAAAGTCATGCCCCTATCTACTATCTTCTTCAATTTTGTTTCTTTAAAATATTTAATGTCTTTCTTGAACATTTTTTATTTAGCTCACTCACAAATGTCAAAGTCCTAAACAAAATTTCTTGCATTTTTTCCTGTTAACTTTTTTGCGTTGTTTCATTTGTTTATTAAGTGGATGCCAATGCTGCAGGTAAAGTAAATATCAGGAGATGAAAATGTTCCATTATTGAATAGAGCTGCTCTCTTTTGGTCCTGATATACTCCCTCCGTCCCATTTGAAGCTTTACCATTTTGGTGATGACACCAAGGTTCTAAAAAACGCTAGGCGGTCGCTAGGTCCCGCAGGGGCGCCTACGCCTAGGGCCTAGGCGGGGCCGATAATTCAGAAATAACTATAATATCCTAGACGGCATCTAGGCATTTCATGAACGCCTAGCGCCTAGACGGGGGTCTTTTAGAACACTGGATGACACACAAATTAAGAAAAGTGATGAGTGTAAGAAGGGTTGTGAGAGGGAAGAAGTTAGTGGGTATGACAAGTGGGGCCTACAATTTAAATATGTGAGAGGGAAAAATTAGTGGGTATGACAAGTGGGCCCCATAATTTAAGTATGTGAGAGGAAGAAGTGAGTGGGTATGACAAGTAGGGCCTACATTTTTTACCATTTTAAGAAAGGATGAAGCTTTCAACGGGACACCCATTTTGGGTAAAAGTTGAAGCTTCAAATGGGACGGAGGGAGTATCAATAATCAAGTTAATAAACTAGAATTATTATTATTAATGCATGGTTAGCTGTCTATTAAAAGGAAAAAATAACATAAAAGGTTGACAGACCAAAGAAGAGATAATAATATTAATTCCTTCTCATTTTGAACGTTTTGCATTTGGCTGCTCCCTGCTAATTCAGATTCTTTGACGATTTGCGTTAAGTTAATCACCCACCATTTTCGGATTTAAGATTCAATTAATTTACCGATTACAACGTAATTAAGTTTCTTGATTTCTAGTAATATACGTACAGTAATTTATAAACCACATAGTTAATAATGAAACAATAATGGAAGTAAAAAACAACATAAGGGAACCTGATTTGAGAGGCTACCACACATATTGACCTGTGTTTTCTTCACTAATACTCCCCGTCCCCCAGAAAGTTAGTCTCTTTTTATTTTTTTTATTACTACAAATAAACTTTGAACAATAGAATTTAAAAATTAGTATTGATAGTATTTATAATGGTGTATCAATGACAAGTTGTAAATTTTCATTAGGATAATTGAAAGTAGCTCAAAGTTCATTCGTAATAACGACGAAAAAAAGGACTAGCTTTTCGGGAATCGGGACAGAGAGAGGGAGTAATAATATTTTCTTAATCAATTTTAAAATACAGAAATCAGGGACAGATAGGTCCAGAACCGCACTTACATAGATATAACAACAAGAAAACTATCAAATTTAAAAAAAAAACACTCCTTCCGTCTCAAAACACCTTGCACACTTTTGAGGATGCACGGGAATTAAGGAATGGAGCAATGCTAGGGGCACAAAATAATGTCACAAAATCTTTGTCACAAAATGAAGTGGCGATATTTTATTGGTTGCATCGATAATGGACCCGCCACACTCTAATTAAAAACACCAATAACATCATTACACCTAGGATTTTGTAAGTAAGTTTTTGTGACTTTTTTGTGCCCCCAGTATTATTCTTAAGGAATGAGTATATATATTCAAAAGTATTGTGAGTGGGAAAGAAGTTGTGAGTATGATAAGTTGAGTAGTATTTACAAGTGGGCCCCAAAAATAAGTATGTGAGTATGACAAGTGGGGTAGAGAGAATAGAAAAACAATAAATTTTGAATATTTAAGGAAAGGGGATTTACTAATGAGACACCAAAAAAAAATGCAAGATGTTTTGGGAAGGAGGGAGTATATATGTATTTAAATTATCAAGTTGGCTCAAACCTTTGAGAGGAAGAAAACATGCATCTTCTTGTCTGTCTTAACTCTAAGAATCTCTCTCCTCTCTCTCTCTCTCTCTCTCTCTCCATTGACACTAGGGATTCATGCATGCATCATCAAGAAGACCATTTCGATCGAGCTCAAATCCTCTGTACCACTTTGTGTGCCACTCCATGTGTCACAAGTGATCTAACAGCTAACAATTATTGAGATTAACATGATATTAATATTATCCAAATATGTTAACGGTTGGATTAGAAGTGGTATATGGTGTGGCACACAAGAGTGGTACAGGAGATCTCGACTCATCTTGATGACTTTTATTGGAGGGCTGGTGAAGTTTTTTTATTTTATTTTTTCTTGATAAGAAGATAAGTATGGGACAATACAAGGCTAAATTCTAAAATTAAGTCTGATCGCTGGTATTTTTTTCATTTGACTTTATCGAATCATGCTATATGTTTATATTAATCTCGCTAGAGTCGGAGAAACAACATTGACTTTTCGTTCATGTATGCAAGTTTGTCTAAGGCATTATCCGTACAATATTGACTTCACCATCAGTGGCGGATCTAGAACTCCGGGTTGATAGATTAACGAACTCCGGGTTTGATAGATTAACTTTACGCCCCAAAGTAATAATTCTTGTTACACATGTAAAATCAACCAAGAAAGTCTTTCCTTCTCAATTACTATACTTAAAAAGATATGGTACATAGAGTATTTTAGGAGAGTCTACATCTACATAAATCAAACCATATTTGACATGTTCTCATCAATCACAAAAGGTGGGAAATTATAAAAAGTCAAAACGAAAGGTTGATTAGTTTAGAACAAACATGAAATGGCCCTCCAAATTTGATTTTTAATAACCTGCAAAGAAGCATAATAGCCCCCGACTTTTTAAGACCAATAATTGTGTGTTCATTTCTTTTTTGGGGGAATACATTAATAATTGTATTGCTAACTTTGTGGCAGGTAATTTATATTCCCTCCGACCCATATTTATCGCTACTTATTTTCATTTTGGGCGTCACATACTTGCAACTTACTCAAAATGTTAACTTTTCTCTCTTCTATCCACTCACAACAACTATCCACTAACTTATTTTCTCTCTCCTACCCACTCACAAAACATACTTTTCTTCTCCCTCCGTCTCAAAATAGATGTCGTTTTGGGAGTTAAATTTTGTCTCAAAATACTTGTTGTTTCACTATTTTCAAAGCTTTTTTATTGCTCTATACCAATTATATCCTTAATAATAATAGTGAATTATCTCTTACCTAACTATTTAATGAGAAAATTTTGGGGGAAACTAGTTCCTCCCTAAATTATAAAAAGTCCTGTTTTTATAGGGGTTAAGATTTAGGGTTTAGGGTTAAGGTTTAGAGTTTAGGGTTTAATGTTTAGGGTTTAAGAGTTAAAAACATGACTTTTTATAACTTATGGAGGAACTAGTTTCCCCCTAAACCTACTCTAATGTAATTACCTAGGTAGTTGAATTACTTTAAAGGTATTTGGGACTTCTTCACATGCATTAATGGTATTTCTTAATATGTGTAAAAACACTCCAAAACGACATCTATTTTGAGACGGGATGAGTATTATATTTTCGTAATCCCTGTAGACTCATTTTATACCAATAAGTATGGAACGGAGGGGGTATGTTTCGAGAGCAGATCTCTTGTGCCCCTCCATGTGCCCCTCTAATCTGGACGGTTTACAATATCAACATAAACGGTCTAGATTAGAGGGGCACAGAGAGGGGTACAGGGAGGGACACAGGAGATCTGGCCTCGTATGTTTCATGCCACTTGACATTCCCCAAAGGAAAATGACAAATTGAAAAAGATTAGCGGCCCCTCGTCATTAGGGTTGACAAAGTTGTCCAATTGATAGACTCATTAGTCATAATAAGTAATTTAATGTTTATATAATAGTGTTTAAAAATTCTTCGAAGGAGACCCTCTAAGACTTCTATTGGATAGGGAATCAGTACAGCGAGCTACCCGCTTTTTCGCGATAGCATACAGGCGAGATATAGTTACATCTATATTTTACGAGTTGTGAGATCAAAATTAAATGAGTTATTGTACAGCTTACTAAAAATCTAATTCATCTCAAGTTATTCTAAAAAAAAATTAGGCAAATTTCACAGCGAAACTACAGGGAGCTCGTTGAAACAATTATCTATCTCGTTACAAGTTGTGTAATACTCCCTCCGTCCCAAAATACATGCAGTTCTAGCTTAGATTTTTTGTCCCAAAATACTTGCAGTTTTACATTTTTCTATAAAACATTGACACAATTTGCCTAAACTGCCCTTATTTATGATAGGTAGTTATGACTATAAGACCATTTAATTGTGTTGGTACTTGAACTATTCAAAGGATTGTATTAATTGCTTTTCTTAATATGTGTGTAAAGGGCTAGAACTATAAGTATTTTGGGACGAATGGAGTACTCAATTATTCAATAGTTATCGATCATGAGTAAATTAATGAGAGGGGACGCTACAAAAAGACACAGTAGTTCAGCTCTAATTAAGGCTAAATCAATGACTCAATAGACTTAAATTTAATTAATTATACAAATGTCAACACCACCTTTTAACCTACCCATCCAAGAAATTGACTTTTAATTTCCCCATCTAAACAGCAACGCCTTCATATTTATGCTCTAATCTTACCCTTACTCTTCCCTTTCTTTTAGCGAGTAGGAAACCTAAAGTGTAAATATAAAGTCACAAAAAAGTGTCACAAAATATGGTTTACAAAATAATGTGTCAAAATTCTATTGGGGTTTTTAATTAAAGTGCGCCGGGTCCATAATCGATTCAAGCAATAAAATATCGTCACCTCACTTTGTATCCATCATTTTATGAACTTCTTTTGTGCCCCTAGCATTGCCCAAACCTAAAATATTATGCAACTTGCCCCCTAGTCAAAAATAAATATTCTCTCCTTCTCATAATACATCCTAATTAAGTTCTTTTCTTTCTTTCTTTTTGGAACATTTTTTCAAAATGAAAATTTGATAGTAATATGTTTGTCAATACTGAGACCACTTGCCCACACTCAACACCAATTCACTTACTATTTCATACACCACATTCTCTTTCTTATTTTTTTCATACTCACAATACTTACTCGATTATTAATATTATCATTTACTTTTCATTAACCCCATAAATTAATTTTTGTAACATTTATTATAAGATGAATGGAGTATTTCAGCGGATAAGATATGCATTAGATTGACTCAAAAGATACACTAAACAAACATATACTCCAGTATATATACTAATAATACTGAGTATTACAATTCTTTCCGGGGGGGTGAAATAATGAGTATTACAATTAACTTGTCGAACTTTTTAAATTTTGTATTTACTTGTATGTATGTTACTTGTAAAATGGTGATAAAATTGAACTAAAAATATATTATATCTGTTTTGAGATGGGCCAAAAAATATTAAGAGGGGGTATAAAAAGGATTATTGTGCTATTGTTGGGTTAACAAATCATATGAAGCATTTACTAATTTACTAAAATAAAGTGCCAATATTGGGGGTTGGATTTTAAAGGAAATATGTGGGATTCAATTTAATTACTTGTTCAAGTAATCAAATTTGACTTAGAGGTGGTCTCTCCCATGAGAACAAGGGGATCCGTCTCATCTATGAGACGGGTTTTTTTTAACCCGGATCCATGACCCATGGGGCATAACCTGCCACGTGGCAGCCCACCATTACCCCCCCCCCAAAAAAAAAAAACTTTTTTTTGAGTTTTTATAAAAAAAAAAAAAAAAAATCGGCTTTTCCGTCGTTTACCAAAAGTAATAGTTACCATAACTTAATGTAATGACTGTATACATATAAAGTAACATTTTTCATAAGTAAACGTAACACCTGTTTTACAAAAACAAAAAGCTCGTTTTACCCATTTTTTTTCAAATATAATACTAACTATAATTACATGTAACCCAAACAATATCTAAATGTAATTATCATTTATACTAAAATATAATAGTGCTTTTACAAAAATGTAAAATATTGTGTATTTTGATTTTATTTTTTAAAAGAAAGTAACATTTGAAAAATAATAACTTATGTATATGAATGTAATTGTTTATACAAGTAAATGTAACACTTTGATAGATGAAATTGTAAAAGATTTATATAGATAATGTAATACTTTTACATGTATCATGATAAATTGAACCCATCGTAACTTATTATTTGAAAACATATAGATATACTATTACTTTTCTTACATGTGTTACAAATTATGTATAAATACTGTTACATATGAGTAACACGTTCGTTACATTGTAGTTGTAATAAGTATTACTTTTGGCAAACGAAGAAAACATAGAAAAAACACTGTTACTTTTCTGTATATATGTATTACTTTTATGTATACAAACTATTACATATAAGTAACACGTTTGTTACATTTAGTTATAGTAACTATTACTTTTGACAAACCGAAAAAAATCCAAATATATATATATATATATATATATATATATATAAAAGACTTATGAGAGTCTGCCACATGGCAGGGTCGCCCTCATAGATCCTGGAACAGGTTCGTGGGTCGAGTTGGACGGGAAAAAACCCGTCTCGTGGATGAGACGGGTTCTCATGTTCGCACATGAGTTTTGGTCTTTGAGTTAATATAATCTCAATGTTTCTTGGGGAATCCATGTATGCTAACAACTCCATACAAGTCACAACTTAAGAGGATACTCCATGGAGAAGTCAACTGCCACGAGTGGGTTTGACTTTTGATACAAAAGTCAATCTCGTAGCATATTAGGTGGCTAGAAATCAAGGTTAAGTACGGATTCTAGAAGGTGTAGGGAATGGGGAAAATAATGATGGCGTCAATGAGTCTGACCTTTTGGAGTACTACTATGTAATCACTCTAGTACTCCTTCCGCCCCGCGCTAATGTTCTTAGTTTGATTTTACACAGAGATTAAGAAAAAATAAATGTTGTGAGTATGAAAAAGTAAGTAAGAAAAAGTAGGAGAGATAAAGTAGGTAGGGAGTTTTTGCTGTGAGAATGACAAGTGGGTCCCATAGTTCATTTTAAGTAATAAAGCAACTAAGAACCTTAGTCTGGAACAAACCAAAAAAGAAAGTAAGAACCTTAGTCTGGGACGGAGGGAGTACCATTTAAAAAAGAACCCTACAAATTCTTCATTCAAATGCCCACCACCGTTTTATGACAATTACTTTGAGGCTGACGAGCACCAATTTGTGCGCAATAGCAAGAGAGAGAAATAGTGGGGGGATGTGTTTGTGAGTAAGAAAAATTAAATAGGAGAGAG
Organism: Campanula takesimana; assembly: GCA_026119855.1. NCBI lineage: Eukaryota > Viridiplantae > Streptophyta > Magnoliopsida > Asterales > Campanulaceae > Campanula > Campanula takesimana. The sequence goes on from JAOWBW010000228.1 coordinate 282,844, forward strand.
AATGAGTGGGATGAATAGTGGGTTGATTGGTGTTGTGAGTGTAAAAGTAAAGTAGGAGGGAGAATGAGTGGGAAGAATAGTAAAAATTCTTTACCATTTTAAGCAGTTTCAAATAACATGGAACGGACGAAAAAAGAAATAAATCTCAAGTCAAATGACGTGAAACGGAAGGAGTACATTCCACTATTACATTCATCTTAACCTAATTAATATATTATTCACTTCCAAATCAAGGCAATTAACAGTACGATACAGTACTGCAAAACAAATCTTATCTTACTATAAAGTGGAACACAGATTTGGAACTTGTGCGACTACACACTATTCCGTTTGTGATGCAATTCAGCTATTAAACGTAATTCATGTTACTATAAAATATAACGTACGTATAAAATAACATATGCAACTCACTTTTATTCTTTTCTAGTAATATGTAATACACGTACTATAACATGTAACTAATGTTACTTTTACTATAAAATGCAACTCATCTACAATAATACAATAAAAAGCTTACTTTTGTAAGTCGAACTGCACAAACCCCGGATCCCTGGCCGGGAACCTTAGGCATACCATGATCACAGAATCTCTCTGATAGTTTCAAGAATGCGATGATACACACCAAACTGAGGAAATACAAAACCAAACGACAATCCCTATTTCTGCTAAATGCAGAGTCCCTTCGCCACAAGCCACAGAGTTTATCAAAAAGTCTTTTAATACAAAATATGTCATATGTTGTAAAAAATATGACAAAATGTATGAGACAAAAGATACAAAATTAGGTTCTAGGTTTCACATGGAAATGCTAAAATATAATTTTCATGTGAAAATCACTTTTATCTATGTACACATTTCATTTTCTAGTACGAGTTCCTCTTCTACAGATAAAACTGAGAGATAGAGAGCACACATAGAAGGAAGCAGCCAGGACTATCCCGCTAACAGCATCCAAGTAATTAATTTAATACCTGCAAATAGAAATACAAGATCTCGCTACTTATGCACCACAAAAATGCCCAAAAAAAAAAAACACGCACACACACACACATGACGAAAAGATGAAAGGAAAAAAGGAAGACTCACATTATAATTGAGCCACGATCGTCCTTCTCCCAAGTCTTTGTATTCCTTAGTAGTAAGAGTTGCAAGCACATATGGTTGCACTTGATAGAGGGATTATGGAAAATGAACTAAGGGATAATAATGATTTATTTATTTTTGTGCATTTTGGAGACGCTAGATGACTCCAAAATTGCAAATATATGCTTTTATTTTTCCAGAAAAAGGGTATGGGGGCCCGCAAGATGTCAAGAAGGATCGGCAATGGCTGCTTCATCCTGGATTATTTTACGTTTATTGCAGCAGCCATGGTTCTCAACTTTTGAGATATTTCAGAGAAAGAAGGCCTCAAAGCTGGTTCAGGACTCCAACAACTCTCCATCAAACCTTTCCACTCGGGGTCACACCATGTTGGAATTTGTGGACGCAGTGTGTTGTTTACAATTCCACCTGCAAAGTTTGAAACAACATATTTGAAAATAGAACCCATGTAGCATGATATTTCAAAAAAAAAAAAAATCATAAATAACTCGACACTTTGAAACTTTCTAGGCATAAGTAAACACAATGAGGCAGGAGGGATACTGTCAAACCGCATATACTTTATTTGAATCTTTCTGAGGATGGTTATCCAGATTCCAAGCACATACTCCCTCCGCCCCAAAATGATTTTCCCACTTTTTTTACCATTACTACAAAAGAACTTTGACCAATAATTTTAGGTTGATTAAATTATACTGATGAAAATCTAAAATTTGCTATTAATACATCATCAACAATACTAGCAATAACAAGTTTTAGATTCTCATTAGGATATTAAATCAATCTAGAATTATTGCTTAAAGTTCCTTTGTAGTAATGGCGAAAAAAGAGGGAATCATTTTGAGAAGGTTGGAGTATTAAACACTCTAAACAGAAGAATGCATTTTTATGTATAGCTTTATTCTCATGAACTTTGTAAATGTGTTATGCATCTGTTGTTGTAACTTGTACATGATAGTTTTCAGGACAAACAAGATTTGGGAGGGCGGTCTATTATATGAGAATGAAACGGACAAGATCATAAAAGTATCGTACACGGTTAGTAAAGATATTAGAACTAAAAGAAATGAGAGGAAGATATATAAAATATTACTCATCATTGTGAAATATGTGATGAAAAGTAACAACAGAAATTGGTCCCATACTCAAAAAATATCAGTTAAAAAAAAAAAAAAAAAAAAAAAAATCATCAAATCATTTTAACTTTTCAGAGCCGCCAAAAAGTACACTATTATATGATTTAAGATTTACATCAATTGTTAATAAGGGGGTTTTAATCGACATCTTGGAAAACAAGTGTAAGTGCGCTCGCCGGGGGTGGGGGGGAGCGGGGGTGTGGAGTCCCAACTGGCCTAGGCATGCCCTGTCATATTCTCAAAATACTATGCACCGCCATCAGAATTTGTACAGAGCAAGGTAAACCCATGATGGTACATGCATAAGCTCCACACCTTAATGTCAAAGTTCAACTAAAAACTCGCTACATTATACCAAGTAGGAAGTGTAGTGTTCCAGTAGACCATGGTTCTATTGACTTTGTACTCCCTACATCTTTAAATGAGTGTTCAATTCAATACAAAAATTAAGGTAGTTTTCTTTTAAGCACTTTATTGGTAAATATACATAAATAACCCTTGACGAGCACACTATATTATTGAAGTGTAAATTAGAAAATAGTACTCCCTCCATACCAAAATGAATGTCCGAAATTTCTCTTGATCAAGAGCATTCGGACATTCATTTTGAGACAGAGATAGTAGTAAGCTTAAAAGGTGACTTCGGTAACTTCACTAAATAAACAACCATTAAGTTAGGGACACTTTGGTTTGAAAATGGACAGTGGAGCACTTCTAACCATTATTTATGTTAGATTGTTCCATTTAAGGTATATAAGTGTTTGGAATATGATATTTCGACCTTGCAGATGTTACAATCCATTCTATCCAAATAGTCTGTTACCGACTTTTTACGATCAACTTGATCAAACTCCGACCAAAATTTTCTATCAATCTACTTGTTGCTCCCTCCATCCCAAAATGAATGACACACTTTTAGTGGCATACTTCCATAAACACCCTTAATGATCTCACTATGACTTCAAAAGTACAAGTGCAAATTAGAACATTAAGATGGACAACAGGAGTCTAAGTAACTTAACAATTAAAAAAAAAAATTGTCTCTCATTTGGAAAATGGACATTTATTAAGAGACGGAGGGAGTACAACATTATAGATGTCAAAAGTGTATGCAATTGGAGCTTCATCACATGAAAGTCTAAAAGAGAACAAATGTATGCCAAGCATTAACTTTTGTCTTTTGAAATATGAAACATACCATTTTTCTGGAATGAAGGGATTATATCAATTAACATCTCCTCAAGATATGCTATTTTGAGTTCTAATATTTCAATAAACATCTAATACTACTTTAGATCACCAATAATTCCATTCCACTAAACATCTATCAAAGTGTACCTAAATAGATATGAAATAACAATCGGTAAATGCGAACTTGTAACATATACTTTTTTTCTTCGACTTTTTAAACCATGCTAAGATCATCAACATAGGTGAAAAGGAAGAGATCAAGTTAACCTCCTGTCTCAAAGCCCTTAGAAGCCCAACTAAGCCACCCTTTAATAGTTTAATAGTAACAAACAAAGAGAAAATAAAGCAATACAGATACAAGATGATATAAACATAACTAAAAAGAGAGTTACTCCATTATTCAAGGAACAAAGAATTGTGCTTATGTCACACCATGACAAAGACCAAAAGTTGAAACAGTGAATCGAGTGAATAGGTAAAGTATAACAAAAGGAAGTACCAATTATAGATGCACAGTGCATATCAGTATAAGGCTCGTCCCCAGTAAGCAACTCCCACATGACAATCCCAAATGAGTAAACATCAATCTGGATTGGAAAAAAAAAAAAAAAAAAAGAATTAAACGCAGACATGGCGATAAATACAAGCTATAAAAAAATTGCACTGCATGGAGAACTGAAAAATATAATAAGGAAACATGACTTGGCATACCTTTTCAGTTACCATGTGGCTTTTCCCACTAAGAAGCTCAGGCGCCATCCAGGGTAAGGTTCCACGAACTCCTCCAGACACCAACGTGTGTTGCTTCACTTTTGACAAGCCAAGATCTCCAATCTAAATGGAAACAAGACCATCATAAAAGCAGGTCAGTAAATATAATGTTTACGTCTTCTTGGTAAGTCTAACCAGGTCAAAGTGGACCAACAATATGAAAAAAGTCACTAAATATGAGAAAGGGGTTAAATAACATACCTTGCAAATTGGTCTATGTGGATCTCTCATGTTTACAAGCAAGTTTTCACATTTTAGATCAAAATGCACTATATTCTTTCCATGCAAATACTCCATGCCGAATGCAGCATCCATAGCAATGATGAGTCGCTTGCGACGATCAATTGTTCTATCCACAGAAACAATTAGAGCACCAATTAACATTCAATATATATATAATTAATACTCCCTCCGTCCCACAAAGATGGTCCCGTTGATTGAACTTTGACCAATAATTTTATTTTAATTAATTTATCCTCATGATAATCTAATCATTGTTATAAGTGGTACTTTTAAAATTGTATACATCACAAGTTCTAGAATTATTGGTCAGAGTTCAGTCAAAATTATCTCAAAAAAAGTGGGACTATCTTAATGAGACGGGGTGAGTAACTATTACCTCCATATCAAAATGAATGTCCAAATTTACTCTTGATCAAGAGCAAATTTGGACATTCATTTTGGAACGGATGGAGTACTAGCTTTATAAAAGTGTGGCTCCTCAAAAAGTAAGAAATGAAATGACTAAAAACGGAACGTTCCAACTCTCAGCATATCCAACACAATGAGTACCTATCCTTTTTCTGCAAGAACTGTTTCAAAGACCCATTTATCATGAACTCTGTCACAGTAGCTAGTGAACCATCAGGACCATCACGAACAATACCATAGAAGGAAACAACATTTGGATGATGCAATGAGCTCAAGATCAAAGCCTCCTTCCAGAAATCAGCAATCTGTACCAGAGAATATTACAAAGGATCAAATCGAAGTACAAGGTAAAGGCACCTAACTGCAGTATATCAACTACTCAAGCCCTAAAAGCATAACAGCTTTCACAACAAATTTCTTACATACATCTACAACGGCATATACTCTCTCTGTCCCAAAATAAATGTCACACTTTCCTTTTTGGTCCGTCCCAAAATAAATGTTGAGAAGTCAAAGCGACATTTATTATGGGACAGAGGGAGTATAAATTAAATGTAATTATCTACTACCTATAGAATCCTAAGCACAAATTTACTCCACCTACTACAGTAGTACACAGGGGCGGACCCAGCTCCAAAATCAAGGGGGTTCACAAAATACATTAGACAAAAATTATATACAAATTTCTCTCTTTTTATGTTCTTTTCTTTTGTTTTGGCAAAGGGGGTGGGCTGAAACTAGCAAAGGGGGGTTCACTTAGTACTAAAAAAAATAAAAAAATAAAATTTTTAACTGTCAACATAAAATTAGGGGGGTTCACTTCCACCCCCTTGGACCTTCTTGGGTCCGCCCCTGGTAGTACAGTTCATGGACAGTTAGCTACCAATGACAAACACATTTAGTAGCTAAACCAGCCGTTGCCACTGACTAATGGATGAAACGACACTATCTTAATCGTTAATATCTTAATCGATAATAACTGCATGGCACTCCAGATCTTATAGCGAAAAAATTAAGGCCACAAAGAGTCGAACCCTCGTCACTTGCAAGCCACTACAAATATGCCACCAAGCCATAGCCATCTCTTTTCCTGTTTTGCGACAATCAAACTTAAATGCCTTTCCATTCTCCTTCAAAATGACTTTTGAGTTTAAGTGAAACAAGTTAAGAAAATGATTAAAGTACAACAACAGTAAGGCCTTAATCCTAAAATGATTTGGGGTCAGCTAACATGAATCCTCATATGTAATACTCCCTAGTCCCTCCGTCCCATAACAATGTGCACAAACTTCCCTTTTTGACATCCCATTGATAAGTCACACTTTCCTTAAATAGAAATTTTATATATTTCTTTATTCAATGGGACCCACTAGTCATACTCTTAACAACTATCCACTACTATTCCCTACCCCCACTTTCTCTCTCCTACCTCACTTCTCATACTCACAACAACTACCCACTACTACTCACTTCTTGATTCCCATGCACACACAAAATTATGCACGTTATTATGGGACGGAGGGAGTAGTCAAAGAGAAGTTGTGAGAAAAAAAGTGAGTTACAAGGAGAAATAGGTGAGAATAAAATTTGGAAAATGAAAAGGAAAAAAAAAAAAAAGTGTGTGTGTGTGTGTGTGTGTGTGTAGAAAAGGATAGAAGAAAAAGAAAACGAGCAAAGAAAAAAGAAAAAAAATAGAAATTTAAAAAAATTGTGACGGTTAAGAAAAAAATTATAAGAAATTTATAAGAGTGCAGAAAATTATTTCATAAACTTTAATTTATTTATTTTTTTGAGTGCCTACTGGACCAAGTTGAAGTAAAACTATACATTGATATACTTGAATGATAAAGGTGTAGAACGGGAAAATTTATCTTTGAATTAGTAGGACTCGTTTATAAAAAGAGGCTTTGACCAATAAGTCCTTTGTTCAGATGAAAACGACCAATAAGGACAGACATTTTTGAAACTCCCCAAAAAAAGTCCTTGAAATTTTTGCTGGACCAAATTGCCCCTAAGTATGAACCCAGCATTGCAGGAACACGCTAGACTTCCAGCGCTAAGCGTGTTTACTCAGTGAGCGCTTTTTCTTTCTCTCTCTCTCCTCTTTCTCTCTCTTCCATTTTTTTCCTTTAAAGTTTTAAAATGCAATATCTCAAAATCTAAAAATCGGAAAAATAATCTGAAACCACCATTTTAATCGCCTCGTCAAAATGAATCAAACACGGACAATCAAGATATGTTTCAAATTTAAAAAAAAAAAATCACTTAAAAAATTGAAAATTTTTATTTTAAAATTCTCAAATGATTTCACAATTGTGTGATTTCAAAGTTGTTTGATTACACGGTTGTGTCATTTTTCACTTGTAAAACAATTTTTTAATTCATTTCACTATTGTACAATTTCACAGTTGTGTGATTTCACAATTGTCGTTTCACAGTTGTGTCATATTTCATTTCTCAATTGATTTTACAGTTGTTTCATTTTTCACTTGTAAAACCATTTCTCAATGGATTTCACAGTTGTACGATTTCACAGTTCTGTGGTTTCACAATTGTCATTTCACAGTTGTGTCATATTTCATTTTTCAATTGATTTCACAGTTGTGTGATTTCATATTTGTGACAATTTTCATTTTACACTTGTAAAATAATTTCTCAATTGATTTCACAGTTGTATGATTACACATTATGTGATTTTACGGTTGTGTGATTTCACAATTGTGTGAATCTATATACAATTTAAACAGTTGAGAAATAAACTTATTATAGTTGTTACTCAATTTCTTAAATGTTTAATTTTAAAAAATTAAAAAGTAAGACATTCACTTCTCATTTGTTCAAAATTTGAGTATTAAAATTGATAAATTCAATTCTCGGTTTTTTGCTAGATCCGAGCAGACCATAATAACCAAAAAAAAAAAAAGAGAAAGTGAGAGAAAGACTCCAAAATAATTATCACAATAATTATATACTCCCTCCGTCCCGAAATGATCTTCTCATTTGCCATTTTTCATTGTGCCAAAAAGTTCTTCTCATTTAGGCTTAAATGTGCATAAACACAACATGACTTGTGAAGCAAGTGTTCGTATTCTTAAAAAGTTTGAATAGTCAAACGTGAAGATTATTTTGGGACAGAGGGAGTAATTGTATACTCCCTCCGTCCCAGCACAAGTGGGACTTCTTTCCTATTTAGGCCGTCCCAAAAATATTGAGACTACCCAAAATAGAAATGTTTTAATATATTTATATTAAACCAACCCACCATTTAACTCCACTCATTCTCTCTCATCATTTTCCACCACTCAATTTATTCAACCAACACTACTATTTACCCCACTCACTCTCTCTTCATTTTCTACCACACATACAATACTTTTCTCTTAATTATTGTGTCAACTTCTCTAGTCCTACTTGTGCCGGGACGGAGGGATTATACTATTTAAGAAGCCATTGTCCTTCTTTTAAAAAAAAAAAAAGCCATGTTTGCAATGTTTTAGGCTACAACACTGCTAAATCACAAAAAGCCAAAGCAAGAACTAGGATGTGTGCAATTTGGATTACCTCGAATCAATTGCATAGGATTCCGAGCCTACAAGAAAAGAGTTAAAAGTGATTGACCTAAAGCTTCTTCTAATGCCCTCATATGTAGCCCCTTTTTGCACCTCTGAAGCCAACCAAAATCCAAAAGCATGTATCCCAGCCATGCCTGCAAAAGCCTTTGATCTTGATTCCTCCGATAATGGAGTTTCCTTGTTCCCATTGCTATGAACAAGAGACGATTTAATTCCAGGAATTGGCGCAGCGACGGACTGGAGAGGGGAGAGAGAGAGAAATCGCGAGATAGAGGGGAGCTAGGGTTTGAAACGATTGGGGGAGGATGGAGAAACGACGCAGTATATGGGTGGGAAGGTGAGGGTAGTTTCGCCATTTACAATTATAATAAGGACTATATTGGAGTTTTAATTTCAACCTAGGGATCCTAAGGTGAAAAGGCAAAAGTGCTGTTTTTATTGGCAAATTCCACTCCATCTCAGGGACTTATTGGTAAAAATCCCTTATAAAAATGCATTTGTTAATCTATGATGCCAGATCATACTTTATTTCATCCAATGCAAGAATTAACATGAAAAGGTGTTCAATATACTCCCTTTTCCCCAAAATAAACGTCTTCTTTTGTTTCGGTATGCTGAATGATGATTTCTCTTGTTTCCAAATATGACCTTCCCAGTATTACTTTCACCTTCTAAAAGGTCACCCATCGTAGGATTCTAGTAATCATTGCTCAAACAGCAAAAGTAAAGAGAGAGAAAGAAAATGTGTTAAAGAAAGAGAATTAATATTGGAACATTAATCATGGAAATGGTCGGTAGACATAATTATGAAAAACAAACTGAGGCTATAATTGGAAAAGTATGATAAAAATTACGTTGATTATAGAAAGATTACATTTAATTTGGGACAACCTAAAACGAAAATGAGGACATTTATTTTTGGAATAGGGAGAATATATGATGAATAACTATAATAAAAAGGATTCACTATTTTAACTACTCCTATAACCTAACTTGATTATACATAAAAAGAAACATATCAAAAATAATCAAATTGAGTAACATGCCACATGGATTAAAGTATACTCAACAAGGAATTTACGAACAAGATTCCTCACAATTCTTTAAGTGTAACCTTGCAATATCTTTTGAAAATTACAAAATTTCATTTGTGTGAAAAAGAAAAGAAAACTCATGCTTTTGGCAGCAGTTCCATCACCTAATGCAAGATATAGCCCATCAAGATTCTTGGGGACAGCAGCTGTAATTTATTACAATGCTGTGAAAAACACATAAGAAACCTTAGGTGCTGTCAATAATTTTTAAAGGAGCATGTATGGCGAATCCAATCGCGTTGGTATTAGTGAAATATTATCCCTACATCCAACCGATAACAAAATTTCCAAATTGATATTTGTTCGGACAGAATGTGGATAATCAGAACATATCGTCCAGTTACCTTATAAATGTTGCTAAGTAGAGCATTAACTCCAAAAATTGATTTCTAACCATTTATAGGAGTAATTCACAATGGCAAGAGTTGAGTCATAATCATTCCTCCACTTCCAAAAAGCACCCAAAAAGGACATTCTAAATCAATATACATCCTATGAGCAAATACAAGAGATAACATTTATAAGAATTGAAAAACACTTCAAAAAGGTTTCCAAATTAAAATCATCATCATCTGGTCTTAACCATCTATTTTTTGCAAGCTTTATTGTGGAGAAGAAAACACGAACAACTATGTTGGGAGCTGTTCATTATTTCAAATAATGGCAAATGATAAGAAGTGAGAGCTATCAGAATAAAAGAGTCCCCTTTAACTGGGCATAGTAAAAAAAAAAAAAAAAAAAATTGACTCCATTATAAATAATTTTACATTGTATACTTTACAAGGCAACCCTCAAAAGCTTCAAAAGATGCTTTGTGGTTCCCTTTATTTCACTTAACGCAGATGGTATAGTAATATAAGTAGCACTCCAGAAAGGAGATATGCTTCATTGTCTTTTTTTGGAAATATCCCTCCCTCAAACGGATTATTGAGCTCTTTTTATGGATTATGTGCACTGTTTATTTTGTATTAATAAACCTACGTGAATCGGATTTTTAAGGAATTGGACGCCTATAAATTGCATAAACGCAATAAAATTTGAAGTACAACTTTCTGTTTCATAAATAAGATGTATATGCATACAACTTTTCCTGCGACACACCCCCCCCCCGGGCATCTCCTATTTCTCATTGTGTATTATCAATGAATTACTCCGTTCCCGATTCTTAATTGGCACCTCTAAATGGCATAATCGCATTAGAACTTACCATTATAACTTCCCTATTCAAGACAGATGTGTACTTCCACTATTATTATGTATTTCAGAGCTTCTTACATTGGCAGTTATGCTGTCTACTTCTAGATAGCATGACTGCTTCCGGTATTCACTCCAACTGCCTCATACTTTTGATGAAAAATTGGAATATGGTGTGCAGAAAGAAACAAAAAAGTAGAAGCATAAATGCCAACGCTTCGAGTAACAGAACTTCAAAAAAAAAAAAAAAAAGTAACAATGTAACATTGCAGCTGAAAAGGAAAGATTCAAGGGAACAATAGAAGTACCAGACGTTGTCTGTCAGATGGCCGCCCAGCAAAGCAACTGGCTTTAATTCTCTTAATTGCCACATCGGAGCCCTTCCACTTCCCGTGATAAACAGCCCCATATGTTCCAGATCCTAACTCACGTATCTCCTCCAGATCATCATTCTTTATTGTCTAAATAAAGCATATACATATGGATTCAGAATTTTGGTATGTAGTTATATCAACTTCGATGACCAAAAAGTAAACCCTATCAATTTGCATATAGGGATGATAAAGGAAATCAATCAAATCTGTACAAATTGCTATTGTAAAAGATGCTAGATATATGTGTGTGTGTGTGATAATAACAAACCTGCAATCCCCTAGAAATAGCTTCCTCCTCAGCCTTTGTTGGCTCGATTTTTGAACCGTTCTGGTTGTCGGTATCAGAGTCTAACTCCAACTCCACCTGTGCATCCTAAAAATCAAGGAAACTATTTAGAGAGTAATGATGCAAGTAAGACTCTAATAAATAACATGGAAATACAATTTACTCCCACCAGTGCTTCGGGTTCATTCTTTATATCTTCTTTCACGGTCTCATCATGCACACCAACAGGATCAGCATTTTCCTTACCTTCAACATTTTCCATAACTTCAGCTTTTATCTCCTCAACCTCAGCAAGTGCGGTTTTCTTTTCAGATTCAATTAATTCAGGTAAGAACTCTAAACGCTCAACTTGAAGCTCCCCAACTTGAGGAGCAGGGGAAGCACCATCTTGACCAATGTTTCCAGTTCCAATGATTTTTTCACCAGGTAAACTGATAGTTTCTTTCTTTTGTTCTGGGCCGGACACAGACTGTGTACCACAAGAACCATCATTTGCTTCATCCTTTATTTCTTGTCCTCCTTTCTGAATACCCATCTCCTCAATCCTTGCTGAATCAGTGACACTGGCATCGTGTTTTCTTTCGGTCAATGAAGTAGTCAAAGAAACCAGTTTTTCATCAATCAAAGTTGGTGTTGAATCGGAGTGTACCATAGTATCAATAGGCGACACATAGTTAACCAAATCTGGAGGTGATAAGTTGAGGTTTGGGACAATTGGTGGCTGAGTCTCGAGATTGAAAGCATTTGGCATCATAGTTAAGGGATGACCATGAGAACTTTCTTGAACAACAGACCCATCAACCCAAGGATTTTGGTTATCTGCCCCAACCCGAAACCTAGGACTACCTTCCATTGTTCCCCTTATGAATACTGGGCTACACATACCACTTTCTTGCTGAGGCATATTGGACGCTTCATATGAGTGGACCCCACCATGCACTGGGGCGTGAACATTTCTCCATATAGCTTGGGGAGGTAGATGAGCATGTGGTGTCTGGTAAGGATTCTCTGCTCCGTAACCATAAGGTGAGTTCCCATATCGAACACCACGTTCCTCGAGAGGTGTGTGGATGTGAGATGAACCAGAGGGTACAGGTTGATCGTGAAAAACCTCATTTCCAAATTCAGGTCCGTGCCGGACGTAACGTGGGCGGTCGTCATGACGAACATAATGTTGTGCTGGCACATGATAGCCATCAGGAAAATTACCAGGTCCAAGATTGATGTTCATACCATTACTATCTATCATGTAATGATCATTTAACCTTACACTTGAATGATGTTGCCTTGGTTCCTCAACTCGAGGATTCAACTGATTCTGTAGCATCCATCCTCTTTCATGAGTGTTAGTATCATTATACATAGCTCGAGGATCATTCGGCTCCCTAGTGTAGAATGGATGATGAAATTTAGCCTCGGGATTTTGAAAGTACGTTTCCCTATTTGGGGGACACTCGGCACATGGATTAGCCACCTGGTGAAATCCATTCCCCATGTTAGGAAAGTCAGGATTTGGTTGGGAATCAGGATAAGCCTGATTTCTTGGAAAGGGCAACCTGCAGTGATCACAGACACTGTTTCCTTCAAAAACACTTGGGCCATTTAGTATGTTACCGGGAAAACCAGCCTTGTCAGCAGGAGGTCCTGGAGGAAACCAAGCTACATTTTCAGTCACTTGGGGTTGTTGTTCATATGGGGACGGATGATTCACTTGCTGCCTAACGTATTCTTCAGGCACTCTATCGTAACTTTTGTCCGGAAACTCGCCATATGGAGTATGGAAACGCCCTGAAGAAGGAGAAGTTGGAAAGTCGATGTGTCCGGGATGCCTAGGAGAGTAGTACGCGGGGCTCCACGGAGGATCCATTTCACCGTATCTCTGGTTTGCAGATTGTTGGAGCTGTCCTGAACCCACACGAGGAATGGTGAGGTGGCGCAAGTTAACCTGTGGCATCAACATGTCATAATTCCTCTGATTATGAAGGCTACCCTCAAGATTCATCTGGTTAAAGTACTGTTCGGTCAGCTGAATATCATCATTGTGACCCACTGCTTGAAACTCACCCATCTGCGGCTTCCTAATGTCTGGGGATTCATTAAGGCTATTCAATGCATCCACATACCTCCTTTCATTATCCCTTTCGTCCCCATCGACAAAATGCAATGAATCATCCTGATCAGGACTTGAAAATAGAAATATCCTTAGCCTAGTGAACCCGTCCCCAAAACCCACCTTATCATACTCCTCCATCATGTTAGTCACATCATCATCATTCACGACAGATACCAGCGCATCTAAATCCTCATCAGGCTGCTGATATTTCAACACTGTAGCAGCCTCAAACAGTTCCTTCATCCTCTCCATGAGCTCCTCATAGCTAATATCCCTCGGAACACTCACAATCCTTGTCTCTCCGCCTACATATCTAAGCTTCCCATCTTGTGGGCGAGGCAAAATACTACCATTAAAGCTACACAAAAACTTAACACGAGGGTTTTCATCGTTTGAGCTGGGCAGTGAACCCGGGGTCATTATTGTAGGGCTGTCCATAAAGCTATCAACTTGGGTGTCCTCAGATTCTGTTAATGATGGCCTAACTCTTCTATTACACATTAGAATTCATTCACACGAAAAAGCATACAAATTCCATCACCACTCAATAATTTCCACCCCCAACCTCAAAGCTTAAACAAACCAACCACAACCAATAAACAATCTCAATAAATTAAAATCTGAATAAAACAAACATCACCCTATTCAAGAAAATCAGCTCAATCTTGCAAAACGAGAGAGATTCGCCGTCATCAAACAATACCCAATTCAATAAATCTTGGATCAACACAAACAAGTACCTTAAACAGCGATTCTGACGAGACCCAATTCGCAGAAATTCAATCTACGGCTGAGCAAATGATACGAGATTCAAAAAAACGGGTCGGAGCCACTGATCGACATACATCTATTTGAATAAAAAATTATAGATATACATAGGATGAGAGAGAGAGAGAGAGAGAGAATGGGAGTTTTAGAGAGATAAAGTGGTGGTGGAGGGAGAGAGTGACGGAGAAGAGGCTGCTGACGAAGAAGATGAAGATGAGGGGGGAAACGCCATGGCTGGGTCCGGGTGGGTCGTTTCGTCCATTTTCGGCCCGAGAAAGAAACCCCTTTCTTTCTTTTCTTTTGCCAGCTACTGCCACACGTGGCGACCTCCTCTTCCTCCTAAATAATTACGCATCTAAATTATCTCCCCAACGGTATATACCCTCTTCACGCGCCTTCTTTTTCAGCGCGTGTGTTTGTTGGTCCACTTGGGAATAAAACTTTTGCATCATTATTTGTTGTCTTATTTTTGTTTTTATAAATCAATTATTCCATGGACTTTCTTTTTCATTCTTGCCCCTATACTTTTTAGTTTTAAAAAAGGTTTAAATTATTAAATTTTATTTGGACATCATTTTCGTTAACGAATTTGGACATCATTAGAATATGAAAAACATTCTCATCAAAAACAAGATGAATTTTTTTTTTATTTTTAGTCGAAAGTACCACTTGCTTGCTACTCCACCAAATTAAAACCTAAATTGTTAACGCTCATGCATAAAGGTATGGAGATATAAGTGTGACTGTGAGTATGTTAAAAAAGATATAAGTGCGGGCACAATTTATACTCGGTTGCAAAGCTCTACATAATCATACGTTATATGCTCAATTGCATTACTCTGCTTACCATATGTTGTTTGTAATTCAATTTCAACCACATAAGGTGCTTAGGCCCTTTAGGTGGATTCCTCCAAAATGATTGCTCGTTAGTCACTCTGTATCATAACACTTGTTGCTTAGAGAGTTAATTTTATCTTCTTTTTAACTTTAGCTATTTCTTAAGAATTTTACTTTGTTTATCAAGTATATTTTCATTTACCACAATGAAATAAACATCGTACATATATTTAACTATCTAAATAATAAGATCGTTTTAAAGATAATTAAATTTTTTTATATATAATAATATTTATTTTAAATTTGTGAAGGACTATTAAACAAGTACTACTTTGGAACTACAGGCATACTTTATTAGAAAGAGCAGGAAAAGAAGTTGCCTGATTAGATAAGGTTGAGAAAGATAATTCTACAAAATGGACGCATATATAATTTTCCTACAAAATGGTCCATTTCGATTATTTAATATATATATATATATATATATATATATATAAGAAGTTGCCTAATTAGATAAGGTTGAGAAAGATAATTCTACAAAATGGACATAGATATAATTTTCCAACAAAATTGTCCATTTCGGTTATTTAATATATATATATATATATATATATATATATATATATATATATATATATAGTACTACAATTTTACCTCAGTGCAAATATCATACGAAAACAAGTAAAACACGATCTTTAACAAAGAATAGTTCAAACCAAAGTTCTAAAAAGCGCTAGGCGGTCGCTAGGCGCCGCAGCAGCGCCTAGCACCTAGGCGGGGTGTAGACAGAACTTAGGCGGGGCCGAGAATTCAGAAATAGTTATAATATCCTAGGCGGGACTTAGGCGTTTCATGAACGCCTAGCGCTTAGGCGGGGCCTAGGCGGACGTCTTTTAGAACAATGACTTCAAACCATCACAAAACAAAATTTTCGCCCATTTTTCATTGTCAAAGAAGCACCTCAAAATCACTGTGAGAAACCCTCATAACAGTTCCATAAGCTGGTTATTAGGCACCTAAATTTATTGATGCCACACTTGTGACCTCAAGAGTATACAATGAGGCAAAATGGATCAACTAAACCTAAGGTAAACACTTTGATATCTTCAAGAGAACTCAAGACCGATTTAAGCTTTACAATTGATCATGAAGGGGGGAGGGGGAGAGAGAGTTCGATGAATACATTTATTCACTACTTCAACGGCTCAACTTGATACAATGAACACCATAAGAACACGAGAGCACCCCTCTCCCCACCCACCCCCCACCCCACCCCACCCAATAACATGCCTTGACAAAAAGCTACGGAGTATTTAACTGAACCTCCATGCCAGCTACACCAGAGCTTCAGCCATTATAGAACGTTGAGATAGCTGCTGCTCGTAAAGTTCCCTGAAAATGCGGTATTTGGCATCATGGTATTTTTTAACTTTAGCTTCTTTCGAGGGATAGATGACCTGCAAACAAAATTTCAAATAGGCATTACATTCATACAAGATCATAATGCTCAAGTAAACTGAGTTCCACTCATCTTTAACACTTGCATACAAATGGCACACAAGAAATATTCTACACAACTGTCTACTACTATATCCGCCTCATAGAGACTTTCCAGAAAAGGGGGGAAGACTCTTTTAGGTACGCTTTACTGCTCTAGGGAGCAGTCATTTAAACAAAACATCCCATTCATACCCTAAATCTACGAAAAGGAACCTTTTGAAGGGATATACAAAATGAGAAAATGACACCTTTAAACGGGATGGTACTGGTGTATACCTTCAGCTGAAACTATTCTAGTCTTTCCAGATGCTTTGTATTTTCTAAATGCCGTTTCTTTCATGCTACGGCGTATAGATAACAGAAATTCTTGTCATAGCTTGTTCCTGACGATGTAATTAAGACAAATACACCATAGAGAAAGAGGGAAGGAAGGAAGAGAAAATGTGGGATGTTAATCCTAATCGAGATTTATCCCCCACCTTGTTCTAAATACCACTTCTAACTTAGCTTCCAGAAAATACTCCTTTCGTCCCATAATATATGTCGCACTTTCTTTTTTGGTCCGTCCCAAAATAAATGTCGCATTTCTTAATAAGGAGAGTGTCATAGTGCAATTTTACCATTGTACAAGCAAGTAAACCACATTACTTAATAATGTTGACAAGTCAAATGCGACATTTATTATGGGACAGAGGGAGTCTAAGGTAAATCAACTGTTTACATACCTGTCCAGCTGCATTCAGAGCTTTCATGGCCCCAGTGAGACTAGAATACTTCTTTCCAGCAACAGCGCCGAGAATCGCAGCACCTAAGAGCACAGACTCACTTTCTCGGGGAAGAATTATAGGGCAGCCTGTTAACAACGTGAAAAGATCAAGCCTCAACAGTTTTTACGCATACTACTGGCTGGACATTACATAAACCAAGGCCACAAAGAATAATAGGATGATCCAAAACCAAGGTAACACAATTTTTTCTGAACCCTTTGCCCTTTTGAAGGAAATATTTGGATCACATACTTGACATTATGAAGAACCGTCTATTTTCCCCAGTACATAACATTTCCTCAAAAAATACTATTAGCATGTTTGTAGCTTGGAAGGTAGCATATGATGTGCAGCTGATTCATGTTAGGACAAGGACAATGATACTATTTCTTGTGTTGAAGTACATACAAAATGCTTACTACTCCCTCCGTCCCAAAATTATCTTCTCATTTAACTATTCAAAAATTTTAAGAATATGAACACTTGCTTCACTAGCCATGTTTTCTTTATCCACTTTTAAGCCCAATTGTAGAAATGGGAAGAGCTTTTGGGGGACAATGAGAAATGGCAAATGGGAAGATCATTTCAGGACGGAGGGAGTATAATACATAACTGGTTCTGTGTAAATATCAGAGCATGCATGAAGAGTTTTATAAGTGGAGATGTGGGAAGGAGAGAGAGAGAGAGAGACCGATGATATCTGCATGCTCTTGAATGAACAGAGAATTCTTTGCAAGTCCACCACAAGCAAGTAAAGTGTCAATCTGAAAACAAACAAGTAGGCACATGGAAAAAATGATGAGAAATGCAGGCGTTAACAGAAAAACGGCAAGAATCAAATTTCAATTCTGTGTTGTCGTAATTACCTTCAGACAGGGAACAAACAATAAATCTCTGGTCGGTACAAGTTATTAGAAAGAAGGTTGATTACGATAGTTTTCTAACTGTAACTTTACTCCTTTATCAGAGGATAAAAGGGACACATGGTGCTTTACAACTTTCTGAGACTTAATTACATGTCAAAAGGGAAAAACAAATCTAGAGCACAAAATATAATCAGAAATCAGGTTACTATTAACATGGACTCCAATAGCAAGATAAACAACAAAGCAATTGGCATCCCTGATACAAAATCATGTTGCCTCCAATACTGAGAATGACAGTGATAGTAAAGATTGCGAAGGCTATATAATTTTATTACTTAAAAGAAGACATCTTTATAGCCCCTCTAAATCATTTGATTTTACTACACTAACATTGACTTTGGACAGTATTTATTATGGATTTTATGTACTCTCATTGTGAACCACAAATTATTAAGAGGTCCATTTCTGTTATAGATAAATGACAGATTAGCTTCAACGGGTGCAAAAAAGAAACAACTTTTCTTTTTGCTACACAAATGTGAAACAGATTAAAGATTAACGAATGACAAAATAAAGCGGTGCATCCTTACTTTGTGTCCATGGGAATTGCAGTGCTCTATAATATGATGTGTACCATATGCAATTCCCTGTACAGTGGCAAGGTATTGAAGAGCCAACTGGCTTTCACTTGTGTCGAGAGTTAAACCGCAAACCATTCCTTTTGATTTTGAGTCTGCTACCGGTGACCTGGACAAAAAGAGGCCAAATTGTTGATTTTTAAACTATTTGATAAAATAGATCATGCATCAATCTGCAGCATTTACCTGTTACCGTGGAAATCAGGAAGAACGTGAATATCTTTAGTTAAAGCAGCAAGAAATGGAGACTCCGAGTCATGCACCATCGATTCAAGAAGTTTGTTCAACAGGTCAAAGAGTGAAGTATCTGAAAGATGTAAACATGAAAGCAGAAACGAGTTGATTAATTTATTCGATAAATGAAATTGCAAGTGGGTGGCAGAAAGAAATCAAGCTCGGGTCTGTTAACTTATTTTTCTAATGGTCCAGGTTCAGCTTGTGATAAACCAAATTCCAAACTCAAAACAAGATGTTTTAGCATCATGTCAATCCCACAGCTGGATAATTAAGCCTAAGCCCAATGGTAGATATCACTTCGCTCTACTAAATAAAATTTATTCAAGTGACAAATAGCATTTTGGTCCAACTGCACCACCCCTCCGAACTCATTTGTGATCCGTCAACTAAGAATAAGAGTGCATATGACCAAATTTAACATCATATGAATGACACAACACCCTAAGTAAGCTGAACATTTGACATAGACGTGAATTGTCTGTTTGCCAAATGAGCTATGAGAAAAGTTCGTGGTAGCTTGCTTTATAGGTTTCTAAGCTTGAACATGCCCAATAAGGAAATGATAGAGGTCAAGGTTATATAGGGGCAAATGCAAGTAGAAAAATAAATGCATCTGGCATGATGAAGTTCCCAAAAGTTCAGATATCTTACTTTGGGAAGCAGCATGATTTGCAAGGTGTGGAGATGCAACATGGTTCTCGATAACATAATCCAATAAAGCACCAGTTGCACTCTGGCCACCTTCTGTCAGCCAATACTCGGGCACCATTGCTACAATGCCCAACGACAGGGAAAGAAGAAACAAAAAAGAAAAGGACATCAGTCACTTCTATGTTAAGTGAGAGAATAACACATCAATCTGCAAGAAGAAATACTCCCTCTGTCCCAAAATGATCTTCTCATTTGCCATTTCTCATTGTCCCAAAAAGTTCTTCACATTTCTACATTTTAGGCTTAAACGTGCATAAACAAAGCATGGCTAGTGAAGCAAGTGTTCATATCCTTAAAAAGTTTGAATAGTCGAACGCAAAGATCATTTTGAGACGGAGGGAGTAGTTAACAGACATAAAATCAATCCTTGTCTTACATCATTGTTCACATCCAAACAATACATGTTCATAATTTAATATACAGAAATATGAAACAGACATTATATGCTTGGTTTAGCGAACAATCGTAATTATAATATAACAGAACGAATTGAAGGGTTTTGAAACCAGTTTGGAAAATACCTTTTAAGTTCGCCAAAAGGCGCTTAAAAGGCCTACTTGATTTATAAATAATCATTACAGGATCATATTATGATATGTCCAAAGACACCCATTAATGTTGAAATTAATAGATGATGCCATATGGTTTGAGCTGTTCTATAGGCAAGGACGGTAAGGGTAGGAAAAAGGAACGAAGGCTGATCATTGTATTAGCAGAAGCATAAAAAAGAAAAGACGCCTACAGCATGTCTCTAAGAAAATTACAATTCGGTATCATTTAGAAAATTTGAGAGGCAACTTGGAAGTTTCGCACAATGTGGTAACAATGATATTGTTGTTAAATCAAGGTAATAGAAGATCTGATTCCTTTAATTGTTAGTCATTATCATTATATAATACCCCATCTGTCCCAAAAAGATAGTCACATTTGACTTTTGATGGTCAATGCAAGTGAACTTTGACCATACATTAATGTGAATCTATTCATCCCAATGAATTGATAAATCACTTAATGATTTATCAATAACAATTTTAGATTTTCACAAGGATGATTAGATTGTCATTAATATTTGGTCAAAGTTCACTTGTGTTGAGCACTAAAAGTCAAATGGGACTATCTTTCCTAGACGGAAGGAGTAACATTCTTATCATTATTGTCATTAGCAGCAGCAAGAATAAAAAGAATAATACTAGGGGCACAAAAACGTCACAAAATCTTGCTCACAAAATCCTAGGTGTAATGATGTTATTGGTGTTTTTAAGTAGAGTGTGGCGGGTCCATTATCGATGCAACCAATAAAATATCGCCACCTCATTTTGTGAGCAAGATTTTGTGAGTTTATTTTGTGCCCCTAGCATTGCTCGAATAAAAAAGTAGTCAAAAGGAACAATTTGTTTTGTAGCACCAGCCATGGCATATAGCCATATATATACTACCACATAAACGATGGACGGACATATTCCAATGTCTAGCCTATAGACCCAACTAATAAATGACATAATTATTCTACGAAGTAAACTATTCACCAAAGTACCACTTGTAATACCTGACCAAAATGGTCCCCAGACACCTGGAATAAATAACTTGTTCCGTGAAACAGCCATATGACAAGTGGAAGTTCCACAAACCAACACCATTCGCCGGGATATAGCCTCCTCATCAGATTCTGATATAGACCAAAGATCAGCATATCAGAAAATATAATTATTGCAAGTTTATAACATAATTAAATCATATTAAAAAATAAAAAAATAAAAAACCTTTTGCTTCAGGATCGGACGGCAGAGTACTTTCCATTACACCTACACCTCCAGCATGAGCATCGATTAGTGAAGTTCCCACTGGAGTCCCTGCTAAAAGGCCTAGTTCCTGAATTTTTTATAAAACTCGTTAGAATTCTGGAAAAAAATGAAACATGCAGAACATGTAAATCACCATCCTATGCCCACGGAGATAATACTCTCTAATGTTTTTTTAAAATAAAATAATGTTTGCTTCATTAATGGAATACAATGCCACTTGAAATCAATGTGAATTCTCCAGTACAAAATTTCTTGCCTTCGCAGCTTTAGGTGTTAGTCCAGAGCCCAAAGCATGGCCAGGAAAAGCTACACTTCGCCCTACATATTTTAAGAACTTCAATCATTAACAAATAAAAGAACAACGCACAAAAAGGACTTAAAAAGTCAAAGACGTCATTGGGGAGTTAATGTTTTCAAAGGATGGGTAAAAATGGATTAACCAATGCACAATGATATCATGGTGCAGGCTAGCGAAAAGAAAGGGGAAGTCTGGAAACAAAGGGACAAGATAAACCAAAATCTTGAACGAGTAGCAAGCTCAACAAGGTTATTGTTTATGAAGAAACATAGAGCAACAACAAACGCATTAGCATTATAACTTAACTCGGCCTTCGTCACAACTAATTATGGTGAACTGAATAAATCCTTTCTCGCCATTCAATCTAAAGCAAAAAATTTACAAACAAAAATTCTAACTAACTGGCCTGGTAACATGAACAAGAAAGATTTGCTTCTAGTTTGCACTGACAGGTTGGATGTAATTTTTCACCTGGAAGACTCAACTTAACAAGAAAGTCAATTCAATCTCGGGAATCTACATATTCTGTTTTTCCATGGAAAGAAGCATGTGAAATCAGGAGAGAAAACTTTATGTTGAGTTGGTTTCAAACAAATCATGTAGTCAGTAAAATTTGAATGTTTAAAAGCAAATCACTCGTGGTGTGCAGACACTCTTCTCTCAGTTTATCATACCCAGAGTTGTACCCAGTCCCTTTAGACACTAATGAGACAGTAGCAAATTTTTTCTCTACGCTGAATGGCCAGCATGTTTGATCCCCCCCCCCTACCTTCCTCTTCCCCAGTTTCATTGGAATAGGAACTGGAGTCAGTGGATGAGTCTTTTGGACTATTGTAAGTATGATTGGCGGTTTTAACCAAACCCAATATCAATTAAATTCTACCTACTAGGTTAACCACGAAATACTAATGAAGTATTAGGGTTATCTAACGTACCAATGATATGATAAATCCTACTGGGTATTAACCAATACACCAACAGTTATCTTATGCGTCACAATTACAAAATAAATTTCTTCTACACATTTTGACTGTCGGCACCCAGTCAACCTATTAGGGGATCTCTAGGCACCAGCTCCACCTTCAAATCTAAAACGGTTGTTGACACTAAGAGAGTGAGAGCTAGACCATCCTCGTTGCCGTGAATCTAACTTTATAGTTTTGCCACCATATTCATTTGGTTACTGCAAAAATCTACCCAAAACATTATCGATTGTTATGTACTGACTCAATCTGCATAATCAACAAAAAGTTCATTCATGGGAACTGTGAAAAGCACTGATAAAAACATTTTGGCTTTCCAATCCAATAGTGTACAACAGTTGATAATGTGAAACCTAGATCACAGAAAACTACGTCTACGATAGTTAAATGTGTTTTTTGGATTTATCAACTGTTGTACAGTATTGTTATGTACTGACTCAATCGGGGTTGCTTAAAGATTATTTTGCGGTAGACTTGACTCGAGGTTAAACGTGTTTTTTGGATTTTAAGCTCGGGAATTGTGCAATATATGAATTTTACATAATATTTTTTATAAAGTTTATTTAAGTGGTTACGCATTATGTGTTTTCATTATCTAAATATTGCATAAACCGATGTACTTTACAACTATTAATGCATCAATAATTTATTGTACAATGCATCAATGGTTGTACTGTTAAACTAATTTAAGCCACTAACACTTTTTTTACAGATAACCATGGATACACCCATTGGTTGTTAGGCTAAGTATGGTTAAAACTCATACTATCCAACGCAATCAGGGAAAGGGGTTGGGTACTTAGCTTTTCAATTCATGTTTGTTTGTGCTTCTTACAGTAGAGCAACTCTTGGCCTGTGGCTTTTTGTTGATAGAGGGTTCTCCCTCTAGGTGAATTTGTCAATACACTCGTTAACATTTAAATAAAAAAGAAAATAACTCCAGGCTTACCTATCTTAGCATGGTGCCCATCCACAAGATCACCTAAGCCAATCTCTTCCCAAAAGTCATCATCCCATCCACAGGCTTCCATATCTCGGGAATCATTCTCCTTTACTTGTTGCATGTGTGCATGACCTAAATATGTCCATTTGCAAACTGTGGTGCATAGACTCCGAGTGTCATCTGCTGTTGCCCTAGGATAACAACACAGTGCCAGAACAAATTCATTAAACCATTAGCAGTAGGGAGGGGGGCCAAGGTGATGGCTATTTTTGTCCAGGAAGGACTTTGAAAGAATCCCAATGTACCTGTATGATAACCAGTCACTCAAGTCCATCCACCTAAATGCCATGGACCATGATTCTTGTAAATTCTCTTTGACCCACAAAAGCTACATGAAAAGATTCGTAAAAAAGGATCAATCTTTCATAATTCAAGGACATAAGCAATGAGATGGATTTACTATTACTATTTATAAGCATCATAATTAAATGTGTGAGGGTGGAATTGAAGGAGGTTCACCATTCCCAATAATTATAAGGCTGATTAAATAAGACGTGTTGCACACAAATAATCATTTATAGCTCTTAGCCAAAGAGCTCTAGCTCAAGCGGCTTCCTATATTCCTTTCCCTGTGAAAGGTCAGGGGTGCAATCCCCACTATATGTACTTTCAAGTGTCACTCTTGAAAAGAGATTAAGTCTTTATTAATAAAAACCCAATATAAATAAATAAAAATTATAGCTCTTACCCCAGCTATGTAGGGAGGAGATTAAATCTAAGGTTTGCTTGAATACATAAACTGAAAAACATAAATATTTATCTAATGTTTACTTAATTTCAATTAATTATTTAAGGTACCCCTTCAAATTTCTTTTGATCGAAGATAAAAATGCAAGCACAAGTGCATAATGACTGCATAGTAGAAATTAAGCAACAAGGTAGATGTCCACACTGAAGAAGCCTACATTTAAAGACCCAAGTAGCACAGCATGACAAATCACGCACTTCTCATAATTACCTACCTTTGGTGGCTGCATCTCAGGAGAAAGAGCTCCACCACAGTATTGTAGCACTGGTGAGTTTGAGGAATTGATCCTATCAGCCTGCTTAACAGCTCTATGGTCCATCCACACTATGACATTTCTTCTTGTATCACCACTCCAAGAAACTGTAACTGGTTCACCATCGGAATCCACAGCAACTGCATAGAGAGGATTTTGTTTACCATAGCTAAGTAATCCAACCTGGTTAACTAGATTAAGGATGAGAGATGGTGTTTGTGTACAAACCAAGGGAACAAGTTGCTGCAAAACCTAACCCTGTTACTTCTTCAGCAGAAACATTGCCAAGGGAGCAGGCAGTTTTAACAGCCGCACAGATTGCATGCCAGATATCAGTTGAAGATTGCTGAACTCACAAAAAATTCAAGGGGAAAATCATGTTTACATTCAACAATTGCCCGGACATAAATTTCAACATAGACATTTTCTTTATTTGACAACCATAAGTTTACATTTTTGTAAGTAAATCAACATTGCTTTTCGAGCACCCTATACATAAATTGTCTTTTAAAGGGTATCATTAGACTGTCTTGTTACAGAAATGCACTATAAGCCCCATTCACTTGATAAAGATTGAAAAAGCATCACCTCGACACAGTCGCCTTCTTTCCAAATCTGTATCGGGCTACTTGAAGTACCTAAAAGTTTTCCGTTCTCATCAAAAAGACCTGCGTCAGATATTTATATGTAAGTGTTTGCAGGTTGAGAAGTGTGCATTAGAGAGAGGGAGAGAGAGAGAGAGAGAGAGAGAGAGAGAGAGAACAAGATCAAACTATAACTTAATTTGCACCCTGAAAAGTATCCTTTTTAAAGTACAGATAAGTAGAACATTTAACAGAATAACTGGGAAGGATAACAGTAAGATCCTACAAAAACACGCACCTAATACAGTCTCACGATTATCATCAGTATCCTCCGACAGCTAACGTAAAGTTATTGACTCTATTCATTGGTACTTAATAACTGAAATAATCAACTGAGATCACATGAAGGACCAGTCGATGGCGAGAAAATAAGAAACTGAAACAAGTCAGAGCCCAATGGCATACTAATGTTTCAAAAGACTAAGCATAGAATAGGCTTAAAAAGGACTAATAAAGTTCCCATTATGTGATTGACTTGTTTCATTTGAGCATCATCTCCTCAAATACATATTAATTCTTAAGGCTGCTATGGCTATACTTTTGGCACCCCATCCCCTCTTCTTTTAGCAAGTAAAATCCATTTCGTTAACCAAAAGAGTCACACTTCCAAAATTGAATCTTAAGATATGTTTTTGAAGTTTTTCTTCTTTTTGAAGATGTGTGATTATTTAAAACATAACAAATAAAAAGGAATATAGAGAATAAAAGTACTTCTTATAAACTTTGACTTGTCAAGTTCAACATTTTTCTTGGGATGGAAGGAATACAACTGGATACCCCTGACTATGCAAATAGAAGTTCCCTCATTAAATTACCCTAACCCCTCTCCCTCTTTAGGCCTAGAGAAATTAGAAACAGAAAAAGAGACAATGTAAATACCTGACATAGCTAACATTGCAAAGCATTTGCCAGTCCCTCAAAGGATTGGTGAAGCAACAGTTGGTGATAGGGGGTTAGATGACCCCCTTTAATCATGAAACAACGATACTTAAGCACTACTGGATTTAGAAAAGAAATGGTTATTTTCCAACTAAATATCTCATTTTTACCAGTTTTGAAACAAATTAGTAAAATACCACATAATTTCCAGCAGTAAAATAGAGACTTTGGCACTGCCACAAAGCAGCTGATGTTACATTTGACCTTCATTTGCTACACAGCTACTTTCATCATTACATTTTCCAATCAAGTAGGCCACAGAATTCCAATCATATGAACTCATACATACTCCACTGCTAAATCAATGAATAATCATTTTGATGAGTATTGATTAAGAAATACCAGGTCAAATTTGGAAAAAGAGATCCATAATTATAACAACAGTCTTAACTTCATAATTAATGCAACAGTTCTCTCTCATACACATATACAATTACACATGCTCTCTCTCTCTCTCTCTCTCTCACACACACACACACAAACACCACCTCAACCATCACAAAAAATTACTCCGCATAACTCACACTCACCTACACCAATTTATCTCCAACCAGCTTTCAGAACAAACAGCATGTAATTTGAAAGTCAAATATGAAACACGCCTTCTATATATGAAATATTTACAAATGGGGAAAGAGATGGGAGGAGTGAAGAAGGGAGAACGGACCTGCACGAGCGCTGCCGGTGCCGACATCGACACCGAGGAAGACCGAACGACGGGGAGGAGGAGCGCGAATCATTTCAATAGAAGAAGAGGAGGGTAAATTAGAATACGAACAATCGGAGAAGCGGCGGAGGTCGGCGTCGCGGTGGTGATTGATGAGTGGTACAGTATCAGAAGACCACGCCTTCCGTGCGCCAGACATTTTTTTTTAAATTTTAATTCTTGCCTTTTATGCGTCTTTCTAAATTCGTTTCTCTTTTTCTATTTTTCTTTTTTTTTTACCTCTGTAACTGGATGGATAATCTTTGTTAAGATTGTATTATCTGCTAATTTTCCTCCTAATTGCTGCAGATTTTCGTTCTATCAGATGATGATGATTACGAGGTGGTGTTTTTCAATTAGAAGACGAGATAATACATTTATGAATACGTATTATTCAACCTATTTTCCCGGATTTTGTTTTGTTTCTTTTATTTGGACAATATGTTTTTTTGAAAGATTATTTCGACAATATGTTACGCATCATATCATCAATATACAGTTTACTAGCGCACGGATTGATGTTTTCTTTTGTACGTGGATATTTATAATTACATTATATAATTTTTAAATACTTTTAATAAATAATGGAAATAGTTAATTATTATAGTATAAAATAATATTAAGATTGGTTAAGAATAACTTTATAAATTCTTAAAAATTTACTTCGTTTGTTTCATAATGATGTCAATTTTTACTCTTAATCGATTGAGAAATAATGTTTTAATTATAGTTAAAATTATAGTAATTATGAGTTTAAATAGTAAATTAAAAGATAATGGTTACCTAAGTAGTACTCCCTCCGTCCCAGAGTAAGAGTCCTACCTCTCAAATGCACGTAGAATAAGAAATGGTGGAAGTGATTTAATTATTGTGAGTATAAAAGTAAAGTAAGAGAGATAATGAGTGGAAGTGAATAGTAAATTGATTAGTGTTGTGAGTATAAAAGTAAGAGGCCGTCTCCTGTACATCTGTTGTACGGCGTGCGACGGCTCCGAGCCGAGCCAACCAATATTTTATTTTTTTATTTTTATTTTTTGCCACCCCAACTTTTTTTCCTTCAACAAAAGTAACACTTATTATAACGAAATGTAACACTTTTTTTTTCCCAAATGTAACACTTTTTTTTCTTCAAAATGTACCATAATTTTGCTGCAATATGTTAAAGATAACATCGATTGATAACTAAACTAATGTCACACTTTTTATAAAGGAATGTAACACTCTTTTTTTCAAATGTAACACTTTTTTTTCCAAATGTAACACTTTTTTCTCCCAAATTAGCATAGGATTGACAACTAAACTAATGTTACATTTTATAAAAATGAATGTAACATTTCTTTTTTTAATTGTAACAGTTTATATTCTTAAATGTAACATTATATATGAAAATGTAACAATTTTTTATTGAGAAAGTAACAATTAAAATGCAAACCCATTTTTTTTTTTTTTTGTGAAAACTGCTGTTACCTTTAACAGTAGAAAGTGTTACTTTTTGAAGATGAAAGTGTTACTTTTTTCAGAATAGAGTGTTACATCCTAGCTGACGAGCAACTCAAACTTTTTGTGTGTAAAAAATATGTTTTTTGTTAAAAAAAAAATCAAACCATATCATGACCTATGTAGTTTTATTCGTCTCGAACACAACGGTATTTTTAATTATTTTTTTTGAGTTATAAATCTCAAGATATAGCATTTTAAAGTTATTGGAGGCTTTTTTTTTAAAGGGACACGTGGCAGCGATCTGGGCCGTCGGCTATAGCGGAGCAGAGCAGTAAGGCGCGAGAAGCAGTGGAGTAACCCACCATTGCCGCACGCTGTGCGGCCGGTGTATTTGAGAATTCGTCTAAAAGTAAAGTATGAGAAAGAATGAGTGAAATGAATAGTAAAGATTTTTTGTCATTTTAGGAAAGAGACTCTTACTCTAGGATGTACCAAAATAGAAAGTATAACTCTTACCCTGAGACAGAAGGAATAACTTTTATCGTAAACAAAAAGTTAAAAGTAATAGTTACTGTATATAGTAACTAATACTAATAATAGTGATTTTTTCTCCAAAAAAAAAATACTAATAATAGTAATAATCACAATATATTGTAACTATTCTAATTAGTTAATATTATTATTATTAATAGTTACTTTATATAGTAACTATTACACTTAACTAATATTATTAATAGTAATAATTATGTTTTATAATTAACTATTACAATTAACTAATACTATTAATAGTAATAGTTATCTTATATAATAACTTTTACATTTAACTAATACTATTAATAATTATTATTATCTTATACAGTTAAATATTAGGAAAAAATGCACCAAAAGTACATGAACTATAGGGGTTGTTTTGATTTAGTAACTTATCTCTTTTTTGACCCATGAAAAATACCTTAACTCCTTTTTTGTGCAGCGGAGGTACCTATTGCTAACGCCGTCTACTTTTTGCCGTTAAGTTATCATGTGCCACGCACATGACTAATTTTTTTAGGGTAAAAATGTCAAAACATAACAAGGATAGTGTGAGAACATTTTACAAAGACAAAGGGGTTTAAATAAATTTTTAACTTTCAAATAACCCCACCACTTTCTGCATCTTTCTCCACCATCTCCAAAACCCTAATATCCAAAAACAATCCAAAAATCCCAATCTTTAATCACCTCAAATCCCCACCTTCCCAAACCCATCTCAACAAATTCACCACTATTCTCAAACCACCTTCCATAATCTCTCAATTCTCAACTCTCCCCCTCAAACTCACCCCCATTTTCAAACGCCCTCAATTTCACCGGAGCAACCAAATCCGAGCACTGTTCACCGGCATCGTAGAAGAAATGGGCAAAATCAAGAACTTGGGTTACGCTCAAGATGGAGGTTTCGACATGGTCATCACCGCCAAAACCATCCTCGGCGGCGTCAACCTCGGCGACAGCATCGCCGTCAACGGCACCTGCTTAACGGTAACCCAATTCGACCACGAATTATCCCAATTCACCATTGGATTAGCCCCGGAAACGTTCAGGAAAACCTCGTTAAGTGAGCTAGAAGAAGGATCATTAGTCAATTTGGAATGAGCTGTGACTCCTAGTACCCGAATGGGCGGGCATTTTGTTCAGGGCCACGTTGATGGAACAGGGGAGATTGTGGGAATGGAAGTGGAAGAAGATTCTTTGTGGATTAAAGTTAAAACATCGCCGGAGATTTTGAAATATATTGTGCCAAAAGGGTTTATAACTGTGGATGGGACTATCTTGACTGTAGTGAAGGTGTTTGATGATGAGAGTTGTTTTAATTTCATGTTGGTGGAGTATACACAGGAGAAGGTGGTTATACCATTGAAGAAAGTTGGGCAAAAGGTGAATTTGGAAGTAAAATATTTATTTAAACCCCTTTCTCTTTGTAAAATGTTCTCACACTATCCTTGTTATGTTTTGACATTTTTACCCTAAAAAAATTAGTCATGTGCGTGGCACATGATAACTTAACGGCAAAAAGTGGACGGCGTTAGCAATAGGTACCTCCGCTACACAAAAAAAGAGTTAAGGTATTTTCATGGGTCAAAAAGAGATAAGTTACTAAATCCAAACAACCCCTATAGTTCAGGTACTTTTGGTGCATTTTTTCCTAAATATTATAGTTAACTAATACTATTAATAGTAATAGTTACCTTTTATAGTAACTATTATACTTAACTTATATTATTAATAGTAATAGTTATCTTATATAGTTAACTATTATAATAAACTAGTAATATTAATAGTAATAGTTAACTAATATAGTAACTATTACAATTAATTAATAATATTAGCTAATAAGAGAAAAATGAAAAGTCACCTAATTAAAATGCTATGGATGATGTGGCACCACCAAAAGCAAGAGCTACCCAAAACTTGTCCACATGGCACCACCTAAAGGCTCTACCTTGACTTTTAATATATATAGATTTGTTTAAGAAAAAACAATAAATCAATTTCATTCACAAAATTAAGTAGAGTTAGTCTTAGTAAAAACCTGTTTTACACTCATGTTAGTGTAAAACATGTTTTCATCTCTTATTGCAAAACAAGTTTCAAGAGATTAAAACAAGTTTTACACTAAAACAGGTGTAAAATAAGTTTTTCACAAGATTATCACAATTAAGAAAGAGGTGACACTTCAGAAAGGTCGGTTGCTCATCCCAAATTACAATAGCAATTCCAACTCTTAAATAACCTACAACGATGATAATTCTTATCTAATGACGTTTGGATTCTTCTCCAAATAAACTTGGACACTGCCTAAATCCGGTGTCTAAGAAATCCCTCCTCCGGTAATATGTTGCACTGAGCACTTTATATGCAGTATCTGGGTTGACGGAAAAACGCTTACCATGCATCTCAAAATCCACGAACAACCCTTATGCAGTCAGAACATTGGCATTCACTTCATTGTGAGAAAATACAAAAATCGTTTCCATTGCAAAATCAAACAAACAATTACACAAACATAGGCTCTAACATATGAGAGAATGCAACGGCTCTCACAAAAGAGAGAAAACAACGACTCTCAACGAAGAGATAAATTTATTGTTGAAAAGCAAAAAATACTCTTAATTTAAATATTAATCATTGTAAATAATTAATGATCAAAATTTAAATTAAGAAAATAAAACAAATCAAATTAAAATGTTCACAAAAACAAAGAAGAAGAAGATCATGAAAGGAATGAGAGGAAGAAACATAAGTTTTTTTTTTGGTTGGGGGATAGGATAAAACGGTTTAATATACTAGTTTGTTTGTTGGGTTTTTTCGAAAGGAAAATATACTAGTTTGTTAGTGGTGCTATTTGCCCCAAATCATTTTAATAAATACACCCACTTTATTGAATAATTTAACCCGATGTCACATTTATTAATTGTTGTTCTGTAATTGATAAATGTGAAATCGATGTTCTAATTTTTATTTTTTGAATTTAGTTTTTAAATTATGCTTAGTATGGTATTTCTGATGTTGCTTTTCTCTCCACATGTGGGAGCTTGTGTTTTTCCACCTTTTGTTGAGGACTTGTGATTTCCCTCTTTTGTTGAGGGCTTTGTGTATTATTATTATTGCTTTTATGGTTAATGGGAGGACATAATCTGACTTCGAGGAGTAGAAGAGGGTAAGGGACTCAATATTTCATGATGATGTTCATGCATTTCAACGTTGCAAACGAAGTCAGCTTCCAATGTCAGGTTTTGTTAAGATTGTGTATTGGGTAAATATAAACCACAAAAAAATCTCACAAAATTTGGCTCACAAAATGATGTGTCAAGATTTTATTGGTGATTTCAATTAGAGTGTTGCGGGTTCAAAATCGATACAATCAATAAAATATCGACAGCTCATTTTGTATCTATCAATTTGTAGACTTCTTTTGTAGCCTTAGCATTGTCATTATGTATTTCAAGGATGTTGTGAAAGCCCGCGCTCAAACTTAATCGCGCTCGCGTCCTCGCAATGGTTTCCCTACTTTGGTTTTTGAAAAGAAGAGTCGCCACCTCATTTTATTTTGGAAAATAGAGATAAAACCTTTGTTTTGAAAAAGTTGGTTCGGGGGCTATGTTACGAGAAGAGAAGGTATTGAGCACTCCACTCGCCCTTACAGTCTCTATGCATACTTCCGCCTACGCTTCATTTTTAATGCCTTTTTGAGAATGCCTTTTTATTGTCCTAACTAAAAAATATGTGTATTTATTTACAAGGAGTCTCCTAATCTAGGTCGATTCAATTTAATTCGCAACCGGAAATCGGTTTGGGTGGATTTCCCGATTGGTTTTCGAAAATGATTTGAACACGTCAAGAAAGAAAACATCCACGGGGAGGGGGATTACGTACAGTCGGGAATATACACATTATGAAAATGGGAGACAAATCTGTAAGGACATGGCTTGCAACACAAGTCATTTAGACTTCCATTCATAAAGTTATGATTATAATATTAAATTATAAAGTATAATTGATAATGAAATGTGTAGAATTCCTGGATATATATTACCTAATTGTGATGGGCAAAAGGGTAATTTATTATCATAAATCTTGAAAGGGTGTGGTCCCTAAATGAAATGTCACCAAGTCTACTATATAAAGGGCATTCCATCAACCCTTAAGACTACTCCATTTTTCATTAGTACTCTCTCTATAAATCTTCATTAAGTGTTAAAGAAGTAAAAGAGGAAAGACATTCATCATTTAGAAGATCATTCTCCTACATCTTCTTCTTCTTCATTTCTCCCTACTTCATAATGGATTCAACAGGTATTTGTTCTTAACGCTTCCGCTTCATCTCTTCCTCAATCCTATTCTAAAGTGAGTGTGGCATTCAGGGATTAAAATTGTTCCAACAATTGGTATCAGAGCCCCGCTCATTATTTAGTTTGAGTTTGAGTTCTTGTATTAAGAAAAAGCTTTCATGCTTTACTTTGATTCATTTTCTCTGTTGAATCATAAGGTTTTTGATGTCGATTAGGGACTCTAATTCGTTAATAGAGTGCTGATGATCTTCATCTAAAATTAAGAAAAATGGTTTGAAAGTTTTTGTTCATTAAAAGGTTCAAGTGAGACTATCCCTTCATAACATGGTTTTATGTTTTAAGTGCATACCATGTGGATCTACTCACTTGATTCCATTAATTTTAAAAGGCAAGATTATCCTAAATAACATGGTTTTATGTTTTAAGTACATACCATGCGGATCTACTTGCAATTCATTTGATTTTGAGGAAAATTTAGACAAAAATTCAGAAGTGCAGATTGTTTGGCACGGTCGTGCTCTTTTGTTTGGCACGGCCGTGCGCCTCAATTACCTTGAACCGGTGCGTATGAATAGTGCTGGTCCGGACGGGTGTCTTGTTTGAACCGGTCGGATCGGTTCGTTTGGCACGGTCGTGTCCTTTGTTTGGCACGGCCGTGCTCATTGTACCGTGAGAACATGCTTTGTCTGATAATTTTGGCACGGTCGTGCATCAATTTTTAGCACGGTCGTGCAAAGTGTGCCGCGAGAACATGCATTTCTGTAAATTGTTGCACGGTCGTGCAGCTTTCTATGCTCGACCGTGCAGCTACTGTTCATCATAATTGAATTTTGCACAATTTTGTTTTCCTCTTGAACAAAACATACATTTTTCAAACCCTAAGGCCTTGATTAATTATATGATTTGACAATTTTATTCATTGTTTAAATAATATTGTCGCCTAAGTGATTTACGTTATTTAAACCCTTAAATTGTAAAGTGTTGAATGTTTAAGTTAATATGTGAATGACTTGAATTTTCCAAAGAAGATCTTGACATTTGACTAAACTTAGGCATTCATGTGGTAACAAATAAAATGATCATTAGGATATTTTCTTAGGTACTTATGTCGGCCCAAAGGAAGATTAAGTATTTATTAAAATATAAGTTCAAATTACTTGTTACCTAAGGCAATCATTTATGAGTCAACTCGCAATCCAAAGATTAGTTTTGATGTCATGTTGATTATCTTATTGATGGATTTCGTTGATATAATTAATCATTTTTCATTTTGTAGTTTCTTATTCATGTTTTGTTCTCATTCTTTTTTGTTCTCAAAACCCAACAGATTTACTTATTGCTTCGTCCGTAATCACTGCTATGAGTTCAATTCCGATGCTAAACGGGACTAATTTTAAAACTTGGAAAAATAAATTGATGATGATCTTAGGCTATATGGACATAGATCACGCATTAAGGGAACCGTTTCCTCTTCCTCTCTCTAATGAAAGCACTCAAGAAGATTGCTTAAATGAGGAGAAGTGGAAACGCTCCAACCGTGTGAGCCTAATGATCATGAATATAGTTGTCCCGGAGACCATTTTGACCGGTATCTCCAAGGACGTTGATGCTAAAACATTCCTTGATATGATTGAGGGATGTTTGGCATCTACCTCTTCTCATGGGACAAAAAGAAGAGGGAAGAAAATTGCGGTTGCAAGAAATAAGAAGCGTAAGAGATCATCTAATGATCATGAAGAATGCTTCTTTTGCAAGGACCTCACTCACATGAAGTACGACTGCCCTAAGTATCACGCTTGGCGTGCTAAGAAAGGTATGTCATTTGGTATTGTTTGTGATAAAGGCTAATTTGGTTTCATTTCCTACATATACATAGTGGTTGAATTCTGTTACATCAACTCACATAATGAATGTCTATTTAGGGTTGCCTGAAATACCGAAATCCTGGAGAAGATGAAGAATCATCTATATGGAAGCTGGGATCTGGTTGAAAGAAAAGGCATCGGAATCTTATAGGATATTGTTAAAAGTACTTAGTATTATTTGTATAAATACTACATTTAATGTATCGTCATTTGGACGGAATTTGATATATATCACAATTTTGAATAAAGAAGGTTGTTTTGTTCATTTTAATAAATGTGATTTTATTTTATTCCAAGGTTGATGGTACTAGTACATAGTCAGGTAATCTTTAATTACTTGACATTATTTACACAATATATAAATTCCATAAATAATGACAGCAAAGTGGTAAAAGCAAAAGTTATCAAGTAAAGTTTATATTTTATGAAGGCATAAGCGTTTGGGTCATATTTTCGAAAGGAAACTGATAAGCTTATGTTAAAGGATATCTTAAACAAACTTGATAAATTGGAAAATACTTTTGCATTAAATGCCTTAAAGTAAATTTACAAACATTGTAGTATTCTCGAGAGCATCAAGTGTCTCAATGAACTAATGCATTCGGATATTTGTAGGCCATTAATTATTCCTTCATGGAAAAGGTCAACAATAGTTATTATGTTCAAAATGACTAAACTCTTAGTTTGAATACATTTATTTGCTTCATAAAATATTGAGTTTGGACGTTGTAAAAGTCTTATAAAGACAAAGTTGGAAATCAACTTTGAAGACTATCAAGAACATTAGGGTCATTCATGATGGTGTATACATCTTTGGAATGATTGTTAAAAGGAACAACGTCTAGGTCCTTTTTACTCGCTATTTTGAAAGAGTGTGGGATTATCTCTCTCTACATTGAGCCGGGTACGCCTAGCATGAATATTGTAATAGAGACATATTGCAATCCTTAAAGATATGGTAATAAGTATGTTTTATACTTCTCTTACCTCACTCATTATGAGCGATACGCTAAAACCGCAACCTTTATTCTCATTAAAGCTCCCTCTAAGGCTACTAATATAAACCCTTAATAATTTAAGGATGCGTTCCTTATTCATCCTTAAACCATATTCATTTATGGGGTTGTCTAGCATATGGATAGACTTTATAAGTCTACTAAGGGAAAGTTAGACGTAAGATTATTAGTAGTTATTCATGGGGTAAGCCGAGAAAACTAGGGGATATATAAATTTTCCAACCCGAAAGTTAGAACGTTTTGAAAAACGAGAAATGCTAGGTTCTTTTAAGGATGTTGAATTTAGTGGGAGAATTTGGAGTAATATTTTGAATTTGAAAAGGAAGAGGAATTCATTTATATGAAATCCATTTATATACCACTTCCCATAGTTCCAATGAGATATCAAGTTTTGAACTTGACATTCAAAAAGAACATACAATTCAAAATAATTATGATTTCCCTATAAATATTGAACAACATGGAAATGTTGATCATAAGAAGGAAATTCAACAACCTCGAAATTAGTAAGAACCGGTGCCCTTATAGAGATCAAATAAAGTAAGAAGGAATGCAATTCTGGATATTCATTAAGTGTATCTTGTCAAAAATAAAGGACACTTAGGTATAGTGGGAGATAATCTATTTATCTTCCATAAAACCATCAATAGTCCTAATTCTCATAAGAAGATTAATGCCATTAATAAAGAGTTACAATCTTTTGAAAGATAACAACGTTTGGGATCTTATTTCATTACATAAAGATGTGAAACCTATAAATGGGTCTCTAAGACCTAAAAGGATTCACAAAGTAATGTTGAAAGATATGAAGCCCATCCAGTTGCTAAAGATTTTAACTCATAAGAAAGGTATTGATTACAAAGAAAGAAACACTTTTCCGGTATCTTCTAAAAGCTCCTTAGGATCATTATGGCACTAATAGCACCTTTGATCTTAAGCTTCATTAAATGGATATTAGAGAAATTTTTTTTTAATGGAGACATTAAGGAAACTATTTATATGGAGAAATTCATTTATGAACTTAAGTAAAAATTCTCATTAATGGTATTTAGAATTTAACCAAGTCATTCTTTCATTAAGTTTTGAAATGAATCTTGGTAAATATTAAGTATACCATAAGTTCAGTGGGAGTAAATTTATAATTTTGGTCTTATATGTGGATGATATTTTGCTTGCTAGTGATGATATAAACCTTATTAAGGAAACTGAGAAATTTCTTATCTGAAATAAAAGATCTTGGTAAGGCATCTTTGTATTAAGAATCCAAATTCACTGTGATCGCTCACGATATGTTTTAGGATTATCACAAAAGGCCATATGGAAAGGTATTACAAAAGGTTTAACATGCAAAACTGTAAACCACATGACACCCCTAATTTTAAAGGAGACATTCTTAGTCTCAAACAGTGTCCTAAAGGAAAATTTTGAATCCAAGTATATGGAAAATTCCCTCTTTGCACCAGCAGTAGGAAGCTTAATGTATACGTAAATCTTACATTTAATGTTGGGATGCTTTGTCAATACCAAAGCAATCCGGAAAGAACATTAAGTAGCAGCCAAAAGAATGATAGAAGTATTTACAAAACCACTAAAGAACTACATGCCTATGTTTTAAAGTCGGATCATCTTGAGATCATTAGGTATTCCGACATTAGTTAAATATATGGCTGCATATGTTTTAATGGACTGTAATTTGTCAAAACAAGTGTCGAAAGACCAATTAAGAAATGACTATCAGGTAGCAGTTCTGTACTCTAACAAGAGTTTATGGATTTAGACATTAATTATCTTGTTATAAAGAAAAGAGTACAAAATGAACGAAAGGGATACAACTTATAGAAACAAACTCTATTTAAAGGATCCATTTATGAAAAAGTTATCATCTTCAGTGTTTCACGAGCATGTTGCTCATATGGGTGTAACAACTTTTGATAACATTTAGTATAGTGGGAGTTTGTGTTGTTCTTTCATTAGTTGTTCTATTATTTAAAGTTTTGATCTCATTTGGTTAAGTTGGACTAGTTGGAAGAATATGTATATATTCATTATGATTCCATGCTACACATCTATACTTTTGATCTATGTCATTTAGTTGGATTTGTATACGTGATTATTGTGGGTTTAGTTGCGAATCAATTACAACGACTGCCCCTTTAGTCCTATACTTGTATGGCTAATGGACGAGATTGTTATAAATGACAATAAAGTGCGCACATAAGGGTTGTCATTTATGTTATGATCATAAATTAAAGGAAGGACTTTGTTTTGCAACCCAAGTGGGAGATTGTAAGGACATGGCTTGCAACACAAGTCATTTAGACTTCCATTCATAAAGTTATGATTATAATATTAAATTATAAAGTATAATTGATAATGAAATGTGTAGAATTCCTGGATATATATTACCTAATTGTGATGGGCAAAAGGGTAATTTATTATCATAAATCTTGAAAGGGTGTGGTCCCTAAATGAAATGTCACCAAGTCTACTATATAAAGGGCATTCCATCAACCCTTAAGACTACTCCATTTTTCATTAGTACTCTCTCTATAAATCTTCATTAAGTGTTAAAGAAGTAAAAGAGGAAAGACATTCATCATTTAGAAGATCATTCTCCTACATCTTCTTCTTCTTCATTTCTCCCTACTTCATAATGGATTCAACAGGTATTTGTTCTTAACGCTTCCGCTTCATCTCTTCCTCAATCCTATTCTAAAGTGAGTGTGGCATTCAGGGATTAAAATTGTTCCAACAAAATCCCATAATAAATGTCCGTGCCAAAAGTGGAAGGTGCTGTGATGTTAATCGTCGTCCGTCCCCGAGTCAATGTACCTGTCCTAAAATTATCCAAATCCAAAACTAAAAATTGGGGATTTCTCCCTGAATGTTAGAGATCCTTATTGAGTTTTTATGGATTTTTTGGATTAGTTTTAGACACCAAACATTAGCAAGAAAGTCATGTACATGAAACAGTCCAGCACAGAAAAACAGTAACCATGGCATGTTCATCACGAATTTCACCTATCTTAACTCATGAATCTGAAGAAACTCAAAGCATAAAAGTTTAATACCACGTTCCAAATATTAATATCCCAAAATTTTGAGTTTAAAAGATGAGTTTATTGGTTGAAAAAGGCTCTGACATTTGGGTGTCACAAGCTGAAAGTGCAAAATCTGAGTTTTAAAGGCTGAAACAAATGAACAAAAAAGGCACTTCCAGGAGTCCAAAAATTATTTAAAAAATATTTTAATTTTCCTTAGTTTGTGGATAATAATGTTCATGTTTTGATATTTGTCCAAAAACCATATTTTCATTGAGTTTATAGCACAAGAACAGAGCATGGCACAGAGAAAAGTACGCAGGACAGAGCATCTATAACTCAATTTTATGCATGAAAACCTAAGATAAACATGGAATATGGACATGAAACTTTACGACCATGAAATTTAACACATAAGGAGAAACTTTCATTCTTTGACCCAAATCCAGAAACCATTTTAATATGGAGCTTTTAGAGCATGAAAATCGTTGGTTGAAACAGAGTGCAGAAACTGGTTGTTTAAGTCACAAAATTGGCTTTCAAAACATGATCAAAACTTAAAACCAAGCCATGAAACTCAAGGAAATTATGATTTAACATGTTGAGAACATTATCCAAGAGTTATTTTTCAACAAAAGTCAAGTTTAACATGAATACATATGAAAATGGCAAAAGAGGACAGATTCATAGCTTTGAGGAGAAAATGAAAGTTTACACATGAAAGACTCAAAGTTTCATCAAGGAATGAACACATAATGATCACAAACTCATTTAAGCATGATTTACTTCTGATTTTAACATTGAGAATACTATTTACAAAGCCAAACTTACAAATTTGTTACATGGAATATATGAGAAATATGGGAGTCTAGCCAACTTGAGGCTAGACCCTTACACAAACAACTAAACCATTTACATTTTAGCTAATCCAAGGGTTACAACAAAAGCTTACCTAGTCAAGGAGAAGGTGGTGTGATTCCTTTGTCTTGCCAAGGGAAGACTTTTTGGTTTTTTGAGTTTGAAAGTTGGAAATGTTTGAGAGTTTGCTTGAGGTTTTGATTGAGAAGTGAGTTTGATTGAGTTTTGGATGTGTTTGGATGCTATTGAAGTGGTGTTTGAGTGGTGGTGGAGTGGTGGAGATATGGTGGAGTAGTGGTGATGTCTTGATGGTAGCAAGAGCAAGAGAAAGGTGAAGGAAAGTGTGGAGAGGAGAATATAGTGGAATGAAGATGTCCCCTCCTTCTTTGATCAACCAAGGAAGTATATGGCGGGGGGGGGGGGGGGAGGTTCATTTTGTGACCAAAATACCCCTTAGTGGAGGGTATAGGAGGGTGACTCATTCCACAGCAAGAGCCACGTTTTTGATGATCATGCAAGGTGGTTTTGCATTATTTTCGGCTCCGTCTTTTCGCTCTGCAACTGTCTCGTCGTGCGCACACCGATGTCCCGGTTGTCCACGGACCCAACATGAAAGTTGCTCGGAATATTTTTCTGGTCACGTCGGTATATCTGAAATATGTTAATAAGTAAGGAATGACATAAATTCACAAAATGGTCGGTAAAAGGCTTTTTAGGGGCGCGGGACTCGTTCCGGGGTCTGCGCGTGCGATTTTTTAGAATGTGACCTTTTACTCGGTTTTGAGCCCTGATCATGAATTCAGGCGAGGTTTTTCCATCCGATGCACTGATAAGACGGTCGCTAGTCCCGAACCGTCAAATCTGGGGTTTTAGGTCAGTTGTCGCGTTTAGACCGAATAAAGGGTTCGTTTTAGGGGTGCGAGATCGGGGTGTCTACAGAGCCCCTCGTCGAATTCACTTGTAAAGTTAAGGGAATTCAACGATCCAATATAGACAACCGATCTCGTCTAGGGTTTAACGGCTGAGCCCAAAGTAGGGCTTCCTACGTATCCCTTGCGGGAATCAAGCCTCCGTAGTTCTACTCAAGCAAACAATGTAAACACAGATATGGTCGAACCTGGATCCCCAAGTTTTCTACGTATCTCTTGCGAGAATCAGACCAATCGTAGTTCTGCTAGATGGGGATGCATTGAGAAAGAATTCTCTTTGCTGGGGATTGGGGTAACAAATTTGATTGAGTCGGCGACTGAGCTCCTATTCAAGCTGCCTACGTATCCCACATGGGAATCAAGTCGGGGCGTAGTTCTGAGGGAGGTCCGTACCGGTGCCAGTACGGACCAAGAGGGTCTATAATTGGTAGAAGGCGAAACCTAATATTTTCTCAAGCGTATCGAGGTTGGTCTATAATTGGTGGAAGGCGAGACCTAATATTTTCTCAAGCCTATCGAGGTTGGTCTATAATTGGGGAAGGCGAGTTCTAAATTTTCTCAAGCCTAGCAATTTAATTACAAGTAAGAGTAACAAAGAAATAGCATGTGTATATTTCAAGGATACGCTGCACTCGTTGTTGATGATGAGTGGTTGGCATCTGGATTTTGCCATGAATGTTGCTGGAGAAGTGTTCGAATCGGCGTCTAGATTTGCTGATGTTGTTGATGAGGCGGCATCTTGACTTGGCCATGAGTGTTGATAAAGTTGAGATTGGGGCAGCATCTAGATTTTACTTTGTTGTGTAATGAGATTTTTGATTCTTATGACTTGTCTTCAAGAAGGAACAAGGATGGATCAGAGTACCTTCAAGAGACTTTTACAAGCAATGCAAGGTATATTGTGGCATTTGTGCTTGGAAGTGTCATACACGCACAACAAGAAAATCATTATTTAGAGATTAAGAGATAAGAGAACACATCTTTTATTTCGAAAAATTTTGTTCTTGAATGAGCTTTGGATGATTTCTTTTTTCAATTGATGTTGAAACTCCGAATTTTGTCGTCCTCTTTAAAGATGAAAACCCCACTTTCTTTTTCAAAATTTCTTTTGACTCGCGCGCATTGCTTGCATTTCAACCTTTGCTTGTTACGATTAAAAGCATAAAAGTGTAAGGAGTGTGTATGTGTGAAGAGGGAGAATCATGGAATGAAACAAATTGTGCAAATTTTGGTGAGTTTTGAGAAACGAGAAAAAAAAGGAAACGGTGTATGGGAACGGAAGCCTAGCGCGAGTACTCGAAAAGTCAATTCCCGGCGCCCATTTGTTCAAGTCTACTCGGCGATTCTTCTCGGGATGGGACACTTCGATCAACCCCATATCTTGGTTGTGCAAGCCCCAGAAATTCAATTTACGGCAGCCCCATCTCCTCAAGGATCAACTCCACGTTCGAAAACTCATTTACTGAGGACCTCGCTGTTTGTAATAGCATGTATATGTGAGACCCCTATCCCAAGGTGCAACATTGATTTGAGACAGCTTCATGTCTTGCTGATTGACTGCTTTGAAGCTTAATTGTCATTGAGAGTTGTCACAGATTTGATGTTCCGCTGCTGGGAGTGAGTCACACATTGCGATGGTCACATTCACATTCAACGTTCTGTTGGGGGAATCGACTGTCTTTGAAAGTTGTTCAATTGTGCACAGCCCCAATATTGCTGATGATTGAGCTTTGTACCTTTTGACCCAC
Source organism: Campanula takesimana (assembly GCA_026119855.1). Lineage (NCBI taxonomy): Eukaryota > Viridiplantae > Streptophyta > Magnoliopsida > Asterales > Campanulaceae > Campanula > Campanula takesimana. The sequence goes on from JAOWBW010000228.1 coordinate 325,759, forward strand.
ACTGCTAATCTGAAAAACTTCCTTCCGATGATTCTCTTGAAAGGGACCTAACCATCTGTGACGGTTGTCTCACAAGTTCTGATGATTGTTGATGTTAAAACATCCAAGGACCAACTGCCTGTTAGAGTTGTCCTACCCTGAACCATTCTGCACTGACGGGAAACCAATCTATCATTTCTGAAATCTAACACGCAGCCCCAGTTTACATTCACTTATTTGATCACACTCCCTGATTTTAGATTTTGAGAGTTAAAAAATTACATCCATTTGTCTCCCTTGCGGTGACAAATTACAGGAATTGACGGGGGAAGGCACAAGGCCAGTTTTTTGGGAAAACAAAGAAAACATCCCATGAGATCTTTGACATCGTGTTTGCACAGAAAAGATTGATGGAAGGACGAGAGTAGGGGGAAGCCCTACTCATTGTTTGCAAAGAAATCAATGACTCAAGATTAGAATTTGCGTTAATGATCGAGTGCTTCAAAGTCAAATGGACTTTCGCAATCAGATTAATTTCAATTTCAGAAAAGCTTACAAATTATTTGAACTTAAATTAGATCGTGACAAATCGAGATGAGAACATCATCAAATAATTGTAATTAGCACCGCCTGTTGACCTCGTAGATGTGAGGTCCTTCTCGTCACTGTCGTCGTTATTTTTGCCGTTGTCGCCGTTTCTGTTGTCATCATTGTTTTCGTCGTCGCACTTTTTCGTGATTGCAGATGTCGCCCGTTGTCGTTGTTGATGATATTCAAATAAATCATAATGTCCCCTTTTGGGATAATGCATGATACATATATGTACATTAAAAGTAAAAAAAATAAACATTAACACACATCCTCTCCTTTTTTGCACTCATTCATTTTTTTTGTTTTTTTTTTGCACACCCTCTCTTTTTTTGCACTCATTTTCATTTTTTTTTTTGCACATTTTTTTTTGAAATACATCGAACCCAATAAAACTTACAAAGCATAAACTCATAACATTTGAAAATTTACAATGCATAATGCTTGAAAATAAAATGTAGAACATAACACATGACACTCGCATGACTTCTCGTTCCCGGTATTGGGATGGCGACCTTGAATATGCGTCGAATTGTCTTTGGAATCTCGGTTGATGGAGCATTTTTGGGAACTCCATTGATCGCCTTTGTGGACTTCGTTGATCACTTTTGTGGTTTTCATTGATCACCTTCGTGGATCTAGTTCTCATCTCAATTAATCGCAGTCTAAAATTAATTCATTTTTATTATTGGCTTTTAATTAAGTGAGATTAATCTTTTGCGTGATTAAGAAGCACTTGATTATAACACGGATTCATTAACTGAAAACATATATTTACAAGACAAGCAAGCAAATAAAATTATCACAAAAGATGACACGCAAGTTTTGATTTGGAAGACAAAAGAAAGAGTGAGCGCATTTTAGAACGGGCCCGAAAGCAAAAGGGATTAGAGTTTGGGCGGTGTGCCCTATTCACATCAAAAGAGACATATCCCATCGGGTCGGCAAACTTCCATTATTCACAAGAGGAACATAACACCTCGTGCTGGTGAGCTGCGGTCATTGGAGTAAAAAGAGAATACCTTCATTGGGGCTCTGTGAGCTCCTAGGATCATACTTTCAAACATCAAGTTTTTGGAGAAGGCTTCGGGATGATTTCACCGTCTATGAGATTTTGGATGGCATGTTTGAGATTGAAACAATTCTCTGTGTCGTGGCCCTTTGATTGATGAAATTCACAGTACACAGAATCGTCCCATCTTTTCGGAAGTGGATTTGGCGGCACATAACCTTCCATAGGTTTTAATAAGCCTTGAGCAACTAGACAATGGAGAATCATAGTCATAGGTGCATACAACTCATCAAAATGCCTATCATGGCGGCTGAACCTTCTTCGCGAGCCACTTGGTCGGTGGTCTCCTACGGCATTGACCGAACTTTCATGTGCATCAGAAGAAGAATCTTTAAAGCCAGATTTCCTTGTTGCCGATGTTTGAATAGCCCCAGTACATACATCCTCATCAATTCTGAGTCCCACACCATAAATGGAGGAAAAGTCAGTGAATGGCATGTATCGCATCTTATCATGATAGAATGGTTGGAGATTCTTCAGAAACACACGAATTTGTTCAGTCTCATCTGGTCATACCAGATTTTGAGCAATCTTCTTTCGCCATCGCTCAGCGAACTCAGAGAAAGACTCGTTTTCACGCTGTACGCATGAAGCTAAATCACGTTGACTCATCTCCCATACAGACTTGTCCTTGTACCTTTTCTGGAATTCATCTACAAGCTTATCCCAATTGTCAATCAAACCAGTGTCTACAGTCATGAACCATTGTTTAGCCGGTCCAACCAAAGTCAAGTGGAAATTCGAAGCCATTGCTGTTGTATTTGCCCCACGTGATTGCATTGCGTGGGCGTAAGATTTCAGGTGGACCATTGGGCAACCTGTACCATCAAATTTCTCCACATTAGGCACCTTGAAGTTATACGGAAGGGTTGCGGATGGAGCTAATTTCAGTGAATCAGCTAAGAACTCTCCCTTGCTCATGACCTTTTTTAACATCTTCTTCATCTCCTTAATTTCGAGGTCCTGTTTAGTGGGAGGAGGCTGTGGAATGTCATTGTTAAGGGCATCTGTTTGGGGAATGGAATTGAAACATTGGGCATGGGAAGCCCCTTGATCGGGAAAATCCCCAGTGGGGTACACACCATCAGGATGGAGGGTTTGCATATACTGAAGGTAGGCATTATAGTTTGGAGGGAACTGAGATGGGTCGACTGTGATGTTTGATTTTGTAGGGATGACATTTTGGACAGTGACATGGGGTTCATGTTGTTGGGCAGTTTGGCCTGGATCCTGGTATTCACCTCATTCTCATTCAGTCCCTGATTGTTCTATGTCCCACCACCCCCGTGTGTTTCGACCCAAGTAGCTAAAAACGCATCTAGCTGAACCCTCATCCGTTCCATCAATTCCTCAGAGTGAGCTTTCAAATTCTGATCTAACCATGCTTGAAGCCCTGCTGGCGGCACAAACCCTTGATCATTCCCTTCCTCGGCCATAATGATTCGAGAGAAGTCGGAGTAGAGCTTGAACAAAGTAATGATTGGAAAAGGGACCTTGAATGTCGCGCTAGAAGATGAATAAGATTCTCCCTCTACAAGAATGGATGAAAAAGAATGTCTTAGATTTTTGAAATGGGTTTTTCTTTTATGTACAAGAAAAAAGGACAAAGAGAAGAAACTAAAAGATTTTGAAACAAATTTTTTTCTAAAAGGTTGAAGCGCATGCAGTGGCGGATCTAGGATTTCCAACCACCGGGTGCACAATTTACACTAAATAACTTCATACTAAAAAAATTCAAAACGCAATTATATTCAAGTACATAATTAAGTACATAAGTTCAAAACAATTGTCTCATAAAAGAAAACAATACAACTAACAAATTAAATTTGTCCCTTACGCGTTTTCCTACCTTGAAAACGTTTAATAACATCATCCTCCTTAACTTTCTTAAGCAAGTCTTTTTCAATGAAACACAAAAGACAATCATTCATAAATTGATCACAAATTTTATTTCGTAACTCGTTCTTGATATAGTTCATCCCGGAAAACAATCTTTCCACGCTTGCGGTTGCTACCGGCAAAATCAATGCCAACTTCAATAGTCGAAACACCGATGGGTACGACAAGTATTTTCTTGTTGACACAAGAAGTGAGCACAAATCCGCAATCCCCTTAAATTGAGCAAATCTACCATCCGCTCGCATATCCATGATATATGTCTCGAGTTGATATTCAAGACCTCTAAAATCATCATAACTAAAGTCATCCGGATAAAACTGAGCCAACCTTATCAACTTTGATGAATCAAAATCAACAAATCCATCACTTGGATTCAAACTAGCAACGCAAATAAGCAACTCAGAATTTATCTCATTGAAGCGGTCATTAATCTCTAAAATCTGTCTATCCAAAATAGCGTAAAAGCACTCCACACGATAATGAAAATCATTCGTAACATTTGTCTTACGGCGAGGACGGTGGCGGTTAACATATTGAGCACCCATATCCAAACAATCAATGTTATTCTTTTTGCAAAAATCAACTACCTTCTTCAAGAGAGAATCCCACCCATCACTTCTTGTCATTTGCAATCTCTTCTTACTCAAATTAACAAGTGACATAGCATTCAAGATATCATTATCTTTTCTTTGCAAAGCTAGTGACAAATCATTTGTGATTGAAAGTATAGTCACCATCAGTTGCAAATTAAACACAAAATCAAATGACTGCAAATACCCAAGTAGACCACGTGCTTGATTTCTTTTTGATGACTCAGTAGCATCCTCAGAAATAGCTTCAAGAACTTCAATAACAGAAGGAAAAATGGCAGATAAGTTCAACAATGATTTAAAATGAGACCCCCAACGCGTATCAGCATCTCTCGCAAGACATAACTCTTGATTTAATCCTGTACCCGTCTCAATTAAACCACTACTGATTTCTTCGGTCACTTTTGCAGCTTGTCTTAATCGAAGCATATCTTTACGTTTACAAGATGCCCCAACAACATTTGTTATGGTGGAAATCATACTGAAAAAATCCTCAATGTCATCATAATTTTTAGCCAAAGCAACAAGAGCTAATTGTAACTGATGAGCAAAACAGTGAACATAATATGCATATGGATTTTCTCTCATAATCAGAGTTTTCAAACCATTGAATTCACCTCTCATATTACTAGCCCCATCATAGCCCTGACCTCGAACTTTCATCAAACTCAAATTAAAGTTAGCTAACACGCCATCAATAGCAGATTTTAAAGACAAAGCAGAAGTATCCAACACATGAACAATACAAATGAACCTCTCTTTTACATTGCCACAAGAGTCCACAAACCGAACAACTACGGCCATTTGTTCTTTTTTGGACACATCACTAGACTCATCAACCAACAATGCAAAGTAATCGCCTTTAAACTCCTCAATGATTTTTTGTTCTATCTCTTGAGCAAAACAACGAACAATATCCTTTTGAATCATAGGAGACTTCATTTGACAATTTCTTTTCAGAACCACACTTCGCATAGACTCATTTTGAAGAGATAGAGCCTTTAATGTTTCAAGAAAAGTCCCTTGGTTCAAAGAATTTTCAGACTCATCATGCCCACGAAATGCATGCCCTTGGTTCAACAATAATCTACAAGTAGCAATTGCAGCACATAGTCGAATCCGGTTATCATTTTTCTCATTGTCACCTTGTCTATGAAAAGCAACTTCAATAGATTGATTTTGTCTTTTAAGATCATCACACTTCTTTTGACAAATATTATGGACACTATTGACTTCACCAATATGTAAAAAAAGTCTGTCCTTTTTATGCCAACTAGAAAAACCTTCTTTTGTAAATGCACATGAACCAAATCTTTGATCACACGATTGATCTCTAAACAAGTAACAACACAAACAATATGCTCTGTCTGCCGAAATGCTATACTCCAACCAATCATGAAATTCACCGAACCATTTTGGATTAAAGCGACGCATTTTACTTCCAACCATTTTTTGAGGAAAAACATGATCGACGGGTTGACAAGGACCCTTTTGTATATAGTATATTCTAATAGCATTCATAAGTAGGAAAGTACTCATATTGCATGCAGAGAACAAGCGCCATTTGCTGGAAAGCATTCATAAGTAGGACAAGACCCCTGGCAATTCCTATTCCATGATCGGCCAATCTCTATTCCTCAAGCCTTGAGACAAGTGATAGCTGAAGAGACCGGTGAAGGCCGAAGAGAACGAAAACCAACTCTCAGATGCCACTAGAATCACTAGATCCATAAGATCTATAAGTAACCGAATTACATTAAATGAGACTGACTTGGCCTAGCTAACTAAGCTGCCGGGAGGGCACGGATTGATTGAGTGCCAATGCTGGTATTTCCCTGTCCCGATATCCCACCCTCTCAAGAAAAGACTTTTTGGCTTATTTTATCTATTCCAGGAAAGATTTCTAAATTTCAGGAGAACAATAAATTGTTGGAGACGATTCGCTCTCTCTTCTTTAGATGATCAAGCAACTACTGCTCTGTCTGCTCTCAACTATGGTATTCCCAAGCCAAACTCTCATAGAAAGAAGACCAGAAAAGGATCAAATCTGTCTTCTTTTTCACACCATTCTCTATCTTGAGCTCTTCACAATTGGGATTCTTTCCTCGGGCACGCAAAGAAGATCTGCTTTACTTACCCTCCACTCCCTAAAATCTCTGGCATATTCACTACTTTGGTGGGCGATGAGAGTTCGCGAGAAAAAGCCTATATAAGAAGAAGTAGCCAGGGCTTACTCACGATTCTAAGGCGGAAGGAAAATGCCGCTACGGCTGCTTTGGGACCTGCTACTACTACTACTGTGATATATTCTTTCTTTCCTCTCTAAAGAAGAGACCCATCTAACATCGTTTTCACGGCCAGCCAATCCGGGATGCTCATTCTCAAGGAATTCCCGCCTGTCTGCTCTAACTCAAGATTCATTCTCTGCCCCTGTCCAGTTGAGAATATGTAAGATCAGAAAAGCTCTATGTAGGTAAATAGCTGCACTTGACAAGAGAGATAGGTATGTTCCCAGTACAAGTCAGAAAGATGAAATAGACAAGAGTTAGATGAGAATAGAGTCTAATTTCTGACTTCCGGCATCCTCTTCAAGATTCCTATGGTAGATAGGCCTGCTTCTCTGTAGGTTTACTCCTTTGACCATGCTGGTGGGGATCATGGCGGGCTTCCCCTCTCTCAAAGATGAATTGGAATCTGGGCTAATTAAGAGCTCTTGAATAGGCAAATGCTATGGTTCGTGAGGCATTCCCGTGAAATGAAGAATAAAGAAGGTCTTCAATCTCGCTTTCCATGGGAGTATATTTGAACACATTAAGGCTGGTTAAGAGCCTAAAAAGGCCCCTTATTTCTGAGCCACTATACGAGTCCGAAATGCCATAATTAAGCCTTAGTTGCTGTGATAGGCCAATGCCAATGTTGGTATGTTTAAAGACAGTCTTCGTTGCCGTGATAGGCCAATTCGGGATACTTTTAACACGAGTTGAGACAGCCAAATAGCCTTTTCCTTCTATTGAGAACATGACGATATATGTTGCTGTGTTGCTCAAGAAAAGCCTTTATTTATATGCCCATTCATGAGCCCTTTATGACCTGTGTACACTCCTTCGTGTATGCGAGCCTATCTTCGCACCCACTCTCCTATCTTTCTATTCTACCTTTACACCCGGGAAAGCCTCCCAACAAAGGAAAAAAGAATATAGTTTGCTATCGCACTCACTTTATCTCTATTGTTAGCTTTCCGATGCTTACTTGTTATCCTGGGAAGCTGCCCAGTCAGACCTGAAATGGGGATCAGAAGTCATCAATTTCACACTATTCTCAGCAAAGAGGACTATATGCCGGATGCACAAGGCGGGGGCCCGAATGCGAGAGGTTAAGTGGAAGGAAGAAGGCTTCTTTGATAGATTCTGGCCAGCCCAACTCTTTTATTCTATAAGACGACATTTTTTACATATTTGGGGAGTCGAAGCCACACAACAACGACCATTCACTTGAAATCTAACTGTCGCCCTATTACCAAATTAGCTACCAGGATTTCTTCTCAGAACTGTACTGATCATGGCATAAACCATGCCTAGATAGCCCCCTAAGACCGGTTTTCCCGAGAAAAGATATGACGAAGTCCATGATAGAGATGATAGGAGAGGGCTAAGGCAGTAATCTCTAAGGAGATTAGGATGAGCTTTGATGAATAAAAGAAGAATTGGTAGAAAGAAGAATAGGTGAAGCAAAGAAAAGCCATTTTCAGACAAAGAAGAGAAAAAAAGAAGACTATAGTGGCTAGGAAAGTTCCGGAGATTCTATTGGAAATTGGAAACGTCGAAGTGAGCTGCGGCTTATAAATAGGAAGATGAGGAGATAAAGGGCGAAGGATTTTCATGAGATTCGGTTTGATATTGTCCATCATTCCTTCTTTCTTTGACTGCTCTGCTCCCGGGAGACTTATTCTTGCTATCTCAATTGACTATGAAAATGACCAAGGCCTTGGTTCAACCAAGAAAGAAATGGGAAGTTTGGGCATTCTTTTAGATCTTGTACTGCTAGAGAATGATTCTATCTCCATTTCGGGCCTATGGAATTGATTTCTCTATAGTCAGGTTTTTGGCTCGCAATAAAAAAGCGTTGGTCCTGATCGAGAAAGTACTAGTCCTATCTATCCACCTCTCCAGACACAATATCTTGAGTACCTATGATGGTGACCACATCTGCTAGCATGTGATGTGCATTTCAGGTACTGGTGGTATTGGACAAGCTCTAAGGGAATCATTTCTTTCTTCTTTCTGCCTTTCTTTCCCATGACGACTAGGAACGGGCAAATCAAAAATTTCACTTCGAATTTCGGACCTCAACATCCTGCTGCTCATGGTGTTTCACGATCAGTATTGGAAATGAACGGAGAAGTGGTGGAACGCGCGGAACCACATATTGGATCACTCCAGTGCGGCACGAAGCCGCTGATGCCGAGTCGGCTCCTATGCCGCTAGCTATGCCCTGCTTGGTCCCCCGGCACGGTGGAGGTTCCGTAGCGCGTCATGAGCACCGGGCTAAGGGTCGGGTGAGCAAGTCAAGCGAACCGCCCTACCTTACTACAATATAAGGACAGAAGGGAGAAGGTTGTGAAGGTGGCCTCATTATCCACACCTCTGGTCGGATGAATGGAGGACCGACCCGGGTTTTCACGAGCGTTGGCGGGTTCTGGAGTGCCTGTCAAGGGCGCTAGCGCATACCCCGGGGTGATCATCACCACCTGCACCTCACATCTCGTCACAGTGGAACGTGTAACCCGCCTGCTGTTCCATTCAACTACATTTGTTCCTGTAATCCATAGCCTAACAGAACGCAGCAACGAGGGACAACCCGCCCGTACAGCCAGCGGGGAGGATGGCACTACTGGCAAAGACCGTCTGGCGAAAAGGCCGCAGGCGCGAAGCGTGGTAGGCCTGCGCCGGGGGAGCATATCATAGGGAGGAAAGGGAGCCCGGACGGTGGAAGAGACAGGGGAGGCCGGGTCATTTGACGGAAATGGAAGGCTTTTCATAACCTATTAAAGAAGGCCCTATGGAGTAAAGGGAAGTGCATGAATTCTTGGAAAAAGAGGGAGCGAGCCTATATCCAAAATGGAATCAAGCAAATTCAATGAATAGATAGAGTCAACGGTACGACAGACAGCGCTGCCTACACGCTTACTTCCGAAGTCGAGCAGTCTCAATTTCACTACAGGATTTGCGAATGAATGCTGGGCTAAAAAAGGCCACCTCGAATGGCGTGAGCCGCATGCGGGGAGACCTGCACGTATGGTTTTTAGGGGGATCCGGTCGGCCGGCGCCCACCCGACTAGAGGGACTGAGAAATTAATAGAGTATAAAACTTATCTTCAAGCTTTACCTTATTCTGATCGTTCAGAGGGCGATCGCGGGGTCACTGAATGAAGTCCTCCCTTTCTTTCGGAGGTGCTGACCCGCAGCGAGGCAGAGATGACTAAGTGACATATTCCATATGTCAACGACAACAGCATGTCGTAGAAGGAGATAACAAGTGGAGCCAACGACCCACTAAGACTAACGTATCTACAACTACATCCCCGAGCGGCAGTCAAACGGGGGTGTGAATGCGAGATGCCAGCGGAATGATCGGCCGGGCAGAGGCTAGGGCTCCTTCCCACCGCGTCCTTCCTTGTGTGTCGGAGATATAAAGCGAGTGCACCGGAAAAGAAAAGGGAACTGTGTCGATCTATTCTATGTCGAAGCATCCGAAGCATAACTGCACACTCACACGATCTTTGCTGACAGATAGGAGCATTCAGTGGAACCGGTGAACTACACTTGCTTCTGGATAAATGTGTGGGACAGAGGGCTCGTGGTACCTGCTGCCCACCCTTCCTCCTCTGCTTTGAGAACCGTGTGAACGGAGAGTGGGCAGAAGGGAAGGAGTTCCTCTTACGGAGTCGCATACTTACTTGAGCAGTGCGGGAGACCCATTCCCCACAGTCAAGTCCCCTGGGGCCGGACGTACTGATACGATAGGGCTTTGATTGGTCTTTTTTTTTTCTCTTAGTTATTGGAAAGGAGGGCGCTTGGCTATGTTATAGAAAGGGAAGGCAGAGGCATCGAATGGCGAAGAGAGGCGGCTCGGCAGGGAAGGAATGGGAAATCATCAAGGATTACTTCTTTGTCGGCGAAACGAAAGGCTAAATAGCGGCAGTGATTCTCTGAGAAATAAAAAAACTGGATTTCCAACGCCTCGGGAAACTGGTCGAGATAGATGACAGCACCCTTTTCCCCTCTTCCTTACCAGGAGGGCAATCTTCTATTATGGCCTTCACCTCCCGGCCGGCCCAGAAATATAGAATCCAGCCCCTTTCTGATCCATTCATTTCTGCAAGCAGGAAGGATCCAGAGCGAAAGCCCCTTCTATTGCATAACCTAAAAAAGCTATAAACAAAGTACCAAAGTGGTTGCGGGAACGATAGGCTTTGGTTACCGGCAAAAGCTTCCAAAGGCGCCCAGCAAAAAATACTAGTTGTTACCTTTCGCTGCCTTTTTTCTAATATTTTGAATAGCATGGCCTGGGGCTAAGATAACTCAAATGGGAGAGCCGTGTTATGGGTGACCTTATTGCACGGTTCAGAGAGCACTTGTGTATGTGATGCAAGTGAACGTGTACGAAAAAGCTGTCGTAAAGTTTCGTTCTTCGTTCCGTCGTTGACCCTATCTATGTTTCTACGATGGCCCAAGAACACGCTCATTCTTCAGCTGTAGAGAGACTTTTGAATTGCGAGGTACCATTACGAGCTCAATATATACGAGTGTTATTCCGTGAAATAACTCGAATTTCAAATCATTCACTTGCTTTAACTACTCATGCTATGGATGTGGGAGCATCAACTCCGTTCCTGTGGGCTTTTGAGGAGCGGGAAAAATTGTTGGAATTCTATGAAAGAGTCTCGGGAGCCAGGATGCATGCCAGTTTCATACGACCAGGTGGAGTGGCACAAGATCTGCCTCTTGGCTTATGTCGAGATATTGATTCCTCCACACAACAATTTGCTTCTCGTATCGACGAATTAGAAGAGATGTCAACCGGCAACCGTATCTGGAAACAACGATTAGTGGATATTGGTACTGTCACTGCACAGCAAGCAAAGGATTGGGGATTCAGTGGTGTAATGTTAAGAGGTCGTGCGACATGAAGACATTGATAGCAATATGGGGGAAGTTCCCATCAGGCAACAACGGTTCTGCCTGACCCTACTTAAGCATGCATATTATGTCAGTGAAGACTTGGTGTGAAGCCTTGGAGCTTACGTTAGAAGAGCAAAAGGCCGGGGCTAGGGTGAGCTGAGGGGGGACAGCGTAAGTGAGTGAATGTGTGTAAGCCCAGTCAAACATAACGGTTCTAGGCGGGGCGGCCCGCCCACCTTCGAATGGTGTTGGTCCTACGGACTGTGAACGGATTTTCCTCTGGCCTCTGGGCACATCGGAACCGCATGAGTTCACCGGGGTGGAGCACGGTCCGCCAAAATCGGCATAGGTTAGGTGCTATTGATGGAACATGGTAAGCCTATCTTTCTCCATATGGAAGTGCTGCGGGCACATAGAGATATGGGTAGAGGAAGCCTCAAAAAGCGAAGGCCGAGCTGTAGGTCACGTGACCCGCACCGAGTTGGTGGCTGACTGGGCTTTTTATTTGATCAAAGCAGAAAAGCTCGCCTTCTTGTTATCCAAAAGTAGGTCGAATCAGGTGGGCCCCCTTTACTAATTTACTAATAAGGGAAAGAAATCCTTAACCAGAACCACATTCCTTTTGCGTGCGGATGTAGCTAATGTTTGACTCTATTGGTCATACTTTCCTGCTGTTGCGGCCGGTGCTCGTTTGCGCGCGCGTGAACCAACCCAACAAAGAAGGAAAGGATGCCTCTTGGGGCATCGGAGAATGATTCGAGCCGTATGAAGGGAAACTCTCACGTACAGTTTATGTTTTTGGGGGGGAAAGAGCCCGACAGGGTCCCCCCACTGACTTGGCCCGGGCCTAAGTAAAAGTGAAGTGGTGGGCCTACCCATCCCAACCAGGGGTATACTGGGATTCCCGAAGAGCAGCACCTTACGATGTTCATGACCAATCGGATCCTGACGTACCAGTAGGTACCAGAGGAGATCGCTATGATCGTTACTGTATTCGTATCGAAGAGATGCGACAAAGTGTTCGGATCATTGTGCAATGTCTTAATCAAATGCCTAGTGGCATGATCAAAGCCGATGATCGTAAGCTATGTCCTCCATCATGATCTCGAATGAAACTATCCATGGAATCGTGCGCCGTGTGAAACGTAGGTCATCGCCGTTCTTAACCGAGACTCAGGTTAAGCTCCGTCTCGGAACCTTGTGGGGTTAGGAGTAAAGCATCCCGAGGTGGGCGCATCTCGTTGAGCGTGGAGAAGCATTGGGAGCCCCAATTTCTTTCTTCAGAGCCCTTTCTTTTCCCGTCCCCCCGCCCCGGCATAGCGCTTTGCTTCCGGTTCTTCGGAAGAATCAAGCGACTTCTCCCTTCTTCATTGATCTGGGGGGAAAAGGAACCGTCTACCAGTTGGGAAGCTAGACATCAAGTAAGTGGCTTGATGAGGATAACTAAGCTGACACGCCGGAGTTGGCTGCTGGCACAACAGGGTGGTGCCTTACCGCACCGCGGGCGGACGCGCGGTAGCGTTCGTGGTGGTGCTTCAGGATTCCAATGTACTGCGTCCAAGATCAGAACGAGCTTGCCGGCAGACCACTGTCGTCCCATTCTTGAGTGAGATGGAGCGCAGCCATCTTATCCACTGAACTAGCTAGAAGCTATCTCTTCGGGTCGAAGCACTAAAATAAAAGGACCGGGAAAGGCGGCGACATAGGAACCGCGGGACCCCATACTAGTAAAGGGAAAACGGAAGTGCGCTCCTGCGCACCAGCTGAAAAAGCCCTTTCCCTTTTTAATCAAAAGAAGGTAAGCTTCATAGCTCCAATCTAGTAAAGGGGCTTTGATGGCCTTTGTATAGGTTGGGTTGTTGGATACGGGATCCTCGTAGTAGGCTGGACCAAGATCCAGCCGAGAGAGGGCAGTCTTTAGAAGCAAGAGGGAGGTCGTAGATCTGGAACGCTTCGCCTTTTATTATCTTCTTCCCGCCCTAGGAGTAGCACAAAAAGAGAGATTAGCATGTTGGACCATAAACAACTAACGCCTTCCTCGTTGGGGCTCCGTGCACTGAGAAAAGGCTAACGCGACGGGAAACCGGCCACTAGTTACAAAGTGAACATAAGGTATCTAGAGGGCTATTACAGTCAGGTGCGAAGTAATTAGCCCTATTTGTAAAGTCGCCCTATTCCTATTTAGGGAGTGAAGGCGAAAAATGGCTTGATGAACAGTTCCGTTCGCCATGCACCGGCCCTATTCACTTGCTTATCGTAAAGGCTGTAAGTACACAGGGTGACTTTTTGACGACACGGCATGGTAATTGATCGAGTGCGCTTTCCTTTCTCAATGGCACAGCAAAAGCTTAATATTTCGGGTTGGGATATCATAGGAACATGGGGCACTATAGAAAGGTTAGCCAAGTGAACTCCCGTCAAAAGCATTCATTTTAGCTGTCGAATAAGACTACTAAATGTAGGAATTCAAACTGGAAAATTCACTCATCAAGATGTGTTGGTTCCGCGTATCACGTTTTTCAAGAAGATTGGGACTCTCAGCGAATAGATACAATCGTAGTAGTATATACCCTATCCATATAAGATAAGGCATCTCCCGGACTTGAAAACAGGTTTCAACTATCCATTGTTTTATGTTGAGGAGATTTGGAAGCACTTGCTGAATACCCTCCTAGCCAGGAGATCCCCTTTGCTTGCCCTTCCAAGATGAGGCCGAGTGGGTGATGAACCATTATCCGGGGCATGGTCTCATTAGCTCTATTGCGAAACTTTCTTTGTCGGCTACCATATATCATACTTGGAAGGAGCGAAATGCCCGGATTTTCAAGCGCAAGGGAGCTACGAGATTTGCGCAGAAATCAAAGGTAGGATTTCAGCTTCCAAGTTGAAGTACTCTAATTCGACCCGTGACCAGCAGATATTAGCTAGTAGGGGCTCCTTCCCCTTCTTGCTAACACCGGTTATTCCGAAACAACCTCGGCTCGTACATTCACTATTGCCTTCCTCCAAGAGCTCCTTCTCTGTGCGCATTCTATTCCTATTCTTTCTCGATTGAATCAACCTCCCCCGCTAGCAGCAATCAGTCCCTCCCTAACAGCGAAAAAGGCGCAAACAGCTTCTTATATTCTGCTGCACTTCCTGGGAAAAAGTCTGGGTTGATCTATCAGTGGCAGTAGCAGAGATGCAAGTCTTGCATTATTACGTTTCCCTCGAACTCGTGGATGTATCAATTGACCCGGGACCTCGATCTAAGCCTAGCTAAGACGGAAGGAGGGCTATTCTCTAGACTGAGATTTGACTCTCATACAGTCTTTTCTATCCCACATAGAAGCCCCTGGTGGTCATGTAAGAACGGAGCTCGGGGGGGCCGGGCTATAAGACTACTTTCATCGAGTACTCCTAGGCAAAGAAAGGCTCTTATTTGTCAGATAATCGGCTTCATCTATCAGCTACAAGTCTTTCCCTCTAGCTAGTAGTTATTGTGCGAACTCTCAGCACTATAAGTTTTTAGGAGAATGCAGTGAATGTAGCTACATGTAGTGAACTCTCTGAGTTTCATTCTTAGCTCCATGTTCAGAAGTAAAGGATAGGTTACTAAAATGACTTCCTCCAGTCCGGGGCCTTGGTAGCTGCACCTATTTTATTCTGTCTTCTACTCTCTTGAGCTCTCTTCTCCCTTCATGTCCTTTCTTGTTCTGGCTGCAGGAGTCCATTCTTCCTCTCCTACCAGCAGGTTACGGAATTCTTCATTACTGTCCTGACAGAATGCTAGCTAGACGTTAAGAAAGAATAGAGAAGGAAGGGCCCTGACTCCATTCCAAAATATTGAATATAGGGCCGCTTAGCAAGACCTATTAGTAGCAGCAAGCTAGATTACAGGAAAGGGGAATTCGTTAAGACGGGCAAGGATAAAGGTGAGTGAAACTTCGACGATATCCCCGAAGAGGATTTATACCCAGAAGAGGATTCTGTATAGTAGATATGCGAAAAAGGGACCTTTACCTAAGACATTTGAAGTACACAGGGATGCGTCAGAGCCGAGGTAAGGCAATAGGTTGCTGGATCTTTTCCCTTATTATAAGATAGGGATTCATCCCCTAGCTAGCAAGAGCAGAGCCGATAAGGAAGCATGGAAGTCCTAAAAAGGCCTCGATAAGCCTCGGTGTCAAAGAAGAAAAGGTAGCTCGGTCTTCTACCTCGACAAGGCAGGTGCAAAAGGAAAGGTAGCGCATTAATGAATTTCCTGAAGCAAGGGAAGGAACTGATTGCACAATTTAAAGAAAAGGATAGTTTGCGCGAAAAGGCCTCTTTCAAATAGGGGAATGGGAATGCCACCCAGGGGATTCATCTCGATCAATTCATCCTTTCAATTGATACACGCCTAAAGAAGGAATCCAGGGAATGCAACCAAAGGAGAGCAATTCTGTACGTACTCGCATTCTTCTTTCCGGATTCTTCCAGGGACAACCGTGAAATCAAGAGAGAGGTCTTCAATTGAATAGAAGACTTTGGCTCTTGGCTTCGAATCAATAGGCTAATCTTCATCTAGTAAAGAAAGAAGGTAAAGATTGGATTTCCCCTCGAATAAACGGTGCCTTAAAGCCAAGACAAATGCCAACCCTGGCTTTGATGTCTCACCCCTGTCTGTATCAAAGGAATTGGTCTATCCCAGTCTGAACAAGCAAGGTCTCACTCTTTTCACCGATCAACCCATCAAAGTAAGAGGTCTTCCAATCATTAGTTGGTCATCTTGCGCTGGCTATCACTCTTTCAATACAAGAGTAGATCAGATCTAAGCAACTAGCGGGAAAGAGTCCTGAAAGCCCAAGACCTGCATGAGCCCCAGCGATCATCAACCCAATCACAGAATTGGCACTTTTCTACCTTACCTTTCTCAGGCCTTTCCGGAGAGAGCAGTGAACGATGGAAGGCTGACTACCATTCTTTTTCTTCTTTCTATTGAATAATTGGCAGGCAACGAACGAGGTAAAAGCAGAGTAAACTAACCACTATATATCTCTTTCAATTGAGTGAGCCCAATGCTCACGTATTAGTTTGTACCTTTTTTAGAAGAGTGAGCTCGGTCTTAGCTGCTTTCCTAGCCCTGTGACCCTATCTATAAAACCGACACAAGTTGAGGAATTCGCCTATTATCCCACCGAAGGAAGATTCATTCCCTTCTGAGATTACTAATCCACGTAGAAGAAGAGCTACTCGGGTTAAGACAAGCAATAGCTATATGAGAGATTCACAGAGAGATTCTGAAAGTTTCGAGTGTGGAGGGTGAGAAGAGGGCTGCTCCCCATGCCCCAAAGCATGGTACTTGCTTTTTTCCTGAGCTAAGTCAGTTGTGATTAGCGCTTCTGCTCACTGGCTAGATCGGACTGTCTGTACCTTTGCTAACTCTGCCCTGTAAGGAAGTTAGTCTATAGCGCTTACCTGGCCAAAGCATTTTCAAATCGCCCGTCGATTGAGAGGTTCCATCAAAAGCACAATGGGAAGTGGGAGAGAGGCTTGGAGATAAATGGTACTTGGGAGCTGCCCCGCTGCAAGAGAATGACAAAAAGTCTCTTTTTCAAAAGCAAAAGGCATGCATAGCGGCTCGAACATCCAACAAAAAACCTGCTGCGCAATGATGCCGACACCTTCACATTAAAAGTAAGCCTCAGCCCTCAAAGAATCCTTTAAGTTTAAGGGATGGAAGCAAGGGCCCAGAAAAGCTGTCCAAAAGGAAGGAAATGCACATGGGTCTCCTTGAAGAACGAAGTCTAAGGAAAAACCATAATCCCAACAGTGCTAAGCTAGTAGGATTTCCTCTTGGAAAGAAAGGATTAGAGATAATAAGCTATCCAATCAGTAGAGTTCTCTCTACGAGGAAAGGAACATCCCGTAAAAAGCTTTATCTTAGAATATCAAAATATATAATGAAGATCATCATTGAACGGAGGAGAACAGCTCTAGCTAGTTCGTTCGGAAGCTTTGAAGTCAAGCAGGAAATGAAACACTGTCTATTCCGATCTTTCAGTCAATCAACCCGAGACTGTTGCCGGGCGAGGTTCTATCTTTTCCTTGTTCGACTTCCCGACGAGATATGTAACAAATTTCGTATAGTATAGAAAAATCTTTAGGCTGCCCGGAATCTATCAAGGATTCCTTTGTGCATCTTTCTTTCTTTTTCCTAAGCTTTCCCTTGGTCAACAACCAAGAAAAAATCTCTATATTTTCCATTGAGTCTTTCCTCATTTTTAGAGGCAGAAGCGGAACTAAGCGAGAAAAAAGAACACATGCACCAACCCACACTTTCACTAATCCAACTCATTAAGGATTTAGCTTTCATCATCGATCCCCCTATCTACACTCCTGCTCAGCAGCATGAACAGGCCATTATGTCGGCTAAAAAAGCTATTGATAGCATGACCGAAAGGTTGCTACAAAAGCACAATTTCCCCGGACATACATGAATTAACCAAGCATGTACTGGAAGAGGAGAATGTAAGCAACTTGCATTTCTTAATCGATACGGTGCAAGAACTTTCAACTTATGGCGCTACCAGCGAGTTCTTCATTAGCACCATCCGTCTTTTAGAACAAGGGGGTGCTTGGGGGGTGTGAGGGGGATGACCCAAAAGTGATCGACAGAGAAATGCTTAACAAGAGTCATTCCAATGGCTTGTTGATCTATCTTTCTTTCGTTCAGAGTTCCGTAGTTCATATAGCCCCTTCGGGCTATGTTTTCTCCTTTGATTTCCTTCTCCTCTTTCCGTTGGTCAACAACCAACTACAACTCACTCGAATTCTTCACTACTCGTACAGGCAGGCCTCTCTTTCTGTCTGGAGGGAATCATTCTTTCTCAATCAAGATGCCTCAACTGGATAAATTCACTTATTTTTCACAATTCTTCTGGTCATGCCTTTTCCTCTTTACTTTCTATATTGTGATATGCAATGATGGAGATGGACTACTTGGGATCAGCAGAATTCTCAAACTACGGAATCAACTGCTTTCACACCGGGAGAACAACATCCGGAGCAAGGACCCCAACAGTTTGGAAGATATCTTGATCAAAGGTTTTAGCACCGGTGTATCCTATATGTACTCCACTTTATTCGAAGTCTCCCAATGGTCTAAGGCCGTCGACTTATTGGGAAAAAGGAGTAAGATCACTTTTTTCTCTTGTTTCGGAGAAATAAGTGGCTCACGAGGAATGGAAAGGAACATATTCTATTTGATCTCGAAGTCCTCATATAGCACTTCTTCCAATCCTGGATGGGGGATCACTTGTAGGAATGACATAATGCTAATCCATGTTCCACACGGCCAAGGAAGCAGCGGTTTTTAACATTATGACTTGGTCGTTCGGAAGAGATTCTTTCCCGATCAGAATAGTGGAATGGAAGGGACTACAAGAAAGATAGACTCCTTTTCAAATCGCCCCGCGAAGACAGACGTTCAGAAAGGTTCTCGAGATTCTCAATCGCTATTTTTTGAGTGGGGAGGAATAGTACGGGAAGGGAGCGAGACCAAGCCGAGCCACTAGTAGAGTAAGCCCTTCCCACGTGTCAAGTTTCATAAATGAATTGCAGCCTCAACCAGAGAGATCAACCTGCGCCTTTGATATTAGGCCCCGGCAGAAAGTTTGACGAAAGCGAACTGAATGGAATTCAGACTTTCAAAAAATGCTTGCGGAAAATCAAAGACAAAGAAAGAAAATCCATTTTCCCACGTAGTTCGTCGGTCAAACCAACGATTATCTTCTCAAAGTAATAGATAGATCCTTTTCTAGTTAGACTTCTATCAATGCAATGAAAGAACCATCCTTTCCTATTTATTTGTCCTGTCAGATAGAAAGAAAATGAGACCGAAAAGAGCCCTTCTTTACCACTTTAGGGGGCGGGGTCGAAGGGGGGTTTACATGCAACCGAGGCAAAGTTGTTTATGATTGAATCTCAGAGGCACTCTTATCATTTAGTAGATCCAAGTCCATGGCCTATTTCGGGTTCACTCGGAGCTTTGGCAACCACCGTAGGTGGTGTGATG
Source organism: Campanula takesimana (assembly GCA_026119855.1). Taxonomy (NCBI): domain Eukaryota; kingdom Viridiplantae; phylum Streptophyta; class Magnoliopsida; order Asterales; family Campanulaceae; genus Campanula; species Campanula takesimana. The sequence goes on from JAOWBW010000228.1 coordinate 345,106, forward strand.
TACATGTACGCATTTCAAGGGGTGCAACACTTCTCAGTTTGGGACTGATCTTTCTCCTATATACCATGTTCGTATGGTGGCGCGATGTTCTACGTGAATCCACGTTGGAAGGACATCATACCAAAGTCGTACAATTAGGACCTCGATACGGTTTTCTTCTCTTTATCGTTTCGGAGGTTATGTTCTTTTTTGCTCTTTTTCGGGCTTCTTTTCATTCTTCTTTGGCACCTACGGTAGAGATCAGAGGTATTTGGCCCCCAAAAGGGATTGCGGTTTTAGATCCTCGGGAAATCCCTTTTCTGAATACGCTTATTCCCCTTTCATCCGGAGCAGCCGTAACTTTTTGACTACACGGCATGGTAATTGATCGAGTGCGCTATGCTACTCAGGGATCAAAGAAAGCTGGTTCCTCGTCAGAAAGACTTGGTTCGTAGAGTAGAGGCCATTCCCCAAGATATGGGTACTCTTCCTTCGGATCCTGCCTTTAGAAAAAGCATTTATGAATATCATCCAAATCAAGTAGATGCTATTAGAAGATACTATATACAAAAGGGTCCTTGTCAACCCGTCGATCATGTTTTTCCTCAAAAAATGGTTGGAAGTAAAATGCGTCGCTTTAATCCAAAATGGTTCGGTGAATTTCATGATTGGTTGGAGTATAGCATTTCGGCAGACAGAGCATATTGTTTGTGTTGTTACTTGTTTAGAGATCAATCGTGTGATCAAAGATTTGGTTCATGTGCATTTACAAAAGAAGGTTTTTCTAGTTGGCATAAAAAGGACAGACTTTTTTTACATATTGGTGAAGTCAATAGTGTCCATAATATTTGTCAAAAGAAGTGTGATGATCTTAAAAGACAAAATCAATCTATTGAAGTTGCTTTTCATAGACAAGGTGACAATGAGAAAAATGATAACCGGATTCGACTATGTGCTGCAATTGCTACTTGTAGATTATTGTTGAACCAAGGGCATGCATTTCGTGGGCATGATGAGTCTGAAAATTCTTTGAACCAAGGGACTTTTCTTGAAACATTAAAGGCTCTATCTCTTCAAAATGAGTCTATGCGAAGTGTGGTTCTGAAAAGAAATTGTCAAATGAAGTCTCCTATGATTCAAAAGGATATTGTTCGTTGTTTTGCTCAAGAGATAGAACAAAAAATCATTGAGGAGTTTAAAGGCGATTACTTTGCATTGTTGGTTGATGAGTCTAGTGATGTGTCCAAAAAAGAACAAATGGCCGTAGTTGTTCGGTTTGTGGACTCTTGTGGCAATGTAAAAGAGAGGTTCATTTGTATTGTTCATGTGTTGGATACTTCTGCTTTGTCTTTAAAATCTGCTATTGATGGCGTGTTAGCTAACTTTAATTTGAGTTTGATGAAAGTTCGAGGTCAGGGCTATGATGGGGCTAGTAATATGAGAGGTGAATTCAATGGTTTGAAAACTCTGATTATGAGAGAAAATCCATATGCATATTATGTTCACTGTTTTGCTCATCAGTTACAATTAGCTCTTGTTGCTTTGGCTAAAAATTATGATGACATTGAGGATTTTTTCAGTATGATTTCCACCATAACAAATGTTGTTGGGGCATCTTGTAAACGTAAAGATATGCTTCGATTAAGACAAGCTGCAAAAGTGACCGAAGAAATCAGTAGTGGTTTAATTGAGACGGGTACAGGATTAAATCAAGAGTTATGTCTTGCGAGAGATGCTGATACGCGTTGGGGGTCTCATTTTAAATCATTGTTGAACTTATCTGCCATTTTTCCTTCTGTTATTGAAGTTCTTGAAGCTATTTCTGAGGATGCTACTGAGTCATCAAAAAGAAATCAAGCACGTGGTCTACTTGGGTATTTGCAGTCATTTGATTTTGTGTTTAATTTGCAACTGATGGTGACTATACTTTCAATCACAAATGATTTGTCACTAGCTTTGCAAAGAAAAGATAATGATATCTTGAATGCTATGTCACTTGTTAATTTGAGTAAGAAGAGATTGCAAATGACAAGAAGTGATGGGTGGGATTCTCTCTTGAAGAAGGTAGTTGATTTTTGCAAAAAGAATAACATTGATTGTTTGGATATGGGTGCTCAATATGTTAACCGCCACCGTCCTCGCCGTAAGACAAATGTTACGAATGATTTTCATTATCGTGTGGAGTGCTTTTACGCTATTTTGGATAGACAGATTTTAGAGATTAATGACCGCTTCAATGAGATAAATTCTGAGTTGCTTATTTGCGTTGCTAGTTTGAATCCAAGTGATGGATTTGTTGATTTTGATTCATCAAAGTTGATAAGGTTGGCTCAGTTTTATCCGGATGACTTTAGTTATGATGATTTTAGAGGTCTTGAATATCAACTCGAGACATATATCATGGATATGCGAGCGGATGGTAGATTTGCTCAATTTAAGGGGATTGCGGATTTGTGCTCACTTCTTGTGTCAACAAGAAAATACTTGTCGTACCCATCGGTGTTTCGACTATTGAAGTTGGCATTGATTTTGCCGGTAGCAACCGCAAGCGTGGAAAGATTGTTTTCCGGGATGAACTATATCAAGAACGAGTTACGAAATAAAATTTGTGATCAATTTATGAATGATTGTCTTTTGTGTTTCATTGAAAAAGACTTGCTTAAGAAAGTTAAGGAGGATGATGTTATTAAACGTTTTCAAGGTATGAAAACGCGTAAGGGGCAAATTTAATTTGTTAGTTGTATTGTTTTCTTTTATGAGACAATTGTTTTGAACTTATGTACTTAATTATGTACTTGAATATAATTGCGTTTTGAATTTTTTTAGTATGAAGTTATTTAGTGTAAATTGTGCACCCGGTGGTTGGAAATCCTAGATCCGCCACTGCCCATATCAACAAATTCTTTACTAGCAGAAGCCATCACATGGACTGATTGTTGACTAGGTGCACTACCAGAACTAGAATTACCCACCCCAAAACTAGTTTCACCATCCCCAATTTTTTTCCTTTTGATAAGAAATTTGTCCATATTCAATAATCAACCAAAAACACCAACAATCCTACAAAAACATCAATGGAACCATTCAAACACACATATATATATTTAAATTCAAACATTTAATCAACAATTATATTGAAATCACCCGAATTTTGAAAAGAAATATCAAAGCCCCAAAATTTATTCAAACCCTAGATGTCAATTTACTTCAATTCGGAGAGAGAAAATAGATGAGAGACTTGAGTTGAGGGTGCTTAGAAGAGTGAAGAGTGCAATTGTGCAAAGGATTAAGAAGCTTGGTGATGAAGATGGCGGATCCGGATCTGCAGTCGGCTCTTCCTTTCTCGGCGTCCAGTCGTCGTGAAGAAGGTAAGGTTTTTTTTTTTTTTTTTTTCCTGGAAGGTCAGTAAGTAATGCGTTGTTGTTTCCCGTAAACAACTTATGGGTGGTTTTGTTTTTCCTTCTACTAAGTTCACACCCCTTCCAGTTAATTTACCACTCTATTTTTTTTTTTGGGTGCACTTAGTAAAAAAAAAAAAAAAAAAAATAATTAAAAAATTGGGTTGACCGGGTGCACGTGTACCCCCTATTAACATGCTAGATCCGCCCATGAGCGCATGCAACGCACATAACCTTAGGAAGCCGGACAAGCACCTCGCTTTGTTTTGACTCGTTCGATCATTAAATCCTGGAATAGTGGATACCGTCTCCAAAGTATATGACCAACGTTTTTCACCTGTACTAATGGCCGTCCGAAGCCCCTAGCGAAGGGCCTATACTCTTTCGGGGATCCACCATTCGGGTTACGGTCTATGTGATGGTATTGACAATTTCGGATCAATCCAAGCATTTCGATTGATATCCAAATTTAGGTTCTTTATGACCATTCGGGAAATGCATAGAATTGAAGGGAAATTGCTAGACAAAAACCGGTTTAAAGTCGAGGACGTGCCATTTTGAAAATTCGGACATCGAGGCTTTTGATGGCTGGCTTGCGTGTGGCTTACACCCGCAGCGACGACTAGTAGCCGTGCTTTGGGGCGGAAATGTCAACCAGGAGCCCTATCGGAGGATCGGTGACCCCCCTTCACTCGCCGGCTACACCCCTAAGGTTTGTACGGTTGCTAAGTCAAAAGTTTGAAAACGTGCATCGTGTGTGAGCTCTCTAATTTTTGAAAAATGTTTTTGAAAGAAAGAAAAAAGCACATTTTTTGTTTTTGTTTTCGTTTTTTAATTTGCTTTTTATCTACACGAATACAAGGAAGAAACCTGCAAAACAAAGTTAGGACATGTATATATAAGCAAAAGCAAGTAATGGCGGAAGCACACATTTGAGTCTAGCCCACTTTTGAAAAAAGTCCCCAGCAGAGTCGCCACTGCGAGAGCCCGCGCTCGACCAAGGACAAGAGAAAGGTGAAGGAAAGTGTGGAGAGGAGAATATAGTGGAATAAAGATGTCCCCCTCCCCCTTCTTTGATCAACCAAGGAAGTATATGGAGGGGGAGGTTCATTTTGTGACCAAAATACCCCTTAGTGGAGGGTATAGGAACGTGGCTCTTGCTGTGGAATGAGTCACCCTCCTATACCCTCCACTAAGGGGTATTTTGGTCACAAAATGAACCTCCCCCTCCATATACTTCCTTGGTTGATCAAAGAAGGGGGGGACATCTTCATTCCACTATATTCTCCTCTCCACACTTTCCTTCACCTTTCTCTTGTTCTTGCTACCATCAAGACATCACCACTACTCCACCATATCTCCACCACTCCACCACCACTCAACCACCACTCAAACACCACTTCAATAGCATCCAAACACATCCAAAACTCAATCAAACTCACTTCTCAATCAAAACCTCAAGCAAACTCTCAAACATTTCCAACTTTCAAACTCAAAAAACCAAAAAGTCTTCCCTTGGCAAGACAAAGGAAGAACACCACCTTCTCCTTGAATAGGTAAGCTCTTGTTGTAACCCTTGGATTAGCTAAAATGTAAATGGTTTAGTTGTTTGTGTAAGGGTCTAGCCACAAGTTGGCTAGACTCCCATATTTCTCATATATTCCATGTAACAAATTTGTAAGTTTGGCTTTGTAAATAGTATTCTCAATGTTAAAATCAGAATTAAATCATGCTTAAATGAGTTTGTGATCATTATGTGTTCATTCCTTGATGAAACTTTGAGTCTTTCATGTGTAAACTTTCATTTTCTCCTCAAAGCTATGAATCTGTCCTCTTATGCCATTTTCATATGTATTCATGTTAAACTTGACTTTTGTTTAAAAATAACTCTTGGATAATGTTCTCAACATGTTAAATCATAATTTCCTTGAGTTTCATGGCTTGGTTTTAAGTTTTGATCATGTTTTGAAAGCCAATTTTGTGACTTAAAACAACCAGTTTCTGCACTCTGTTTCAACCAACGATTTTCATGCTCTAAAAGCTCCATATTAAAATAGTTTCTGGATTTGGGTCAAAACATGAAAGTTTCTCCTTATGTGTTAAATTTCATGGTCGTAAAGTTTCATGTCCATATTCCATGTTTATATTAGGTTTTCATGCATAAAATTGAGTTATAGATGCTCTGTCCTGCTTACTTTTCTCTGTGCCATGCTCTGTTCTTGTGCTATAAACTCAATGAAAATATGGTTTTTGGACAAATATCAAAACATCAAAATTATTATCCAAAAACTAAGGAAAATTAAAATATTTTTTAAATAATTTTTGGACTCCTGGAAGTGACTTTTTTGTTCATTTGTTTCAGCCTTTAAAACTCAGATTTTGCACTTTCAGCTTCTGACACCCTAATGTCAGAGCCTTTTTCAACCACTAAAACTCATCTTTTGAACTCAAACTTTTGGGATATTCATATTTGGAACGTTTTATTAAACTTTCATGCTTTGAGTTTCTTCATATTCATGAGTTAAGATAGGTGAAATTCATAATGAACATGCCATGGTTACTGTTTTTCTGTGCTGGACTGTTTCATGTACATGACTTTCTTGCTAATGTTTGGTGTCTAAAACTAATCCAAAAAATCCATAAAAACTCAATAAGGATCTCTAACATTCAGGGAGAAATCCCCAATTTTTATTTTTGGATTTGGATAATTTTAGGACAGGTACATTGACTCGGGGACGGACGACGATTAACATCACAGCACCTTCCTCTTTTGGCACGGACATTTATTATGGGATTTGTCTCCCATTTTCATAATGTGTATATTCCCGACTGTAAGTAATCCCCCTCCCCGTGGATGTTTTCTTTCTTGACGTGTTCAAATCATTTTCGAAAACCAATCGGGAAATCCACTAAAACCGATTCCCGGTTGCGAATTAAATTTAATCGACCTAGATTAGGAGACTCCTTGTAAATAAATACACATATTTTTTAGTTAGGACAATAAAAAGGCATTCTCAAAAGGATAATGATATGTATAGTGAAAACTCAAAGGGAAAACTCATAGCGAAACTCTGTAATCCGTTGGATTGTAATAAATCTTTGTGGACCCCACTGCTAAAAACTCATCCAACGGATTAGAGTGTTTCACTATGAGTTTTCCCTTTGAATTTTCACTATGTGTATCATTGTCCTTCTCAAAAAGGCATTAAAAATGAAGCGTAGGCGAAAGTATGCATAGAGACAGACCGTAAGGGCGAGTGGAGTGCTTAACACCTTTTAGAATGTGCCCGTTTACTCGGTTTTGAGCCCTGATCATGAATTCAGGCTCGGTTTTTCCATCCGATGCACCGCTAAGACGGTCGGTAGTCCCGAACCGCCAAATCTGAGGTTTTAGGTCAGTTGTCGCGTTTAGACCGAATCAAGGGTTGGTTTTAGGGGTGCGAGATCGGGGTGTCTACAGATGTGCTTATTAGAACAATTCTTTTTTCTTTGTAATTGATAAGTCAAGTTGACATTATGTTGGTTAATGTATTTTTTAGGGCAGCGTTTGTAACTGCGAGCCCCACCGTTTGGATCAAACTTTCAACATTTGTGGATAGTCGAGTTCTAAACGTTTGTCACTGGTATTAATAATATGGTTATTTTGGTTTTAGAAAAAATCTAGCGAACCCAAATTGCACAAATGTCGAATTGAAGAAGAACACGATGGAGAGGAAGGGGAATCAACAATAGTTTATCTCAAGTTTTTTTTTTTTTTTTTTTTTTTTTTTTGAAAGAAAATGGTCTATCTATTAAAACCCTATATATTACCAATGCTTAGTTAGTGAATATGTTTTGGGGGAATTTGGTTTCTTCCCTAAGTTATAAAAAGTTTACTTTTTAATATTAGTATCACCCTTAGGCTTAAACCCTAAACCTTAAACCTTATAAAAACAAGACTTTTTATAACTTATAGATGATTAGTTTCTCCCAAAATTTTATGTAGTTAAATACAGGATGTATTTTTGTATATAATACGTTGAAAATTGACTATCCATGAAATATACGGTAAAAGTTTATGAATAAAGACGTAAATGGTTTAAGATACTTTTAAACGTCAGTACAAGTATAATACAAATATTGATGAAATATTGATTGACTAAATTAGTATTCCCTTTGTTTCAAAAATATATATCGTTTTGAGCACTTGCATTGCACATCTTTTAAGAAATACAATTAATACATGTAAAAAAAGGCTCATATACCCCTAAAGTAATTCAATTTCTTAGGCAATTAAATGTGACTTTTTTTAAAAGTAGTAACCGTAATTGATTATTATTTTCATCAAATTGTGGGCTAATCATTTCTTGGTTAACAATATATTTAAATGAGTGTTTGCCTAGGTTTATGTGCAAAGGAATTTTGAACGGAACAATCTTTAGGGGTTCATGTGGATATGATCTTCTATGGTACTGCATAAAAATAACGAATTTAAGTCTTTTTTTTAACAGCTGAACTATATCATTTATTTCAAGACAATTATCATCGTTACAATTCTTAGGAAATCAATTACAATCTTATCTAAATCCCTACGGGGTTAAGGAACTATGGGTTCTCCACAATTTCTCCCAAGGGATAATTGAACCCGCGACCTTCTCTTCAAGGGAAGCCCTTACTCACCCACCTGACACCACTCGGTTAGAAGGCCATTGGTACGAGTTTAAGCCTTAAAACAGTGACTTTAGGCCTTAAAACACATATAAATAAAATAACGAGTTTAGGTCTTAAAACAGTTAGTTTAGGCATTAAAACAGTCTGTATATTTAAAACAAGACTTTTTATAACTTATGGAGGAATTAGTTCCCCAAAATTTCATGTTATTATTTTTTTTTCCTGAAATTATTACTCCCTTTGTCCCAATTTAAGGTTCTTGTTTTCCTTTTTAGTCTGTCTCAATTTAAAGTTCTTACTTTACTTTATTACTTAAAATGAAAAATGAGACCCACTTATTATTATCACAACAAAAACTCTCTACATATTTTCTCTCTCTTACTTTATTTTTTACAATCACAACATTTACTTTTTTTTAATCCCTGTGTAAATCAAAGTATGAACGTTATAGTAATAGTAATAGTGGGACGGATGGAGTATTTGAGGGTGGTGGGGGTGGGTTTTCGCAACGTCATAATAAAGTAAGATTGTAGATTAAAATATTTTAATAATGTACGCTAGAGACGGCTATAAAAGGTAGAGCCATTAACATTCCATTTATAGTCGTCGGAATTCAAGAAGTCAAGAACCGCCTTTTTTGTATTTGCTTTCAAAGAAACAAGAATTCAACCGTTCCCGATCATTCTAAGTTCCAACTATTTTCAGTCAAGGAAGAAGATGAAGTATAGTCAAGCGTGTTCTAACTCATCGGAAGTAGACCTTGTCACCATCGAGTCACCCCATGCACGAGAGGATTATGTCCGACGGCTTCAAAGGGAAATCGACGGCGTTTCCAGCCCTATGGACGCCGGAGCCCAAAACGCCCTCTTCAAAGGTCACTTTCGCAAGAATTTAAGGCGACAGTACGGCTTAGAATCAGAAGAAGAGGATGATAATCTGCGCTCCAACCACGTTCATTCGACATCGTTTCTGCATTTCCAACGTCGCCGGCAAGGGTTCTGGCAACTCGGCCAACGCAGCTGTGGTTGAAAACATTGCCGCCGAGTCACCCCATGCAAGCAAGGTTTCTGTACGATGAAGCGAAATTGACGTCGCTAGGCCAAGATCGATTTCGCCGTAATATCAGGATTCAGTTTGGGCTGAAATCTGAGGCAGAGAATCTGTCCTCCACCCACGCTAATTGTGATTCAAGCCTGCCGCCAAGGGATTATACATTCTGGGAGAGGGTTCGCCTTCATTTTCACACTCCCACCTCCGGCAACTCAGCCAATGCAGGAGACCGGAGTTAAAGATCACAACCAAGTTCATAGCTATTCAGGCATGCCGACAGAGGATGCAACTTTCTGACTTCATTTCTGCAGGTGGCTCCCACCTTCTCCGGTAAGACAATTGGCCGATCATGTTCTTTATCTGGCATTAGATTGAGCACATACATTCATGGAGACATTAGATTCTTTCTTTGAAAAAAACAAAAATAAAAATAAAAAATACTCCACTTGAATAGTCAAACGCGAAGATCATTTTAGGACGAAGGGAGTATATCATGGATTTTGTTGGATTGAGTTTTATCTTCCACTTGTATGTTTGTTTGTTGGCTTGTTTGGTTTGGGGGTTTAGAATCAATGTAATGTAGTAGATACATAGAAACCCCTTTAATTCTTTGAAGTGTATTGTTGAGGGTTGGAAAACCAGTTGGAATGGTATTGAATAGTATTCAGTAGTGTTTGGTTTGGGACAATTAGCATTTTTTATTTCCCAATTCTCACTTTTAATTATATCGTTTTACATACCAAAATCACTATTCCCAGCACACACTAAAACACACACAAACACATGCGCACACAAACACATGCACCAGCGCACACACACACACACACTGTAAAACACACACACACATACGGCTGCACAACACCAACACACACACTGCGCATGTACACAACGAGTAAACTACCAAATTGACCCGCGTACTAACCAGATTTTTCATATTTATCACCGTACTAAGGAAACAACTAGTCTAACCTGCGTACTATATACAAAATAACTAAAATAACCAAAATCGTTAAAAGTGTTAATAAAAGTTAATAAACGTTTAATTTCTAACACATATTGCAATCAAAATTTTCAAATTGCCCCCATTACAAAACAGATTTCTAATTCACCACTATCACCACAACTACCTCACCACCATTATCATTAACATCACCCACAGCCACCTAAATAAAATAAACAACCATATTTACAACCCAACATCAAAAAATAATCCAAAAAATTCTTAATCAAAATATTTGACAAAGAGTGTGTTTTGGGGGAAACTAGTTCCTCCATAAGTTATAAAAGTCATGTTTTTTACCCTTAAACTCTAAACCTGAAACCTAAACCTGAAACCCCAAACCCCAAACCTTAAACCCTATAAAAAAAAAAACAAGACTTTTTATAACTTATGGAGGAACTAGTTTTCCCCAAAATTTTCTCTTTGACAAATTCATATTACTAGAATCACCATCAAAGTAACCACACATAAAGCTCATTTTCGCAATAACTGAAATAGAAAATAATTGAATTTTCTTTCTTTCCTAGGTTTAGATACAATCACCCAGTTTTTCAGATCAAAAATTCAAACTAGCAAATTAAATCTTATGGTTCAGATCTGGAAAGATAATAGTAAGCCTTATTTAAATTGCATTGGAGTATAGAAAAAGAAAAAAAAGTGTAAACAGAGAGAGAGAGAGAGAGAGAGAGAGGAGGGGGTTGGTAATTGCAGAAACTCCATTGTTGGAGCTCAATCTACAGACGAAGTAGAGTGTGAGTCAGGAGAGGGATGAAGTGGGAGCCCGCCGATATTGAAGGAGGGGTAAGGGGAGAACGAAGGGTGGATCTGGAGTTTATGGCGGACTTCTCGAGGGTTTGATCAAAGGGGTGGTGCGACAGAGGAAAGAGGTTGCGATAAGATATTAGGTGGAGATTTTTCGGTGCTCGCCGGAGAATGGAAAGTATTGATGGGCGTGGGAGAAATGGACAGCTAGGTTGGAGGCGAAGGAGGAACGGAAACAGGAAGAGTTTTGTTGACGGAGAGGGTGTCGTCTGGCGGGGTGAGGGTAATCGGCGGGGTTGGGGTGAGTGGAAAAGAAGATTTAGAAGTCTCTTGGGTTTTCTAATTTTGATGAAGATCAAGATATGAGGCTGTTCATAATGGGGGTTAATTTTGTTTCAAAAAATAATAATGGGGGTTAATGTATACAGTAATATTTTTCATTTTAGCCCTTTCTATTGTGGGGGCATTTTGAAAATTTTAATGGAAATATCTGTTAAAAAGCTAACGCTCGTTGGCTTCCATTAACTTTTTTAATGATTTTGGTTGTTTCTGTTATTTTGTATATTGTACGTAGGTTATATTGGTTGTTTCGTTAGTACGGAGGTAAATATGAAAAAAATTGGTTAGTACGTAGGTCATTTTGGTAGTTTACTCTGTACACAACACACACATATACTCATCATCATTCTTAACCCTAATCAACCCAAATCCTAGTTGATCATATTTGTTCTTAGGGTTTCATCATCATAATTTCCAATGATCAATGGAGAATAGAAGGTTTAAGGGTTTTGGATTTACCTTTGATAAACACGGCCTTTTTCTTTATCCTCTTCCGAGTCCTCTTTCTCTCTCTCGGTTCTTCCTCTCTTTCTTTCTCTGCGTTACTCCCTCTCTACCGTTCTCTCTCTCTTTATTTTTCTTTGTGATTTTTTTTCTTGGTCACAAATAAGAGAGGTCTAGAGTATCTAGAGAGGGTTTATATAGTTTAGGGTTTTCAACCTCTAACCCAAAAATGATTCATTTTCCAATTAAAATAAAAATTTGGGCTTTTCTATTTTAACTCACTAACTTAAGCCCAATACTTTCATTAATTAACTTGTCCCAATTAATAAATAAAAGAGTCCAACATAATTTAAAATGACAAATTCTTGGCTACAACCGCCGCACCATGTGCGGCAACATTGATTTGTTCCGCTGCTTCTCGCAGCTGCCTACTCCGCTATAGCCGACAGCCAGATCCAGCCTTCCCTCTTCCCAGATCGCGACACGTGTCTTCCTTAAAAAAAAAAACCCGATAACTTTAAAATACTATATCTTGAGATTTATAAGTCGTTTTTTTTATAGAAAAAAACCGTTGTGTTCGTCTTGACGAGACGAATAAAACTACATAGGTCATGATATGGTTTGATTTTTTTAAAAAAACATATTTTTTACACACAAAAAGTTTGAGTTGCTTGTCAGCTGAGATGTAACACTCTGTTCTAATAAAAGTAACAGTTTCATATTCAAAAAGTAACACTTTTACAGTCAAATGTAATAGCAATTTTACAAGAAAATTTAAATTGTTTTGATAGTTTTTGTGGTTAGAAAAAGTAATATTTGAAGTGTAACAAAGTGAATATATAATTATAAATTTTTATATAGATGAATGTAACATTTTTATTTAGTAAATGTTACTTTTCTTCTTTAAAAAAGGACTAGAAATTCATATATATAATCGAGTTGCATTTCAATTGTTACTTTCTCAATAAAAAATTGTTACATTTAAGATATAATGTTACATTTAAGAATATAAACTGTTACAATTAAGATAAAAAATATTATATTTATTTTTTATAAAATGTAACATTAGTTTAGTTTGTTAATCTTATGTTAATTTTGAAAAAAAAAAGTGTTGCATTTGAAAAACAGAGTGTTACATTCTTTTATAAAAAGTGTGACATTAGTTTAGTTGTCAATCTTTATGTTATCTTTAATCTATTGCAACAAAATTGTGGTACATTTTGAAAAAAAAGGTGTTACATTTGAAAAGAAAAAAATGTTACATTTCGTTATAATAAGTGTTACTTTTGTTGGGAGGAAAAAAAGTTGGGGTGGCAAAAAAAAAAAAAAACACTCAGCAGAAGGAAAAAAAAAAAAGAAAGAAAGAAAAGAGGAAGGGGCTCCTGTCGCACAGTGCAACCATTGCACAGGAGACCCCATCATTTAAAATAGGGAAGGGGAGGGGAAAGAAAGGGAGTGAGGGAGGGGAGAGAATTTAAAATCATTCCAATGTGCTCCCGAGTAAGGAAGAAAGGGGAAGAAAAATTTTAATTTTCCCTCCACATGCTCCCGAGCTTGAGTAGAAATGAGAGGAATTTAAAAGATATGACCCTTGTTTTACACTTCTTACCTTTCTTTCCTCCCAAATCTTCTCACTTTTGGGATGATTTAAAAGGGAGAAAAATTAGTGAAATTTTCTTTTATTTTCTTCCCATTTCTTCTCTAAAAAATATCTGGAGCAACCTCAAGAAGGAAAATAAATTAGACTTCCTCCCAAATCTTTTCTTTTCTCTTGTTTTTTAAGCTCGGGAGCGCACCCTAATTGTGATCAAGCCTGCCACCAAGGGAAGCTACATTTTGGGAGAGGGTTCGCCTTCATTTTCGCACTCCCACCTCCGGCAACTCAACCAATGCAGCCCGGGTTGAAGGCGCTTCCAACCATGGGACGGAGACCGGAGTCAAAGATCACAGCCAAGTTCATAGCTATTCAGGCATGCCGACAGGGGATGCAACTTTCTGACTTCATTTCTGCAGGTGGCTCCCACCTTCTCCGGTAAGACAATTGGCTGATCATGTTCTTTTTCTGGCATTAGATTGAGCACATACATTCATGGAGACATTAGATTCTTTCGTTGAAAAAACCAAAAAATAAATAATGTTTGGTTTGGGGGTTTAGAATCAATGTAATGTAGTAGATACATAGAATCCCCTTTAATTCTTTGAAGTGTATTGTTGAGGGTTGGAAAACCAGTTGGAATGATATTGAATACTCCATCCGTCTCACCTCACTTGAGACTTTTTTCTATTTTGGTCCGTCTCACTTCACTTGAGACTCCCCAAAATAGTAATCTTTTTATACTTTTATATTCAATCTACCCCACCCACTCATTCTCTCTCTTCATTTTCCACCACACAATTCATTCAACCAACCTACTATTAACCCCACTTATTCTCTTTATTTATTTTCTAGCACATATTCTCCTTATTTTATTCTTTTTTTCTTAGTTTTCGTGCCCACCTCTTAGGTCTGGGTGGAAGGGAGAGAGTATTCAGTAGTAGTGTTTGGTTTGGGACAATTAACATTTTTTAATTCTATTTGTTTTTTTCTTTGCTCATGCTAATGCTTAAAGATATTAATCATTTGATTATAGTCCAGATGTGAAAGATTTTTTGTTGTTAAACACATATTTTTGATCTCTTAACTCTCGTATTTACACGTCCGTTCGTTCGACTAGGCTAAAAGATATTTTGTTTGGGAAAAACTAAAATTGAAAGTGGTCTGGGACGGAGGGAGTAAATGTATTCGGCAAAGCTAGGCACATCAACTTTTGTTTCCATCTGGAAAATTATTTGATTTCTAGTGCTCTGCGTGCTTCTCCAATTTATGAGGCTCGCGATAAATAATTTTGATTTGACACTAGCTTGATTAGCTCCGAGCTAGGTTTCTTCAAAGTGCAAATTTTTTATGGTAATGCATGTCCTACTCTCTTATCCTAAAAAAAAAAAAAAATCAATTCTTGTTGGCGGTAAAATCTGTTTCCCCCTTCCTCTTATCAAATTCACTCATTTAGTGATTTAAAACATGCACAGGTATTAGTCAGGCATGCTTTAGGCACACAATCAAACAAACCTATAGTTCAGCTTGGCGCCTTTTCTTCCCTCTGTTGTGAATAACATGAAATATCTCCATCTCTAAATATAACAATCCCTCTTTACAATACCATGCATGAAGACTGTTAAGGATTAGAGAAAGAGATAGTCGGAGCCAATCATACATGGAGAGAGAATTAATTAATATGAGAGACTCCAATATTATTGATGCTAGTGATACATATTTATAAAGTATTCTAGAGTCCTAATCTAATTAGGAAAACTAATACAAAAAGGAAACTAATGTTCTAGAATAATCTAGCTTGGTTTACAAGATACAATCTCTATGTTTGGTAACATGATATTTACAATATATGCTAGGAATATATAATATTCCTTAATATGCCCCTGCAAGATGGACGACCGATAGGAGAGTCCAATCTTGAAAGTAATGAGATGAACCGGGTTTAAGGATATAGAATCCTTCAATAGTTAAAATTGTATATTTCCTATACATTGTATTAATTACTTTCCTAGAGTATTTTATTTACTTTCCTAATAGGATTATTATTGTATAGTTTATAGTTTCCTTAGCTAACTAGAATAGCTTGGACAGTACTCCACCTCATGTGTAAATATCATATCATATCAAATCTCGATCAAACCAGTCTACGCTAATTTTCTCTCTTCTTTCTTCAATCTCCCAATCCGTTGCTTTCTTTCCAGTTTTTTCTCAATCCAACTGCAAATATGCAGATCTTCGTTAAAACCCTAACCGGCAAGACCATCACTCTCGAGGTCGAAAGTTCCGATACTGTCGATAATGTCAAATCTAAGATCCAGGACAAGGAAGGAATTCCTCCTGACCAGCAGCGTTTGATTTTCGCCGGTAAACAGCTCGAGGATGGAAGAACTCTGGCCGATTACAATATCCAGAATGAATCCACCCTTCACCTTGTTCTTCGTCTCCGTGGCGGTATGCAGATATTTGTCAAAACCCTAACAGGCAAGACGATCACGCTGGAGGTTGAAAGCTCTGATACTATTGACAACGTCAAGACGAAGATTCAAGACAAGGAAGGGATTCCTCCAGATCAGCAGAGGCTGATTTTTGCTGGCAAGCAACTGGAAGACGGAAGGACTTTGGCCGACTACAATATTCAGAAGGAGTCGACATTGCATCTCGTTCTTAGGTTGAGAGGAGGTATGCAGATTTTTGTCAAGACGTTGACTGGGAAAACAATCACTTTGGAGGTGGAAAGCTCTGATATCATGTCAAGAATTAGAGAAAGAGATAGTCGGAGCCAATCATACATGGAGAGAGAATTAATTAATATGAGAGACTTCAATATTATTGATGCTAGTGATACATATTTATAGAGTATTCTAGAGTCCTAATCTAATTAGGAAAACTAATACAAAAAAGAAACTAATGTTCTAGAATAATCTAGCTTGGTTTACAAGATACTATCTCTATGTTTGGTAACATGATATTTACAATATATACTAGGAATATATAATATTCCTTAATAAAGACTAATACATTCTCTTTCGCTCTGAGGAGAAACACCAAAAAGTACTTCAAAATGTAACAACCCGAAATTTCACAAACTTAATATTCCATAAAAATCAATTTATTACGACTTAATGATACAAATTACTTCAACAAAGCTCTGTCTAATAACTCCAAATGATCTATAACCGCTCCGAGCCAATTTTCGAACCACAATCCTCGCTCAACTGTCACAACTGCAATATCAAACTGGAGAGGAAAAGAAAGGGTGAGCGAACAAAAGCCCAGTAAGATCATACGGCGCCCCTTCGGTTTCTAAGAAGGGGTGACCACAAAGAAAGCTCAAAAATCACTTAATCAAAACGAAAGGGAGTTTCACATCAATATAAAAAAAAAGAGAACACTTTTCAAATAAATCAAAATCTTATGGCTTCAAAATTTTAGATTCGTATATTTTCGAAAGCACGTTTTGATCACATATCGGTCAAAGACAAATTCGATGATTCTAAACAATTCCGTCAATTCCAACTCAAAAGGTATATCTGGATAACCATCACTAACAATCAATGTCAAAATCAAAGTATCACAAAGACACTGCCATGTATACATCCATGACCGGTATCACGTATACACCCGTGACAGGTATCGCGTATACACCCGCGACAGGTATCACGTATACACCCGTGACAGGTATCACGTATTCACTCGTGACTAATATCGTTTAACGCAATGATCATATCAAAATCTCAAAATGATGTGAAACACATCGGAAATATACCAAGGATTGATCGAAATCAACCCTTTAGAACAATAGGATAAAGATCCCTCTATAATAATCTTCGAAAAGACTATTCTGCAAGCCAAAGGCTTAAGGGTAATTAAAACCCAACAATTGCAAAGCAATCAAATTTTTATTAAAAGAAGTCTAATTTTCGGAATACACTTTTAGGCCTATTTTATAGTGCCCATAAAACTTGAAAAACACTCATAAACCTTCTAGGAATAACCCTAACCTATATGGTAACATAATAGGACTCAAAAATAGCAAAATCACTCCTAATCCTACTCTAAAACCCTCCTTAAATGACCTATCAAAATTAATGACGAAAATAACAAATAAAATAGAAACTAACGTAAACTAAATCCTAAATACTAATTAAAATACAAAAGTAATTAATATGTTTAACTTTGTCAATCATTCGTGCTACATCACAAGATGTCATTTCGGAAAATGCCTCAAGATGTCATTTCGGAAATTCTTATGATAATGGATCTACAGCAATTGAAATTGCTCTCAAGATGTCATTTCGGAAATTCTTGTCTGATAATGAAATGCTTATGGATCTTTCAATGGCTAACACAGGTGAACGAACAATTGAGCTTGAGGTGGGGATTCATAACTTCTAGTCTCATTTATCTTCTATAGGCTTCCGTGCGTTAGATATGTTAGAAAGAAATTCTTGTTTATAGGTTGGTTCCATTCTTAAGTAGTGCTTGTATGCTTGAATCCTTGACCTGATCTAAAAGTATACTTCTAGATAGTTCTGTGAAAGGTGCTACAATTTGTTTCGAAAATATGCCTCTCGTGCATCAGAGCAGTATTCATCAAAGCTTTTATTATTTGTCTTCTCATCATATCATAAACTATTAGGGTCCTCATAAATGGGTCTAAATATTTGCAACATGCAGTAATTTATCCTTCTGTGTAAATGATATATTTTGGCAATTCTTGGGAATACACACAAACAACTCATCGACACCAGCAACTGGTATGACTCCGCAGTAGACCTTTCCTTGACCCTGCTGCAACAGCAGGGTTGCCACCCTTAGCTTACAAAAGCTAGAAATGAGAGCGATCTACGTAACACTTTGGATGCACAGATATATGGAGTGCAAAAAGTTATCAGGATTAGTGTGAGAGGACTTTTAAGGTGTCTTGACCATCGACCTGACCTAAATGGTTGTCATGAGTTGAAAACAGAAAACTGAGCAATGAAGATTCAACCATAATGTTGTCTCGAATTTGTTATCGAACGTACCCGTACCCCGAGAAGATTTAGGAATATTGAAACGGGAAAGTGACATCTATGCTTTAGTTCAAAAGTAGGTTTAGCAGATATGAAGGGAACATAGAAGGTTCACTAAGAATTCTGTGCCTATTTTGTTTGCTCATGGTGTTAACTGTTAAGCCTCCGGAACATGTTTCCATGCATATTCCAGACATATAAGAATTTTTTTGTTTTTTTTGTTTTTTGAGGGGGGGGGGGGGGGGGGGGGAGAGAGGGAAGAGGTGAAGAGGCATAAACTCTATTCCTCATCTGTGATTTATTTATGCAGACAAGAGAAGATGGGGGGAACTATCCCTCTCTCCTTGCACATTACTCCCTCCGTCCCACTCGAATTAGGACAAATTTCCATTTTGGATGTCCCATTCGAATTAGGACAACCCCAAAATGAAAGTGTTTTATTTAATGGGACCCACATTCACACTAACAACAACTTTCCACTCATTATTCTCTCCATTTTCTCTCTTCTAATTTACTTTTCATACTCACAACACCTACTCCACTAATATTTTTTCCTTAATCCCTGTGCCCAACCCAAAAATCCTAATTTGAGTGGGACGGAGGGAGTATGTGTGAATGAATGAATGTATGTATGTACGTATGTATGGAAGCAACAGAAGCTAAAGTAACACAGACTCAAAGTTCAAGGGATGTGAATGACAACTCTGTAAATGTAACTTGAATTTGTTGTTTTGGAGGGAAAGTTTGTTACAACTAACTTGGCAGTTAGAAGCAATATTACATTTGTACCCCTGAGCCTATATAGTTTTATACTCCCTCCGTCCCAAACTAAGGTTCTTACTTTCCTTTTTGGTTTGTCCCAGACTAAGGTTCTTACTTGCTTTATTACCTAATATAGACAATGGGACCCATTTGTCATTCTCATAACAAAAACTTTCTACCCACTTTCTCTCCCCTACTTTCTCTTACTTAACTTTTTACGCTCACAACATTTAGTTTTTCTTAATCTCCGTATAAATTCAAACTAAGAACCTTAGTCCGGGACGGAGGGAGTAAATAGAATGCTTTCTACTCTACGAGTATGTTACGTTCTGTCACCTTGTGCTTTCCTCTAGCAGCCTTGCTAAATTCCATCTCCAATAAAAACATAAAACTTGTTATTGTTACTCCCCCTCTGTTTCAAAATACATGTCGTTTTAAACTTCTTCATACATAAGAAATGCAATTAATACATATGAAAAAGACTTATATACCCCTAAAAGAATCCAAATATCTAGATATTCACAATTAATGAATGAGGGCATAATTGGAAAAGAAGAGCAAAGATGTCTTGAAAATAGTAAAACGTCAATATTTTGAAATAAAATTTAACACCTTGAACGTCATGTATTTTGAAACGGAGGGAGTAGTATTTACGATGTTGCATCAATAACAAGTTATTTTCGTTATGATAATCAGATTAAACTAAAATTATTGCTCAAAAGTTTCTCCATGCAAACATTAAAAAAATGAGAGTATTATTTAGAGACGGAAAACTGTGTATATTCCGTGTACATGAAAAAAAAAAAAGGAACCAAAAGAAATAGGGACATTTTCTCAAAAACCCTTTATTATAACTTTTATTTCTAAAGAAGACACAATATTTTTCTAATTGCTCAAAAACTCAAGGGACAAAAATAGCCAAGAATACCCCTAACTATCCCTTATAAGGGTGCTCCTCCTTTCCAGGCCATATTTTCAAGTCATATTTTCATCCCGCTCTGAGATTCATGTCTCAGACTATTAGAAACACTGAGAATCATGTCTCAAACCTATAAAAACACTAAAAGTCATATCATAAAAGTATAAAAACACTGAGAGACATGCCGCATGCCTATAAAAACATTGAAAGTCATGTCACATACCTATAAAAACACTTAGAACCATATCACATACCTATAAAAACACTTAGAACCATGTCATACACCAATAAAAACACTTAGCATATCACATACATATAAAAACACTTGGAACCATGTCACATGCCAATTAAAACACTTAGAACCACGTCAAATACCTATAAAAACACTGAGAGACATGTCACATACACATAAAAACACTTAGAAACATATCACATACCTCTAAAAACATTGAGAGCCATGTCACAAACCTATAAAAACACTGAGAGTCATGCCGCAGACTGAGATACATGTCACAAACCTATAAAAATATTGAGAGTCATGTCTCTGACTTGTAAAAACACTAAGTTACATGTCACATACATATAAAAACACTGAGAGCTATGTCACAGACCTATTAAAGGACTGAGACAAGTGTCTCAGACCTATAAAAACACTGAGGGACATAACTCAAACCTATAAAAACACTATGAGACGTGTCTCAGACCTATAAAAACACTGAGAGACGTATCTCAGACCTATAAAAACACTGATAGACATATCTCAGACCTATAGAAACACTGAGAGACGTGTCGCGGACCTATAAAAACACTGAGAGACATGTCACAAACGTATAAAAATCACTTAGAACTATGTCGCAAATCTTTAAAACACTGAGAAACGTGTCTCATACCTATAACAATACTGACAGACATGTCACATACTTATAAAAACACTGAGAGACATATCGCAGACCTATAAAAATAGTGAGAGACAAGTCACATACCTATAAAAACACTGAGAGCCATGTCGCATATCTTTAAAAACACTAAGAGACATGTCGCGGACTAGGGGTGTAAACGGTTCGGTTCGGTTCGGTTTGGGGGTTTTTAGAGACCAAACCGCTAGTCATCGGTTTGGAATTTTTCCAAACCGAACTGAACCACAAGAACATCCAAACCGAACTGAACCAAACTGCCATGGTTCGGTTTGAACCGCGGTTCAAACCATGGTTCAAATATCGGTTCAAACTAGGGATGGCCAAACCGGACCGGAACCGGACCGGAACCGGAAAACCGGACCGGAACCGGACCGGAAAAGCCCGGAACCGGAGCAAACCGGGGAGGAAACCGGAACCGCAAGGCATGCGGGCCGGTTCAGGGTCACATATATGCCGAACCGGACCGGAACCGGAACCGGAACCGTACCGAAAATCCCTTATTTTTCAATAATTTTACCGGAACCGGACCGGAACCGTACCGGAACCGGACCGAACCGGAACCGTATTGTGCCAAACCGGAACCGGAACCGGGGTAAGTGCGGGCCGGTTAAGGGTCACCCATTTGACGAACCGGAACCGGCGGTTCCGAACCGGAACCGGGCCCGGAACCGGTTTTGGCCATCCCTGGTTCAAACCGCAGTTCAGACCAAGGTCCAAACCCAGTTCAGACCAAGGTTCAAACCGCAGTTCAGACCAAGGTCCAAACCGCAGTTCAAACCGAGGTTCAAACCGAAAAACAAATCTGAAAACAAAAACAAACCTAGGGCTCAGTAATCCACACGTTCAAATCATCAAAATGGGGAAATTGAAATTGAAATTGAAATTTTGAGATAATTTAAGATGATTGGAATCGACGGAGAGAGAGAGAGAGTGCCTCGTTAACGGCAAGGCAACGATCGAGATTTGAAATCCCCTTTTAGCGACCTTTTTCACTTCCTTGCTGTTGCTGCAAATCAAAAGTGTCGGGGGAGGCCTGAGTATGATGAATGATGCCGCCATGCCGGGGACGGAGGAATGGAGCCATCGCCGCCGGAGTCGTGGTCGGGGAAGACGACTGGAGAGCCGCTCGTTCGATTGAATGAAAGAAATGGGAAGTGATTTGAATTAGGGTTGTGAAGAAGAGGGATGCCTGAGTAGGAAATATTGAGAGTCATGTCTCCGACTTATAAAAACACTAAGATACATGTCACATACATATAAAAACACTGAGAGCCATGTCGTAGACCAATAAAAGCATTGATATCCATGTCTCAAACCTATAAAAATATTGAGAGTCATGTCTCCGACTTATAAAAACACTAAGATACATGTCACATACATATAAAAACACTGAGAGCTACGTCAGAGACCTATAAAAATACTGAGACAAGTGTCTCAGACCTATAAAAACATTGAAAGACATATCTCAAACCTATAAAAACACTGAGAGACGTGTCTCAAACCTATTAAAACACTGAGACAAGTGCCTCAGACCTATAAAAACACTGAGAGACATATCTCAGACCTGTTAAAACACTGTGAGCCATGTCGTAGACCAATAAAAACATTGATATCCATGTCTCAGACCTATAAAAACATTGAGACACAAGTCACATTCCTATAAAAACACTGAGAGCCATGTCGCAGACCAATAAAACACTGAGAGCCATGTCTCAGACCTATAAAAACACTGAGACACAAGTCACATGCCTATTAAAAGACTGAGAGACGTGTCGCAGACCTTTAAAAACACTGAGAGACGTGTCATAGACCTATAAAAAATAATGAGAGATATGTCACATACCTATAAAAAAACACTGAGAGTCATGTCACAAATCTATAAAAACATTGAGATATAACTCTCAAAGTAAAAATGCTACTGTCTCTTAGGACAAAAAAAAAAGATGAATTTTACTAAACACCGTCAAATCTCACTTTTCATCCATACAATCTTTATTATTTTCTTTTTCTACTCCCTTTATCCCAGAGTACATATCCACATTTTTTTTAGTGTGTCCCAGAGTATATGTCCACTTCCTAAAATGACAAAGAATTTTTACTAGCCTGTCCCAGGCATTATAGTCTGTCCCAGGCATTAAAGTTCCATTATTTGGTTCATCCTTGTTTTGTATACATAGTTAAAGAGGATATTGCTTAAAATTTTGTTTCCGCATGTAGCATATAAGAAAACAAGTACTCCCTCCGTTCCAGAATGATCGTCATACTTTTTTCATTGTTATTGCGAAGAAACTTTGAGCAATAATCTTAGGTTGATTTAATTGTCCTCATGGAAATTTAACACTTGTTATTTATACACCATCACAATGCTATCAATAACAAGTTTTAGATATTCATTAGGAAAATTAAATCAACCTAGAATTATTGCTCAAAATTCCTTTGCAGCAACAGTAAAAAAAAAGAAAGTAAGAAGATCATTTTGTAACGGATGGAGTATATAGCTATTACCAAATGCAAGAATTGAAAAGGCAAGATAAAGAGACAGAATATCTGAGATAAACAAAAAATCATCCCCTTGGCATTCATCCCACTATTTCAAAAATATGTCATCTCACATAAAACACAAAAGATTCAATACTGGATAACATCAAGGATACAACTAAACATATCTAGAAATATCTTAACTTAAAAAATGAATGATTATTCGCACTAGAATCAATAACTAATCCACTTGAATTACCAAGAGAACAAATGAAATCACACTTCAATAAATGAATCATCCGCTTCAATTAATAAACATATCCACCATTATCCTAACTTAAAAATAAATGATTTACACTAGAATCAATAGACTTCATCAAACTGCAAAAAATCCAAAAGCAGCAGATCTAAAAAAACAAAAACGCCAGAAGAGATCGATACTATAAACAATCACAAATCAACTAAATCAAAAGTAATAAACATAAATAAATCAAGTCGAATTCCAAACCAATCCGATAATATCCAACAACATTTTCCTCCAATCCATTCACCGCGGTCTCCGATTCAGTTGATGCAAGGCGGGATCGGTATTCAAAATTCACCGCCGAACGAAGAATCAAATTCAATCACTTTGGTTTATCTCACACACACACATAAATGGTGGCGGTGTGTGTGACATCGACGGCGAAGTTTTTGCCGATTCCCGACCTGCACCAAACGAATTAGAGACTGCCGCAACAAAAAAATCTGCTTCCGTCTCTTCTTTAAGTCTCTCACACACACAATCATAAATCCCACAATTGCTCCGATGATTCCTGCCGCCAAACTCCAGTCACTTTCCCCAATTTGAATCCTCTTTACTTGGAGAGAAAGGACGGAGGAAGGAGGAAGGGGCACGGGCACGGGCGCCGGATCTGAACAAAGGAGCGAAGGAGGAGCTAAATCTGGGAAGTCAGAGAGGTCGCAGGAGAGATCACCGGCGGGTGAGATGGATGACGGGAAGGGGGTTTTAGAGAGAGAGAGAGTGTGTGTGTGTGTGAGGGTTGAGAGAGAAAGTGTGTGTGAGTGTTTAAGTGAAGGAGGGGGGAGGGGTAATTTCGGGATTAGAGTATTTCATTAAAAAAAACAAGGGACCTAATGGAAATAAGTTTTCCCACCTGAACGAATTAAACGAAATTATATGTCCTATTTAAAACTTTAGTTTTGTTTAGAGGACTTTTGAAAAAAAAATTCCTATACTTCATTAATAACTAACCAAAATACTACAGATAATTTTCTTTTGAAAAAAAATAAATACTAAATATAATGAAGGAGAATGAGTGCGATTAAATTATGTCAGGTTGGTTCCAGGGAGGCGACCCAGCCTCTTTAAACACTGTGACAAATACAAAATTGCAATATCACAATTAGAAGCATTAGGAGGATAAATACCGTCATGTCCACCATGTTAGATCATTATGGCTTGCAACACAAGTTATTTAGCACTTCCATATATAAAATCATGTCTATAATATTAATATAAAGTATAGTCAAAACATAGTCAATGTGTAGAATCCCTGAAATGTAATTTATCTATTTATGATGGGCAAAATGGTAAATTGACATTGCTTAAGAAATGAATAGGTGTGGTCCCTAAGTGAAGTGTCACTTTGTTTCATATATAAAGGCCCTTCCATCAAGCCTAGAAACTACACATTCTTACTTTCTCTCATCTAAATTTTACTTTTCATTCTTGGAAGACTTTTGAGAGATTAAGAGACACTCATCACTTAGAAGATCATATGGCCTACATCTTCTTTTGTTCTTCATTTCTCCCTCCTACATAAATTATGGATTCAACAGGTAATATATCGCTTCCGCCTTCATCTCCTTCCTCAATCTCTTTCTAAATATGAGTATGGCATTTCGGGTTATAAATTGTTCAATCAAATGGTATTAGAGCGCGCTCATTATTTGGTTTGAGTTTGAGTTATTTTAAGAAAGCTTTATGCTTTGATTGATTTATTTTTCCTGTTGAATCATTAAATTTTATGATGTTGATTAGGGACTCTAATTCATTCATAGAGTACTGATAATCATCATCTAATTTTAAGAAAATGGTTTGAAAGTTTTGTTCATTTAAACTCAATGGTTCAAGTTTGACTATCCCTTCATAACATGTTTTATGTTTTAGTGCATACCATGTGGATCTACTTACTTGATTCAATTATTTTAAAAGCAAGATTATCCTTTATAACATGGTTTTATGTTTTAAGTACATACCATGTGGATCTACTTGCAATTCATTGCTTTGGGAAAGTTTAACAAAAATTCAGAAAAGTGCAGAAAATTGGACCGCTCGGGCCGAGTCTTATGATCTGCTCGGCCGAGCACAAGAAACGGCGCCAAAAATGACATAAACCGGTTGGATCTTTGGTCAAGTCCGTCGGTTCTCTTGAAAAAACCCGGTCGGGTCTTTGTTATGCCCGGTCGGACCAAGACCTGCACGGCCGTGCGTTTGGTTTTGCACGGCCGTGCATTGTATGTCGTCAAAGGCAAAACTTTTTGATTAATGGTACTCGGCCGTGTCCTTTGCAATGCTCGGCCGAGCAGATAAATTCAGCACGGTCGTGCCCTTTCTTTAGCACGGTCGTGCTATTCATGTCGAATTGACCAAAACATTCTGATTAAGGTGATCGGCCGTGCACTTCTCTATGCTCGGCCGAGCAGCTACTGTTCACAGGTTTTGGAAAAAATTTCAATTCTGCATATTTTTTGTTTTCCCCCTTGGACAAAACATTCATTTTTCAAACCTTAAAGCCCTGATTAATTATATGCTTAAACAATTTTATTCATTGTTTAAGCAATATTATCACCTAAGTGATTAACGTTATTTAAACCCAAAATTGTTAAAGTGTTGAATGTTTGAGTTAATATGTAAATGACTTGAATTTTCCAAAGAAGATCTTGACATTTGACTAAACTTAGGCATTCATGTGATGACAAATAAAAAGAACATTAAGTTGTTTTGTTAAATGCTTAAGACTACCCAAAGGAAGATTAAGCATTTAATCAAACATTTTTCAAATTACTTGTTATCAAAGTCAATTATTTATGAATCAACTCGCAATCCAAAGATTAGTTTTGATGCCATGTTAATTGACTTATTGATGGATTTCACTTGATATAATTAATCTTTTATTCATAATGTAGTTACTTATTATTGTTTTGCATTCATTCTTGTTCTCAATTCCCAACAGATTTACTTAACGCTTCTTCTATTACTGCTGCGATGAGCACAATTCCGATGCTTAATGGGACAAACTTTAAAACTTGGAAAAACAAAATTGTAATGATCTTAGGCTGTATGGACATAGATCTCGCATTTAGGGAGCCGTTTCCTCTTCCTATTAATGATGAAAGCACCCCTGAGGACCGCTTATATTCTGAGAAGTGGAAACGCTCTAATCGCGTGAGCCTAATGATTATGAAAAATATCGTCCCGGAAACATTTTTAAACAGTGTTCCCGAGGACGTTGATGCTAAGACTTTCCTAGAGACCCTTGAAGAACGCTTTGCAAAAAGAGAAAAGTCGGAAACAAGTTCTACCCTAAGGAAGCTTGTTTCCATGAAGTACAAGGGTACCGGGAATCTTAGGGAGTATATTTTGGAAATGCTTCATCTTTCGACAAAGCTAAAAGCACTTAAGTTAGAGGTGACTGAAGAGATCCTCGTGCATTTAGTTTTGACATCTCTTCCTCCTCAGTTTGGTCACTTTGAGGTGACCTATAATTGTCAAAAGGACAAGTGGAACATTAATGAATTGATTTCACATGTGACACAAGAGGAAGATAGGTTGAAGCAATCTAAGGTAGAAAGTGCTCACTTAGCATTTACCTCTTCTCATGGGATAAAGAGAAGAGGGAAAGAAATTGCGGTGACAAGCAATAAGAAGCCTAAAGGATCATCTGATGATCGTAAAGAAAAGAAATACTTCTTTTGCAAGGACCCTACACACATGAAGTACGACTGCCCTAAGTATCACGCTTGGCGTGCTAAGAAAGGTATGTCATTTGGTCTTGTTTGTACTGAGGCTAATTTAGTTTCAATTCCTTCATATACATGGTGGTTGGATTCTGGTGCAACAACTCATATTAGTATGTCGATGCAGGGTTGCCTGAATTACCGAAGACCTAGCGAGGATGAAAGATTCATCTATATGGGAGCTGGGAACCCGGTTGAAGTAATAGGCATAGGGACCTTTAGGTTGTTATTAAGTACTGGATATTATTTTGTACTAAATAATACATTTATTGTACCTTCATTTAGAAGGAATTTAATATCTATCACTGTTTTGGACAAAGAGGGTTACTCTTGTTCATTTGGAAATAATAGATGTGATCTTTATTTTAATTCCATTATTGTTGGTACTAGTACTTTATCAAGTAGTAATAATCTTTATTTCCTTAACACTACTCAAACAATCAATGAGTCCCATAATAATGAAACTAAAAGTAAAAAGCGAAAGTTTTCAAGTGAAAATTCTTATACCTTATGGCATAGGCGTTTAGGTCATATCTCCAAAAGGAGAATTGACAAGCTTGTGTCAGAGGGAATCATAAATAAACTTGATATTCCAGATAAAGACTTTTGCATTGAATGCCTTAAAGGAAAATTTACAAACACGAAAAGGAAAGTATCCTCGAGAGCATCAAGCGTCTTAGAACTAATACATACAGATATTTGTGGGTCATTTCCTACTCCTTCTTGGAATGGTCAACAATACTTTATTACGTTCATAGACGACTACTCTCGATATGGATACATTTATTTATTTCATGATAAATCTCAATCTTTGGACGTTTTCAAGTCTTTTAAGGCCGAAGTTGAAAATCAACTTGGGAAGACTATTAAGAACATTAGATCCGATCATGGTGGGGAGTACTATGGTCGGAATGACGGTTCGGGAGAACAACGTCCGGTTCCTTTTGCTCGCTATCTTGAAGAGTGTGGGATTGTCCCTCACTACACTATGCCGGGTATGCCTAGCATGAATGGTGTAGCTGAGAGACGTAATAGAACTGTTGGTCCCAAAGGGGCAACAAGGGTATGAAAAATGCTAGGGGGGGTGAATAGCGTTTTTAAATTCTTTTCAAACCCTTTTGCAAATCAATGGCTTATGCGCACAGTTCTCAAATAAGCTAAGTATAGCGCGCAGTGAGAGTGTGAAATGCACAGCGGAAGTTTTAAGCAGCACTTGCGCAGTAAAAAGCTGCGCAAGGATAAAAACGCACGCGCTAAGTTTTGGCTTAAAGAGTTTGATAAAATGTTCTAAGGCAATAAGCAATAACAAGCACAGCAGCAAAGTATAGCAATCTGAAAGATCAAACAAAGCAGTAATTCAGAAATGATTAAGCAGGAAGTAAATAGCGAGATTAAAGAACAAGCTATTTGGAGAGGTTCGATCAATGAAAGATCTACGTCCTCTACCAAGATGGTTAGTCTTGGATTTTCTAATGGAGATCTTATTATATGAGAGAGTTACAAGATACAACAATGAAACACAACTATCTCAAAGATCTATAATCTATGAAGAACAAATCCTAGACTAAACCGGTGTATCTCAAGAAGTATGATCGAAATAATCAAAGCTTCAAGAGGTGTGTGTGTGATCAGAAATTCTGGGCTCTATGAATCTATGAGATGAAGAGCACGAAGAATTCTGGTGATATAAGGCTTATAGGATCTGGGCTTGGTTGAGTATGAAGGTGTGAAGGTTGATCTTGAGAATTCTGGAAATGAGAAAGCAATCTTCAAATCTTCAAAGTTTCTCTTGGAAGCAAGAACTCAAGCAACTTGGAAATGAAGATGAGCTGGCTATTTATAGCAGAGAGTTTAAAACTAGCCGTTGGAGCTCTGAGCAAGGACGATGAGCTGGCACGATATGATTGGTGCGCAGGTGTCCTTTATAGCCGTTGGGGCTCTGATCAAAGATGATGACCTGGCACAATATGATTGGTGGGCAGATGATTTAGAGCCGTTGGAGACTGAGCATTAAGACCAAATTCAAAAGCTTCTTCTAGAAGGATGACAGCTGTCTTCATTTGAAATATTTCTCTTGAGCGCGTCTCCACCGTTGGATCTGCTGAGTGTGCTTGCTTTGTCGTTTCTGCACACCTCAGCACTTTAATAAGCGTGAATCTTCTAAGCGCTTTCCAAGTTATGTAATCTGAATGTATCGAAAACTGAGCAAGGATGCATGCTGCGCAGAGGAGACCTGCGCAGTGATGTCCTGCGCAGGGAAGTCCTGCGCAGAGACCACAGTCTTGCTTAGATCATTCCTTTTCGCTCCAAGTTTCAAGAATATGAGGTTGAAGAAAGATAAGCATAAGGACCAAGTTAATCTGCTCTGCTCATAAAAGCCATGCGTATGGAGAATGAGCAAGTGATGCTATGCGCGCGGAGAATAAGCAGCTAATGCTCTGCGCATGAAATGTGCTGCGCACGAAATGTGCTGCGCATTATACTTGGTCTTCAGTAAATGAAACCTCAATTCCGAGCAAGCCCTAACCGCTAAGCCTATTCTATAAAATTGGACTTAGCTAAAAATAGAAGTTATAAAACTTCTTACATAGGATCCTAAAGTCCACAAAATACTTAGGTGATGGTATCAATCAATTCTAACAAAATTGGGAGGGTTAAGAAATAAGCATACCCAACAATCTCCCCCTAAATGATTGATGCCATTACCTACTATAACAAAGGCAATTCATTGTACTTGATAATAACATGTCCATAGAAATAAAAATGGTAAATCATGCCTCAAGTCAATGTACACACTAGCCAATGTTATAGATTTCTAGTCTAACCAAAACATATAATTTACAATATGGGAAAGACAGAAATATCATTCAGAGCATACAGATAATATGAGTTTAGGATTGGTATGCGTTTAAACTGAATGTTTAAAACATCATGCACAGAAAATATGAGCAGTTAAGTATATGCGCATGAAGTTTGAAATAATGCGTTCATTGTTCCACAAACAAAAAATTTGAATTGAACAAGGGTTTGGGGAAATTAATGATGCATTATAAGTTTGGAGTTCACCTTTGAGAGAGCTCTGCGCACTTTATCTTGTAGCTTCCTAAATTTCTTTGTACAGAGCTTCAATTATTTGAAGCGGGAGCATCAAATCGGAACTTTTTGCCTTTGATAGATTACTCTCCCCCTTAATCTCTCTCCCTTAATGCCTTTGTTCTTTCCCTATTTGCCTTTGTTAGATAACTCTCCCCCTTAATGGCACAATCACAGGCCTATAGAATACTGGCATTGCTCTTGAATCTTTGTCTGCACAGTGACCACCTGAGGGATCTAAGGGAGAAGACACCGGAAGAATGATATACTGAGGTCCACGGGGTATGCGCGTGAGGTTCATGCGCAGAAATATAATATGAGTTTTCAAAGAAACTCATAAATATTTTGCCTTGTGCGCAACATCTTGTGCGCTTCATATGCGCAGGCGCATGAGGCATTTCCTAAGAGAATTATCAAGTAAACACAAGATCATTAGTATTTACAAATCATATGGACAATTAGCTAAGTTCAAGCATACCCATTTCTCCTCTCAAGAAAGCAAATCTCTTTGCGTCAAGAGCCTTTGTGAGGATATCAGCAATTTGATTATCTGTACCCACGTACTCTAAGTGAATGTTTCCTTTTTCCACGTGGTCCTTGAGAAAGTGATATTTGATGTCGATGTGCTTTGTCTTTGAATGCATGACAGGATTGTTGGAGACAGCTATGGTGGACATATTATCGCAGAAAATTGGGCAGTTTGTTTCATGAATTCCATAGTCCACCAATTGTTGCTTCATCCATAGGATTTGGCAGCAGCAGCTTCCAGCAGCAATGTATTCAGCTTCTGTAGTGGAGATGGACACAGCAGCTTATTTCTTGCTTGCCCACGCAACAAGTCGATTTCCAAAGAAATGACAAGTCCCACTTGTGTTCTTCCTGTCTATTGTGCATGCTGCGTAGTCTGTGTCTAAATAACCTAGCAAATCGAAATTCGAATCTTTGGTGTACCAAAGTCCAAGGTTAACAGTTCCAGAAAGATAACGAATAATGCGTTTAACAGCAGCTAAGTGCGCTTCTCTAGGGTCCGCTTGATAGCGCGCACAGACACAAACACTAAACATAATATATGGCCTACTTGCAGTAAGATAAAGAAGAGAGCCAATCATACCTCGATATAAAGTTTGATCAACTTTCTTACCTTTTAAGTCTTTGTCAAGCTTATTGCCAGTGGCCATTGGAGTGTCGTATGCTTTAGCATTTTCAAGTCCAAATTTCTTGATTAAGTCCCTTGTGTACTTGGCTTGATTTATGAAGATGCCATCATTCAATTGTTCGATTTGAAGCCCGAGGAAGAAAGTGAGTTCTCCCATCATGCTCATTTCAAACTTGCTTTTCATGAGCTTCTCGAAGCGCTTACAAAGTAACTCATTAGTAGAACCAAATATAATATCATCGACATAAATTTGAACAAGTAAAGAATGATCATTATACTTAGCAATAAAAAGAGTTGTGTCGATTTTACCGCGCTTAAAGCCTTTCTCTAGCAGGAATTTTGATAGGGTATCGTACCATGCTCTTGGAGCTTGCTTAAGTCCATACAAAGCTTTTTGAAGTTTGAAGACGTGATTTGGAAATTTGCTATCTTCGAAACCGGGAGGTTGTGCTACGTAGACCGTCTCTTGGAGTTCGCCGTTGAGAAATGCGCTTTTCACATCCATTTGATAAAGCTTGAATTTCTTGTGAGACGCATAAGCTAAGAAAATTCTTATAGCTTCAAGTCTTGCTACAGGCGCAAATGTTTCATCGTAGTCGATTCCTTCCTCTTGCCTATAGCCTTGCGCAACCAGCCTTGCTTTGTTTCTGGTGATGCTTCCATTCTCATCCATCTTGTTTCTGAATACCCATTTTGTACCGATAACTCTTTGGTCATGAGGTCTGGGTACCAAAGTCCAAACCTTGCAGCGCTCAAATTGGTTAAGCTCTTCTTGCATAGCAGTAACCCAGCTTGAATCTTGGAGCGCTTCATCAATCTTCTTTGGTTCGATTTGAGAGATAAAGGAGTGATATTCATCATCAAAGTTTGATGCTCTCCTAGTACGAACCCCTACATTGAGATCACCAATGATGTTTGAAGTTGGGTGATCTCTAACTTCACGAACCTCGGGAGGTAAGTTAGGTTGAGTGGTAGGAATACGAAGATCTTCAATGGGTACTTCATTTGCTCCAGCATCAAGGTCATCGAAGGTGATTTGCTGAAGCGGAGAAACATCATGCGCAGGAGGAGGAGTTTGCGCATCAGGAGTCGTCACTTCTGGCGCAGCATCGGTTGTATGCGCATGCGATGGACTTTCTTGATTCTGGTTTTGATTTTCTTGATTAACATTCTGCGCAGGTGCAGTTTGAGGCTGCGTACCTGTCTCAACATGCTCAGCAGAATTATCAGAATCATTTGGAGCCAAATGTGGCTCAAGGAGAGAATGCTCATCAAAAGTAACATGTACAGATTCTACAATTACTAGAGTAGTTCTATTAAAAACACGAAAAGCTTTAGAATGTTTGGCATACCCAACGAAAATACCTTCATCTGCTTTGGCGTCGAATTTACCTCTATGATCTTTGCCATTGTAGAGGATATAGCATTTGCAGCCAAAAATCTTGAAGAAAGCAATGTTGGGCGCTCTTCCTCTCCATAGCTCATATGGAGTCTTGTTGTAGGCTTTGTTGATGAGGGATCTATTCTGAGTGAAGCAAGCAGTGTTGACAGCTTCTCCCCAGAAATACTTTGGAAGGTTAGCTTCTGCTATCATTGTTTTTCCAGCCTCAATCAACGTGCGATTCTTTCTTTCCACAACGCCATTTTGTTGAGGAACTCCAGCAGCAGAGAAATTGTGATCAATTCCATGGTCATCGCAGTATTGCGCAACACCGTTATTTTTGAATTCAGTTCCATTGTCTGATCTAACACTAACGATGTCGTCTTCCTTTTGAGTTTGGAGCCTTCGAAAGAGAGCAGTCAATATATCATAGCAGTCATCTTTGGATATCATCATTTCGACCCATGTGTATCTTGAGTAGTCATCCACCACGACCAAGGTATATTTGTTTCCTCCAATGCTTGCGGTGGTGACCGGTCCAAACAAATCCATGTGAAGCAGTTGTAAACATTTGGAAGTTGAGGAAGCAATCTTGCTGGAGAAAGACTGCTTAGGTTGTTTACCGAGCTGGCATGCTGCGCATTTTCTATCATGATGGTCAGCTACTTTGGGTAGTCCTTTGACAAGATTTTCCCTTCCAAGCTTAGCCAAATATTTGAAGTTCAAATGACTTAAGCGCTTATACCATAACCAGCTGCTTTCACTAACATTCTTTGCTACAAAACAAAGATTAGTGATAGACTTTACAGCAGTAAGATCAATAATGTAAACATTAGTCTTACGAGTCCCTATGAGCAAAGTTAGTCCGGATATGCCATCTTTGATGTAGCAGTGCGTAGCAGTGAAATGACATTCCAAACCTTTATCGCAGAATTGAGATATGGATAGCAGGTTGTGCTTGAGTCCTTCTACAAGAGCAACTTTCTCAATGCACACTTTATCTTTTCTGATTCTTCCATATCCAACTATGTGCCCTTTGTTGTTATCTCCAAAAGTTACGGAGGGACCTCTTC
This sequence comes from Campanula takesimana, assembly GCA_026119855.1. Lineage (NCBI taxonomy): Eukaryota > Viridiplantae > Streptophyta > Magnoliopsida > Asterales > Campanulaceae > Campanula > Campanula takesimana. The sequence continues at coordinate 379,139 of JAOWBW010000228.1, forward strand.
CTTCATGCACATCTTCAAGAGCAGTGACATCTCCAGTCATGTGTCTAGAGCATCCACTGTCGAGGTACCATATATGCGCTTTAGCTTGTGAAGAGTGCGCAGTGAAGCAGGAGACCTGAAAGATAGACATTAAGAACGCAGGTCCCCTTTATTCTTGGGTCCTAGGGTTAGCAACTTTTGACAACCAACTCCTGTCTGACCTTAGGATTTTTACGTCCCTTGGCATTATGAGCAAATCGCAAAAGGCATTCTGCAGCCTTGTGACCTAAACCATCACACACAACACAATGATGAAAGCCACTTATAGATTGGGTTTTTACAAACTCTTTACTTTTCATTGGCGCAGCATTCTTTACTGGAGCAGATGAACTTGCTTTGACAAATATCATTTTCTGAGGTTTGGGTGCGTTTTTCTTAAGAATGCGCATCTGGCGTTGGGGCGCATGGCTTTCATGCGCATGACCCTTCTGCGCAAATTTGACATTTGAAGTTGAAGCGCAGCCATAGTTAGAATATGAACTGTCATGCGCAGGTTCAACTTTAGCCTTACCCTTGGCTTTTCCAGTTTGCTTCTTTGGGTAGACATAATGGAAATTTTGTCTCTGGACTTTCTCCTGTCCTTTACCCATTGAAGCAGAATGCTTTGCTTTAGGAATTTCACTAGTTTGCTGTGGTGTAAAATCCTTTTCTCTTTCAGAGAAAACGGCGCATTTAAAGTTGTCACTAGTTGAGAACCCCAAGCCTTCCTTATCTCCACTGGCTTTTTGGGATTCTAAAATTTGATCCATAGTGACACGAGATTTGGTCCACTCATCAGTGATCTTTGTGAGATCAGCTACTTGAGCAACCAATTCTTCGTTTCTTACTTTAAATAGCGCATTTTGATCTGTAAGAAAACGGTTCTTTTCAGTAAGAGGAGTCATGCTCTTAATCTGCTCCTTAAGGAGGGTGATCTCAGATTTTAAAAGAGTTTTCTCCGTCTTAAGCTGTGAAATTTCTCCAATTGATAAGTCCACTGCTTCTTTCATAGAATTGAATCTTTTGATTACCTTTTCAGCTTGCTGAAAAATAGACTCGCGCTCAGCAGCAGAGTCATTCTTTTCTATTACAATTTCAGCAGGAATTTCAAGAGATTCTTTGCGTATTGGCGCAGCAACAAATTTCTTCGTTAGGTCTGCTCTGGCAAATAAGTACTTGCCATTCTGTCTGGTTGGAGTTAGATGTCCCATTTCTGCCAGTTCTATGATGGTGGGACCTTTCTTCTGAATAGTACTTGGCGCAGCCTTTGTGTCCATTTTGGGATCATTGTCTGAATCGCTATCAGCATCGGCATTGGCCACTAAGCAGAGCAGTCCATCCTCAGAGTCATCATCATCACTGTCTTCAGTGTCAGTCTCTATCCAGGTCTTGAGTTGCTTCTCAGCAGGGTCTTCTTCAGCAACCATTCCGAGCTGCTTTGAAAATCTCTGCGCAGTATTCTTCTTTATGTACTCAAATCTTGACGTAGGGCATTTTGATGCAAAATGACCAGGCTTTCTACAGTTGTAGCAAACCAAGTCATCTTCTTCCTTTGAGTCTCTGCCACGAGAGAATTTAGCTGGAGCTTTACTTGAGGATTCAGGTTTTGAGAATTTCCTGAATTTTTGGAATCGCTTAACAAACATAGCGAAATCATCATCATCCATTTCAAGCAGAGAAGAAGTGGAGACTTTGTCTGAGGTTTGAGCAGGCGCAGGTTCTCTTTGAGCAATCATTGAAATCGCTTTTCCTTTTCCTTCAGTTTCATCAATTCGATCAAGCTTAAGCTCATACACTTTTAAGTTGGCGTATAAGCTGCGCAGAGGCCAAGTATCTAAAAATCCAGAATCTTCCAGATGACTTGCCTTGTGCACATATCTGGAACCTAGCGCATCTAAGAATTGAGAATTTACTTCTTTATTGGTGAAGGTAGTTCCAAGAGATTTACAAGAGTTTACAACAGCACAGAAGCGGTCATAAGTTTGTCTCAAGGTTTCACCATCCTTTCTCATGAAGCAGTTGAATTTTCTTTGCACCACAAATCTTTTGTTTTCCTTGCTTACTTTGTCACCATTCACATAGCCTTCAATAGCATCCCATAGATCATTTGCAGTTCCACCGCTCACAATTTGATTGTGCGTGGAGAGGTCTAGAGTGCTGAGAATGATGTTTCTAGCTCTTCCATCGTAACCAACCCATTTCTTTTCTTCATCGGTCCATTCCCCTTTGTCCTTCTTGATTGTAGGATTATCCTTGTTGGTAGCAGCATCTGGATTGGCCTTCATTGGAATGTAAGGTCCTTCAAGAACGATGTCGTGGAGGATCTCGTCGATAGAAGAAAAATGAGTGAGCATGCAGTGCTTCCAGATTTCGAAGTGATCTTCATTCAGCACTGGGACATGTGAATAGTTAGCCATTGCCCAAGATTTTGAAGCCATCTTGAATCGGCACCCAAGCTGTTAAGCTTGAAAAACAAAACAAGTTTTATGAATGTGTTTGCTCTGATACCACTTGTTGGTCCCAAAGGGGCAACAAGGGTATGAAAAATGCTAGAGGGGGGGGTGAATAGTGTTTTTAAATTCTTTTCAAACCCTTTTGCAAATCAATGGCTTATGCGCACAGTTCTCAAATAAGCTAAGTATAGCGCGCAGTGAGAGTGTGAAATGCACAGCGGAAGTTTTAAGCAGCACTTGCGCAGTAAAAAGCTGCGCAAGGATAAAAACGCACGCGCTAAGTTTTGGCTTAAAGAGTTTGATAAAATGTTCTAAGGCAATAAGCAATAACAAGCACAGCAGCAAAGTATAGCAATCTGAAAGATCAAACAAAGCAGTAATTCAGAAATGATTAAGCAGGAAGTAAATAGCGAGATTAAAGAACAAGCTATTTGGAGAGGTTCGATCAATGAAAGATCTACGTCCTCTACCAAGATGGTTAGTCTTGGATTTTCTAATGGAGATCTTATTATATGAGAGAGTTACAAGATACAACAATGAAACACAACTATCTCAAAGATCTATAATCTATGAAGAACAAATCCTAGACTAAACCGGTGTATCTCAAGAAGTATGATCGAAATAATCAAAGCTTCAAGAGGTGTGTGTGTGATCAGAAATTCTGGGCTCTATGAATCTATGAGATGAAGAGCACGAAGAATTCTGGTGATATAAGGCTTATAGGATCTGGGCTTGGTTGAGTATGAAGGTGTGAAGGTTGATCTTGAGAATTCTGGAAATGAGCAAGCAATCTTCAAATCTTCAAAGTTTCTCTTGGAAGCAAGAACTCAAGCAACTTGGAAATGAAGATGAGCTGGCTATTTATAGCAGAGAGTTTAAAACTAGCCGTTGGAGCTCTGAGCAAGGACGATGAGCTGGCACGATATGATTGGTGCGCAGGTGTCCTTTATAGCCGTTGGGGCTCTGATCAAAGATGATGACATGGCACAATATGATTGGTGCGCAGATGATTTAGAGCCGTTGGAGACTGAGCATGAAGACCAAATTCAAAAGCTTCTTCTAGAAGGATGACAACTGTCTTCATTTGAAATATTTCTCTTGAGCACGTCTCCACCGTTGGATCTGCTGAGTGTGCTTGCTTTGTCGTTTCTGCACACCTCAGCACTTTAATAAGCATGCATCTTCTAAGCGCTTTCCAAGTTATGTAATCTGAATGTATCGAAAACTGAGCAAGGATGCATGCTGCGCAGAGGAGACCTGCGCAGTGATGTCCTGCGCAGGGAAGTCCTGCGCAGAGACCACAGTCTTGCTTAGATCATTCCTTTTCGCTCCAAGTTTCAAGAATATGAGGTTGAAGAAAGATAAGCATAAGGGCCAAGTTAATCTGCTCTGCTCATAAAAGCCATGCGTATGGAGAATGAGCAAGTGATGCTATGCGCGCGGAGAATAAGCAGCTAATGCTCTGCGCATGAAATGTGCTGCGCACGAAATGTCCTGCGCATTATACTTGGTCTTCAGTAAATGAAACCTCAATTCCGAGCAAGCCCTAACCGCTAAGCCTATTCTATAAAATTGGACTTAGCTAAAAATAGAAGTTATAAAACTTCTTACATAGGATCCTAAAGTCCACAAAATACTTAGGTGATGGTATCAATCAATTCTAACAAAATTGGGAGGGTTAAGAAATAAGCATACCCAACAAGAACCCTTAAGGATATGGTAAGAAGTATGGTTTCTTGTAGTTCTTTACCTCACTCATTATGGGGCGATGCTTTGAAAATCGCAACTTATCTTCTCAATAGGGCTCTCTCTAAGGCTACTAACAATAAAATCCCTTATGAATTATGGACGAATAAGAAACCGTCCTTAAATCGTTATCATGTTTGGTGTTGTCCAGCAGAAGCTAGGCATTATAGGTCTAACGAAGGAAAACTGGACGCTAAGACAGTTAGTAGTTATTTTGTGGGGTATGGCGAGAGATTTAGGGGCTATAAATTTTACAACCCGAAAACTAGAACCTTTTTTGAAACGGGAAATGCTAGGTTCTTTGAGGATGTTGAATTTTGAGGGGAAATAAGGAATAATAATTTTGATTTTGAAGAGGAAGAGGCATCCATTTCTATACCTCTTCCCATTGTAGTTCCAATTGGAAATCAAGTACTTGTACCTGAAATTCAAGAGGAACATGCAAATCAAAATATTAACTCTCCTATAAATATTGAACAACATGAAAATGTTGATCATAATGAGAAAATTCAACAACCTCAAAATGAGGAAGAACCAGTGCCTTTAAGGAGATCCACTAGAGTAAGAAGAAGTGCCATTTCGAATGATTATGAGGTGTATCTTGCTGAGAATGAAGGACACCTAGGTTTAGTGGGAGATGAGCCTCTCACCTTCCATGAAGCCATTAAGAGTCCTAATTCTCATTAGTGGATCAATGCCATTAATGAAGAGTTGAAATCTATGAAAGACAACGACGTTTGGGATCTTGTCCCATTGCCTAAGGATGTGAAACCTATTGGTTGTAAATGGATATTTAAAACCAAAAGGGATTCACAAGGTAATGTGGAAAGACATAAGGCTCGTCTTGTTGCTAAAGGTTTCACTCAAAAAGAAGGTATTGATTACAAAGAAACATTCTCTCCGGTATCTTCTAAAAACTCTTTTAGGATCATTATGGCATTAGTGGCACATTATGATCTTGAGCTTCATCAAATGGATGTAAAGACAGCTTTTCTCAATGGAGACATTGAGGAAACCATCTATATGAAGAAACCAGAAATGGTGGATGATTTGGAACAAACTAATTATTTAGTTTGTAAACTTAAGAAATCCATTTATGGGCTCAAGCAAGCTTCTCGCCAATGGTAATTAAAATTTAACCAAGTAATTCTTTCATTTGGTTTTGAAACGAATCTTGGTGAAGATTGTATGTACCATAAGTTCAGTGGGAGTAAATTTATATTCTTAGTCTTATATGTGGATGATATTTTGCTTGCTAGTAATGATATGAACCTTCTAAAAGAAACTAAGAAATTTATTTCAAACAAATTTGAAATGAAAGATCTTGGTGAGGCATCTTTTTTATTAGGAATCCAAATACACCGTGATCGTTCACGAGGTACTTTAGGATTATCACAAAAGGCCTATATAGAGAAGGTATTACAAAGGTTTAGCATGCAAAACTGTAAACCACATGACACCCATGATTCTAAAGAAGATAAATTCAGTCTTAATCAATGTCCCAAAAACAATTTTGAAACCAAGTATATGGAAAATATCCCTTACGCATCAGCAGTAGGAAGCTTAATGTATGCGCAAGTCTGTACTCGTCCAGACCTTGCCTTTATTGTTGGGATGCTTGGTAGATACCAAAGCAATCCGGGGAGAGAACATTGGGTCGCAGCCAAAAGAGTGATGCGATATTTACAAAACACCAAGGACTACATGCTTACATATTCAAAGTCGGATCATCTTGAGATCATTGGGTATTTCGATTCCGACTTTGCTGGATGCCAAGACAGCCGTAAATCAACGTCTGGTTATGTCTTCACATTAGCCGGTGGAGCAGTTTCTTGGAGAAGTGCCAAGCAGACACTCGTTACTTCCTCTACCATGGAAGCCGAGTTTGTTGCTTGTTTCGAGGCATCCAATCAAGCTATATGGCTGCGTAAATTCATTGAGGGACTCCGTATTGTCGATAGCGTCGAAAGACCTATTAAGCTATATTGTGACAATAGGGCAGCGGTTTTGTACTCTAATAATAACAAGAGTTTGTCAAAGTCTAAGCATATAGACATTAAATTTCTTGTTGTAAGAGAGAGGGTACAAAAGGAACAAATAGAAATACAACTTATTGGTACAAACTCTATGTTAGCGGATCCGTTTACTAAGGCGTTATCACCTTTAGTGTTTCACGAGCATGTTGCTCATATGGGTGTAACAACTTTTGATAACATTTAATATAGTGAGAGTTTGTGTTGTTTCTTCATTTATTGTTCTATTATTATTAAAGTTTGATCTCATTTGGTTAAAGTTGGACTAGTTGGAAGAATATGGTTATATTCATTAAGTTCTATGCTACACATCTATACTTTTGATCTATGTCATTTAGTTGAATTGGTATATGTGATTATAGTGGGTTTAGTTGCGAATTAATTACAACGACTGCCCCTTTAGTCCTATACTTATATGGCTAATGGACGAGATTGTTGTAGATGACAACAAAGTGCACATAAGGGTTGTCATTTATGTTATATTCATGATTTAAAAGGAAGAAATTTGTTTTGCAACCCAAGTGAGAGATTGTTAGATCATTATGGCTTGCAACACAAGTTATTTATCACTTCCATATATAAAATCATGTCTATAATATTAATATAAAGTATAGTCAAACATAGTCAATGTGTAGAATCCATGAAATGTAATTTATCTATTTATGATGGGCAAAATGGTAAATTGACATTGCTTAAGAAATGAATAGGTGTGGTCCCTAAGTGAAGTGTCACTTTGTTTCATATATAAAGGCCCTTCCATCAAGCCTAGAAACTACACATTCTTACTTTCTCTCATCTAAATTTTACTTCTCATTCTTGGAAGACTTTTGAGAGATTAAGAGACACTTATCACTTAGAAGATCATATTGCCTACATCTTCTTTTGTACTTCATTTCTCCCTCCTACATAAATTATGGATTCAACAGGTAATATATCGCTTCCGCCTTCATCTCCTTCCTCAATCTCCTTCTAAATATGAGTATGGCATTCCGAGTTATAAATTATTCCATCACACCACGCCTTTTGCGTTCCATTTTGAGACAATTGTGCAACCATCTCTCAGCTTGGGAACAACCTGGATCGTCAAGAAGGCAACTGAATTTCGGTTGGCTGTGGATATCTTGTTGAATTCCCATGAGCGTCTTGTCGGAATGTCCCTCTTTGACTTTTTGAGCCCACTCCTCAACTTGAACATCTGTATAATAATTACCAAATGGCTCACCAAACAACAATTTCGATAGCATACATCTAACCCTCCTGGATCCAGACTCCAATACATCAAGGGGCGTTTCCATCACCATCTTCCAATTTCGATGATCCAGTAACAAAACCTTGAAACAAACTAATACTCTTATTTACGAGCTAAGAATAATGATGATGTATATGAACAATCTAATAACAAAGCCTTGAAACAAACTAATACTCCTATTTACGAGCTAAGAGTAGAGATTTATATGACCAATCGATAGTATCAACATATATAGGCAGGCTACTTGTTTTTCTCCTCTCATTTCCTGGATCGATAAGCCTTGATTTTATTTTCCTGTGATAGAAGGAAACCCAAATTCGATAGTGTTAGTGCAGACAAAGATGTTACCTCAGATGTTGCCACTGACAGTCTAGTGCTGCCTGACGAATATACTTTGTAATTTGACATTTCTTTCTAATATAATTTTTATACTAATGTCCTAATATTATTGTCTAGATGTTAGTCCATATTTCAGGTTATAATAAGGTGGATTTAGGAGCTAAATACATAGAGAAGAAATTAAAAGAGAATTATGCATAAATGCTGAAAATGTGAGGAGTTACAAACATATTTAACATGTGTTAAATATGGAAAATGTGAGAAGACCAAGTCCAAGGATTTGTTGCTGATCAAATGGAAGAGTACAAGGCATTGGAAGCATGGAGTACAACAAGGTGAAGCTTAGACTTGGGCACAAAGGAATTGGTTGAGATAAAAGTGGAAGGTGGACCAAGTCTTGCATGATTTGTGGAGAGGAAGCTCGGCACATGACCTCCACTCTCCCCACTCGCTAACAACAGCCCAAGGATGTTTATTTGAGTAGCCCTCAAGTCTTTGATGGCTATAAATAGTGCTAGGATGAACACTTTATAATCAAGCCAAATTTTACACACATCCATAGCACAAAGAGCAAAGTACTTCTTGGCTCGTTAGGTCCTCTCTCTCATACACTCTTTTAACACTCAAATACTTCGGGTTTGAGTGTGTTTTGGATAGGATAGGATCATTGTACTTTGTTTCTATTTTGGTTCCATAGAACATATATTGTTTTAGTTATAGGGAACCTTTTGACTTTGTAATTGGTACTCATATTGATTATAAAGTTTTCACCATCTAGGCATCTCAAGTTATATTTATATAACTTGAGAAAAATAATTCTTGTGCTTTTGTCCGCTGCAAAACTCTTTTACAAATCTATTTTACTCGGGTGTGTGTATTCTGTCCGTGTGTGTTATCTGGGGTGTTACCTAACACTTGAGGTAACATCTGTTCTCAGCAGCCTTTGACAAACAATTTCAATTGACACCAGAGCCCGGTCACTTGACGTTACCTATTCTGTTAAATTTTCTAACATTCGTTAGTGCTGAGGTGCAAAGTGGGAAAATTTGAAAGTTTAGGTACCAAACAGACTGACTTTTCAAACGGGGGTGCAAAGTGGGAATCGATGAATACTTTGGGGGGTAAAATGTAATTTGGCCAATTTTTTTAATTTTCAGTACTGGATCAGAGGACAAATTGAATTGGGCTGATCTACAATAATACTTTTACTATTTCTACAAATGTTTTTTTTTTTTTTTTTGAAACAAACGACCAGTCGAATTTATTCACAACAATAAAAGAGATGGCATTCCACATCGATCGAAGGTTCATCCCAAATATAAGTAGATGTTTCATGTCTTAAACTACAACAATGATTTTTTTGATTGAAATTCTGAGACATACGGAATCTACTCCAAGAGCAACTTGGAAACTGCCTCCATACGGCATTCGAGATATCCCACATCGGATAGTATTTTGCGGTGAGTACTTTATCGAATGTAGACTCCGGTTTGACGAAGAGACGCCCACCAAACATCCCAAAATCCGTAAAACATTCTTGCGTAGTAAGAACAAAAACAATCATTCTCTTGTTGAAGGATACATAGTTAAAAATCAGGCAAATTGTAATTTGGTAACCTGATTTTTACACACAGTTGCAATCTCCTAGTTATGTTTTAATCGGTCCCAATCTGATTTCTAAATTTTTCATTTTGTTGCAATTAGGTGTACAAACTAACAAATCGTTAACTTTTTTAATGAAAAATGAGTACTTTAGTCACTTCGTCCCCTTTTCCCATTTTATCTTCCTACCAATCCCCAAATAGCTGAGCACCACTAGTTTGACCACCAATAACAAAAATTGCTTCCACCACCACCACCCCTCGATGACCTTTATACCTATGACCTTCACCAGATCCGACCCAAACAATGCTACCAACACTACAATCCACCAGCCCCGTCTACGTTTCTGAACTACCCATTCACCTTGACACAACAAACACTCCACACAATTGAAAGAGTGTTCGTCGACTGGGATTGTACCTAGCTTTAAGGTTTTCATTCAAAAACTTGGGAAATTCACAATCCCTAAGGCATTTTTGCATAAATTCTCAACTCAGAATCAGAACCGCGTAGACCCTTTCAATCTCTCTTCCTCGTACAATTCCACCGCATTCAAGGCAGCCAAAACCTCACTCGAACTTTCCACCCTTGCCATCCGCCCTTGCAATCACCGCTGCCTTGTTCACAAAAATCGCAGCCAATCTAGCACCGACAAAAAAAACTTGGCCGCCCTTGTATCAATCGCCCTACAATTTTTAGTCTCTGAGAAATCATCATTCACCTTCTTCATACTGAAAAATGAGATATTAGAGTTTATTTAGGAAGGAAAAATGTAAGTTTTGGAAGGGGTTAAAGTAGGAATGCAATTAGGATTCACTGATTGGCCAAAAAAATGGTGGTGGAGGAGTTTCTGCTCCTCGACGCCGCAGTTCCTGCATTTGGAGAAGGAGAGAAGATGATCTGGAGATGGGAGAGAAGAAAATTACGAATTACCCTTTAAAAAACCATGTGTTGTGCACATGCCTCGAAAATCGTTAATAACGATTTCATTAGTTTTTACACCTAATTGCAACAAAATGACAAACTTGGAAATCGAATTGACATAAAACGTAACATAGGTAGGGTATTGCAACTGTGTAAAACTCAGGTTACCAAATTAAAATTTGCCATTGAAAATCATTTCAGTTGGTGAAAAGTTACTTAGATTTTTTTAGTCATTTGTGTACCACGAGGGCTTGAAGTTGAAATTATTTAGCCGTTCACTTCCCTCCGTTTAGCCGTTATTTCTCCACCATCCACACAGTCATACCACCAGTGTGCTTTCTCCCCCTCTCCAAAATGTTCCAATTCTCCGGCCACTTCGCCCGCCGCCGCTTCCGCTCCAAACCACTCTCTCTCCGCCGTCTCATCTCAACTCACCCACCACCATCATTTGAACACACTCTCTCACACCCAATCTACACCATATGGGGCTCCAACACCGGCGTCGGCAAAACCCTGGTCTCCACCGGCCTCGCCTCTTCCTTTCTCTCTCTTAATCCCTCTTCTAAATTCATCTACATTAAACCCGTCCAAACCGGCTTCCCGGAAGACTCTGACGCCTCATTCGTCTACAACAAATTCTCCCAATTCTTCCTCCACCGCCAATCCCAATCCACTGTTTTCGCCTCCAATCACACGCTTAACACCTCAATTCCAGCTGAAACAGACAATTTTAGAGGGGTTTACGAGTCGAGGAAGTTGGCAATTGAGAGTGGGGATCAGCTTAGGGGGGCTGCTTCGGAATTGGTGTGTAAGACAATTTTTGCGTGGAAGGAAGCTGTGTCACCTCACCTGGCAGCAGAGAGAGAAGGCCCAGCGGTGGGGGACTCGGAGCTGTTGGGATTGTTGAAGAAGTGTTTGGATATTGGATTGGAAGGTAGTAAGGTGGGGAGTATTTTGAGTGTGGTTGAAACTGCTGGTGGTGTTGCAAGTCCTGGACCATCTGGTTCGCTTCAATGTGATCTTTATCGGTTCGTATGCGTTTTACTGTTAATCGTTAGCCGAAATAACTAGAAATATGTATATGTGTTGTAGAAAAGAAAAGATAAAGAATAAGGTAGCATAGATTGTAAATCACGTCCCTGTTTGCTTGCACCAGCACTCAAGCAAGTTGGAACTTACATTAGTGTGTAGAGAAAAGCATGAATTAACAAACTCATAACATGGAAATGCCCCTTCATGGAGTGAGTTCTTACACATTTAAAAAGATGTATCCATGTTTCAGTTTTTCCCAGTTGACTCAAATCTTTTTCAATAATGTATGCAGGCCTTTCCGTCTGCCTGCTATCCTTGTTGGGGATGGACGATTAGGTGGCATTTCGGGAACTATTTCAACTTATGAATGTTTAAGACTTCGAGGGTATGATGTATCTGCAGTTATTCTTGAAGATCACGGCCTTACAAATGAAGTGCCATTGATGTCTTATCTGCGGAATAGGTGAATTCTTCTATATACTTTTTGCACCTGTTTATTTATTCTTATGGTTGTATGACTGGTCTAGCAGTAGTGTTTAAGTGACTCGTATTTTTGTTATATATACGCTCTCCAATTCCTCATTACATTTAAGATAATTTCTCAGCGAATGTCTTTATGCTGTTTTTCCTGTCCACTTTTTGTGGATAGCAATATATATGATTGTGCTCTTTGGCTTTTCAAGGGTTCCCGTTCTTGTGCTTCCGCCTGTCCCAAAAGATCCATCAAACAATCTGATGGAATGGTTTAATGAAACCCAAAGTACTTTCGGTTCACTCCAGGAGACAATGCTTTCATCCTTCCAAGAAAGAGTGCAGAGGCTCCATGAAATGCCAAAGAAAGCCCAAGAAATTTTTTGGTGGCCGTTTACTCAGCACAAGCTTGTACCTCGTGATACTGTCACAGTGATAGATTCTCGTTGTGGAGAGAACTTTGCAGTTCACAAGGTTTGTACCATCACATAGAGATTTTACTTTTTCATTGTTTTATTCTGAGTTGTTTCTTGTTTGAGGCTTGAATACCCGTAAAAACTCCTTCTCATCGGAGTCATTTGACCTCACTCATTTATCAAAATTGCATTTTAACTATGTATAAGGGTCCTGCTTTTGAGTGATTGAGGCACTTTTAGAACGGTTTCCTATCTCGAATTCTAACCAATGCAATGCATTAGTAACAGCAGTGTACATGTTCTAGTGCAGATCTTTGAAAACTTAGTCTTGGAGCTTCTAACCGTTTACAACATATGTGTTCTATGCTATTTCCTACATGATGTTGATTTGTTGCAAATCATAATCCTGTCAACCTCTCAGCTGTTTAAGCTTTTTGATACAGATGGAAAATCAGGATTGCATCACTCAACTCTTTGATGCTTGTGCAAGTTGGTGGACCCAAGGACCTGATTCTACTTTACAGGTCACTCCTTGATTTCTATATAGCTCTGATCCGTTAACTTTAGATAACTATCAATGAATCCTGGAAACTCAGCACCTCCATTTAATCTAACCTGAACGCATTTCAAATCAATGTAATTCACTTTTTGCACAATCAGGGTGCATTTAATTTAAAATCCATCATGGTTCTAGTGAGAAATTGCTATCGACTTTGTTATTCCTTAGGCACATAATAAAATTAAAAAAAGGAAAGGAAGAGTATAATGGAACATCACATTTTTGGGCAAAATCTTTGTTGTATTATGAAAATGAAAACTATGCATGTACATGAAAGCCAATTTAAACTATGCTATAGAGGTATTTGCTTCTGTAAATAGGTAGGCATCTAAAATACTGGTAAATTTTGCAATAATGGGTCACAAGCTTTTGAGTGCTGATAGAATTATTTCTTCAAAATCTTTCTTGGAATTCAACATTATTAGAGTAGGCGCATATTTTAAATCTATGACACGCAAGTGTGTGAGTTTTTCTTTACTGTGGTTAAGTGCTTAGGTGGTTTCAGATTGAGCTGGCAAGAGATATGGGTTATACTGCTGCGAGATTTGGGCATGTAATGTTTCCTGAGAATGTTTATGAGCCGGCTTTAGAATGTGCAGAACTTCTCCTAGAAGGCGTGGGGAAAGGTTAGTTATTTGATCTCATTTAGTCTTTTGAAATTTGATACTTGATTAGAGGAATGTGTCCCCTGCCCAGCACTCATGGATATGCTGTCTCTTGAGTACTTTGGTGCTTGATAGTATGTTCTGTAAGGCTGTGTTATCTCATTTTAAATTATTGTGCAAAGCTAGGCACACCAACTTTCTTTCCAACTAGATTTTTATTTCACACTTTTCTGTTTAGCTCCGAGAAGATTTCTTCAAAGTGCAAAAACCTTACGGTTATGTATGTACTGCTCCTTTGTTCTTACAAATTGATTCTTGCTGGTGGTAGAATCTGTTTCCCCTTTCCTTTTATCAGATTCACACATTCAAAACATGCACAGGTGTCAGTCAGGCATGCTTTAGGCACACAAACAACAAACCTATTGTTCAGCTTTGGTGCCTTTCCTTCTCTCTGTTGAGAACAACCTAAATTATGAACCCTTAGTTTTGAGTATAAACAGTGTACTTGAGCAATCAACCTCACTTGCAGGATGGGCTTCTCGGACATATTTTTCTGATAATGGATCTACAGCAATTGAGATTGCTCTCAAGATGGCATTTCGGAAATTCTTGTTTGATAACGGAACACTTTTGGATCTTTCAAGGGCTAACACAGCTGAACGAACAATTGAGCTTGAGGTGGGGTTCTAGTCTCATTTATTTTTTATAGGCTTGCGTACGTTCGACATGTTGGAAAGTCTTGTTTATAGGTTGCTTCCATTTCCTAAGTAGTGCTTGTATTCTTGAATCCTTGACCCAATCTAAAAGCATACTTCCAGATAGTTCTGCGAAAGGTGCTACATTTTGTTTCGAAAATGCCTCTCGTGCATCCGAGTAGTATTCATCAAACTTCTTTTTGTGTCTTCTCATCATATCATAAACTCTTATAGTCCTCGTAAGTGGGGCTAAATATTTGGATGCACAGATAGATAGAGTGCAAAAGTTATCGAGACTTAATTGATGGGAATATGATTCATGTGAGAGAGCTTTTAAGGAGTCTTGACCATTGAGTTGTGATGAGTTGAAGGCAGAACACTGGGGAATGGAGATTCATCCTAGATGTTGTCTCGAATTTGTAATTGAGTTTATCATGGGAATATTAAAGAATGATGAAAAGGGAGTTCTTTTGTTTGATTTTAAATTGACATGTATGTTCCAGTTCTAAGGTAGGTTTACCTGATATGAAGGGAACTTAGAAGGTATGCTAAGAATTTAAGAAATATGCCTATTTTATTTGCTCTTGATTCTGTAAGAGTGGTGTACAAAAAAAGTTGTAAACTAATTAGAGAGAGAGAGAGAGAGAGAGAGAGAAAGGGGGGGGGGGGGGGAGGGATCAAATTTCTTTAGTATGCCAATTGCTGACCAAATCAATATCACAACTTTATATATCAAGCTTGATTCGGGATCTTGGATCAGGTTGTTGTCCAACAAATACATGAGAAACAGTCACCTTTATCAACTTTTCAAGTGAAAGTTGTGAAACAAAAATGGGTACTATGGAACACGTTTGCATGCATTTTCCAGACATACAAGATGTGGTGGCGGTGGGGGGGGGGGGGAAGCTTAGACTCTATAAGTCATTTGTGATGCAGACAAGCGGAGATAGGGGAACTCTCCCTCTCTCTCCTTGCCTTACACTCGCACGTTATGTATGTGAATGACTGTATACATGACTTACAGAATAACTTGGCGAGCGTGTATTATAGCCACGCAAGTTATATACTGACATGTTAAATGGTGATATTGCCTAATATTTTACCATTCGCTGTCTTGAATATTTCTAAGATAAGAAATGAGATATTAAGATAGGAAAATATATATTTTTTCATTTTTATATATTTTGGCTTCTATTGAATCTCAAAGATGTACAATCATGAAATTTGCTTCGATGGGAGTTAACCCCTAGATTGTAGTTAGTAATCTATTGACCCCATTGTATTAATAATTCTTGTTTGTTCGTCCAGTTCTAGGCATCTAGGGTTACAATAGTAGTCACTTTCGGTCTCGTTGCGGTTTGTAGGTGTAATTAATGGTATATGTATGATCAATGCTATTTATATGTATGGTGGGCTTGACTAACAATAGAACTCTTCTCAGGTCTTAGCTCTTAGAGGATCTTATCATGGAGATACTTTGGGTGCTATGGAAGCACAAGCACCATCATCTTATACTGGTTTCCTCCAGCAGCCTTGGTACATTTAACTTTCCATCTCTTCCTTCTGCTTTTATTGATTATTCCTGTAAATATGATTATTTTTATGTCCATATTAGTTTGATTATTCTCCCATCCTTTTCCAGTCAAGCTATGCAGAATGGTATGATGTGGAAGTTTTACATGCATTGATTAATATATACTCCTAGCTTGACATATTCGTATTACATGTATCCTTCTTTTTGATGTCTGTGAATGCTCATGTTGTTGGGAAGGGTTACCCGATGACCCTCCTAATTAAGTCAGTTTTTGGTGGGGTAGGTGGTTATGTAACTTCCTTTTAGGCATTGAGCATTACGAAAATCATGTATGCCAACTCAGCAGTCATTTTCCTTCCTACCAACTACTCCCTCCGTCCCATAACAAAGTACCCATTTGCATTTAAGAACGGGAAATAAGGAAACATGTTGGAAAAGTAAGTGTTGTGAGGGGGTACGAGAGAGAGTGGGTTAGTGAATATGCAAGTAGATAGTTGTTGTGAGTATGACAATTGGGTCCTATTAATAAAGAAGTACTGTATTTTCCTTTTCGGGAAAGTGGTACTTTCCAATGGGACAACCAAAATGGCAAAATGGTTACTTTGTTAGGGGACGGAGGAGGGAGTACATTCTTTTTCATTTTTGTGAAGTCTTCTTATTTTATGACATTCCCCCCCCCCCCCCCCCCCCCCCCCCCCCCCCCCTTCCAAAGAATTGTGCTCATCTTTATGAGCAGTAGATCACAGTTGCTCTCATGCATACTGGACCCTAAATAGCTTCTCTCCTTTTACTTGTTTTGTCACCAAGTTATGGTTAGATAGCTAAGTTTTTGCTTCGTTGCTCTCTGTATCTTTAACCTCATTAAAGGTCACTATAGGTAGTGCATCCCTTTGATATTTGATGCTATAAAATTTTATCGACATGATGAACCATTACAAATGATGTTGATAAGCAGGTCACCACAAACAACAGGATCGCATAAAAGAATTTCCTTGCTAAATACTTCCTCCATTCCATAATAAATGTCACACTTTCCTTTTTAGTCCGTCCAAAATAAATGTCGCGTTTCTAAACAAGGAACGAGTTTTAGTGTAATTTTGCCATTGTAAACACGTTGACAAGTCAAATGCGACAATTATTATGGGATTGAGGGAGTAGGATTTTAAGAAATGTTTCCTATGAAACTTTGCAGGTACACTGGACGAGGAGTTTTTTTGGAACCCCCCTTTGTTTTCATGAGTTCTGGAACTTGGAAACTTTCCCTTCCCATGAAAATGCAACCTGGAAAGGTGAATTTGGATGATACATGTAAGTAAAGCAACTTTTTGAATCTGATTCTCTGATTATCTCATTGTCTCTTAATCACCGTCAGTAACTATTACCATTTTCCGCAGCCTTTAGCTTGCGTAATGATATTTTTAGTGAGGAAAGAGACAGCTCGCATCTGGCTTCTATTTATTCATCATACATATCACAAGAGTTATTGCTACACTCAGGATCAAGGAAGTCTATCCATGTTGGAGCATTGATTATGGAACCAGGCAAGTTATTCCTGTTTCTTAATGTTATTAAAATTGCGTCCCTCACTGTCAAATGATTACTGAGTCCCCATGTTAAGTTCTTAATTATGTGTGTAATAACGTAGATTCTATAATGCCGTGCTCCATCTCAATAGAAGAGTAAAATCTGTCCAAACTCACAAATTAAGAAAACGGTTGACGAGTCACTAATTCTCTAATTGCCTCTCAAAATATTCAAATTCAAACTAGGATGCATTATTTGAGGTCACGCTAGGCGGGAAATGAAGGTTAGTTGAGTCATTTTGTTGTAAAAAGGCTTCCTAAAAAAGAAATGTTGTTCGTTTACCTAACGGCCAAAACTAATACACACCTCTTAGATAGGGCCGGAGGAAGAATTACGTATATACTTCTTCCATCCCAAATACATGTCGTGTGTCGTGTTTGACTTGTCAAACATTTTAACAATGGTGATTTACTTATTTGTACCTTTGTACCATTATAAAATTTCACCACAACTATTTCATTATTAGAAATGCAGCATTTATTTTGGACGAACAATAGTGAAAAAGGAAAACACGACATGTATAAATATAAATTCTACATGGAGGATCCCCACACCATTGTCCAAGTTTTGGATACTTTTTAGATGTATCCATGTTTATTTGAATTAGAGAATCGCCGTACCCGATCCGGCGACATTTTCCCACACAGATCCTTTTTGCCTAGTCCGATAACCTAGGTTCTGAATCGCTCAGTACTCAGCTTCCAAGAATTTTGTGCGTCTCCTTGCCTATCTCTTGGAATTAAAGCTTTTAACATATTTGTTCTGTGTGGCTTTCTAAGGGGTATTGTTCCCGAGTCGGGGGCTTACAAGGCAGGCGGAATGTTCTAAATTAGCATTGTTGCCATTTCTGGTTCTACTTTGTAATGATTTATCCTTAGTTTTGGAGGAATAAGTTCCAATTTATCTTTTTTTTTTCCTCCCCGCTTCACTGATAGTTTTTTCTTGTTTTCAATTTCATTACATAAGTAATTTTTATTACAACTTGTCTTTTAGTAATACAAGCTGCTGGCGGAATGCAAATGGTGGATCCATTATTCCAGCGACTACTAGTTAAAGAATGTCGAAGACAAAAAATCCCTGTCATCTTTGATGAAGTTTTTACTGGTTTCTGGCGTTTGGGAGCAGAGGTTGGTTTTCAGTAACAATGTTTATTGATTTTGTCTCTTTTTTTGTCCTAAAAATGATTTAACACGAATACCATTCTCTTTCCAGTCTGCCTCAGAATTACTCCGCTGTCAACCAGATATAGCGTGTTTTGCTAAACTGATGACTGGAGGCATAATACCCTTGGCAGCAACATTGGCAACAGAAGCTGTTTTTGATTCGTTTGTTGGAGATTCAAAGGTAATCAATCTTCTCTTGCAAGGATCTTAATCTACACTAGACATGGTATTTTCTGGATTAGATGGTCAAAATGTTTTTTTATTTTTTCTTTTTCGTGTACAGCTACAGGCCCTTCTGCATGGACACTCATATTCTGCGCATGCTATGGGATGTGCTGCTGCTTCTAAGTCCATTAAATGGTTCAAGGACACTGAGACAAACCCTAATTTGACTTCTGATGAAAGGTTACTGAGAGAGGTATGTGAAGTGTGTCAATATTTTTCCTTTTATTGGTGAAAAGTAGAATTTCAGTCCAATATTGCGTAATGCTATGGCATTAAACATCTCACATAAATCCAACAAATGCTGCAATATCTCAATTTCATGAGCAGCAACTAAGTTCCTTTTTTTTTTTTTTTTTTGCTTCGGATCTAGCTTTACGTGTCACTGCACTGTAACACTAAATCAATTAATGAGCAACACAGTCAATTCATAGAATGATACAAAACGTGTCAAGATCTGGCTGATGATAAGAGCATCCGCAGTAATGACTTCTCAAATGAGAGTCATACAATCCCACGTCAGCTCCACATCATCAATCATCAATAACTATGATTTCAAACAATTTTACCCCCATTCATGATAAAAGTCATCACTTTCTCTCTCTTATTTTATCATAAGTTTTTACCCAGCATCATTTTTGTCTTCTATCTTTTCAAATAGTAAATGTTTTGTAAAACCACCAACTCTACCATACTTGAAGTACACGCACAGCACAAAAGGAAAGAATTTTGGTGTTTGTTGTTCACAGGCAAGTGGGGAGGAATAAGCAAACAGTAGATGATTTAGGGTCATCTGGCAACCGAAAATTTTGTATTGTCATCTATGACTTGAGCAAAAGTCATTGCTGTGGGAATCATGGAGTGCCAACTCAGCCATGATTTTACCAAAAAATCATCAATGTAGATGCTCTAACATACCCATATGATATGATTGATGTGAAAATTTCAACATGTCCTGCATTAATTTCTTCCCCCCCCTCACACAATTTCTAATTTGAATTTTTGTATAAAACTTGAACCAAAAGATTTTTTTAAGTTACTTGTTACTAAATCTGAAATAATATTATTGATTGTTTTCTTAATATTCTTTTAGTGAAGGAATTTTATAACCTAAACATAATAGATGTACGTGAAATATAATTTGATATTGTTCTAGGTTGACTTGCCAATAAGAAAAATGGACAATCTTTTTGGATGGACGTGTCATACAACTTTTGACATTTGCAGCTGCTTCCTATGCACCTTGCGCAACTGTTTTTGGGTTCTGACTCCCTTGAGTGTGTGATGACAATTGCTAGTAAAAGAGACACTGTTCATGGTGTGCTGCGACTTTACTTGTTCGTTGTTCGAGTTAAACACCATTTTCGTCCTCAACCTATTGAACTTTTTTCCTTTTCGTCCTCAACCTATCTATTTTTTCCTTTTCGTCCTTGACCTAACCTTTTTTGCACCATATCATCCTTTCACCCATTTGACATCCAACCCTCTGTTAAATAATGCCTATTTGGTATAATGACATCACCATTTGCTTATTTGGCACTGTACATAAGCACAATTTACTAATGTGTATTGCAGGGGGGTCAAAGTGTGAGAAATCAAACCTTTTATGACATGTTAATCTAAAAGGGATAAAATATAGTAAAAGGATTATTTATTCTAAATTAATTGAAGAATTATCTTTAACCATTTATGGTTAGTTGGTTACTTGAAATAAAATGTTCATTTTTTTCTATTTTACGAACTCACAACACCTGTTGTCAGAAAATGTTTTCTTTATTTACTCAGCATTCAATTATTATTTAAATAAATTCTCATTGCTTAATAAAATAAAATATTCGTTAAATTCAAATCAAATACTAGAAACGTGAGTAAATTAAGAAAAATAAAAAATAAAAACCATTTTTTTCCTTCCATTTTCAAACCATGAACATACCGACCACCAGCTACCGCCCCACCCAACGAACACCACCGTCCACAACCACTGCCCACCACAACCACCGCCCACAACAACCACCACCGCAACCACTCACCACCGTCCATCAGCAATCATCACCAGAACATAAGAAAAAAAAAACATATATCATACAATACAATAAGACTAAATAAATCTCACTAGAAAAAAAAATGAATAAAAAACCCAGATCTGTTCTTTCAATTGAACTTTACAAAAAAAAAAAACCCCTGTGGCTTCTGTATCTGGAAGGATCGGGAAGAAGAAAGTAAGTAGCGGGAGGGGAAAGGGTGAGGAGGCGACGGCACCGAGGAGAGAGAGAGAGAGAGAGAATGCAGTGACCGTTGAGAGATGACAAAGAACGCCGACGGTGCCGGGGGGGGGGGGCTTGTTGCAGTACGGAAGAAGAAGAGAAAGGAGAGGGGGAAGTTGAGAGAGAGAGAGTGCAGTTGCCCTGGAGAAGAGGGTGAAGGGGGAGGTGCCGGTGGCGATTTGAGAGTAAGAAGGGGATGGGGCGGCGGTAGAGGAATTTTGAAAGACGTAGGGTTTTAATTCAAGTTTCTAGGAAATTGATCTACCAGGAGTTTTTGCTTTTCAAATTACCCCTTTAATGGGATTTTGTTTCAAGGTTAAAAGTTTAAGTTGTACACTTTAAACCCTACACTTTTATACGAGTGGTAGGTGTATGTCTAGTTAGCACAATGGTTTCACATAGGCATTGTTTAACGGAGGATTGGATGTCAAATGGATGGAAGGATGATATGGTGCAAAATTAGTGAGGTTAAGGACGAAATGGAAAATAAAAATAGGTTGAGGACGAAAAGGAAAAAAGTTCAATAGGTTGAGGACGAAAATGGTGTTTAACTCGTTCGTTGTTCCATCATGTCTTCAGTTGTTGATGATTCCATAATTACATGTGGAATTTTTTTCATTTGTTATTACTCCCTCCGTCCCAAAATGATCTTCACATTTGACTATTCAAACTTTTTAAGGATAGGAACACTTGCTTCACTAGCCATGTTGTGTTTATGAACATTTAAGCCTAAATTGTAGAAATGAGAAGAACTTTTTGGGACAATGAAAAATGGCAAGTGAGAAGATCATTTTGGGACGGAGGGAGTATTATCTTTTGAATGCTACATGTGGGATTAAGTAGAAAGTAGGTTAACAGTATTTTCAGGTCGAGCCATGAAAAAACTTACCGTCTCCTACTATTCTGTGTATTAACTTTTGTTTTGGCAGGTATGGGATACAGAACTAGTGCTTCAGATTTCACACTTGCAGTCAGTCAAAAGAGTGGTTGCTTTGGGAACTCTCTTTGCCCTAGAACTTCAAGCGGATGGCTGTAATTCTGGGTATGTCTATTCTAGATAAGTTCAATCTTTCTTTTCATTTACATGTTTGAGTTACTTCTTTGTCAGCCCAAGTTTTACAGATTTAGATGCATATTATAATGTCAGAATGTGAGAAAGCCAATAAATTTTTGAGTTACATTACGGGAAAGTGGGAACGTTGTCTCTAGGGATTTATTTGCAATGCCTCATAATAGATAGATTGCACTCTCCATTTGGAAAATGATATAGAAACTGAAAATTCTGTACACAATTCGTAAAAAATGACTTGAAGGTGTTGTGCAGTACTACACTTATGCATGAATGTGTTGCACAGTACAATGCCATAAAGCAATTGTGTACAAATTCTGTTTGTTTTGCACTACTCTACTCGATTCATGGTTATATGATTAATCAAATACAGAGTAAAAGAACAGCTAAAATGTCTGGTTAAAGAGACTTCTAAGGTTAGAACTAGACATTTGATACTTCCTTGGTCACAGAATAATCGTCCCATTTGCCATTTATCATTGTCCGAAAAAGTTCTTCCCATTTCTACTATTTGGGCTTAAAAATGCATAAACAAAACATGGATAGTGAAGCAAGTGTTCATATTCTTATAAGTTAGAATAGTCAAATGGGAATATCATTTTGGGACTGATAGAGTACAATGTTGATACATTAACGAGTGAAACCTAGAATTAAAGATGGAGTAGCAGTGACAACAGGCAATCACACCCCTTTAAACCGCTTCTTTTCTGAAGCTTTACATCTTTTTTGAGTTCTTATTTTCTTAAGTAAATTATATTTAAACTTTATAGTTAATTACTCTCTACGTCCCAAAATGATCTTCATACTTTTTTCGCACTTACTACAAATACAAAGGAAGTTTGAGCAATAATTTCAAGTTGATTCAATTATATTAATGAAAATCTAAAACGTGTTATTGATATTATTGTTGTTGATGGTGTATCAAAAACAAGTTTTAGATTTTCATTAGTATAATTGGAATCAACTTGAAATTATTGCTCAAACTTCCTTCGTAATAACTGCGAAAATAGTATGAAGATAATTTTGTGACGGAGGGAGTATAAGAATTGCTTTCTCCTACTGATGAACTTAATAACTTCCATGAGCTTTTGCAGGTATGCTTCATTATACGCAGTCTCTCTTGTTCAGAAGCTACGTGAAGATGGTATTTATATGAGGCCGCTAGGAAATGTGGTTTACCTCATGTGTGGGCCATGCACATCTCCTCAGACCTGCACCCCCATTCTCAAAAAACTGTACAAAAGGCTCGACGAGTTCAGCCAAGACAAGAACTTGAAAATCCGCGAGCTCCAAGAAAAAAAGGCAGTTGTAGATTCTTGAAGTGTATTTTCGTGATGGAAACTACGAGTAACGATTGAGAGCATTATCGAGGATTTAGGCAGAAGGATGAGAGTGAAGGCAAATGTACTGGTGAAGAATTGTGTATTTTCTTGATGGAAACTCCTTGCTTTCTTGAGTAATGACCTTATAATTGTGTTGCTGATTCTTTAGTTGTTTTAGTTTTTTTTGAGAAGAGTTATCAATCTTATGGATTGTTTTTCTTTTCATTTAAAATCTAGCCTTCGATTCCAATTTGTAACTTGATCGACTTTTTGTCAATAGTATTGTTTTCTCGATTTTGGGTTATGGTCACTCTCTCTCTCTCTCTCTTTTTTTTTTTTTTTTTTCCCCTTTTAGTTTCACTGTCTATGCGTTGTAGAATAGAGAAAAGCGGCATATTATTAGTGAACTTGGTGTATTGCCAATAGAGGTCTAATCATTTAAGTGTTCAAAGAAGAGGAACATTATTATTCAGCAAGTACCAATAATTGTGGCACGAAAAAGTGAAAAAGAACACCCTTTATTTAACGAAGCACTTGCACTTATATGCATAATTACTCTTTTTGCCATTCTTATAATCTTATCCACAAAATGCCGAATGTACACAATTTGGCCGACGGCTAAAATTGACATATGACGTGTCACTTTTTGGGGGCTTACGTCAGATTTGTCAAATCGGACGGCCTAGATTACGCATGTGGGGACCACTAGTCCAAACAAAAATGATAAACTGAAAACAGAAACAAGAAAAGATCTAAAACACTACCACTTGTTTCCCGTAGTCGTCAGAGTAGACCTCTCCTCTTCTCTTCTCTTCCTCCTAACACAACTGTGTGTCTGTGTGAGAGAGAAAAATAGGGCTCAAAACCTCGCAAGAATCACGCCAATAGGTTAGTAATTCATCATTTTCATGACTCAATTTGACTTCGTATGACTGTATTTTTTGATCAGCTTGAGCGATTTGGTAGTTGTATAACTTTACTGTTGTTGAATTAGGTTTTGGATCGGCTTGAATTGGGCGAATTTTGGAATTTGGTTGTAGATCTGTTGGATTGTGAAGTGGTTAATTTTGGAAAGTGGAGGAAAAATGCAGACGAGGTATATGGAGAGGACGAATTCGATTCGGGAGAGAGGAAAGCGGAGTTTGGAGGGAAGTGAAGAAGAGAAGCCACCGCAGCCGGACCGGAAACGTCCTGCTTTAGCTAGGTAAAATTTTGATTTTGAATTTGTATTTGATTGGGATTGGACGGGCTGGGATGCAGTGTTTAAATTTGTTGGATTATGTTTTGGATAATTTTAATAATTGGAGGTCTAAATCATTGTTGTTATTGGCAGCTGCTTGAGGTGCAGTTCTGTTGCTACTTGCTAGTTATTAGGGTTTCAAGTTGACACGAGTCACATGACTTGTATACAATTTAATACTTCAGGACTACATTATTGAAAATTATTATGAATGTGTTTGCTGGTTTTGTTACTGACCTGTAATTCAATTTTTGTTGTTTTATGAGGTTATGTTTCGGGTTTCTAAGTGTCCTTGCTTATGTTATACTTTCTCAAAGAGTATGTTTGGGCCTTTTGTGTGATAGTAGATGTATTATCATCTTTATCGTGACGATCACTTCGGGGCATTGCGTTGGTGTGATGCTAGTAAAATAGACGCAACAGTAGGCATTGTTTTGTTGTTAGGGGAAGTTTGTGTGATTCTATGCTTATGATGTTTGGTTTGTTTGTGGCGATCTGTTGTTATATTTTTAAGCGTTACTTGTGAAACGATTTATCGTCAACCTTTTTTCCGGAGTGGTGTAAATGTTGTTTGTACAATGGTTTTCAATTAGTGAAATTGAAAGTTGCACTCAAATGGAATATTGTTTGATGCAGCGTAATTGTGGAGGCTTTGAAGGTGGACAGTCTTCAGAAGCTATGCTCCTCCTTGGAACCTATTCTTCGCAGAGTTGTAAGCCAAATGCCGTATTTTTTCTTGTTTGTTTGAATGTTTTTTAGTGCTGCAACAGTATCTTTTTATGGAATAAGCTTTTGGATTGGGAAAAGAAATCATGTTCAAAGCATTAGATGCTTGATTTGAAGACAGCTCAACTGGAAGCCGGCCAGTATCTACTATTGAGATTCCTACGAACCGACCTGGTTCCATGATGCTCATGTAGCACTTTTTCTAGTTGTCCATATGAAAGCTGGATCACTTGTTAATCGTTCTCATTACTATATCGTGATAATTGAGTTTAAATTTTTTTATCTTCTAGTAATAAGCTTAATTAGACAGCCCGTCGATTCTTCTGGCTGTTGTTGTGGTGTGGAGTCAAAACCATGGAGAGGAGAGTCAAAACCATGGTGAGAGGAGTCGAAACCGGAACGAAATCAGAACCAGCAGACCAGCTGAAGCACGGCTGTGCAAGGGAAGTGCCTCGACCGTGCAACAAAGGCTGACAGAAAGTTGGAGTGGAGCCGTGCGTGTGAGGGGACTTGCATGGAAAGGAGTCCATGTGAGGTTGACTTTTAGGAAAGGAATGTGTTTCCTTATTTTAGTCAATCTCTCATTGACGTGGGATACTATCTTGGAGTTATGAAATTTGTTTCCTTACACCAATTGATTTCCTTAGAAATTATACTCCTTTCGACTTTGGTATTCCGGGTTAATTTGTTTTGATCTAGGCGGATATGTGAGATCTCCCCAAATCCCCTACAGCCGACTCTTTCTTTTGAGCAGCCTGAACTTTGATTTTTGGGTGGGTCAGCAAAAGTTTTAGCAATATCAAGTGTGTTTACCTTGGTGTACTTTATTTTGAGTTTGTGGATATAACAGCAGAACATTTGGCAATAGTAAGTGTATTTGTGTCAGTGTAGATTCTACCCTAAATTTGTGGTTATGTGAGTAATATCTCTAGTCTTTAACATGCTATGATCAGTAGCCTCATATGCTACTTCTCGTTATTACTTCCTCACCAAAGTCTTTTTAACACCTCGTTTGTTAATTGCGTTGAACAGGTCAGTGAGGAAGTAGAACGTGCTTTGGCAAAGCTAGGCCCTGCTAGGGTCAGTGGAAGGTTTGTTATATTCCTAATTATGCACACACATATACATCTATACTGTCTGATATATCTTCATGAGCAATCTACATAAGACATGGTTGATTCCGTAGGGGTTTGTGTATGATAAATAGTTTTCGGAGAGTTTTTGACAAAATTTTTGGAGATTTGAGTTCTTAGCTTCTCAAGTGTCCTCCCCTTAATTTTTGGTTTAGACACGCCCGATGTACAATAGTGGCTCTTATTGCAGTTAAGTCACTTTCCTCTCTTAGCTACACACACAAGCACACACGTGTGTGGACACTCTAGAAAGGCCCTTAAGAGGATGGTATTCTTTTGCTGTTGTATTCTGGTAGCTAGGTTTTCCAGCATACCGTCTGAAGTATTGAAATACTGAAACACTTAATTTGGTCACTTAAGTTGGGCGCTTTAGATTTGTTTTCTTTCTCCAATCTCATTTAATTGCTTAATTTGGTCAATCGGATGTGCTACCTACAAACATTTGTATGTTTATGGCTGCTTTTTATAATTTGAAACTTTAGGTCTTCTCCTAAGCGAATTGAAGGACCAGATGGAAGAAATCTGCAGCTTCACTTCAAGTCCAGGCTGTCACTGCCTCTTTTCACAGGAGGGAAAGTTGAAGGGGAGCAGGGTGCTAATATCCATATTGTCTTGGTTGATGCAAACACTGGTCATGTTATTACATCTGGACTGGAATCCTCTGTAAAGCTGGATGTTGTTGTGCTGGAAGGTGATTTCAACAATGAAGATGATGAGGACTGGACTCAAGAAGAATTTGAAAGCCATGTAGTTAAAGAGCGTGAAGGAAAGAGACCACTTTTACATGGGGAGTTGCAAGTCACGTTGAAGGAAGGTGTAGGAACACTTGGCGAGCTAACCTTCACTGACAACTCAAGTTGGATAAGGAGCAGGAAGTTTAGGCTTGGTCTGAAAGTCGCCTCAGGATTTTGTGAGGGTATACGCGTGCGTGAAGCAAAGACCGACGCTTTCACTGTCAAAGATCATAGAGGGGAATGTAGGTTGATTTATTTCTATTTGTTTTATGTTTCTAATTTTCGTGTATTTTGCATTTTCTGCCTCAAATTGAACATCTTTTAATTTATTCTTTTCTATGACAGTATATAAAAAACATTATCCTCCTGCTTTGACCGATGAAGTGTGGAGATTGGAGAAAATTGGGAAGGATGGATCATTTCACAAGAGGCTAAATACTGCCGGGATATTTTCAGTTGAAGATTTCCTTCGCCTTGTTGTGAGGGACCCCCAAAAACTACGGACTGTAAGTGGATAGGTTAGTTTACCATATCAGTCTTTCCATTACGGTAATCTTCTTCTAATGTATACATGTTTGCCTCAGATCCTTGGCAGTGGTATGTCCAATAAAATGTGGGAGGCGCTGCTAGAGCATGCAAAGACTTGTGTGCTGAGTGGAAAGCTTTATATATATTATCCTCCTGAAGAAACAACAAACGTTGGTGTTGTTTTCAACAACATTTATGAGCTTAGCGGCCTTATAGCTGGTGACCAATATCAGCCTGCTGATTCTCTTTCTGACAGTCAGAAGGTGATGATACTTCTCCATAAAGGGCAATGGCATTTTTTCTTTAATCAAATAACTTCTTCATTTCTGTGTTTGGTTTCAGAACTTAACCTTCTCTCCATACGCAACTCTTCATTTGTTTGTAGGCTTGTTGTACTCATTCATCACATGTCCTCTCTCGTCCTTTCCAATTAAAAGGTCCATATTTGAAGTAAATAGTTTTTGAGGATTAGAATTTCTTCCATGAGTTTTTGTTGACTCAGAGTTCAAATAGTTTTCCTAGTTTTATGTTTGGTTCAAGTGAAAAAGGTTGTATTTTCTTGAATACTACAACCCTGATGAAGATGGAGGCTGATTCGATATTGGTACTTTCAGTGCCAACACGAGTATTAAGTGAAAAGAGTTGTATTTCCTTAAAGCTTGTTTCTTTGTCTTGCAGGTATATGTAGATACATTGGTGAAGAAAGCGTATGACAATTGGAATCAGGTTGTAGAGTACGATGGCAAGTCTCTTGTGAGCTTCAAGCAGCCTAAGAAGTTGAATTCATCTCGGAATGAACTCTCAATGGGTTCAATTGATTTCCCACATGCTTTGAATAATCAGCTTTTGTCTTCGCGGGTGCCAAATTCTGTTTCTTCTGAGCAATCTTCAATGAATTCAAGCCATCTAATTGGTGGTAAGACTCTCCAGACAAGAGTGTATATATATATATATATATATATATATAGGGTCGTGCTCCTGTGAGAACCTAAATATCGTGAGAACCGTGAGAACTTGGATACATTAGGTAAAAAACTAATGTATCAAATGGTTCACTTGGATACATCATTGGATACATTACTTGGATACATTAGGTAAAAACTAATGTATCCAATGTGCACTTGGATACATCATTGGATACATTAAGTTCTCACGGTTCTCACGATATTTAGGTTCTCATTTGAGTACCTACCTGATATATATATATATATATATATATATATATGTTTAGCATTAAATTGGACTACAGTTTTTTCTGATATAACATCCCCGTAGTCTTGTTAGGTGCCTGCTGTGTCTGGAGTATGCTAGCAGAATCAGAAATCAAGTACCTGTATATAGCTGTCAATTTCATGTGCTGTTTTAGTCAGCTATGACATTTTTTCTTTCTTATTTTTCATTTTTATTTTGTTGTGAACTTGCTCAAGCTGATTTTTTTTTAATACAATCTAATTTCACATCCCATGTCAAAGTTCATTTCTCTCTCTGTTGTCTCAAACTGCTATCCAAAGGAGCACTTTCCCAATTATTTATCCAGAATCTCCTTGTTTGAGTCACGAGCTGGCTAGATTAACATACTATGTTGGAATAAGGGACCCGGAAGAAAAAAGACGTAGAAAACATGGTAGCAAAACCTATGATTAAGAGGATACTCCAAATTTTCATTTACTAAATCCATCATTGTAACAGTAAGTTAGGTTGTGCATTGACATAAACATGAAATGAGAAGATGTTTGTACTTTGTACAACTAGCTGAACTTTTAAAGTTTTGGATAGAAAACTAGCAACAATTTTTAATTGTGTTGTTTTCATCTCCCACATGACTGCTATGGAGTAGTTATGCTCTAACCTTCAACAATTTGACCTCCTGGAACAAAGCTCATGAAAATACCGCGTTATGAATAGATCATATACTTTTACATGGACACGGCCCTTGTATTAAAGTGGTCGTGATTTCATGCGGATGCATATAATTTGATTTTCATTAACCTACTCGAACTAAAACCCGGTGGAACTGGAGTGCACGTTACCATAAGCTCTTTTCATAACTTAATGATCTAAAAACTGAAATGTATGTTTCATTCTGTGCTGAATACCTTTCAAGTCTGTAAATAATTACTACCTCCATCTCAAAATGATTGTCCAAAAATTTTCAAATTTACTCTTGATCTAGAGTAAATTTGAAATATTTTTGGACATTCATTTTGGTGGGATGGAGGGAGTATCTTTTTACATCAATTGAACCCATTTTCTTCTAGGTGTCCTGCATTTTCTTTGTTACTTATGACATGCTGCATGCTCTGTACGGGGCTGTTCCTCCCCCCACCCCAACCCTCATTGTGCTATGTTAATAGTCGAGAACGCATTTAGTTACTATGAAAAGAATTTTTGTCATTTACTGGAGTAAATCTTTCCTATTGTTGAGGGGGTGGGGGAGTTAATTTTGGAAAATGCTTCATTTATAGCCATCCGTCTTTATAACAGTACTCTGTAGATGATCATGTGAAACCTCATGACGCAATCCTTGTAATTTGACATGCAGCAGATGTCTACGTTAGTAATAACATTGCCGTTGTTGATAATTTCTTCTCTCTTCACCACCCTCATCCTCCCCTGGGGGGGGGGGGGTGTTGTATTTTGGTGTCTTGATGATTGATTTTTGTTCCAACTGTCCCACCTAGGTGCAGGTTATGATGACAATATGGCAACTCGGTACCAAACCCAATCTCAGCTTGTGGATACTAATTCTCGAGGCCAGTTTGACAACACTTCATTCACTTCAAATGATCATCACCTCAGTAATTCTCATCAGATACAAAACAACAGATATGATAACAGAGTCGGGCTGGCTCTTGGTCCTCCACATTCATCACAATCGTCATTCCAGCCCATTGGCACATCCGTTCAGCAACCCAGTCCTAACCCATTTGAAGACTGGTCTCAAAACAGGGACAAGGGAGTAGTTGATGACTTCATGTCAGAAGAAGAAATCCGGATGAGAAGTCACGAAATGCTTGAAAATGATGATATGCAGCATTTGCTTCGGCTCTTCAGCATGAATGGAGGCCAAGGTGTTAATGTTCCTGACGATGGTTTTACTTTCCCTTCCTACATGCCGTCACCATCTCTAAATTTTAGCTTTGATGAGGATCGCACTCGTCCTGGGAAAGCTGTTGTGGGCTGGCTAAAAATCAAGGCTGCTATGAGGTGGGGCTTCTTTGTCAGGAAGAAGGCAGCTGAAAGGCGGGCCCAGCTTGTTGAGTTAGAAGATGATCAAGAATGAGTCCGTGTACTCGGTCACTGCAATTACTATTTTAGACAGTTGCAGCAGTTCATAATCAACTCAAGCTTTTGTACCTGACGTCAGAGATTTCATGTATAGTCAGTCGTCTTGCCTGTACAGTAAGTTTTCCAGTTTAAGATTCTTATTATTAACTCGAACGCTTATTTTCATTTCTTTTGTTATTGCCTTGTGAGTATTTTATGTCTTTCAGTACCCCAAAGAGAAACTGTACTCTTTTTTTTTTCACTGTTGAAGATTTTCATAGGGTTCCTACAAAAATGTATCATACTGCCTGTAAGTCCTCCTTACATTTGACATTCTGTAAGCAGATTGCTGAGGTTTATGATATTTCATGCCCCCCGTTTCGTATTCCACTAGTAAAGATGTACATGAGGTATGCGAGCATTTACGTTAAGATACATGCACAAAAGAATATGATTAAACGAAATTAAGAATCTGGGGAAGATTATGTTTTATCTAGGAAATATAGTACTCAGGAGGCACGCCTTGAGGAAATCCTTTCTATCAGTACAGTAATTGTAGACCATGTAATTCCTTTGTACCCATTTCAACCTATTTAGGCTCGTATGATCCAACTCGTGCGACAGCCACATCCCTTTTCTTGAAGTAGACGTCAGAGTTGAACTACTGCACAAAGATTTCCCTGACGACCATACACAAGCATCAACATAAAAGTTTCTATAGGATGCAGTAAAAGGAGCTTTATCCCAATCTGTCTTGACAAGTCCTTGTGGCCCAATCATCTGCATTCCAAATGCCAGAGTATATCCTCATAGGTTGACTTTTAGGGTACGGTACCCTTACTGACTCGGGGGTTCTTTCTTGTAGTCACTGATAGGTGTCCCGTCAATGGAAAATATAATGCGTTGAGGGTTCCACAGGATAGAGTAAGTGTGAAAGTCCGCAGTCGGGTCTAACCATAGGTAGAAATGTTGCTCTCTATTTCCCTTCCCTTGGCTAAACACATTGGTATGAAGTATGTATGGATCACCACTCAAGTTTCCCAGAAACTCGAAATCTATTTCATCATGAGGAGCTCTTTGTGTGGACAACTGCAGAACATTACAAAAAACATTAGTCTAGTTATAAGAGCCCTTTATTGGAATAATTGACCTTAAAACATACTTTCCTGGCCTATAATAAATGTTGCATGTTTGACTTTTTACTCAACTTGACGTAATTTTGACCGCAAAATTATGGAAATTTAAATGTTCTCATGTAATTGTAAAATTTGTTAATGATAGAAAGAAATTATTTAATAGAGAATAATAAACTATTTTCACAATTTCATGAGAATAATTAAATTTGTGTAATTTTGTGTTAAATATTTAAGTCTTGTTGAACAAAAAGTCGAACATGCGACATTTATTATGATAAAGACGGAGCAGTACGTAAGTGGCTCTCGTAGTAGGCTGTGACGGTACCAGCAGAGTTTCCAGCAACGAGCTTGAGTTGCATCAGTGGCGAGGCTACATACATGGCCTGGGGGATCATTACCCCCTTCAATTTTGAAATGTGTCAATTTTAATAGGTTAAGAGATTATGAAAATTACTTTTTACCACAAAAAATTGACTTCACACTTTTTTCGACGTTATTACGAAAAAACTTTGAGCAATAATTTTAGGTTGACTCAATTGTAATAATGAAAATCTAAAAATTGTTATTGGCACACCGTCAAAAATACTATCAATAACAAGTTTTAGATTTTCATTAGGATAATTAAATCAATCTAAAATCATTGCTCAAAGTTCCTTAGTAATAACATTAAAAAAGTTTGAAATCATTTTGGGACGGAGGGAGTATTTGATTTGAAGAGAAGTTGCAAGAAATGAATTTGATAAATTTGGTGAAGATTTTGGAGGGTATTTATAGGGGGTTGAAAGAAAGAGGATGAGGGTTAGAGCCTAGAGGTTTGAAAGAGATTTTAGCTGGACACAGTGAGGATAAAAGTGATTTTTGATTGGGAAATTTGGATGCCAAAGATGTGACAACATAATTATCATATACCCCCTTTGTCTTTTTAGTCTATTCACTTTTGGTCGATGAGAGTAAACTTTAACCAAACATTTAATGTCAATCTAACAATCCTAATGAAATTTTAAAAATTAATATTGATAAATTAAATGATTATTTATCAATTACAATATTTAGAATTTCATTAGGATGATTAGATTGACATTAAATGTTTGGTCAAAGTTTACTCCCATTGACCAAAAGTGAACCGACTAGACTAAAAAGACGGAAGGAAGACGGAGGGAGTATTGTATTTCGAGCTGATTGTAATTTTAACCGTTAGATAAGTTAAATAAAATATATGACTGTTGTGCAGTCTGGTCCGATTGAAAATTTATTCGGAAAGGTCAAAATTGATGACTATATTCATGAAAAAAAAATAGACATTTCAAATGGAGGTATTAAGTGGACATAAATGCCTTCAAAATTTTATATGTAACATCCTCTCCAGCTGTTTTTGTTCAATTGCATGCACATCCAGTTATAATAATCTGTATATTGAATGTCAAGAAAATAAGTTTATAATCTTAAATATTTCCATGAATACAAAGATCAAAGATAAAATCTCAGAAAACATTCCAAATAAAAGAGACCTAATCATTTAAGATAAAATTTAAGTAACATCCTATGATCAAATCTAAAGTAAATAACAATTCACCTCCTAAACTCTACCATGTTGCCTCGCCTAAACATGTTAACTAATGCACACATATGACTAGTAATTCAAACAAAAAATGGCGGATGAAGATGAAGATGACGATGAATCATCATTGCATGTTTAGGAAATCACTATCATAATAGCGAACGCCAATGGGATTGAGATCACCCAGGTCTGCAAAAAGGTCCGCCTACAACACCCCCGCCAGGGGCGGGGCCCGATGGTCCAGGAGCAAAACCGGTGCTAGGGGCTGATTGTTGAACAACAACTTCAGCAGGGGCTGCTTGTGGGGCCGATTGTTGAGACACAACTTCAGCAGGGGCCGATTGTGGGACTGATTGTTGAACAACAACTTCAGCAGGGGCCAACTGTTGAGCAACAACTTCAGCAGGGGCCAACTGTTGAGCAACAACTTCATTGGGGTGCCATTCTCGAAAATTTTGATCGTCATGGTCGAAAGAACTATATATTTGCTGATCATGACCGTTTTTTGTTAAGGAATCTACCTCATCTATTTTGAACATTGCCCTATATTGCCAACTATTTATATTGTGACTTGTACTTTGTATGTCGATGGAGGGAACGAAACCATTGCCAGTTGTACTTTGATATGCTCGACTAGTACCATGGACATCATTCAACCGCACACCATCTTCCTCTTTTACACACACAATTTGCATGTCAGTATGTGCATGGGGCATATTCATCAAGGGAGTTCCATGTTCAACCTGCGTAGGTGATTGGATCGGAGTTGCATCCGATGGCACAATTTGCATATTATTTTGCGCATTCATCAAAATCTCCTCCGAAGAAACTCCATCATCAACCGATAGAGGTGACTCAGTCGGATTTTGATCATCTACATCTACATCGTTTGCTGCTCTATCACCCTTATGATAGATCCTGCATAAAACCCATCTATCCAACTACAAACAACATACAAAAAATATATATCAGCATTAATCAAATTCAAGAAAATTCAAAATTTTGAATCAAAACATATGCGCCAAATAGACTCTGATGATGGTACGTGTACCTACCGTATCATCATTTGGGTATCTTTCGACCAGAGGAGGATCTTTAACCGTATACTCGTGCATAATCCAATTGGTTTTAGTCCCGTGGGGAGATTTCCCTTCATAGTACACCAACGCCCTTTTAGACCCGAGTTTAACACCCTCCCAGTTTCCGATAGGTTTATCATTACCCGTGGCTTTCCAATATCCATCACCCGCATCTCTCTTTGGTCGCTTTCCATTCTTGTACTTTCGAGTTCTCGACGTGAAAAAAAACCACACATCTCCTTCAGTTGGTCTGAAGTCTTCTGTTCTTGCATACAAATTACCAAGAAAAATAAAATCATGTCACAGTACTCTATTTTTCGATATATAGGAACTGTTAATGTTAACTTTTCAATCTTTTAATGAACAGTATGTTGTACTTGTTTGTGCATGCTCAACTAGCTAGCATGAAACATTAATATGCACATGCAGTACCATATATACATATATATTTATATATATACTCCCTCTGTCTCAGCTCACTTGACACCTTTTGATCAAAAAATTTAAAAAATGTAAAATGATCACAATTAAAAATCCTCTCAATAACAATTTTAATTTTTTTTTTGGAACATAAATAAGTGTTGGTCAAAACGACCCTAAGTTGACCAGTTTTAATCAAAAGGTGTCAAGTGAGCTGTGACCGAGGGAGTATATATATATATATATATATATAGAGAGAGAGAGAGAGAGAGAGAGAGAGAGAGATTATATCATTAGTTAATTTATTACCATTATTATTTTCTGGATAAGATTATAATCATCTTTATCTTAGTACAACAACGGGTATATTACCATAATTATTTTCTAGATAAAGATTATAATAGTTCAAAATACAACAAGAAGCACAAATAACATCAAAAGTGGAAGAATTGTAAGCTCTAAATGAAAATTTTGAACTATCATGAAATACAAAACGATGATCATTGAGCTCGAAAACAAATAAAATTATAATTCGTATTAACTAAATAATCAAAATAAATTCAACAACTAAATTAACAAGCAACTATTGTAAAAAAAAAAAAAAAGTTGTTGACCTGCAAGTCTTTGCGGATGACAATCGTAAAGTTGAACTTCATGAATCCTGTTGGGAGGGAGGTTTTCGTTACGGACTTTTTTACTCAAATAATAAACAATAAGTTCTTCATCGGTGGGAGAAAATCTGTATCCCGCCGGGAATAATTCAATGTCATGTCGATATTGAATCTCCATGGTTGGTAAGTTTTAAGAATTACAGAAAAAAAATGAAACTCATAGAAGAAAATAACTCTCAGGTTTGTTGATGATATTAATTAGAACTGAGATAAGTAAACATAGATCTTCTACTTAAATAGTTAGAATGGGGGCAGATGCTAAATATTCTCTAGTTACTAGTTTTAATTTACTATATTTGAGTCCTAGTTTTATAACAATTTGGTCGGAACCTATTATTTTTAGACAAAAACTCTTGTGCGGAATGCACTACCCGTCTCATCCATGAGACGGGTCGGTTTTTGACCCACCGCCCGACCCACTGAACCGGCTCCAGGACCCAGGGGTCGAACCTGCCACGTGGCAGCTTTTCATAGGCCCAAAAAAAATATTTTTTTTTTTTTTTTTTCGGTTTGTCAAAAGTAATAGTTACTATAACTTAATGTAAAGACTGTATTCATATAAAGTAACAGTTTGTATACATAAAAGTAATACATATATACAGAAAAGTAACAGTGTTTTTTTCTATGTTTTCTTCGTTTGCCAAAAGTAATACTTATTACAACTAAAATGTAACGAACGGGTTACTTATATGTAATAATGTTTATACATAATTGTAACACATATGTATAGAAAAAGTAATAATTCAACCATTTACATTTTTAGAGCTAAAAACACTTGATTAGTGTTACATGTAAAAGTATTACATTATCTATAGAAATATGTTATAATTTCTTTTATTAAAGTGTTACATTTACTTGTACAAACAATTACATTCATATATGAGTTGTTACTTTTCAAATGTTACTTTCTTTCAAAAAATTAAATCAAAATACACAATATTTTACATTTTTGCAAAAGCATTATTACATTTCAGTATAAATGATAATTACATTTAGATATTGTTTGGGTTACATGTAATTATAGTTAGTATTACATTTGAAAAAATGGGTAAAACGAGCTTTTGTTTTTGTAAAACAGGTGTTACGTTTACTTATGAACAATGTTACTTTATATGTATACAGTCATTACATTAAGTGATGGTAACTATTACTTTTGGTGAACGGCTGAAAAGCCGAAAAAATAATATAAAAACTAAAAAAAACCAATTTTTTTTTTTTTTTTTTGACCTCTGGGAGGCTGCCACGTGGCAGGTCATGCCCCATGGGTTATGGGTCGACCCGTCTCATACATGAGACGGATCCCCTTGTTCTCATGGGAGACCACCTCTTATTTTTATAATATTAATCGGACGGTTGTATATATTTTCGTTTATTGGAACCATTTTCTTACAACAATTTTATCTAGAGTCCATTATATTTCATCTGTCTCAAAATAGTTTGTACCGATTTTTTCTCACATGTGAATTAAGGAGAGATTAAGTATATTCAAAAGTATTGCGGTGAGAAAGGGGTTATGACTATGATGATTTGAGATTGAAACTCACAATTTAAGTGTGTGTGAGGATGACATGTAGAATATGATAAAGAGCATATATATAAAAAGTGGATGTTTCAGAAAAGTGAGATTTATTGGCAGGACGCCAAATCCAAGTTGTTATTGAAAGAGTTACCAGAAAAGCTTATATTCATTATAAAAGAGAGGTACATTTATAGGAGTACAAGAAGATCAAAATCCCTAACTAATAGATCAAAATCCTATCTACATTAACTACAAATATATTTGAATATTTACAAATGAGATAATATCACTATCTTGATAGTTCTTGAGGATCACGAGAATCATGAGTTGGTTGAGGAGAGATATCCTTATCACGCCCCCGCAAGATGGACGATCCGGAAGAGAGACCGATCTTGGACATTAAGAGAGTGAATTTGGTGCGGGGTAAAGGTTTTGTGAGAGCATCGGCTAATTGATCACCACCCGATATATGTTGTACACGGAGTTGACCAAGTTGGACTTGTTCTCGAACAAAGTGAAAAGAGAGAGCCAAATGTTTCATGCGAGAATGAAAAAAGGGATTGGCTGAATAGTGAGTGGCGCCTAGATTATCACAATAGATAACAGGTGAGTGAGGGAGGTGAGGTGAATCTCGGTGAGGAGGTTTTTGATCCATAGTAGTTCAGAAGTGGTGTCAGCAACAGCACGAAATTCCGCTTCGGTGGAGGAGCGGGCTAAGGTTCGTTGCTTTTTCGAAGACCATGCAATTGGGTTACGACCGAGGTAGACTATGAATCCAGAAGTAGAGACATAGTCTTGTTTGTCCAGCCCAATCGGCATCACAAAAGGCGTGAAGAGAGTTGTGGGTGTTTGACGGGAAAGATGAATACCGTATGGATGGTACCATGTAGGTACCGAAGCAAGCGTTTAAGGGCTGTCCAATGCAACTCTTGAGGGTTTTGCATGATTGTGCGAGTTTATTAACGAGAAAGAGATATCGGGACGAGTGATAGATAGATATTGAAGACTTCCAACTATGGCACGATAGTCGGTTGGATTGTGAGGTGAGGAGTCAGAATCGGTGAGTAGTGGAGGGTAGACTGCCATGGGGGTTGAAGTGGGTTTAGAGTTTAGCATGTTATAACGAGACAGAAGATCATAAATATATTTTGATTGAGAGAGAAGGAGTCCATTATTGATGGGAGAGACCTCAATGCCAAGGAAGTATGAAAGTGGCCCAAGATCTTTAAGGGAGAAGCGAGCGGCAAGGCGAAGAATGAAAGTAGAAAGAAAAGTTTGAGAAGGGCCGGTGACAATAATGTCATCAACGTAAACTAGAAGATATAGTTTGTGAGAGCCTTGAGAGTAGATAAAAAGGGATGGATCAGCAATGGAAGGTTTGAAGCCAAATGAGATGAGATAGGTTTTGAGCTCATTGTACCAAGCTCGTGGGGCTTGTTTGAGGCCATAGATTGCTTTGGAAAGACGACAAACATGAGTAGGAGATTGAGGATTAATAAATCCCGGGGGTTGGGTCATAAAGACAGTTTCATGAAGTGTGCCTTGAAGAAGGCGTTGTTTATGTCAAGTTGTCGGAGGCCACCCTTGACTAAGAGCAATGGAGATGAGAAGGCGTACAGTAACGGGTTTGACAACGGGGCTGAATGTGTCCGAGTAATCAATGCCGGGTCTTTGATGGAAGCCTTTGGCAACAAGGCGAGCTTTGTATTTCTGGATAGTGTTGTCGGATTATATTTAACACGAAATACCCATTTACATCCGACAATATTGGTGGCTTCATGGGATGGGACAAGGGTCCAGGATTTGTTGCGGGTTAAGGCATTGAATTCATCAAGCATGGCAGAGTGCCAATGAGGAGAGGCTAGTGCTTGTTTGGTTGTTTTGGGAGACTTGTGGGTGAGTTTAGAGTGACTAGGTTGGCATATTTGGGGTTGGGGTTTTACTATGTTGTTGAAAATTCTTAACAATGGTCCTGCTGGGTTGATGAGGTCTAGGTTCGTCAGGGTTGGTTAGGGTGTGGGGAACAGATTGGTTTGTGGCTTCAGGTTGAATGGGTGGGTCGTTGAATATAGGTGAGAATGAAGAGGTGCGGTCGGGTGTAGGGGAGGATCCGACCGGGGTTGAGGACTGTCCGGGCGGGTTTGTGAGGGGTGTAGCCGGGTTTGTGGAAGGTCCGACTGGGTTGATGGATGTAGATTCATGAGTGTTGGGGTCAGTGGTAGTGAAGCAGGGATTGGGTGGGGTATGGGTGTGTTTACGGCTGAATGTTGGGAGGAGGTACGGATGAGGTTGTCAAGATGGGAATGGTAATCGGACACCATTGTGAGGGAGTCATTGAGGAAGAAGGATTGTCGTTGTTGGTGAGAGAGGGGAATGGGAATTCATTTTCAACGAATTTAACATGTCTAGATGTGTAAACTCGAAATGTGACGGGGTCAAGACAGTGATATGCACTTTTGTGGAAGAATAGCCGACAAAGACGCAAGGAATGGATTTTGGGGCTAGTTTATGAGGAGTGTAAGTGCGTAGCCACGGATAACAGAGACATCCGAAACTACGAAGTTTTGTGTAGTTGGGGAATTTTGAAAAAGTCGACAGAAAGGAGACTCATTTGAAAGTGTGGGGGTGGGAAGGCGGTTGATAAGGTAGGTGGCGGTGGTAAGTGCATATGGCCACAGATTTAAAGGAAGATGAGCATGAGATAGGAGAGAAAGTCCCAGTTTCGACGATATGACGATGACGTCTCTCGGAAAAACCATTATGTTTTGGTGTATGAGGAGGAGAGGTAAGATGAGAAATACCATTGTTGAGAAGAGTTGGAGTGATTTTAATATATCACCACCATTGTCGGAGAAGAATTGAGTTTTTCTTTCCGAAGAATTTTCAATAAGAGACTTAAACGAGTAAAGGTAGCAAGGGCATCGGATTTGTGTTTAGTGGATATAGCCATGTATACTTAGTAAAGTGGTCGACAAATATAATGTAATATTTGAAGTTGTCATGGGAGAGGATGGAGAAGTCCAAACATCTGAATAAATAAGATCAAGAGGAGCATTAGAGGTAAGAGTAGAGATAGAAAATGGCAATTTATGACTCTTATTGATGTTGCAAGCATTACAATTTGAAAAATGACTAGAAGGATATCTAAAGAAAACTGCTTTGTAAGTAAAGAAATAATGGAAGACGTGGATGACCGAGTCGATGATGCCATGAAAGAGGGGAAGTGGAGATGCCGGTATGAGCTTGAACTGATGAAGGATGCAAAGATAGACTCCTTTGTCAAGGTTCCATGGATGAGGATCCGGTGAGTTGAGATTTCCTTAATAAGAAGAAGAATGAGAAAACTCAATAATAGCATTGTTGTCTTTACAAAATTGTGAAACAGAGAGAAATTTTGAGAGATACGCGGAACATGTAGAACATTATGAAAATGAAGAGTAGAGTGAGGAAGATGAGAGAAAATGAACCTATGTTGGCTATTGGGAGAGAGGAGCCATCTCAATAATGACATCGTCACTTCCATCATAGGGGCTGTGGAGAGAGAGATTGTTTTAGATCATTGGTGATATGGTGTGTAGCTCCACTGTCAACAAGGAAGGATTTTGGAAGAGAGTTGGTGGGAGCTTTGGCGGTGTGGGCTTGAGGACGTGTTTGAGTATTGCGGTTGGACCGAGGGTTTGTAGGAGGGGATGGGAAAACAACTTGAGGATATTCTTTCTTGAACTTGCGGCATTCGGAGATGACATGACCCACGATACGACAAAACTGACATTTTCCTTTGAATTGGGTAGTGGGGGTGTGGAGTGAAGGAAGTAAGGAGGGTTGGCAGTAGGGGTGGAGATGGGTTTGGTGAGGCAGGTTGTCGAGTTTGATGGGGATTGAAGTAGGCGGCATGTGCAGAGAGGATGGGAGATGTGAGGGTTG
This sequence comes from Campanula takesimana, assembly GCA_026119855.1. Classification (NCBI taxonomy): domain Eukaryota; kingdom Viridiplantae; phylum Streptophyta; class Magnoliopsida; order Asterales; family Campanulaceae; genus Campanula; species Campanula takesimana. The sequence continues at coordinate 420,374 of JAOWBW010000228.1, forward strand.
GGCTTGTTGTTTGAGGGTTAATTCATGGTTTATCAGTTTTCGTGCAAGGCTTCAAAGTGATGGGGTTGTCGCGAGCTCGGATGGAGTCGATGACGGGTTTGTAGGAATCGTATTCTAGTCCTTTGAGAACTTGGCTATAATGTCCTCGGGATCCATTGGTTTACCGATAATGGCAAGTTTTGTCGGTGCACTCTTTTATGGAGTGCATGTACTCAGAAATGGGTTGAGTGGTTTTTGTGAGGGATGCTAGATGGTCTTTGATTTGAAGTATGTGGCCGCGGGAGGATTTGCATATGTGGTTTTAAGAATTGTCCAAGCCTCATGGGAGGTTTTGGCTTGGTGGACTAGTGGTGCCACGGTGGGGTCAAGGGTGCTATAAGGGAGCCAAGGATAAGTCGATCTTGGCGATGCCAAGTGATAGAGGCAGGGTTGGGTTTTTCAGTTGTGCCATCGTTGACAGTGGCAGCGGGGGTGGGAGTTGGTGCCATCTACGTAACGGAGAAGATCAAGGCCAAAGAGAAGGGATGTTATTTGAGATGCCCAGGTGAGATAGGCGAGGGGTGTGAGAGTTTTGCATTGTGAGAGGTTGACTAGGATGATAGGGTTGGATGGATCGGCAGGGTTGGGAAGTGGCCGGAGGTGGGGCCATGGCGGTGAAGCAGCGGAAAAAAGAGGGGTAGTTATCGGTTTTGCTCTTATACCATGAAAGAGTTACCAGAAAAGCTATATTCATTATAAAAGAGAGGTACATTTATAGGAGTACAAGAAGATCAAAATCCCTAACTAATAGATCAAAATCCTATCTACATTAACTAAAAATATATTTGAATATTTACAAATGAGATAATATCACTATCTTGATAGTTCTTGAGGATCACGAGAATCATGAGTTGGTTGAGGAGAGATATCCTTATCAGTTATGGGACGGACCCAAATTCAAGTTGGAGGGAGTATTTAGGTAAAGTTTAAGTTTAGGATACATGAGATTTATCGTATACTCTCTCTCTCCCAGAATAAATGGCATTGTTTTTTTACGTTAGTACGAATAAACTTTGAGAAATAATTTTAGGTTAATATAATTATCTTAATGAAAAAATTTAAAAATTATTATTGATAGTATTTATACTGGTGTATTAATAATAAATTGGAAAAAATGCACCAAAAGTACCTGAACTATAGGGGTAGTTTGAATTTAGTAACTTATTTCTTTTTGACCCATGAAAAATACCTTAACTTTTTTTTTGTGTAGCGGAGGTACCTATTGCTAACGCCGTCCAGTTTTTTCCGTTAAGTTATCATGTGCCGCACACATGACTAGAGCCGTCAATTTGGGTTGGGCTGGCCCGGCCCGCCATTGAAAAAGGGTGGGTTGGCCCTAAATATACCAACCCAAATGCAAGTGGGCCTATTTGGGCTAGCCCATTTGGGTCACGGGCCAAACGGGTCGGGGCGGGCCAACCCACTTTTTTTTTTTTTTTTTTTTTGCTTACCGGGCGGGTCAGACAGGCTTTAGTTTAGGGTTTTTACACTTTTCACTTTTCATTTTCAAATCTCCTCTTTTCGACTTCGACCTCTAACCGGCGCCGCTACCACGGCACAAGCACTAACCAACCAGTCACCACTCGCCACCATCGCCATCGCCCGCCATCGCCCGACGCCCGCCATCATCCTCTTGTCTCCCCTTCCGTGAAAGTGATCCGTCGCCGGCGCGTCTTCTGGTAAGTCTCCTTTTTCTTTGATATTGAAATTTGATTTTTGATTTCATTGATATTGAAAATTTTGGCTGTTGATGTTAACTTTAACAAAGTTCTTATGACCAAATTTTGGCTGTTGATGGCAAAAAATTTTGATTTTTCGTTTTTGATATATATATATATATTATATATATATATATATATATATATAATATTATAATATATATATATATACAGACACACACACACACACCTGTAGATATCATCTCGTGTGCATTAAAAATAAATCTATGCACAATTTATTTGTTTAATATATTACAAGCAATAATACAACAGTTTTAACAGATCTTTTTGATAATAAAGTTTAATAGTTTTAACTTGTTCACAATTTATAATTTAAAATGTGAGGAGTTATTGTCATTACATAATTTGACTATCCACTACATTTATAAAACAATTTAAATTTTAATTAATATCTTGGCAGAATTGCTCTTCGAATATCCTTTAACTACTTAATCAATTTACGTATATATATTTTTTAAGTTTTCCTTTTCTTTCTTGATCGTTTACAAAATATTAATTATAAATTTATCTGTATTTTCAAAATATTATTTAAAATTATACTAATAAAAATTAAGTTTTAATTTTATTTAAATAATTATTTTAAATAAAATATTATAATTTAGTAAATAATATCTTGTATGAACCTAAAAGTAATTTTTAAAACTATTTGGTAAATAATTAAATCTAGTTAACAATCTTTTTTGTACAGTACGAAACATTTTTTCATACTACTAAGAAAATGGTACTCCTTTGTGTCAAAATGAATTTTGAATTGTATTTAAAGAACATTCTGAATAGAAATCACTTTTATAAAAACATTTTTTTCACTTTCTAACTATAATTTGCATGCACAAATGAATAGCACTTGATATATGTTTAAAGAAAACACTTGGAATAAAAAAATGCCTTTAAAAAGCCAGATATTCACTTTATACGATAAATATGTTTAAGGTGGACATTTGTTTTTTTTTTTTCCGAAAAAAAGGTGGACATTTGTTTTAAGACAAATGAGTAAATTAAAGTTTAATTTTCCCTTATTAGTATGATTAAAGATAATTATTTGAAAATACCCACGACATTTAAACTTAATTACTTTTATTGTCATTGAAATAATTATTTAAAAATTACAAGAAAATTAAATTTTATTAAATCTTACTATTATGAATTTCTTAACATATGTTTATTAGTATGATTACCAATAATTATTTAAGAAGACCAATACATTTAAATTAAATTTAATTTTATTTTATTATTATAATAAAAAAATATTATTTGAAAAGACTAATAAAATATAATAAAAATAAATAAAATACAACCAAAACAAAAAAAAATAAGCAAAGAAAATAGTTAAAAGGAATTTAAAGTCAAGTTATTATTTAATTTTAAAATATATAAGTGAATGTTGTTGATAATAAGAAAGAAAGTAAAACTCTTACTCTGAAATGTACGAGAGTATACATTTTTAAATTTAGCTTTGTAAGTATGTAACAAATTTGTCAAAAATACTAAAAAAAATGCATTTATAAAAGATAATATTAATATAAACGTTGAAGTTTTAGAAAAAAATACATTTATAAAAGATAATATTAAATATATTTTAGGGTTTTAGGCTTGATTTTTTATAACTTACTCCCTCCGTCCCATTTCAAGTTTTAACAATTACCCAAATGGATGTCCCGTTGATTGCTTCACCATTTCCTAAAATGGAAAAAACATGGGGCCCACTTGTCATAACCCACTAACTTTCCCCTCTCACATAATTAAAATGTAGGCCCCACTTATCATACCACTAACTTTTCCCTCTCACACATTTAAATTGTAGGCCTCACTTATCATACCCACTACTTTTTCTCTCTCACAAATTTTCTTACACAAATAGTTTTTCTTAATTTGCGTGCATTACCAAAATGGTGACACTTAAAATGTCACCGCATATTTTTAAAAGAAGTTCCGTTTGAAAAGTTCTGATTATTTACAAAAATGTCACCGCATATTTTTAAAAGAAGTTCCGCATATTTATAAAAATGCCACCACGCTTTTTAAAAACACGTTTTTCTTGTGAGTTAGGAAAAACACGTTTTTCCAAGATTTTGTGTAATTATAGATGATGTGAGAGTCCCAAATGATTTAGCAAATCAAGCGGTCTGAAACATACGGACAAATAGGAAGGTGATACATTTACACTAAGTGTATAGAATTTTTCTATACACCACAAATGTAAACATGACACGTGGCATTCTTTAAAAAATAAAACCCCCCAATAATTTTAAAATGTTATATCTTGAAATTTATAACTCGGAAAAAAAATTAAAAATACTGTCGTGTTCGTCTCGACGAGACGAATCAAACTAGATAGGTTGTGATATGGTTTGATTTTTTTTTATAAAAAACATACTACCTCCGTCCCAGCTCAATGTGCACACTTACCTTTTAAGTGGGGTGTCGTTTGATATGTGCACAATCCAAAAAAGGAAAGTTTTTTATTATTTTTATAATCTTCCACTCATTCTCTCTCTTCCTACCAACCACTCATTATTCTCCACTCATTCTCTTTCTTCCTCTCAACCACTCATTATTCTCCACTCATTCTCTTTCTTCCTCCCAACCACTCATTATTCTCCACTCACAATACTTTTGAATATAAATAATCTCTCCTTAAATATTGTGCCAAACAGTAAAGATGCGTATTGAGTTGGGACGGAGGTAGTATTTTTTAAGACACAAAAATTGAGTTGCTCGTCAGCTGAGATATAACACTCTTTTATGACAAAAGAGTGGTACATTTCTTTATAAAAAGTGGTACATTTTTAATTCACGTATATAATCGTTTGCCTTTCAATTGTTACTTTCTCAATAAAAGTTGTTACATTTCAGCAAAGTTGTGTGGTACATTATTGAAAAAAATGTGTTACATTTGTATAAAAAATTGTTACTATCTTTAATAAAAGTGTGTTACTTTTGTTGGCGAGCAAAAAAGGGAGGGAAAAAAAATTGTGGGGCAAAAAAAAATAGTTCGACTCAGCTTGGAGGCTCGAATGGAGCCGTCGCACGCCGTGCGGCGGCCGCACAAAATACCGCTCATATGTTGTATATTCCTTTTGTCCCAAAATGATAGTCCTATAATATTTAATTATATGAAAATACTTTATTTATATTCCCAATTTAATTATTTTACCAAAAAATATTTAATTATGTTAATAGTGGTATGGATGGTGTTGAGATGGTGGTTTGACCCCTCTAGATCGAATCTGAACCGCGAGATCGAACCACAAGACCACACAGCCACACCGCATATACTAACCATAAATTGTATATTAAGTCATATTTATCGTTGAACACCTCCTCCCCACCCCCCACACCCACTCACCCACCCACCGCCACCCCCACCATCCACCCACCCCCTAAAAATCACACACTTTCTTTCCACTCACATTAACATTATTTTTGAACACCTCCCCTACCCCACCCCCATTCAATTTTTTTCTCATAATATTTTTTTTTCTCATATTAAATTATTTTTTTCTCATATGAAATATTTTTTCGGAAAATATTTCCTTAGATTTACCAAACAACCAAAAACATGTTTTGTCATTTTCCAAAAACGTTTTCATTTTCCGGAAAAAATTTCCAGGAAATCATTTTTCCGAAAGTTGTTTTCCGCGAAAACAATGGAGCCTTAGATAAGATGGTGTTTTTTGGTAGGTGTAGTGATGGTGGTATAAGTAGTGACGGTGGTATAACGATGGTGGTGTCCTGTTGGTGGCGGTTGTGTTTGTACTGGTAGTAGGATGGTTGTGATCAGGTGATGGTAGCAGTGCTTAGTGACTATGATCATTAAATAATTACTGAGAAAGTAACAACTTTTATTGAGAAAGTAACAATTGAAAGGCAAACGATTATATACGTGAATTAAAAATGTACCACTTTTTATAAAAGAATGTACCACTCTTTTGTCATAAAAGAGTGTTATATCTCAGCTGACGAGCACTCAATTTATGTGTCTTAAAAAATATGTTTTTTATAAAAAAATCAAACCATATCACGACCTATCTAGTTGATTCGTCTCGTCGAGACGAACACGACAGTATTTTTAATTTTTTTTCCGAGTTATAAATTTCAAGATATAACATTTTAAAAGTTATTGAGTTTTATTTTTTAAAGAATGCCACGTGTCATGTTTACATTTATGGTGTATAGAAAAATTCTATACACTTAGTGTAAATGTAGCCTTTCCGGAGAATAAGTAGCCGGAAAGTCTTGGAATACAGTGCGGTGTGAGATTAAGTAATGTGTACTTATATAAAGCCAATTGACAATAGTGTAAATTCAAAAGTTTTGTTACCGTTAAGCAATTGTATTTATGGTTGATTAGGTTCAGAGTAGACATGCCCGGGTCATTGAACCGCCGGTTTGCCGGTTCATGAACCGGCGGTTCGCCGGTTCGTAAAAATCATAAACCGCTATAAACCGTATATAGACGGTTCACGGTTCCGGTTCATGAACCGCCGGTTCATCCGGCGGTTCACGGTTCATCCGGTTCGTTCATTTTTTATTTTTTTTATTTTTTAATTCCCAGACTTGGACCGTTGGACTGGGCCGCTGGGCGCTGGCGCTGGAGAAGCTGGTTGTTCATTTTTTTTTTTTTTTAATTACATAGAGGGGGACAACCAACCTTACCCTTTTATAATTAAGGAAGGACATTTAATAGTGTAGAGAGAGTGTTTTTGAAAAAAAAAATGAAGTGGAGTCAGGAGTGGGCAGTCAGTCACTGGTTATTGGGCAATGGGCAAGGTCGCAGGCGCAAGGGTGATTGGCTGGCTGAACTTGAAGGCCCAACGGTAATAATACCGTTGCCTTTTTAAATTCAAGCCACATAGATAGACAGAACTCCAGCCGGTTTATAGAAAGAAAGAAAAAAAAAAGAGTAAATATCCAAATAACCTGCCGTTCATGAACCGCCGGTTGACCTCCGGTTCATGAACCGCTGGTTTATCCGCCGGTTTTCAGAGGGTAACCCATAGTTAACCGTGAACCGCCGGTTCACGGTTAACATTTTGAATTCCGGTTCACGGTTCGCCGGTTTACCGGTTATTACCCGGTTCATAACCTGCCGGTTCTCCGGGTTATTTGACCGGATGGGCATGTCTAGTTCAGAGTGAGGATATATGGATAAATAGGAGAAATGCCTGGATTGAAAATAATTGTCTCCTGATTTATACCGAAATGTTACTATCTCTGTCCCTAAATGAGTGTCCAAATTTCATTTTAAGGGACATAACTTTTTGTACAATTTGGTCGCAAAATTCATATAAAATCTTGTAATCCTCTTTACAAACATTTAGGCGTGGGTTGTTGTAAAGTAACCAACTCCTCTAAAACCTTTACAAACATTTAGGCGTGGGTTGTTGTAAAGTAACAAACTCCTCTAAAACCTTAAGGTTTTAGAGAGGGCACCTACAATGTATATCAAGCTTCAACACTCCCCCTCACGTGTGACCCGGTGACACACGTGGAGAGATTAACAAGCATGCCACTTATCGGGCATCAACATAGTGCATTTTTAGCACTCAATAATCCGGGTAATAATATGCAACGGAAGGATTCGAACCCCTGAACTTGCGATAACCAAAGCTCTGATACCATGTAAAGTAAAACTTTAAGGTGTTAGAGAGGGCACCTACAATGTATATCAAGCTTCAACCGTTGTCTCAGTGAGATTGCGTTTAGATAGCTCGGCTCAACTTCGTTGGCTTGCCCGGTCATGTTTATGTTTGATGTACGTAAATAGTTTCAACGATTAAAATTTCCCCATGAATTATTGTTGACTCATGCAGGGTTCAAATAGTTTACCTAGTTTTGTGTTTGATTAACCTTGTTACTTTTGAAAACTTAAAATTGATGACGCCCTGGAATTTGGGGTCAAGGAGAGAGATCTCCAATTAGCTGCCTCCTGTTCCTGAATCACAACACAACCAAGAACATCGTTAAGACCAGAGCCGGGTTTGAATCCGGCTTAGGCCCTCGGGTGTGAGAATAATATCTCTGAGGAAAACCTAAGGAAAAGGCCTATGAAATCCTTGTGTGTGATTTAGGGTTAGAGTGCGTACCTTGCCCATGGGGGCGTCAAGGGGTATTTATAGGTTATAAGAGAGAGAGAGAATGAAAGGATAAGATCTGGATATTAACCGCCTTTGTGCGGATTCAGGACACGTGCCAGGGTCTTATTGGGTGATGGCTCCACCACTTACAGTCATGGTCTAACAAGTACGGATCGTTAACGTCCCTTGGACTTATTCGCCAGCTGTAAAGTGCAGGTTCCGGGCTCATTAGTTGGGATGCAAGCACGAGGCCCATGAAATAGCGGGAGGCGGCCCATCTTGTGTCAGGTCATCGATCGGGCTGAGGCCTCGGGCACCTTCTTCCACGGGTTTACCGGTTCGGTCTTGAGATTCAAGACCCGGTTAAGATAAACTCGATAGGTCCGGTTCACGCGGGCTTGGCTCCGGTCTGACAATCGGGCTCATCAAAAATTTAATTGGTTAATCTTCCAAGTATGATTCTTTCGATTGGTACCTTCCAAAATTAGGGTGTAACATTTTTGCATGCAAAGGAACATAAATTTAGGTTCTTGCATAATTAAGTTCTCCTTACTGTAAAGTTATTACAAGGCAAATGCTTCACTATTGCACATGACTTTAGGTTCCAAAAATGACTTTCGTATGGTACATTCCAATATGACTTTCAATATGATTAACTTATACTCTCTCCAGTCCTATAATATATTCTTAGTTCTTTTCTCATCCGTCCCAAAATAACTATTGCAATTTTTTATAAGATTTTCGGATTTTGCACGGGGATTAAGGAAAGTATTAGTGGAGTAAACGTTGTGAGACTTTTCAATGAAATACACACAAAATAGAAACTATTAAATGAGACGGAAAGAGTATGCTGTAATGGTACCAGCCGAGTTTCCAGCCACAAGCTTGAGTTGCATATCGATCTTTCCAAACAGATACTAGTTCTTGGACGGAAATCCGGAGCCAAAGGCTTGTTTGTTTAGAGAGTGAGAGAAGTTCAACTACCTTTCCATATTGCCCAGGCGGATCTACATTGTAACGAGTTGTGGCGGAGACGCTCACTGGATTAAAGAAATTAGATATTTCTTTGGTGCCATTTCAAATTGCAAAATTCGATATTTTAGGTGGCACATAAAAATTAGAAACTGAATGTTTCTAATGTACATTAATTAGTGGGACCCACTTGATACTCACATCAACTAGCTCCATACTAATCTCTACCCTAGTTTTTCTTTCCTACCCAACTATTTGCACTCACAATACATCACCCTTTTCACTTTTCTTTAATTCCCGTGCAACGGCGATTTTTTACAATTTGAAATGAGATGAAGGGAGTATATGTGTTATGTTGAGTGTCAACCCAAGTCCCACATCGGCTAGCTATTGAAAGAAGTGGTGAGAGTAGTCGCGGTCTGAGCCCACAACTACATCCGAGCGGACTGAGCGCAAATCGAATAATATCATACTAACGTGGAGTGGTGAGAGTAGTCGCGGTTCTTTTATTCAGCCTTAAAGGTTCTTTTAAAATGCTTACTGGCTTATCAAAAACTCTAAAACTGGCTATCCAGAACCTCTTAAGCTTGATATCCAGAACCTATTGACTTTGATCTTAGATAAAATCTTGTAAATATCAAAAAGAAAATGATTACATATTGAAATACAAAATAATTTGAAATAATGAAAAGAAACAATATAACCGTTCTTTTATAGCTCAAAACTTCCAAAAAGATTAATTCCCCAATTAATCCACATATTGATGATCAATTTAATTCAAAAATTAAAATTGTCATCAATCTCTTTTGGAGTTTAATTTGCAAATAGTAATGTATAATTAACTTTGGAAGTTACTCTTTGAATTATAATTCAATAACAAATGGCAAAAATTATCAACTACTTCCTCTGGTCCAAAATAATCACTTTTTGGACCAAAATTTTGGTCCAAAATAATTGTCACTTTTGAGCTAAATGTCCTTTTTACCCTTGCATTGAAACTTATTCTCTATTATTAATTGTCTTAGTGTGTGAGACATTAATGTAAGAAAGTTGCACACTTAATAAGGGTAATGTTGGAACTTTTGTGATTAACTCATGATAATAATTGTACAAATGCAAAAAAAGACAGTTATTTTAGACCAGAGGGAGTAATTTTTCCATTTCCTTTTCACATGTGAGACAAACTCACATTTCCAACTTCCATCCATTTATTTGAGTTATAATATTTTTATGGTTCAATCTTCAAATTGAACATATTATATATATATATATATATATATATATATATATATATATATATATAGGTAGGTGCTCAAATGAGAACCTAAATATCGTGAGAACCGTGTGAACTTAATGTATCCAATGATGTATCCAAGTGAACATTGGATACAACTAATGTATCCAAGTAATGTATCCAATGATGTATCCAAGTGAATCACTGGATACATTAGTTTTTTACCTAATGTATCCAAGTTCTCACGGTTCTCACGATGTTTAGGTTCTTATAGGAGCACGACCATATATAGGGTCATACTCATATGAGAACCCAATTACATGAGAACCCAGGATAACCATTGGATTAGACACAAATCAAGGGTTTAGATTACCTTTTTAGTTTAAAAATTCGGTGGCATTCTTGTAATTAGGTTGACAGACAAAGGGAAGAGCAAAATATCATGTGTGTTCCAGAATTTGCCACGTCATCACCCAAAATTTTCCTAAATTTTCAAAATTAAATATCTTATTAACTATAAATCGAAAAAATAATCCGAGAACACTGATTTTTTTGTCTCGACGAGACGAATCAAACTACATCCCTGAAGATAGGATTTTGAAAAAATAGGGAAAATACTAAATAGCTATTGTATCCAATACAATGTTCATAACAATTCAGTTAGATACAATAGGCAAACACCTATTGTATCCAACAGCAATGTTCATACACATTGCTATTGGATACACTAGCTACTTCCCTATTGTATCCAATACAATGTTCATAATAGGCAAACAATTCAGTTAGATACAATAGGCAAACACTTATTGTATCCAACAGCAATGTTCATACACATTGCTATTGGAAACACTAGCTACTTCCCTATTGTATTCAATGTTCATAACAATTAGTTGTATCTATTGATAGTTCAACACAGATATTGGATACAGGAGCTGTTTAGCTATTGTATCCAAGTGGATTGTTGAACACATTTGATATTGGATACAAGAGCTGTTTACCTATTGTATCTAAATGTATTTTTAAAATTTCATTGTTATTTAATATTTTGTTTTAAAACCCTATCTTCAGGGATGTAGTTTGAATCGTCTCGTCGAGAAAAAAATATCAGTGTTTTCGAATTTTTTTTCGACTTATAGATATTGAGATATTTTATTTTGAAATTTGAGATAAATTATTTGTGATGACGTGTCATGCCTTTAAAAGATGGTTCACATATGAGGTTTAGCTTAGCCAAAGAAAGGAATGCCTAGCTCAATTTTTTACCTCATAGTTTAGATTAATTTTGAAAATGACATTGCTTCTCCTTCTTATTGTGTCTTAATCTCAACCATTCAACAATTTTAATATAATGGTCGTTATTGGTTCTCATGGTTCTCACGATATTTGGGCTCTCATTTGAGCATATATATATATATATATATATATATATATATACTCCATTCGTTCCGGGTAAGTTGCAACATGGAAGGGGAAGCAAAAAAATTAAGAAAGGAGAATAATGAGTGGTTGGGAGGAAGAGAGAGAATGAGTGGAGAATAATGAGTGGTTGGGAGGAAGAGAGAGAATGAGTGGAAGATTATAAAAGTAATAAAGAGTTTCTTTGTTTGACATTGTTGCAACTTAAGTGAAATGCCCAAAATGGCAAATTGTTGCAACTTACCTGGAACGGAGGGAGTATATATATATATATATATATATATATATATATCTTTGTCTAACGACAAACGATTCTTGCAAGGAAATGCGCACAATTTCCTTCACACACAACACACTTTTCCAACACGTGATATCCACAAGGTTTGTTGGCTATTACCTTGTTCAAATGTGTTTGAAATTGTATCCAGAATGCTTTATTATTGATATCCAAAACCTTTTGAGGTTGATATTCAGAAGGTTTTATTGGCCATGACTTTCAAATGTGCATGAAAATCATATCCAGAAGGTTTTATATTCATATCCAAAACCGTTTGAGAAGTTCTGATTATTTAAAAAAATGTGACCGCACGTTTTTAAAAGAAGTTCCACATATTTACAAAATGCCACCATGCTTTTTTAAAAACACGTTTTTCTTTAGAGTTAGGAAAAACGTATTTTTACCAAAATTTTTGTGTTATTATAGATGATGTGAGAGTCCCAAATAATTTAGCAAATCACGCTAAAGAAAATTTTGGGGGAAACTAGTTTTTTCATAAGTTATAAAAAATTCTATTTTTATAGGGGTTAATGTTTAGGGTTTGGGGTTTAAGGTTTAAGGTTTAGGCCTTTTAGGGTTTAAGAAGGGTTTAAGAAGGATTAAAAAACAAGATTTTTTATAACTTGGGGAGGAATTAGTTTCCCCAAAACCAACTCATCAGGCTATCTGAAACAAACAAACAAACAACTATCTGGAAAGTCTTCGAATACAGTGCGGTGTGAGTAAGTAATGTGTACTTGTATAAAGCCACTTAACAATAGTGTAAAGTCAAAAGGTAAAGATACAATAAAATCATTTCACTTTGCTATAACACATTTGTAGATTATTAAATTTGCAGATAAATTTTCATCAATGGTGGGTCATCATATAATTAAAGAATAATACTAGGGGCACAAAAATGTCACAAAATCTTATGTGTAGTGATTTTATTGGTGTTTTTAATTAAAGTGTGGCGGGTCCACTATCGCTATAACCAATAAAATATCACCACCTCATTGTGTGAGCATGATTTTGTGACTTTGTTTTGTGCCTCTAGCATTGATCTCAAATAAATCCACCTGGTTTCGTCCCATGAGCCCGTGAAAGATACAATAAAAGCATTTCACTTTACTATAACAAATCTAAAATCCAAAAATAAAACTTAATTGTATATTTATAAAAAAAAAAACTAACAAAAAAAGTTCAAAGAAAAAATATTAAAAGACAATTTAAATTTATTATTAATATTTGAAAATACATTTTATTTAAAAAAAAACAATGCATATGACACTGAAATTTTGCAATCTTCGTTCATCTCCCCCACTTCGCCTTCAAGGGATTTCACGTTGTTGCTTTTTTTGCTTTGCTAACACTTCTGCGAACCTATTTACTTTCTTCTTGTGAATCTACTAAATCTGAATAAAACAAATGTCTCCAATTAGTTTGTCAATAAGATTAAATATTTCCAATTATGTCAAGGCCTTGACGAGCTATGTGTGATCTATATGGGTACCAAACTCATCATCAACTTGGGTCATTTTTAATAGCCTCATTTGATTTTGAGTAAACTACAAAATTGACCCACGTACTATTGCCCCAACATCACTTTGAAATGCGTACTATGAACTCAGTAATAGTACTACGCGTACTTTACTTTTATTAATTAAAACCCTAAGATTTCTAACATCAGTTAAAAAGATAATGTTGCTGTTAATAACTTAACAAAAAGTTAGATTCACATTTTTTAAATTGACCCTAAATTTTAATATAACTCCCCCTTATCATCTTCTTCCTCTCTTTATTCTCCAAAGCCCCTCACCTTCACCTTCACCCTCACCAGCCAAGTGCCACCCCACCCCACCGCCACCCATCCACCACCAGTCACCACCGCCGACCACCCCAACTCACAGTCTTCAATCGCCACCCACCAACATGAGTCTGCCACCCACCACACCCGTTAAGGGTTTACCGGAATCAAAGAACAGATTCCACAGCAACCAAAAACAGAATCAAAAGAACAATTGATGAAATTTTCAAAACAACAAATTTCTGAGTTTCTGTAATTTCCGCATAAAAAATCAAACAACAAATTTCTTGAAATTGAAACAGACCCAGAAAGTAAAAGAATTGGGGCTTCTGAAATTTTGGAGGGGAGGGGTGTCCGGAGGTGTGGAGAAGACGCCGGAAGTCACCAACCGGAATTTGTCGTCGGTCAGATCTGGGCGTTAGTCTTGATCGGAGAAGAAGACAAAGCTAATTCGGGTGGTCGGAGGGGGAGGAAGGTGGGGTGGTAGGAGAGGGTGGGGGTTAACCGGAGGTGGGTAGGCTAGAGAGAGAAAGAGAGAGAGAGAGCGAATGAGAATGTATGTGTGTATGCTGAGGAATGAGGTGGCCGGTGGAGGGGGAAGTCGCCGGAGAAGGGGAATCAGAGGGGTCGCCGGAGAAGGGGAATCAGAGGGGTCGCCGGAGGTTGGAAGTGGTAATTTTTAACAACCCCATTTACTTTTTAACTGGCATTAGAAATCTTAGGGTTTTAATTAATAAAAGTAAAGTACGCGTAGTGCTATTACTGAGTTCATAGTACGCATGTCAAAGTGATGTTGGGTCAATACTACGCAGGTCCATTTTGTGGTTTACTCATTTGATTTTTGATTAAATGATTTTGATATGAGTAAAACTAAAGTTACAAAAATATGTTACAAAATTTTACTTACAAACAATGCCGTCAAAGAATGATTGGTTGTTGAGTTGGAGGACGTATTACTCTGATTAATTCACCATTCAATATTTCACTAATTTATTTTTCTTAAAAAAGGATTTCACTAAATTTTGTTTTATTTTAATTCTTTTTCACTAAATTAGTTTATTTTTTCAAATAATACTTTAGTAAAGTATTTTATTTTGGAAAAATGTTACACTAATTTACCCTAAAATTATATCTTCTTCCTTATTCTCTCTAGTAAATTTCATTTTTTTTTTCAAAAAAAGAATAAATAGGGAACACACTAAATTATAGACTAAAATGGGATTTACTAAAAATGTGTGTGTGTGTGTGTGTGTGTGTGATTGGGTGGGGGGGGGGATATAATTATAGGTATTTGGATTTTTATGGTAGATTAGTTTAGTGCAACATTTTTCTGAAAAAAAAATAACTTAGTCAAATATAATTTTAAAAACAACTAAATATTAACACATATAGAAGCAGCTACTTAGACCTTTTCCCCACAAACCGTGTTCTAGTAGCTCACCCACTGCCCCTGCCTCCTCACTGACGGTGGTTTTCCACTTTGAATTGTCTAATATTAACACATAATAATATTTTCAGGGCAATGCTAAATGCGAGGAGCACAAAAAAAGTTTATAACATGATGGCTACAAAATGAGGTGTTGATATTTTGTTAGTTGCACCGATTGTGGACCCGACACACTCTAATAAAAAACACCAATAAAATTTTAACACATCATTTTGTAAGCTACCTTTTGTGGCACTTTTTGTGACTTTTTATTTACCCATATTTTCAAGTTCATGGGAAAGACCATACCATAGCTTTACATTTGATTAATTCCATTCTTTCCAGCTGTTTTACAGCCAAGAGTCTATGACTTGCATGACTTAAACACCTTCCATCTTACCTTCATTTCCCTCACTCCACACCTATATATACATACATCCCTTCTCTTCTTAACTCACACTTCACACAAATATATCTTTCTTACAACATTACAAAACAATATGGCCTATTCCACTTCAACCCTAATTTCAAGCCTTCTACTTGTAGCTAGTTTTGCTGTCTTGGTTTCTGGTAACTTGTACCAGGATATCGATGTCACATGGGGGGACGGGCGTGGAAAGATACTCAACAACGGCGAACTTCTAACTCTCTCCCTCGATAAATCCTCTGGCTCTGGCTTTCAGTCAAGGAACGAGTTCTTATTTGGCAAAATCGATATGCAGATCAAACTCGTCCCTGGCAACTCTGCTGGTACTGTTACTGCATACTACGTAAGCCCTCTCGTCTTTTATCATACACTTATTTGAGAATCACTCATATTTATTTATTTTTCAGGGAAAAATTCTCTAAATAATTAATCTATTACATTTCATTGCAGTTGTCTTCTCAAGGCTCTGCCCATGATGAGATAGACTTTGAGTTCTTAGGAAACTTAAGCGGTGATCCCTACACTCTTCACACAAATGTATTCAGCCAAGGAAAGGGTAACAGGGAACAACAATTCCACCTTTGGTTCGACCCCACTGCTGATTTCCACACCTATTCCATCCTATGGAACCCTAGCCGCATAGTGTAAGTACCCGATACAACATTAAATTTAATCTTCCTATTCCAATAAAATGTCCGTGTTAAGTAATTAACTCAATATATCTCTCTTTATTGACATTTCAGATTTTCAGTGGACGGAACACCCATTAGAGAGTACAAGAATCCAGAGGCATTAGGAGTATCTTACCCGAAGAACCAGGCGATGAGGATATACTCTAGCCTATGGAATGCAGATGACTGGGCTACGAGAGGGGGGCTGATAAAAACAGACTGGACACAAGCTCCTTTTACTGCTTCTTATAGAAACTTCAAAGCCCAGGCTTGTGTTTGGTCGTCAGGGTCGGGATCATCGTCTTGCAGTAGTACCAGCACCGAGGCATGGCTTACAGAAGAATTGGATACTACAAGTCAGGATAGCATGAAGAGGATACAGCAGAATTACATGATTTATAATTACTGCACTGATGCCAAGAGGTTTCCTCAAGGATATCCACCAGAATGCAGCATGTATTAAACATGATAGTAATTCTTTTTTTATTGATTTTACTAAATTAAGATTTATTTGTTTGTAATATTGATGTAACATTGGTGACTGTTCATCAATAAGACCGGTTCTTAATCATAGTAATGCACCAAAAATATGCTTATGTTGCTGTTGCTCCTCAAACTTCAATGGTGGAACTATTCACTCCTAATTTCATGCTATGAAGGCCAAAATATGTTTATCCCCAAAGTAGCCGGGTAATCTCACTTTGCACCCCAAACCGAATTTTATTATTGTAATCAGGTTTGACTAAAAATCCCACTTTGTCTGGGATGGAGGGAAAACGCCCGATGGGGACAATAATAACACATTATTTTACAATTAACTAAAACAAGAAGTGAAATATTATTATGAGACGAAATAAAGACTAAAATTTTCATTCTTTATACATGTGTCTCCATTTCTATTTATTTATTGAAATTACGAAAATGATAAGTGCAATTTTTTTTTTTTTGGACGGTTGTATAAAAAAGTGTAACAAATGAGCTAACAGTTATAATTATGGGTTTATCGTGTGTCTTTAAAGCACACGTTAGAAACCGTAAGATTTGATGATTTTGCTTTTCACGTGATGACTACTTTTTTAAAAGTTGAGCTTATAATGCGACTTTCAAACATAAAGTGTACCACGTATGCTTAATATATTTTATGAGTGTGTTTTGGAAGAAACTAGTTCCTCCATAAGTTATAAAAAATCTTGTTTTTAACCCTTAAATCCCAAACCTAAAATCCTAAACCCTAAACTTTAAACCCCAAACTCTAAACCTTAAACCCTATAAAAAGAAGACTTTTTATTACTTATGGAGAAACTAGTTTCCCCCAAAATTTTCTCATATTTCCGCAACTGAGGAATTAACAAAAGACCACTCACTTTTTATACAATTTAATTTAAGACAAAGTTTAGAAGGTTCCCGACCTAGAGATCACGCTGCCGTCAAAACCAATTACAATACGAAATGTTAGTATAAGTGGCTTATCCAGAAACTTGTACTAAAGCATGTTAACCCTACCTCTACGTCATGGTGATGATATGGCGTGGCCTAGCATTTCGGTCTTTTTCCATATACTCCCTCCGTCCAACCTCACTTGACATCTAAGAGGTGGGCACAATGATTAAGGAAAAAAACTGTCCACAACCATAAAATAGCCTAATACTCCCTCCGTCCCAGTTTAAGGTTTTTACTTTCCTTTTTTATCTGTCCCAGTTTAAGGTTCTTAGTTGCTTTATTCCATAAATAAAAAAATATGAATAGTGTATTGGATAATCTTGCCCTCAAAAAGTTCATTTAATTACAAAAAAAACCATTACTTACCCAACTTACTTTTACCTGCAAACCGCGTCTAGCTAGTAGCTCACCCACACCCACTGCCGCCTCACTGACGGTGGGTTTCGCACTTGAAATTGTCTAACACAGATATTTTAGTGGAGGGAAAAGACCATAACTTTATCTTTTGATTAATTCCATTCTTTCCAGCTGTTTTACAGCCCAGCTTCAATTCTCACCAACTAAGACTTACACCCACCTTCCTTCCTTCTTCTTAAGTCATAAGCCCTTCATTTCCTTCACTCTCACACCTATATATAGATACACCCTTTCTATTCTCAATTCACACAAACAAATCTTCTTACAACATTACAAAACAATATGGCCTATAATTCCTCTACTTCAGTCCTCCTTCTACTTATGTCTAGTTTTTCCCTCCTTGTTGCCGGTAACTTGTACCAAGATGTCGATGTCACATGGGGTGACGGACGTGGAAAGATCCTCAACAACGGAGAACTTCTCACCCTCTCCCTCGATAAATCCTCCGGCTCTGGCTTCCAGTCCAGGAACGAGTTCTTGTTTGGCAAAATCGATATGCAGATCAAACTCGTCCCTGGCAACTCTGCTGGCACTGTTACCGCCTACTACGTAAGCCCTCTCCTCTTTTATCGTACACTTAATAGAAAATCTTTCATATTTATTTCCCTTTCGCTAAAAATGCTCTAAATAATTAATCTCTTACATGTCATTGCAGTTGTCTTCGCAAGGCTCAGCCCATGATGAGATAGATTTTGAGTTCTTGGGAAACTTAAGTGGTGATCCATATACTCTTCACACAAATGTATTCAGCCAAGGAAAGGGTAATAGAGAACAACAATTCCACCTTTGGTTCGACCCCACTGCTGATTTCCACACCTATTCCATTCTATGGAACCCTAGCCGCATTATGTAAGTACCCGATACATCAATAAAATTAATCTTCCAATTACAACAAAATGTCCGCGTTAACTAATTGACTCAACATTTATCTCTTTATTTCCATTTCAGATTTTCAGTGGACGGAACACCCATTAGAGAGTACAAGAATCCAGAGGCATTAGGAGTATCTTACCCGAAGAACCAGGCGATGAGGATATACTCTAGCCTATGGAATGCAGATGACTGGGCTACGAGAGGGGGGTTGATAAAAACAGACTGGACACAAGCTCCTTTTACTGCTTCTTATAGAAACTTCAAAGCCCAGGCTTGTGTTTGGTCGTCAGGGTCGGGATCATCGTCTTGCAGTAGTACCAGCACCGAGGCATGGCTTACAGAAGAATTGGATACTACAAGTCAGGATAGCATGAAGAGGATACAGCAGAATTACATGATTTATAATTACTGCACTGATGCCAAGAGGTTTCCTCAAGGATATCCACCAGAATGCAGCATGTATTAAACATGATATTTCTTTTTTCATTGATTTTACTAAATTGAGATTTATTTGTTTGTAATTGATGTAACATTTGTTACTATTCATCAATAAGACCGATTCTTAATCATAATAATGCACCAAAAATATGCCCCACCTCGCCGGGTAAGAAGAAGCGAGAGGCCCGAGTGTTAGCATGGGCTGGACTGGCACTACAAGAAAAATGCCAATTAGTGGCATCAAGTTAGTGGCAATAAGTTATTAAGTGACGCTAGATGTAGATACAGTGTCAATTGATTTATAGTGGCATTGGACTATGCTATATAACGTCATTTGGTAAAAAATGACACTAGAAATCTTTTTTTTAGTGTCATTTATCGTAAATGACACTACAAAATGTAGATATTAGTGGCATTTAAGATAAGGATACTAATTTTATTTTTTCATTAAAAAAAAAAAAGATAAGGATCCTAAAATAAGTGCAACTATTTTAAATATTAGTGGCATTAAAAATGACACAAAAAGAAAATTTATTTTAAAATGCATTCTTTTAAAAAATATACATTTTATTAAGGACTGAAGGAGCATTATATTGGGCTGACTCAGTGTGTTGAGAAGATTTTTTTTTTTTTTTTAAATGCCTTCATGTGTTGGATAAGGCATAAATACTTTTTCCCTGTAATTGATGAAGTTCCAATTTTGTGTCTACCCTAAATTTTCATTTTGGCGCTTCTCCAAAACTTTTATCTTTTAAATTAACCTAATTTTCTACCAACACCAAGTGTGATTAATCCCCTTCTCTCTCACTCTCAAGTCATTTTCGGCTTTCCATTATTGAGAAATAATATTTGGGGTTTTCTTCCACGGTCAGCCCTAGCACTAGGGAAATTTACATCACAAGATATTGAAAGGTAATGTCGTAGTTGTGTTAAGTCATAAGTGCCTTGTGTGCGTGCAGGTTGTTCTTGGAACAACATACATTTCTATTAGCTCATGGTTTTGTTTCAAGAAAATTATATACTTTCTCCGTCCCAAAATAAATATCTGTTTTGCTCTTAATCAAGAATATATAAAAACGGATATTTATTTTGAAACTGGTAGTGTAGTACTAATTTCATGTAGGTACGAGTTGAACAAGTTATAGATTTAATATACTCCCTCCGTTTCAGATTAAAATTCCAGTGTTACAAGCTAAACTTCGTAAGAATATTTGTTATATTAGCTACTCTGTTTTTCATCATGTTTTTCATTTGTAAGTTAATCTCTTTTATTACCCCAATTTTTATTTTTTTTTTCTGTTTCTTCTTGTTCGTGTACAGATTTTGGGGAAGAAGAAGAAGAATGAAGCTTGATTTCGCAGGATTTGATGATGACATTTGATTCATTCAGTATTGATGGACAATCAAATTCAGTTAGAATAATTTGTGATTTCAAACTTTGTGTAATCAAGTGTAAAGATAAACTAGTAGATACTCTGGTATATGGTTGCCATAAAATAAAATATCAAGTTAACATTTAGTATATTCATTATATCTTACATTCATTTAGTATTCGTTTTATCTTTCGAATTTGAATTTGAATTTTGATGGTCTTACCAATGATAATTGCATTGTGACAACATTTTAATGAAATCAAGGCATTTCTTATTAATTTATAATTGGTAAAAATAAATAATAAAAAAAGAAATGAGATATGATGCATTCTTTAATGTCACAATTTTTTATAGAGCGACACTCGCAAGTTTCTCACGATGCCACAAAAAAAAAATGATGAATGACATTACTAAATGCCATTGAATACTCATTTAGTGTCACTTAAAATGCAATTAATAAATTTTTAATTTGTATTACCAGTATAACATAAAGCTATTAGTGTTACTATTATATGCCACTATATTATTATACAGTGGCATGAGAAAATGACACTATATATAATGCATAGTGGCATTCAACTCTACGGTGACATCACTATAGGTGACATTAGGCAAGTAGTGCCACTGAGTGGAAAATGACACTGAAAGACAAATAAATGGCACTATTAAATGTCTCTATATAAGGTTTTTCTTGTAGTGTGGGCCGGCAATGGACTATGTTTGAGGTTCCACCTTAAAACCAATTGGTGCTAAGGGAGTAACTCCTCAAGTCTATATACCGTTCCACGTTTCTCTCTTTAAAAGATGTAAGATAATTGTCTCTTACACTAACATCAAACCTTTACCGCACAGCCTGCCCCTTTTAATGATAAAATTTGATGTTTGCAATATTTTTAAAAACATAAGGAGTTTATGCTTAATATATAACCAGAGAAGGGTTATCTGCACAATGAAAAAAAAAAAAAAACATAAAAGGTTTTTGTGCTTTTTATTCTAATAATTCGTACTAGACATTTCCGTCCTTTTCTCTTACAATTTTTTTATATACTATAATCAATAAAAAAAACATATAAATATAATTTTTAAATACAAATCACACAAAAATATGTTGTAGAATTTCAAAATTGTTTGCACTCGTAAAATTATTTAGTACACCCGTAAGTATGTTTAAAGTTTTAAATGATATAACACTGTAAAGCATTGTTACGTATATAACTCAAAAAATTTGCGGGTGTGAACAACACCACCCTTCCAAAAAAATAAGAAATAAAACAAATTTGTCTTATTGAAAACTTCCGATGGGCCAATAATAACACATTATTTTACGATTGACTAAAACAAGAAGTGAAATATTTATTATGAGACGGAATAAGTACTGAAATTTTCATTCTTTAAACATGTGTCTCCATTTCTATTTATTTATAGAAATTAATGACAAGTGCACTTTTTTTTTTTTTTTTGGACGGTCGTATAGATAAAAGTGTAACAAATGAGCTAACAGTTATAATTATGAGTTTACCTAATTATGAGTTTACGGTGTGCCTTAACACACATTATAGAAATCGTTAGTGAAAATCTCGAGAAAAACTTGTTTTAGTGTAAAACTTGTTTTTATTCTTTAATGTAAAACATAATCTTTTAATGTAAAAAAAGGTTTTACACATTTTTTTAGTGAAGATTGACTCAAAGCATAAAATTTAATGATTTTGCTTTTCAGATGATGACTACTTTGATAAAAGTTGAGACCTTACAATGCGACTTTCAAACATAAAGTGTACCACGTATGCTTGATTTATTACATGAATAATACTAGGGACACAAAAAAGTCACAAAATTTCGCTCACAAAATCTTAGGTCTAATGATTTTATTGGTGTTTTCAAATAGAGTGTGGCGGGTCCATTATCGATGCAACCAATAAAATATCGCCACCTCATTTTGTGCCCCTAGCATTGCTCTTATTACATTGCTTCCGCAACCGAGGAATTCAAAAGACCACCTTTTGTACAATTTAATTTAAGGGTTAATGACAATTTAGACCCTGAAGTATGATATCACCCTCCAATCGAGCCTTGCATGTCTTTTTTCGCCAGATCGGACCCTGTGGTGATTCATTTTCGCCAGTTAGGGCCTTTTTGACGGAATTCGTTAAAAAGTCAGTTAAAAGGCATGTGCCGTGTACGTGACTAATGGAAATAGGTAGTTTGAATTAAGATTAACTATTAAAGGTGTTAAATAGCATATCTAAAAACTGAAGGGGGTAAACAAAACCTCAAAACTTATAAACCTTTCCCCATCCTCTTTCCCTATCCAGATTAACTTGGTAATGATAAAAAAAAAAATTCTCGCCTCCCCATCTTTTCCCAACCAACGACGGCTCTACAATTTTTCGCCGTCGCCGTCATCGCCGGTCATCATCATCGTCGGCGTTTCTACCCATCGTCTTCCACTACTCATTTCTCCTGAAACCAATTTAGTAGAAGAAGAAAAGCCAACCTTCTTTTCAGTTGGCCCAACAACAACAAACTCAGATCTATATTCGAAACTTTGTTCGAATTAAAGAAAAAGAGAGAGGACAGACATCCTCAGATTTCGAAATCAAAAGCAAAATCTGATTTCGAATTCAGTATAATTAAAATCAGATTTTGAATTCAAAATCAAAATCAGGTCGGAAGGGAGTGGACACGGAAACAGAGACGACGATGCAGAGGAAAAGTAGAGGGAGAAGGGGCGAACTGTAGATCGCTGAAGACGGCGATTCAATTGAACAAAAATTGAATCGATTTTGAGTATGTTTGTTGCATCTATGAGGTATTAACTTAGGGATTTTGAGAACCTTCTCTGAACAGCCATGGGGGATTTTAGTTAAGGTTTTGGTGTGTTTGTTGGAACAAATCTGAGCAAGTATAGATGGTGTGTTTGTTCATTTTAATTTCTACTGATTTTAGAATTGTTGTTGTTGTTGGTGGTAGCAGGGATGATAGTGGTGGGTAGTGGCGGTGTTTGGTCGGTGTGCGGTGTGGCTGTCCGATGGTGGTGGTGCGGTGGTGGTGTGGTTGTGTGGTGGTCCGGTGGTAGTAATGGTGGGTAGAAGTTGGAAGGATGGTGGGAAAGGGGTGGTCACCGGAGGAAGGGGAAAGGGGTGGGGGTTTGGCCGGGTTTGTTAAGATGATGGTGGCTGCTATTCTAAGATTTTTTTTTTCTTTCTTCAAACAAAAAAAAAATATCTAAAATAAATGATTGTAACTTATTTTAATTTCCTATTATAAAATATAAAATGTTGCATATTTATTTAATCTAAGATACTCAGACTCTTTTGTTTACCTCGCCGGACTCGTCTCGACAAGACTAAAATACGTGTGTCCGACACGGCTACGGCGGAGTAAATTAAAGAGTCCGGGCATCAGAGTATTTAATGATAATTTTCTTTGGTAAACATAAAAAACGATTTGGATAACGCATTTGCTAAAAATATACTCCCTCTGTCCCGACCGACTTAAGATTCTTGGTCAAGCAATTTATACTTTGACCAACAATTTGAACAAAAATAATTATCTTAATGAAAATCTAAAAATAGTTATTTAGTTTATTATTAATCGTGATACAATAACAAGTTTTAAAATAAAATTCTTATTTAATTTTCTTTTTTTATTATAAATTAAAAAATGTTGCATATTTATTGGATGAAGATTTTTTTTGGTAAATATAAAATTTGATTTATTTTGTTTATAAAATAAAATTCTTATTTAATTTTCTTTTTTATTAATATTTTGAAAATAACTTTAAAAACCCTTTTATTTACTATTTTATTAATTATTTTTATTTTCAGCCCTATTAAGTTTTGTATTTTCATTAAACCTCTTAAAAGAAACATCAACTTCAAACAACCCAATTCCGTTAGTCACGTGCACGGCACATGCCTTTTAACTGACTTTTTAAAGAATTCCGTGAAAAAGGCCCTAACTGGCGAAAATGAATCACCCCAGGGTCCGATCTGACGAAAAAAGACATGCAAAGCTCGATTGGAAGGGTGGTATCATACTTCAGGGTCTAAATTGTCATTAACCCTTTAATTTAAGACAAATGATAGCTTTTACAAAAGTTTCTAATTTTCAAAGGAGATGCATCAATTAGTCAAAGTTTAGAAGGTTCCCGACCTAGAGATCACCTTCCGTCAAAACCAATTACAATACGAAATGTTAGTATAAAGTGGCTTATCAAGAAACTTATACTCCCTCTATTCCCGAATGATAGTCACCTTATTTTCGTGGTTACTACGAAAGAACTTTGTGTTAGAAATTGGGGTTGGGTGTATTGATAATCCTGGATATTTGATCGAATCGTGTACAATCCACTTTCCGAATAAAGTATTTCGACCCTTAATGAGTTACACGAAATCTCTATTGGGATAAAACAATCAAATTTTATGTTTCTAGGCAAAGAAGACAAATTGCAAACTTAGAGAATTGGTTGAATATTTTTCGTAGTATCAAATGAGACCAAAATCTGTTTATATACAGATTACTGAAGCAGTAAACAGTCACAATTGTTAGCAACGATTGTGTCTTTAGGTTTTTGGCGGGTAACAGTCACAATTGTTTAGCAAACGATTGTGTCTTTTGGTTTTGGCGGGAAAACCGGGTAGAACAATTGGAGCACCAACTATACCGTCTGGGTCGGGGCGCTGCCCCGAACCCCGCTGGGGTCGCTGCCCCCAGACCCCAGCGAGGTGCGGCTCCCCCTCGACCCCGCCCGCTCACTTGGGAGCGGGATCCCAACAAGGGGCACTGCCCCTTGACCCGACCCCTGCTTATTTATCGTGGTCGAAGACTTATTAACTCAAACGAGTGTGTACTCCACACTTTCCTTTACTCGTATCCGAGCCTAATATGAAATCGCATTTGTCTCTAGTAAATCACAATTACATAAAATAGATGATGACACTAAAATCACCAACACTTTGAGCAATAATTAAGGTTACTTTTAATTATTCTAATAAATTTTTTGAAATTATTCTCGATACATTATTATAAATACTATTAATACAAATTTTTAAATTTACATTAAACATAATTATAAGTAGCTTTTATAATTGCATAAATTCTTTCGTAATAACTACGAAAAAAAAAGCACTATCCTTTTATTTATGACGGAGATAGTACTACAACAGTAAAACATGTTCATATTACCCTTACCTCTACGTCATGGTGATGATAAGACGTGGCCTACCATTTCGGTCTTTTTCCATAGGAGTATATAAAGAATAAGCATTTTTATTTTTTAGGTTATGCTACTCGGTCTCAAAATAGATATTATTTTTATTATTTGAATAATTTTTAAAAAATACAAATAATGCATGTGAAAAAGTCTAATTCCTTTAAAAGCTACTCCTTCTGTCCCTAAATGAGTGTCCATTTTCAAGAAATCATTGTCCCTAAATGAGTGTTTTTTTTGAACATAACTTTCTCCCTAAATGTTTTTTTTCGAAATTTTTTTCACCGGTTTCTTTATACGTGCAAAACTAAAGGTTTGGAAAGGAGATTACAAGATTATATATGAATCGTTGTTACCAAATTGTTCAAAAAGTTGAGATTTTCAGTGTCCCTTAAAATGAAATTTGGACACTCATTTAGGGACAGAAAGAGTACATCATTGAAACGGAGGGAGTAATTTGATTAAGGAGGTCAACTATTATAATATATCCTCAAACCTAATTTAGCCGTCACCGGATAACTATTCAGTCTGATTACAGGGACCAGGGTAAGGGAGTTCAGTCTTGGACCCTGCAAACAATTATAAATAACTAGTTACATTCGGACGTTAAACTCACGGATAAATAAGTTATGAAATCATTTAAAAGCATAAAGAAAGTTTTTGTAAGAATAAAAAAAAAAAATTTGATGACATTCAACTAAAATGTATTATTGTTTGGTAAAGCCTAGGGATTTTTTTTAATCAAATAATATCGATTGCATTAATAAATTTGTAGAAGACGGCGTTCTATAACAGTCGGAGGCTGATCCGAACTATGAGAATTTCTACGACTACATACAATTGGAAACAAACTGTCCACAACCATAAAATAGCCTAATACTCCCTCCGTCCCAGTTTAAGGTTCTTACTTTACTTTTTTGTCTGTCTCAGTTTAAGGTTTTTAGTTGCTTTGTTCCATAAATGGAAAAAATATGAATAGTGCACTGGATAATCTTGCCCTCAAAAAGTTTATTTAATTAAAAAAAAAACTATTACTTACCCAACTTACTTTTCACTCATTTGCTTTATGAATAGTGTTTGGATAATTATATCCTCACCTCCCTACTTTTGTTGACCCATTTTTTCTTTGTTTTACACTTGATTTCTTAATAAACGCGCAAAGTTAAACTAAGAAACTTAAACCGGGACGGAGAGAGAATATCTAAAATAACAATACCCTAAGCTAGATCTTCAACAAATGTCCTTACGAAACAATAACATGCGACCCAAATGTATCTGAGAATTAGTTGAAAGAACTTCTACATATATTAAAAAAGGTGGCAATCCTAATTTTTTATATTCATTGTGAAAGAAATAGGCGGCTAGGACTGTGCTGGAAAAGAACCAACTGTGAGTACAACTGTGTTGACAGTTGTCTAGACAGTTGACTTGTTAAGAAATCAGAAAATATGCAGCGGAATAATTAATCACAGAATTAAAAACACTTCAGCAAGAAATAACTTGCTGGAAAACTTTCATTAATAAAAGCTCTTGCAAAATACAAGACAATGAAAGAAACAAAACAACGAAAAGATCAAAACCTATTCTATCTTGAGTAGACTAAACGCCAAAAACACTTGTAGTTCTAAAAGGTTTAGAATTCCAAGAACAAATGAACTCTCTCTAATAATTCTGTAAAAGGCGTGAGAACTCAGAGAGGCTTGACGATTTCTTTTATAAGCTTTCTTGGCCGCTACTTCAATCCATGAGATCTTTAAGCAACCAATCAACCCTTCCTTTTGAGAGTCCACCTAAAATACACTCCTAAAATACATAACAACTTTCCAAAGATAAACATCAATATGTTAGTGAAATAAATCCTAAATATACACAACTAATTATAAATAAATTATACACAACTAATTATAAATAAAATATACACAACTAATTATAAATAAAATATACAATCGAATTAACTAATTTACTAGAGAATCAGAATCACAAAGAGTTAAACATAGTAGAGTATTTTCATACTCTTCAATCTCCCCCTATCTTTGTGGTTCTGATCAAAACATACAAAACAATAATCTCCCTCTGAATTTGTACATTGGATTCTACTCCCCCTAGAACACATCTTTCTCCCCCTTTTTGTGAAGAACCATCAAACTCAAAGAAAGAAAATTGTGAATATCTTCCACTCCCCCTAAATATGAATCTCCCCAACAAAAATACCTCTAAGAGCATCATCAATCTCAACTCATATCGCAGCAAACCTTTATAGACCATAGAGTTCTGCAGAAGATGTACTTACCCCTTAAAACAGAAGCAGACTTATCAGTTGACTGTCCAGTTGAGTGATCAGTTGTCCGCACAGTTGCACGAACAAGTTGCTTAGCACCAGCTGGATGCTTAACAACAAAATGCCTGAGCTTGATCAGAGCAGCGGCAAACAATCATTTTGTGTCACAATCACTCAGAGTTTCTCCTGAATTCTCGGATATATCTGCAAAAATGTTAGAGAGAGAGCATTTGCAGAATAGGAACAAGATGAGATGAGAGAAATGTAGCTAGAAAACATGAGGAAGAAGATACACTAAACCACAATTGACAACCAGATTTGACAAGGATGAAAAATCAAGGGAGGACAGTGATTCTTCCTAAGAACTCGGGTAGGCCAATGAGTAGAGAACCGAGTGACTTTGAAGTACCCATTTGAATTCCAAAACAAACAAGGATTTTGATTTTAAAATTCAAACTTTTTCCATGTTTTGTGATAAATTGTCCGTCCCAGAATTAGAACTTACCAAATTCAACTGAATCCATTTATCCACAATGTACCATAATTTCCACCAACTGCACAATGAAACTTGAACATCACGCCATTAGATTATCGTTAATCACATGAAAAGCATCAATCTTTAACACATAAGAACAACAATTCAATTTACTGATGTTAATACCAAAGGAGAAAGAAAACTTAGAAAAATTATGCCTAAACACACAAGTGAAGATCGTCTCAATTTTGGTGTGACATAGTATGATCAACTCAGTCCATGACTCGGTTTCAACTCACAAGAATTCAATGAGATTCACCTTCAATCATGCAGCCTCTAGAACACTCCCATTGAAGGCTTATGACTTATGAATCAGTTACGGAGATGAGCTTTTCACTTTCCCAATACACTGTTAAACGCATAGGAACCATTCAATTTAATGTACCTTGCGGAGGTAAGCCCACATTAAACTAATGAACCTCATCTTGGTCATACATGAATAAAATTAATGCACCTCGCGGAGGCGAACCCACATCAAGATCACCCATGTATAAAAAAGGTTTTAATCATGGCATGGCAATGAAGGACTTAAAACTTTCTTTGAAGGTTCATCACATATAGCATATAACACATTTATGAGCACATAATATAAACATGTTACACATCAAGTTTAGCCACTAAATTAATCTCCATTAATTTAAACATGATATTTATGTGTCATTAGTTTCTCTATAATTATGAGGATGAGACTATTTTAACTTTAGTTATTATCTCCAAATCAAGACAACAAGAAGTGCGGTCGAACTAAGCCATTAGGCAACCACAATCCCGCACTAATTCAAGAAACCAAGAAAGTAGTCCATGTGGCCGAAACTAAGCAATAGATGGTCTCGATGAACGTAGGCCAATTGCATCCACAATTCCACATGGATCTCCAATCATTGAATCAAGAACTTTGTTTCTTAATTTTAGCAATTATGAACTCTTCATAATTCTAACTTCGTTTTATCTTTGAAACTTTGATTGCGATCAAGTTTGGGAAACACAATCTCGATGAACGCAGATTAGCCATCCAAACCTTGAACCAATCTTAGAATCACAAGACTAAAACAAATGGGAAAATCAAACCCCAAAATCCACACATAAACCAACTACCCAAAACCCATTCCAGATCAGCAGGTTTGGACTGGTTCTGTTACTGGTTTTGTTGAATTTTTCGAAAATTCCAAATTCTGTTTTTTACAAAAATCAGACAATCTGATCAATGTGTGCGGCCGCCCAAAACTCACTGTGTGGTCGCCCAAACATGTGCTGCCGCCCAAGTGATTATGTGCGGTCGCCCAAGATGATCAGAATGTACAGAATTTTGAAGTTCGAAAATTTTGCCTCAAAATTGTTTTTCTCTGATTATCAAAACTTTGATCCAATCAAAAATTAATAATCAACAATTCTAAATCCATCATAATTTATTTATTGCGATTGAATCGTGCGATTAAAGTTGCAAAACGATAAACCACATAAAATCACATAACACATAATCATCATATATTCTAATATTCATATCATGCAAGGCACATAAACAATTTATATACACATAAACATGATCTAGGTATTGAAATAATCAACATGAACGGGGCTCTGATACCACTGTTGGGTTTCAATGTAACATGCGCAGCGGAATTTAGCATTTAAAATTTTTGAAACCCAAAGCCCATAGATCTGTTCATATGATTAAAACAAATACAACAATATGAATAGAGGAAAAACTAACCCTTGATGACTTTGAATTCTAGCTTTGATCTTGGTGGAGAACTTGAAGCTTTAATCACAATAGTAAGAACACGAACTTCGAAGATGATAAGCTTCACCCTCTAGCGGTATCCACACCACGAACGAATATCAAGGAGCTTCTTGATCTTGGTTGCTAGACCAACAATTATGAAACACACTTTCACAATTGATAATGACTATATGGAATTTTAATTGTGTATTATTTTGTTCTTCAATCAAAAGATATCTTGAAACAAAATAAACTCTCTCAAACTCTTTTGAGACTCACACAAACATTGGTTAAGAGTGCTGGCCGAATTTGGTCTTTTATACACAAGTAGGACCTATTCCAAATAAGAAACTTGTGTCAAAATCCGTCCAAAATTCGTTTCCTAATCAAATTAGGAATCTGCCCCCCGACATCACTGTGCGGCCGCCCAAAAGCCACTGTGCGGTCGCACAACTATCTGAAACAAACTGGTACAAAATTGAGCTAAGTGTGCGGCCGCCCAGTCCATACTGTGCGGTCGCCCACTTCCCCAAATTTCTAGAATTTCCAAAATTCCAATATAGTCCTTTTAAAGATTCTTTCTATTGTGTGTGACCCTCTAGGATTATACTAAGTTGGCATTGAGATCAAACATAAAACCATAAGATATGATTAGGTTCTAGCAAACCATCATACCTACCCAAATAGTATAACTAGATACAAGTTCGCATTCCTTTAGAACATGTCATAATCCCTTTGTCCACGATGTCATTTGTTGGTAGTGGTGCCCTAGGCACGTTTAATAAACGTTGTAATTGTTATCATTTATTTCATATCAATAAAGAGATGTTTTTATTATTATTGTTGTTCATGTTTACTTATAATAATCTCCGTCCCTAGTACTTGTTAAGCACTAGTATAAAGGCTAAATGATCATGGGATGATCATGTTAGATTTATGGGTACTTGTTTGGAACAAGGTACTGGACATGACCCGCTTTATTAGATTTATGTCATGGTCTATGTCATACATATATCTCATATTAGTTATGTCATTTGAATCCTTAGACATGAAGTTATTATAGTCTTCCACTTGATGAACATTATGTTTGACATATTCAAACGCTACTTTTAACCGAGTAGTTATAAAGGGTATGATTGGCATAATCGGATTCACGTAGGGAAGAATAATAAGCTAAATGGATTTGTCCCTCCTCGAAGAGATGTCAAGCTTGGGCCTCTCTTAGGAATGATGTTGATGAAATGTTCGGCCGGACTCAAATGAATTGATTGGATCAATGTCATTTGGATTATCAACATATTCGGAATCGAGAAAGAATTGAACAAAACAAGTTGACTCTTTGACCATGACTTGTGTTCAATGACATCGTAGACAAAAGGATTATGACATATTCTAAAGGAATGCGAACTTGTATCTAGTTATACTATTTGGGTAGGTATGACGGTTTGCTAGAACTTAATCATATCTTATGGCTTCATGTTTGAACCCATTGCCAACTTAGTATAATCCTAGAGGGTCACACACAATATAACGAATCTTTAAAAGGACTATATTGGAATTTTGGAAATTCTGGACATTCTGGGGAAGTGGGCGACCGCACAGTATGGACTGGGCGGCCGCACACTTAGCCCATTTTTGTACCAGTTTTGTTTCAGATAGTTGTGCGACCGCACAGTGCATTCTGGGCGGCCGCACAGTACTGTCGGGTGGCAGATTCCTAATTTGATTAGGAAACGAATCTTGGACGGATTTTGACACAAGTTTCCTATTTGGAATAGGTCATACTTGTGTATAAAAGACCAAATTCGGCCAGCACTCAATGCTAATGATTTTGTGAGTCTCAAAGAGTTTGAGAGAGGGTTTATTTTGTTCCAAGACATTCTTGGTTGAAGAACAAAATAATACACAAAATAAATTCCATATAGTTCTTTTGATTGTGGAAAGTGTTTCACAATTTTGGTCTAGCAACCAAGATCAAAGAAACTCCTTTGATATTCGTTCGAAGTGTGGATACCGCTAGAGGGTGAAAATCATCACCTTCAAAGTTCGTGTTCAAGCTTTGTGATCGTGATCAAGACTTCAAACCTCTACCAAAGACCAAGAGAATTTGATAGCCATCAAGGGTTAGTTTATTCCTTTATTCTCATGTCGTATTTGATTAAATCATATGAACGGATCCATGGCTTTGGGTTTCAAAATTTTAAATGCTAAATTCCGCTGCGCATGTTTGATCGAAACCCAACAGTGGTATCAGAGCTCCGTTCATGTTGATTATTTCAATACCTAGATCATGTTATGTGTATATAAATTGTTTATGTGCCTTGCATGATATGAATATTGGAATATGTGATGTTTATGTGGTTTATTGTTTTACAACTTTAATCGCACGATTCAATCGCAATAAATAAATTATGGTGGATTCAGAATTGTTGGTTATTAATTTTTGATTGGATCAAAGTTTTAATAATCGGGGAAAAACAATTTTGAGACAAAATTTTCGAACTTAAAAATTCTGCACATTCTGATGGCACTGGGCGACCGCACAAAACGCCTTGGGCGGCCGCACAGTTTTGGGCGACCGCACAAGGGTTTTGGGCGGCCGCACAAGGGGATCAGAAGGTCTGATTTTGGTTGAAAACCAGAATCTGGAATTTTTCGAAAGATTCAACAGAACCAGTAACAGAACTAGTCCAGACTTGCTGATCTGGAATGGGTTTTGGGTAGTTGGTTTGTGTATGGATTTTGGGGTTTGATTTTCCTATTTGTTTTAGTCTTGTGATTCCTAGATTGGTTCAAGTTTTGGATGGCTAATCTGCGTTCATCGAGATTGTGTTTCCCAAAATTGATCGCAATCAAAGTTTCAAAGATAAAACGAAGTTAGAATTATGAAGAGTTCATAATTGCTAAAATTGAGAAACAACGTTCTTGATTCGATGATTGGAGATCCATGTGGAATTGTGAATGCAATTGGCCTACGTTCATCGAGACCATCTATTGCTTAGTTTCGGCCACATGGACTACTTTCTTGGTCTCTTGAATTAGTGCGGGATTGTGGTTGCCTAATGGCTTAGTTCGACCGCACTTCTTGTTGTCTTGATTTGGAGATAATGACCAAAGTTGAAATAGTCTCATCCTCATAATTATAGAGAAACTAATGACACATAAATACCATGCTTAAATTAATGGGGATTAATTTAGTGGCTAAACTTGATGTGTAACATGTTTATATTATGTGCTCATAAGTGTGTTATATGCTATATGTGATGAACCTTCAAAGAAAGTTTTAAGTCTTTTATTGCCATGCCATGATTAAAACACATGTTGGTACATAAGTGACTCTAATGTAGATTCGCCCTAGCGAGGTGCATTAAATTTATTTATGTATGAGCAAGATAGATAATGTGGGCACGCCCTAGCGGGACACATTAACTATGCGTTTAAAATGGTTAGACTTAATTGGGCGTCAAAACAGTTTTGGGCCTAGGCAAAGATGAGGTTTAACATGCTTTTTGAAATTGGATTTCTTAAAGAATCTCATAAAAGGAACTAAGAGTCATATGAGATATGATTGACAAGAGTTGTCTACCTAATTAATTTGATTTTGTGTAATCCGCCTTAGCGGACTCGAAATTAAATTAAAGTTGGATCTTAACCCATTTGAATTATATTATACATTGGATGTATATGAAGGTTATATAATTTAGTGGGAGTATTTTGTTTGAAAAATACATTATTTATCTCTTTAATGAAAATCGGTACTTATTAATTTTGGAAATTTTTGCATATTTGTAGATAATGACTAATAACACTCAATCAATGTCGTTGCGATCGATCCTTGAGAAGGATAAGCTCGAAGAGAATGGTACCAACTTTATGGATTGGATCCGTAGCATAAGAATTGTTCTTAGGCAAGAAGATAAGTTGTACATTCTCGATGGGCCTCTCCCCACTGAACCACCGCCTACTGCCCCTAGGGTAGAAAGAGACAATTACAAGAAACATCGTAATGATTCTAGAGATGTAAGTTGTCTTATGCTTGCCGCTATGTGTTCAAAACTCCAACAAAGTTTGGAACATTTGGAAGCCTATGAGATAGGCGTGGAGTTGAGGACCATGTTTCAAGAGCAAGCTAGGCAAGAGAGGTACAAGACCATTGTTGCATTCACTACTAGTAAAATGAATGAAGGGCAACAAGTGAGTCCTCACTTTCTTAAAATAAAAGGTTATGTAGAGCACCTTGAGAAACTTGGCTATCCAATCCCATTGGAGCTAGCCACGGATCTCATTTTTAATTCATTGCCTAAAATTTATAATCAGTTTGTAATGAATTATAACATGCACGGAATGGATAAGAATCTCTCTGAGTTGCATGGGATGCTCAAAACTGCAGAGATGAAAATTGTGGAGAAAGGTTCTCCCGTGCTCTTGGTTCATGATGGGAAGAAGCCTTGTGCCAAAGGCAAGGGTAAGGCAAAAGTTGTCAAACCCAAGATAAGCAAGGCAAAGGTTGCCAAGGCTTCTGAGGCAAAACCCGATTCACAAAAGGATGCAATCTGTTTCCATTGTCAAGAAATTGGTCATTGGAAACGTAATTGCAAGGCTTTCTTGGAAGAGCAAAAGAAGAAGAAGAGCAGCAAGGCTGCGTCGACTTCAGGTATCTATATGATAGATATTCTCCTTTCTACCACTGATTCTTGGGTATTGGATACCGGATGTGGTTCTCACATTTGTCTAAATGTGCAGGGACTAAAGAATAGGAGACTGCTTAAAGAAGGTGAAGTAGATCTACGCGTGGGGAATGGAGCAAGAGTTGCTGCATTAGCCGTAGGGACTTATGAAGTCACTTTACCTTCCGGATTAATTCTTGTTTTGAACAATTGTTATTATGTTCCGAATTTAAGCAGAAATATTATTTCAATTTCTTGTTTGGATAATGAAGGTTTTAAGTTTCTTATTGAGAATAAGAAATTTTCTATTTATTTAAATGATGTGCTTTATGGTATTGCTAATTCATTTAATGGCCTTTATATCTTGGATGTCAAGAATGAAAATAATGTCTATCATGTAAATAAGAAATCTAAACCTAATGATGTAAATCATACTTATTTGTGGCATTGCCGTCTAGGTCATATTAATGAGAAGCGTATCTCAAAACTCCATGGGGACGGACTTTTGGGTTCATGTGACTTAGAGTCATATGATACTTGTGAGTCATGTCTTCTTGGAAAAATGACTAAGACACCTTTTACCAAGTTGGGTGAAAGGGCAAGCGACTTATTGGGGTTGATACATTCCGATGTATGCGGACCATTAAGTAGCAATGCTAGGGGAGGATTTCAATACTTCATAACCTTCACTGATGATTATAGTAGATTTGGGTATGTTTACCTAATGAAACATAAACGTGAAGTATTTGAGATATTTAGAATATTTCAAAATGAAGTAGAAAAACAACTTGGCAAAAGTATAAAGGCACTTCGATCAGATCGAGGTGGTGAATACTTAAGTCAAGAATTTGATGATCATCTAAAGAATTGTGGAATAGTTTCACAATTGACTCCACCTGGAACACCACAATGGAATGGTGTGTCCGAGAGGAGGAATCAGACTTTGTTAGACATGGTTCGATCAATGATGAGTCAAGTTGATCTTCCAATATCCTTTTGGGGTTACGCTCTAGAAACCGCTGCTTTCACACTAAATCAAGTTCCAACTAAATCGGTTCCAAAGACTCCATATGAGATGTGGAGTGGAAAGAAACCTAGTTTATCTTTCATGAGGATTTGGGGTTGCGAAGTTTATGTCAAGAGACTTATCTCTGACAAACTAGCACACAAATCTGATAAATGTATTTTCGTGGGATATCCTACGGAAACTAAAGGATATTACTTTTACAACCGAGAGGATAACAAAGTGTTTGTTGCCCGAACTGGTGTCTTTCTAGAGAAAGAGTTTCTCTCCAAAGAAATCAGTGGGAGTAAAATAAATCTTGAAGAAATTCGAGACTCAGAAAATAACATTGAACCAATAGTGGAACAAGAACAAGAACCACAAGGAGTTGTGGAACCTGTTCAAAATACACAGGCATCTCGCAGATCTAGTAGGTTACGATCCGAGCCCGAGAGATATGGATTTCTCGTAACGGATAGTAATGAGGTAGAAATCATTGAGAATGATGAACCGTCAACCTACCAAGAGGCGATGTCTTCTCTTGATTCGGACAAGTGGCTTGGAGCCATGGAATCCGAATTGCAATCCATGCAAGACAATCAAGTTTGGAATTTGATTGATGCGCCCGAAGGTGTAAAACCATAGGATACAAGACAATCAAATTCCAAACTTGATTGTCTTGCATGGATTGCAATTCAGATTCCATGGCTCCAAGCCACTTGTCCGAATCAGGAGAAGACATCGCCTCTTGGTAGGTTGACGGTTCATCATTCTCAATGATTTCCACCTCATTACTATCCGTTACGAGAAATCCATATCTCTCGGGCTCGGATCGTAACCTACTAGATCTGCGATATGCTTGTGTATTTTGAACAGGTTCCACAACTCCTTGTGGTTCTTGTTCTTGTTCCACTATTGGTTCAATGTTATTTTCCGGGTCTCGAATTTATTCAAGATTTATTTTACTCCCACTGATTTCTTTGGAGAGAAACTCTTTCTCTAGAATGACACCGGTTCGGGCAACAAACACTTTGTTGTCCTCTCGGTTGTAAAAGTAATATCCTCTAGTTTCCTTTGGATATCCCAGGAAAATACATTTGTCAGATTTGTGTGCAAGTTTGTCAGAGACAAGTCTTTTGACAAAAGCTTCGCAACCCCAAATCTTCATGAAAGATAAACAAGTTTTCTTTCCGCTTCACATCTCATATGGAGTCTTTTGAACCGATTTAGTTGGAACACGATTTAGTGTGAAAGCAGCGGTTTCTAGAGCGTAACCCCAAAAGGATATTGGAAGATCAACTTGACTCATCATTGATCGAACCATGTCTAACAAAGTCCGATTTCTCCTCTCGGATACACCATTCCATTGTGGCGTTCCGGGTGGAGTAAATTATGAAACTATTCCACAATTCTTTAGATGATCATCAAATTCTTGACTCAAGTATTCTCCACCTCGATCTGATCGAAGTGCCTTAATAATTTTGCTAAGTTGTTTTTCTACTTCATTTTGAAATATTCTAAATATCTCAAATGCTTCACTTTTATGTTTCATTAGGTAACCATACCCAAATCTACTAAAATCATCAGTGAAGGTTATGAAGTATTGAAATCCTCCCCTAGCATTGCTACTTAATGGTCCACATACATCGGAATGTATCAACCCCAATAAGTCGCTTGCCCTTTCAGCCAACTTGGTAAAAGGTGTCTTAGTCATTTTTCCAAGAAGACACGACTCACAAGTATCATATGACTCAAGGTCACATGAACCCAAGAGACCGTCCCCATGGAGTTTTGAGATACGCTTCTCATTAATATGACCAAGAATGATTTACATCATTAGGTTTAGATTTCTTATTTATATGATAGACATTTTCATTATTTTCATTCTTGACATCCAAGACATAAAGGCCATTAAATGAATTAGCAATACCATAAAGCACATCATTTAAATAAATAGAAAATTTCTTATTCTCAATAAGAAACTTAAAACCTTCATTATCCAAACAAGAAATTGAAATAATATTTCTACTTAAATCCGGAACATAATAACAATTGTTCAAAACAAGAATTAATCCAGAAGGTAAAGTGACTTCATAAGTCCCTACGGCTAATGCAGCAACTCTTGCTCCATTCCCCACGCGTAGGTCTACTTCACCCTCTTTAAATAGTCTCCTATTCTTTAGACCCTGCACATTTAAACAAATGTGAGAACCACATCCGGTATCCAATACCCAATAATCAGTGGTAGAAAGGAGAATATCTATCATATAGATACCTGAAGTCGACGCAGCCTTGCTGCTCTTCTTCTTCTTTTGCTCTTCCAAGAAAGCCTTGCAATTACGTTTCCAATGACCAATTTCTTGGCAATGGAAACAGATTGCATCCTTTTGTGAATCGGGTTTTGCCTCAGAAGCCTTGGCAACACTTGCCTTGCTTATCTTGGGTTTGACAACTTTCTTACCCTCCTTTGGCACTAGCCTTCTTCCCATCATGAACCAAGAGCACGGGAGAACCTTTCTCCGCAATCTTCATCTCCGCAGTTTTAAGCATCCCATGCAACTCGGAGAGATTCTTATCCATTCCATGCATGTTATAATTTATCACAAACTGATTATAACTTTTAGGCAATGAATTAAGAATGAGATCCATGGCTAGCTCCAATGGGATTGGATAGCCAAGTTTCTCAAGGTGCTCTAAATAACCTTTCATTTTCAGCATGTGAGGACTCACTTGTTGCCCTTCATTCATTTTGCAAGTAGTGAATGCAACAATGGTCTTGTACCTCTCTTGCCTAGCTTGCTCTTGAAACATGGCTCTTAACTCCACGCCTATCTCATAGGCTTCCAAATGTTCCAAACTTTGTTGGAGTTTTGAGCACATAGTAGCAAGCATGAGACAACTTACATCTCTAGAATCATTACGATGTTTCTTGTAACTGTCTCTTTCTGCCCTAGGGGCAGTAGGTTCTGGTTCAGCAGGAAGAGGCACATCGAGAATGTACAACTTATCTTCTTGCCTTAGAACAATTCTAAGGCTACAGATACAATCCATAAAGTTCGTACCATTCTCTTGGAGCTTATCCTTCTCAAGGATCGATCGCAACGAAATTGATTGAGTGTTAGCAGTCATTATCTACAAATATGCAAAATTTCCAAAATTTAATAAGTACCGGTTTTCATTAAAGAGATAAATAGTGTATTTTCAAACAAAATACTCCCACTAAATTATATAACCTTCATATACATCCAATGTATAATATAATTTAATTGGGCTAAGATCCAACTTTAATTTAACTTTTGAGTCCACGGAGGCGGACCGCTCAAAACTAAATTAATTAGGTAGACAATCATGTCAATCATATCCCATATGATTCTTAGATCCTTTTATGAGATTCTTTGAGAAATCCAATTTTAAAAGCATGTTTATTCTCATCTTTTGCCTAGGCCCAAAACCGTTTTGACGCCTAATTAAGTCCAACCATTTTAAACGCATATGAACCATTCAATTTAATGTACCTTGCGGAGGCAAGCCCACATTAAACTAATGAACCTCATCTTGCTCATACATGAATAAAATTAATGCACCTCGCGGAGGCGAACCCACATCAAGATCACCCATGTATAAACAAGTGTTTTAATCATGGCATGGCAATGAAGGATTTAAAACTTTCTTTGAAGGTTCATCACATATAGTATATAACACATTTATGAGCACATAATATAAACATGTTACACATCAAGTTTAGCCACTAAATTAATCTCCATTAATTTAAGCATGATATTTATGTGTTATTAGTTTCTCTATAATTATGAGGATGAGACTATTTTAACTTTGGTTATTATCTCAAAATCAAGACAACAAGAAGTGCGGTCGAACTAAGCCATTAGGCAACCACAATCCCGCACTAATTCAAGAAACCAAGAAAGTAGTCCATGTGGCCGAAACTAAGCAATAGATGATCTCGATGAACGTAGGCCAATTGCATCCATAATTCCACATGGATATCCAATCATTGAGTCAAGAACTTTGTTTCTTAATTTTAGCAATTATGAACTCTTCATAATTCTAACTTCGTTTTATCTTTGAAACTTTGATTGCGATCAAGTTTGGGAAACACAATCTCGATGAACGCAGATTAGCCATCCAAACCTTGAACCAATCTTAGAATCACAAGACTAAAACAAATAGGAAAATCAAACCCCAAAATCCACACATAAACCAACTACCCAAAACCCATTCCAGATCAGCAGGTCTGGACTGGTTCTGTTACTAGTTTTGTTGAATTTTTCGAAAATTCCAAATTCTGATTTTTACAAAAATCAGACAATCTGATCAATGTGTGTGGCCGCCCAAAACTCACTGTGCGGTCGCCCAAACATGTGCGGCCGCCCAAGTGATTATGTGCGGTCGCCCTAGATGATCAGAATGTACAGAATTTTGAAGTTCAAAAATTTTGCCTCAAAATTGTTTTTCTCTGATTATCAAAACTTTGATCCAATCAAAAATTAATAATCAACAATTCTGAATCCATCATAATTTATTTATTGCGATTGAATTGTGCGATTAAAGTTGCAAAACAATAAACCACATAAAATCACATAACACATAATCATCATATATTCCAATATTCATATCATGCAAGGCACATAAACAATTTATATACACATAAACATGATCTAGGTATTGAAATAATCAACATGAACGGGGCTCTGATACCACTGTTGGGTTTCGATGTAACATGCGCTGCGGAATTTAGCATTTAAAATTTTTAAAACCCAAAGCCCATAGATCTGTTCATATGATTAAAACAAATACAACAATATGAATAGAGGAAAAACTAACCCTTGATGACTTTGAATTCTAGCTTTGATCTTGGTGGAGAACTTGAAGCTTTAATCACAATAGTAAGAACACGAACTTCGAAGATGATAAGCTTCACCCTCTAGCGGTATCCACACCACGAACGAATATCAAGGAGCTTCTTGATCTTGGTTGCTAGACCAACAATTATGAAACACACTTTTACAATTGATAATGACTATATGGAATTTTAATTGTGTATTATTTTGTTCTTCAATCAAAAGATATCTTGGAACAAAATAAACTCTCTCAAACTCTTTTGAGACTCACACAAACATTGGTTAAGAGTGTTGGTCGAATTTGGTCTTTTATACACAAGTAGGACCTATTCCAAATAGGAAACTTGTGTCAAAATCCGTCCAAAATTCGTTTCCTAATCAAATTAGGAATCTGCCCCCCGACATCACTGTGCGGCCGCCCAAAAGCCACTGTGCGGTCGCACAACTATCTGAAACAAACTGGTAAAAAACTGAGCTAAGTGTGCGGCCGCCCAGTCCATACTGTGCGGTCGCCCACTTCCCCAAATTTCCAGAATTTCCAAAATTCCAATATAGTCCTTTTAAAGATTCTTTCTATTGTGTGTGACCCTCTAGGATTATACTAAGTTGGCAATGGGATCAAACATAAAACCATAAGATATGATTAGGTTCTAGCAAACCGTCATACCTACCCAAATAGTATAACTAGATACAAGTTCGCATTCCTTTAGAACATGTCATAATCCCTTTTTCCACGATGTCATTGAACACAAGTCATGGTCAAACAGTCAACTTGTTTCGTTTAATACTTTCTCGATTCCGAATATGTTGATAATCCAAATGACATTGATCCGATCAATTCATTTGAGTCCGGCCGAACATTTCATCAACACCATTCCTACGAGAGGCCCAAGCTTGACATCTCTTCGAAGAGGGACAAATCCATTTAGCTTATTATTCTTCCCTACGTGAATCCCATTATGCCAATCATACCCTTTATAACTACCCGGTTAAAGGTAGCGTTTGAATATGTCAAACATAATGTTCATCAAGTGGAAGACTATAATAACTTCATGTCTAAGGATTCGTATGACATAACTAATATGAGATATATGTTCGACATAGACCATGACATAAATCTCATACAGCGGGTCATGTCCAGTACCTTGTTCCAAACAAGTACCCATAAATCTAACATGATCATCCCATGATCATTTAGCCTTTATACTAGTGCTTAACAAGTACTAGAGACAGAGATTATTATAAGTAAACACGAACAACAATAATAATCAAAACATCTCTTTATTGATATGAAATAATTGATAACAATTACAACGTTTATTAAACGTGCCTAGGGCACCACTACCAACAATGCAGTCAGTTGTCTGCACACTTGTGCAGTCAACTGGTATCACACAGTCTGAGAGAAAATCTTCGAAATCCAAAGCCTTGATAAAGATATCAGCAAGTTGATCCGTTGTGCTAACATGTTCTAGAGTAATGATTTTTTGATCAACGAGATATCTAATAAAATGGTGCATAATATCTATGTGCTTTGTTAGGAAATATTGTACCGGATTCTTGGCAATATTCAAGGACCTTAAGCTATCACAAAATACGGTCAAGATTTCACTTCTAAGACCATAATCCTTGATTATCTGATTCATCCTCAACAATTTAGTACAACAAGTAACAACTACCATATATTCAGTATTAGATTGCCTACGAACCAAGAACCTAACATCTTTCCTTTCAAATTTTACCACTTCCTCTTGCATGACATTGGTCCAATTATTAACTTTTAAAGTTTCTGACTCATCCTCATGCTTAAAATTAGCAACGAAACAACAAGAGCTTACCTGATGGTACGCGGATTGCATGCATACCAAAACGGCTAATTCCCGGTAATTTATTAGTTTCCCTCCTGTTTTTATTCCTTCATCCACTCCCCCAATGACCTGGGAAGTGGGATGATCTCCGTGTAACCTTGCTGTAGCATCATTACCTCTGGTTTCCTGATCTTTTAAGATTTTAGAATCTGAACCAGAATCAGCTGCTGTATGACCATCTGTCGTGGCAGTTGACTGTTCATCTGGACTGTCAGTAGTCCTCACAGTTGGTGTATCTGCAGATTCTGTTGTGGACTCTGGATCAGATTCATCATTAATCTTTTCATGCTCCCAAGTGCACCCTGTAATGCAATTCTCAACACAATTGACACTAAGATCAGGAGCATTATCAAAAATTGAGTTAAAACATGAATGATTTTCAACCAACTTGTAACAATGATCAGAGGATCTTATACCTTTCAAAACGCATCTATTTGAATCATCGATGTAGCGACCCCAAAACCCGTCCCTATTTATTTTATATTTTTGGGGATTTTTATTTGACTTATATGTGCATTTTATGTGTTGCATCATATTTTATGATTTGCATATCATACTTGATTATTTGTGTTATTTACTTAGTTAGTAATAATAATGATTAAAGAGTCAAATGATTAAGTTGAAACTTTAGGGTCCTTGTTGAAATTATAAGTTAAGGGGCTAAAGTGTTAAAATCGGAACTTGGGTGACCAAAGTTGAAAAAATGGGTTAAAACCCTTTATAAGCAACTTGTTTTCTCCTTCTTTATCTGTGCAAAACATTCTGCAACATTCCTCGTATCAGTTAGGGTTAAGAGAAAAAGGTAAGTTCGACCCATTTCGATTTAATTCTTTTTATTTACTTACCCGTTTTAAAAACTAATTATATAAAAATGATCAGGGCGTCGAGTAAGTCAT
This sequence comes from Campanula takesimana, assembly GCA_026119855.1. NCBI lineage: Eukaryota > Viridiplantae > Streptophyta > Magnoliopsida > Asterales > Campanulaceae > Campanula > Campanula takesimana. The sequence goes on from JAOWBW010000228.1 coordinate 464,017, forward strand.
TTCTAACCGAACAAAACTTATTTCAGCGGTACTTTTTCCGGAACTAGGTAAGTTACTAATTCCCCTTTAAATGTTAAAATAGTCATATATGCTATATATGATACTTGTACTTGTTAATTTTGTGATTTGGGTAATATTTGCTATACTTGTAATTTTGGGACAAAGGGAGTATATAAAATTGGGTTTTGCTGAATATGGGAATGGTTTAGAAACCATGTTGAAATCTGAATGAAAGTTGCTAATGAAAGTGTCTAAGTTGTGTTATATATGTTATACTTGTGGGACGGAAGGAGTAAAAATTGATCTAAGGAAGAATCTGGGATTTGGCCCAAATTAGGAGGGGGCGCACGCACCCTAGATAAGGGGGCGCACGCACCCTGTTGACCAATTTAGGCAAAAAGTGTTTGATGAAGAGAGGCGTGCGCACCCTTTTGGGTGGGGCGCGCGCACCCTTAAGTGACAAAAAATGTGAGGATCTGATGCTTGGGAGCGCGCGCACCCTTTGGGGTCGGGCGTGCTCACCCCCCTGTTTTACAGGTTTGATAGTTTGTGTAACTTGGGTATAAGAGGGAAATTGTTTGTGTAGTCCTTGGGGTTGTTTAGGACCCAAATGTGAATGTGTATGACTTTTATGTCGTTGATGAAAAAGATTGGGTTGTGACTAAATGTCCTTATTATGGACTCTTTATGAGAAATCTTTTGTGTGCATCTTGTGATGTATTTTGGCTTAGTTCCTTCTTGGATTAAATGCCCCGGGTTTTGTTTAGCAAGTATTCATTACTGTGTTTTTTGTGAAAAGTCCAGCTGGTCTTGTTGTGGAGTCAGCCAATGGAAGAATTATAGTGGTACATGTAAGTCCACTATAAGGTTTTCCATTGGAGCTTGTGAGTCAGGCGGTGGGAGAATTATAGTGGCACACAAGACAAGTTCACTATAAGTTCTCCACTGCGCCTTCTAGTTTCCCCAGTCCAGATTGGCCTTGGATGGGATGAATTGCTCCCTTTGGTGAGTATTTGGGTTATGACTTTGTGTCATATTTCCCTCTCTGGTTACTTGGTTCTATTGGTTATGGTTTGGTTTTCTGGATCCCGGCTTCAGCTATTTATGCTGCTCAGATGGTTTTCTCTGATGGGTTTCTCAGATGGAATTCTCATCGGTTATGGTTATTGGGTAAACCTTGGCTTGGTATCCACCGGAGTGTGGGCAATGTGATAAAAGTGATATATGAGTTGATGTTATGTGCTATATGCTATATGCTTACTTGTTGATATTGTTTCTTTATGATCATCATATCAGCATGTAACATAGTTGCATTTTAGTAGCTTACTGAGATTTATTCTCACCCTTATTTGTTTACTGTTTTAGATAAAGGCGGGTCCAGGGGATAGGACACTTGGCACGGGAGGACGTTGGATTGGTAAGAGATGGGACTTGTTTTGTGAAGTTTACATTATGTAAATGTAAACCCTTTGGGTAGAGTACCCGTACTTCTTATGGTCACATCTATTTTGGTAAATGTTGATGTATGTACCTTTGTTTAAAAGTTGTAAGCCTTCGGGCTAAGTACTTTCGTTGTGAAAGTGTTTGTAAAAGTTTGTTTCAAGTTAAGTGAAGTCTTTGAACTTCAAGTGTGTTTTTGTTCCACTTTCTAAAAGTATATTTCAAAAATTTTTCTAAAGAGTTTTATAACGTCTTCCAATTGTGTCCCGAACGTGGGGCCAAGTAGGACCACGGGTACGGGGCGCGACAATCGAAGACCTCACAGATCTTCTTATCAAACTTGACATATAAATCATCAGCACACAATTGGCTTATGCTAATTAGGTTTGCCTTTAACCCATCAACATGCAAGACATTATGCACGTTAGGCAAACCATTAACATTCAGAGTACCTTTGCCAATTACCTCACCTTGAGCACCTCCACCAAAATTGACTTTTCCACCTTTAAAGGCTTCATATTCTTTGAAATGCTCAAGAGAGCTAGTCATGTGGTGGGAGCAGCTACTGTCAAAGTACCAGGCTCCTTCCACACTGCTCTTCAAGGAGGTAAACACCACTTGACACTTTAGAGTGTCCTTTCTTACCCATGTAGCTTTTGGAGCAGACTGTTGTTGACTGGGCAGTTGTGACTCCAATTGTGCCCACAGTTGTCTTGTCAAGTGGCCGCTGTTCTTCTCCAAGCCAAGTTCCTGTTTCAACTTGTAACAAAATGGACGTATATGTCCAGGGGCAAAACAATGGTGACACACGTATCTCCTTTTTCTATTTCTTCTGTTTTTGTGAGGATACACGTGATTAACATTAAATCTCTCATTGTTTTTCGAAGTACCCTCACCTTCCTTAACAAACACTGGATCTCCATAGCCTAAACCTGATTTTCCTTGGTTCCCCATGTTCAGAACCTCTTCCAATTTAGCCTTGCCATTGTTAAGTTTATTGAGTGTAATGGTTTCTTTTTCAAGATTGCTTTTATATTTCTCAGACTCATTGTCCTTTTTTGTAAGCATGACTTCTAACCTAGCTATGGAGTCCTTTTGAGTATCACTTTCACTCGACGACCTCTCATTCTCAGCTTTTAATTTCAGATTGTCAGAGGCGAGTTTTTCATTTACCTTCTTGAATACCTTGAGTTGTTCCATTCTTTTGGACCAATCTGCATAAAGCTCAACATATGCATTGTGTAGATCTTCATAGGTTGCACTATCTTCATCCTCCTGATTGGATTGCTCAGTTTCACCTGCAGAAGTGGAGTTAAAACAGGAATACATGTTAGCACCATCTGAGTAGTCAGTTGTGCCGTCAGTTGACAGCACATCCTCACTATCAGATTCACTGTCAGAAAGGGAGGATTGTGATGATCGTAAAAATGACAGGTTTGCTGTCTGATCGTCATCATCTGAATCACTTAAGGTTGCAGAAAAACTCATCCCTCTCTTTTTAATTGTGTTAGCACACTCATTGGCATAGTGTCCAAATCCTAAACAAGCTCTACACTGAACGGACTCAATAGATCTTTTGTTTTCAGAAGAAAATTTGTTCTTACTTGTTTCTTTCTTAAATGATTCAATCTTAGGGGAAGAAGCAGTAACCTTATTAGAAAACCTTTGTTGACGTTTTTTGTTCAACATATTGTTGAATTTTTCAGAGATCAAGTCACATTGATCTTCCTCTAAGTTTGAGTCATCAATATCCTTTGATAATTCAACAAGATCTTTGGACACAGTAAGAGCACTAGCAAGAGCAATTGAATTTACTTTGCTAGTTTGTTGCACTTCAAGGTTCAATTCAAACGTAGTTAGAATACTTAGAACCTTTTCAAGACTCACGGTCCGAGTATCACAAGTTTCTTCAATGACAGAGACTTTGATGTTAAATTTTTCTTGGAGAGTTCTTAAAACTTTACTAACCAACATTGCATTGGAGATGGATTCTCCTAATGCAAAGGATTCATTTGAAATATCCATTAATTTAGCAGAATAGTCTTGAATCGTTTCATTTTCTCCCAATCTTAAATTTTCAAACTCTGTCATCAATCTCCTTAATTTTGTTTGTTTGACACTATCAGACCGTTCACAATGAAGTTGTAAAATATCCCAAGCAGTTTTGGCCACGGTATGGTTAGAAAATAACCGATACAAATTGTGATCAACATGATCAGATATGGCAGCCATTGCCTTTGCATTGTAGTTTGCAAGGGCAATTTCTTCCGTGTTCCAATCTTGCTCAGGTTTTGGGACAATTTTTTTTTCCTTTTTCTCCTCACTAGTTTCAGGATCTTTTGCTTTTGGATCAACTACTTCTATAGTAGGGGATGTATATCCCACAAGAATACTGACCCAAGCACGATGATCTATGTTTTTAATGTACATGATCATCTTAGCCTTCCAAATGGTATAGTTTGAACCATCTAGTATAGGCGGATTATTACGAATATGAGTACAATCCATAATGGCTACTTTCAAAAGATCGATCTCAGTATGTCGAGACCAGGCTCTGGTGCCAATTGAAAGAAATAGGCGGCTAGGACTGTGCTGGAAAAGAACCAACTGTGAGTACAACTGTGTTGACAGTTGTCTAGACAGTTGACTTGTTAAGAAATCAGAAAATATGCAGGGGAATAATTAATCACAGAATTAAAAACACTTCAGCAAGAAATAAATTGCTGGAAAACTTTCATTAATAAAAGGTCTTGCAAAATACAAGACAATGAAAGAAACAAAACAACGAAAATATCAAAACCTATTCTATCTTGAATGGACTAAACACCAAAAACACTTGTAGTTCTAAAAGGTTTAGAACTCCAAGAACAAATGAACTCTCTCTAATAATTCTGTAAAAGGCGTGAGAACTCAGAGAGGCTTGACGATTTCTTTTATAAGCTTTCTTGGCCGCTACTTCAATCCATGAGATCTTTAAGCAACCAATCAACATTTCCTTTTGAGAGTCCACCTAAAATACACTCCTAAAATACATAACAACTTTCCAAAGATAAACATCAATATGTTAGTGAAATAAATCCTAAATATACACAACTAATTATAAATAAATTATACACAACTAATTATAAATAAAATATACACAACTAATTATAAATAAAATATACAATCGAATTAACTAATTTACTAGAGAATCAGAATCACAAAGATTTAAACATAGTAGAGTATTTTCATACTCTTCACATTGGATCAACTTGCATACAAAATTTTGTAAGTAAAACAGTAGTACTCCCTCCTGATGAGACCGAGCCTTCTGGGCCGGATGCTCGCCGGTCTAGAATCAATGCGATCTAACGCGCCCGAACCGGACCTGAACTCTGGAGGCCTAACCGACAAGGAACGCGGGCTAGTAAGCCCGAGAGGATTTATCTCCTGATGAATATGCCCGAGTTGACTCTGCCTCCCGTCATCCTGAGGAGCCCGTAGTGCCCAGCTGGCACAAACGTACGCGAGGCGTCACCTAACCGTACCTGACACACCATAACGGTTGGTGATGGAACCATGCTTCCCTGACAGACACGCCACCTTCCCAGCCACTCTCCTGACCGATCCACTGGGGACTCGCCACGTGTCCCCCCAGTACCAGGGTGGTTAGTACCTTGTGCAGGTTTCTTTCCCTTGGTCATATATATACCCCTTTTCGCCCCATGAGAGAGGTACGTGCTCTATCCTATTCACACACACAAGGTCTTCATTGAACCTTCTTCCTAGGTTTTCCTCAGAGATCTTACTCTCACACCCGAGGGCCTAAGCCGGATTCCAACCCGGCCTTGGTCTTAACGGTGTTCTTGTTTGTGTTGTGATCAGGATCAAGAGACAGCAAAGTTGGAGTTCTATCTCCGTGACCCCAGAAATCTAGGGCGTCATCAGTGGTTCCATTGCCAGGAAACGAAAATCTTCCTAGTGCAATCTTCTGAGTTCTTTCGAATTCCCAGTCTAGTCTGACTCGACAAAACCATTCTTTTGTTTCTACGGTTCTAAAATACACTCGACATTCCAAATATTTACAATGACTGGGAAAGAAATCTTGAACCCAAATGCTAGCCCATCGAAACAAGCGCCTCAAGGATCCATCTTTGCCAGATTGGGAGACAAGGTGCCTAGTGGCTGCTCGGGAACTCCCTCTCAGAAAGCAAGAAGAGAGGCGGATCTGAGAGATCGTATCGAAACATCAAAAGCACGCAAGGTACAGAAAATCCTCGTCACTCCCCTCACCCCTGAGCAGATTCAAAAGAAAATCCAGCTCCTGAAAGACAGGCAGGATCTAGTAGCGGAAGGGCTTCAGTTAAACCTGGCCCTGGAAGAGCTATTTAATGCCGAGGCTGACACGGCAATCCCTCTTGAAAGATCAAAAACTCATGGTTCTAAAAGCATAGCCAGCAGGGTGGAGGGAAAGAAGAAAAGAACGATCGTTGTGGAAGACGACGATGAAGAAGGAGAAGAAGGGAGAAGGAGTGAAGAAGGAGAGTCTCAACCTCGAAGGTCCAAAGGCCACTACAAGGGAAAAGCAACTGTTAGAACCGGAGAGCAATTTGCGGGAACGGCAAAAAGGGTGAAAACCGGGGAAGAGATTGAACACAAGGTCCAGGGGATGATCAGGGACCTATGGGAGTCTAAGCAAAGTGTGGCAAAATGCATTGGACCCATAGATGCTTTTGCCTCCTGGATAGCTGATTCCCCGATCCAGCGGGGAAAGGTCCCCACGCTAGACGCTTATGACGGCTCGTCTAACTCCAAAAGCCATGTTGGGCGGTTTGAAGGGCAGATGGCTCTATTTTCAACGGATGAGGCCGTAAAGTGCAAGGCTCTAGCATCCACCTTCAAGGGGAAGGCGCTGGGATGGTTGTTGGCCCATAAGCCCCGCTCCATTTGCAGCTACGAGCAGTTACGGACGTCGTTCCTGAATTCGTTCGCGGGCGCTGGGGAGGTCGCAAGACCGAAATCGGATCTATGCGGTGTGAAGCAATATCCCGGAGAAAGTACAAAAGCATACATTACTCGGTTTAGAAAAATGACCGAACAAATCGTGGACCTAACGAGAAATGACATCGAGCTGTGCTTCTTAGGAGGATTGACATCCTATACCTTGAGGCAAGAGTTCGCTTGTCGAAAGCCCGAGGGAACGGAGGAAATGTACAATCGAGCCATTGCCATGGCCGGAGTTGAGCCCTCGTTCATGGAAGATGCCCGCAGGAGTATTAGGGATAGGCTCGAGCCCGCTCATGACTCAAGGTACCACGCTGGCTATTCGGGGGGCAGTGGCGGCCGAAATAGAGGAAGACCGAGGGGCACGACCAATTTCAAAAGAAATGACAGCACCTTCACTCCTTTGATAGCCCCAAGGACGGAGATTCTGCGGGCAGAAGCCCTGCCTCCTCCCCCACCCCTAGAAAGAAAGCCTTATGAGGCGAATAAGAAGAAGTGGTGCGGCTACCAACGAGAGCCATGGGCATAACACGGATGAGTGTTTTCAGATGAAGAAGATAATACAACAGAAAGTCGAGCTAGACCGCAGGGCCCACGTCTTACGCCCTTGATCTAGACTAAAGTGGGAGAATGAATTCCTTGGTGGGATCATTTCCTTGTGAAATTCCTAAGACCCAAGATGCGCGGTCATACGCCCTCGAGCTAGACCGCAGGGCCCACGTCTTACGCCCTTGAGCTAGACTAAAGTGGGAGAATGAATTCCTTGGTGGGATCATTTCCTTGTGAAATTCCTAAGACCCAAGATGCGCGGTCATACGCCCTCGAGCTAGACCGCAGGGCCCACGTCTTACGCCCTTGAGCTAGACTAAGGTGGGAGAATGAATTCCTTGGTGGGATCATTTCCTTGTGAAATTCCTAAGACCCAAGATGCGCGGTCATACGCCCTCGAGCTAGACCGCAGGGCCCACGTCTTACGCCCTTGAGCTAGACTAAGGGGGGAGAATGAATTCCTTGGTGGGATCATTTCCTTGTGAAATTCCTAAGACCCAAGATGCGCGGTCATACGCTCTCGAGCTATACTGCAGGGCCCATATCCTACGCCTTTGAGCTAGACTAAAGTGGGAGAAGGCGCGGCCATACGCTCCCGAGCTAAACCACGCGCGTGGAAACAAAGACAGTTCGTGCGAGAACAACCCTTTAAGCTATGTAATCAAAAGAGTGATAACAGAAGAGCACGCAAGAAAAGAAGTCAATAGCAAAGCTGGAAACAATTATTCACATACAAACCAAAAATCACTTGTTCGAGAATGTCCGGACCTACACTATTACAAAATTTCCCGGGATGCAACCCGGTCTGATCTTCAAAAGGCCGGGGGAGGAGCATTCTCCATCTCTGGAACAGAGGCAGAGGCATCAGTGTCAGGCACAGACCCAGACTGATCCTGAGAAGCATCAGCAAGAGCGGAGGCATAAGGAGAGTAAGGAAGAACCATACCATCAATGTACGGGCCGCCGGGGCCAAAAGTCCTCTCCAAAGCTGCGACCAGAGGCAAGGTACCCGCGGCAGAATATCTGAACCCGTCGATAGCAGAAAGAAGATCTTGGACGGTGACCGGAGCGACGGGAGGGAGAGTTGATCTGACAGACTCGGGTAACTCGGAGAGTTGGTCCGCGGTAAAGGGCACCAGAGCGTGGCCGGTAAAACATTGAGGGTCTGAGGCCGTAACGGAGCAAAGGATCGCAATCTCTTGCGCACTGTATTTGCCCGTAGCTGCCAGGTTACGACCTACTGTATGGAGAGCTGAGTTATATTGCTCTATGCTTGCCTCCTCCACCTTTTCTCTGTAAGCATCAGACGCCTCAAACTCGGCCACGGCTTTCCCTCGCTCTTCATTCAAAACAAGTTCCCGGTCTTTCTCAAACCGCATGGCATCTAAAACCTTGCCGTCCAGTTCATCAACCTTCTCAGATAAGCTCCTGTTCTTCTCCCTCTCCTCCTCCAACCGCTTCTCAGCCCCGGCCAGGCGAGCTTCGAGTCGTTGCTTTTCAGACTCAACGGTTGCTTTTTCAGCCTCAGCCCGGTCTTTGGCCTCGCGAGCTGCGTCGAGATCGTTGCTCAGTTTGGAGTTCTCCTTGACAGCAGTCATCAACTCGGCATCTTTATTCTTAAGCTCCTCTCCCGAGCCCTCCAGGACCTTGGACAGGCGGGCAATCTCATCCTTCGCCTCCGCCAGTTTCTTCCCCCTCGCCGCGGCCAAGGCAACTTCGGCTTCGTACTGAGACCGCATATATAGCAGGTCATTGCTAACCTGATTAATAAAGGAGCATGTGGAGATTATATTAAAAAACGGGACGAGGAATTAGAGGGTCAAAGGATCGATGTATAAAAAGAAAGAGCACGTCGGTTTAGACATGGAAAGTGAGACACTAACCTCAGTCATAGCCAAGCCCGCGTGACCCAGGGCGGTCAGGAAGTTGGTCTTGGACAGCACCTTCTGTTGATAGTCCGGGAAATTCATCCGGTGCAGAAGCCCATCGCCAACATAAGAATTGAAGCCGCGGCGGCTATGGAGATCAACCCCATATACCTCAGGGGCCTCAGCTACTTTCTTCCCAAACTCCTTAGCTCGGTCCTTGTCTTCAATTAGTTCGACGGGGAAGCGCTCCGAGCATAAGGTCCCTTTGGCGGGGGAGGATACGGTAAAGCCGCGAGAAGGAGACTCCAGGCGGGGCTGTTTATTTTTTGGAGGCAAGGGGTCAGCGACCGGACTCGGTCCCCTTTTCTTCGTAGCCTCGGGCACTGTTCTGCCTGCATCATGCGAGGGAGTGGGAGACCCCGAGCCTGTCAAATCCTTTCCACGTCCGCTCCCGCGGGGCCGTAGAGGAAGCTCGCCAGTCGTCGGGACAACTGCAACAACCTTCTTTGCCTTGTCCAGAAGATCCGTAACCGGCAGTTTTCTCCCTGGGGCCTCGGCCTTGCGCATTTCGGCCTGCCTCTGCTGCTTCGCCTCAGCCTCCCGCTGCTTCGCAGCCAATCTCAAGGCATTAATATTCTTGGGAGGCATGGTATCAGTGGGATCTGCAGGCAAAAGTAACAGTCAGTCAGATATGATCGGATAAACTAACAGGTATGGAATTCCAGTTGATTAAGTATGAAAAAGACCAGTCAAGCCCGGATCCGGGCATTGTTCCCCCAATCGGCAAGCAGAGCACTCATGGGCAAAGGCAAAATCCTGGTGAACCCTCCAGCAAGGATCCCGCCACATAGGAGTCATGCTAACCCTGCTCTCAAAATCAGGATTTCGGCATGGGGCCACCCCGGCGTAAGCCAAAAGACTCTCGTTGTTGATGATGGCTTGAACGTCGAAAACTTGTTCAACCACGACCACGGTCTGGTCCTCTAAAGTCACTGATTTCGTATGCCGGGCGAGGTAATCCTGCATGGCGGACGCAAGCTCAATACCCCCATCTGAGCTAGGATAATCCTTGGAAGATATGGACAGCGGGGAAGTATTATCAGGCTTAGAAAAGGGCCACCCGAGTCGATTCTGAATCACCAGAGGATATCTCTGCCACTGATCGAATTTATTAGAAGCCGCAGAAAAGATCTTTTTCGACCTAAGCTTCGTTTTCAAGCTCAAACTGCTCGCGGTGACCTGATGAGTGAAGAAAACGTACAAGGCGGACAAAAAGGGTTCATATCCCAATACCCTGCTCACAACAATAAAAGACACCAGGTAACGAATCGCGTTGGGAGTCAAGTCCATGGGAAGGCACTTGGAAAACTCCAGGAACTCGCAAATGAACGGGTCCAAGGGAAGCCGGAGGCCATTCTCAAACTGAACGGGATAAAACACGCAGGCGATATTATCTGCCCGGACGTGGGCAGGACCAGCCAAATTGCTCCCTGACGGAGAGGAATAATCATCGAGACCGCCGACAAGGTAGACTTTGCGATCGATGTGGTACACGGTTAAAAACTCATCATCGGAGTCCTGCTCCTCCACCATGTCCGCTCCTGAGCTGGAAGCTCCGGCCTGGCTCTTGACCCTATCGTCGGGCCCCTCGGGGAAGGAAGCCAATATTTGAACCGGGGAGCGAATGCGCTTGACCATACGCGCTGTACCTGGGGCCATTCTCTCTAAATCCCCCCGGGGGTCAGAAGGTGTCTCAGATGACTCAGACTCATCTACTAGCCCGTGAGCCACGATCGCCCCAACCTCATCCTCAAGAGCGGTTTCACCATCAACCCCCACTTCTTGATCGGAAGCCTCCGCACTGCTCGTGACTTCAGTAACACCAGGGGCCAAGCCCGGAGATCGTGCCTGCTCGTCCTCGTTAAAAGGAGCGTCCATCCAACTGAGAGAATCAGGGCCACTCGAGGCTACACGCTCCCCGCACGACCTTACCAACCTTCTAGCATTTCCAGCCATATCTACATTATCGGGGAATCGAGTTAAAACAGCCGTGACAAAAATGCCCAAGTGTTCCTCTCCCCCCAACACCCTCATCCTTGTGGAGTCATAATGGACGGAGGGACCTGTTTCCCACAACAGGGGCAAGACCCAGGGTTCCCAGCTATACGCTAAACCTATGGCAATGAACTCATTCAAGGACAGCCGTTTCCAGGCGTTTAACAGGAGCCTGTATACCCCACCGGTCCTCCGGCAGCAACCAAACAGGTCGGGACGGAGTTTACGCCCTAAATCCAGCCCTTCCATGGCTACAACAATATTTCAGCAAGTTTTCAGAAATTAGGGGCCAGAATTTGGACTCGAAGACGCGAGGCTACGAGAAGTCACACAACTCTCGTACAAATCCGAAAGCTCGACGGGAGCAAAATTTTTAGGGTTCGCGCTCGAAAAACGGCAACGAAAAGAATGGCAGAAATTAAAACGACGAATCAAAACAAAGAAGAAAAAAGCGAGGTGCGGAACAATACCTGCGAATTTGAAGTGAGGAACGAGAACGAGATCTTCGGAGTCAGGAATCCAGAGAAGCAAAGTATTCGTTGGAACTGGAAGGTAGAGAGACGGAAGTTACGAAAGTTTGGAATGATTCAGCATCCGTGGTATTTATAGCGCCAAAAATGGGTCGGACCGACCCGAAATATCTGGTAACCCGATCGAAACCCGAAAAGTGAAGAGGCGGGAATTGCTTTTTCGAATACCGATGACGGTTCGCATTTAATGGACGTGCTCCTGGTCATGTCAAAAGACAGATGGCTACGCCACTAGCCTGACACAAGGGGCCCCACGTGTCCTTTCGTCAACCACTATTCTAAGACTCCCGTCCCATTGCAATCCGTGCCCGCATTAATTGCAATTTGCCCGAATCGAGCCTAGGAAGTATAACTCCTCGCGCCGCACATGAATGAGCTAACCCTCGGAGTTAGGGGCCACTGATGAGACCGAGCCTTCTGGGCCGGATGCTCGCCGGTCTAGAATCAATGCGATCTAACGCGCCCGAACCGGACCTGAACTCTGGAGGCCTAACCGACAAGGAACGCGGGCTAGTAAGCCCGAGAGGATTTATCTCCTGATGAATATGCCCGAGTTGACTCTGCCTCCCGTCATCCTGAGGAGCCCGTAGTGCCCAGCTGGCACAAACGTACGCGAGGCGTCACCTAACCGTACCTGACACACCATAACGGTTGGTGATGGAACCATGCTTCCCTGACAGACACGCCACCTTCCCAGCCACTCTCCTGACCGATCCACTGGGGACTCGCCACGTGTCCCCCCAGTACCAGGGTGGTTAGTACCTTGTGCAGGTTTCTTTCCCTTGGTCATATATATACCCCTTTTCGCCCCATGAGAGAGGTACGTGCTCTATCCTATTCACACACACAAGGTCTTCATTGAACCTTCTTCCTAGGTTTTCCTCAGAGATCTTACTCTCACACCCGAGGGCCTAAGCCGGATTCCAACCCGGCCTTGGTCTTAACGGTGTTCTTGTTTGTGTTGTGATCAGGATCAAGAGACAGCAAAGTTGGAGTTCTATCTCCGTGACCCCAGAAATCTAGGGCGTCATCACCTCTGTCCCAAAATGATCTTTTCATTTGCCATTTCTCATTGTCCCAAAAAGATCTTCATGTTTCCACATTTTAGGCTTAAAAATGCATAAACAAAACATGTCTAGTGCACCAAGTGTTCATATCCTTAAAAAGTTTGAATAGTCAAACGCGAAGATCATTTTGGGACGGGGGAGTATTACGTCATAATGAATATCTAAATTTATTTTTAATAAAAAATTAATTTGATAATTTTGAGACGTAAGTAAGGAGTAAAAACTCTTATCTCGGACCGCTAAGGCATAAAGAAGCAGCTACCTATGCCTTTTCCCCTAACGCATTTTCCCAACAAACCGCGTCTAGTAGCTCACCCACACCCACTGCCGCCTCTCAGCTTTTCTCTATTTCGATTCACAATTTGGAATCATATTTCTTTGTTTAGGCAAAAAGATTTCAGTTGACGGTGGGTTTCGCTCTTAAAATTGTCTATGTACTAAATTACTACTCCCTCCATCTCAGAAAAGTTCTTACTTTTCTTTTTGGTTTGTCTCAGACTAAAATTTTTAGTTGTTTTATTACCTAAAATGGATCATGGGACTCACTTGTCATTCTCACAACAAAAACTCCATACCCACTTTATCTCTCCTACTTTCTCTTACTTTTTTATACTCACAACATTTACTTTTTCTTAATCTCTGTGTAAAGTCAAAGAACCTTAGTCCTGGAGTAACACAGAGATATTCTAGTGGAGGGAAAAGACCATAACTTTTATCTTTTGATTAATTCCATTCTTTCCAGCTGTTTTACAGCCCAGCTTCAATTCTCACCAACTAAGACTTACACCCACCTTCCTTCTTCTTAAGTCATAAGCCCTTCATTTCCTTCACTCTCACACCTATATATAGATACACCCTTTCTCTTCTCAATTCACACAAACAAATCTTCTTACAACATTACAAAACAATATGGCCTATAATTCCTCTACTTCAGTCCTTCTACTTATGTCTAGTTTTTCCCTCCTTGTTGCCGGTAACTTGTACCAAGATGTCGATGTCACATGGGGTGGCGGACGTGGAAAGATCCTCAACAACGGAGAACTTCTCACCCTCTCCCTCGATAAATCCTCCGGCTCTGGCTTCCAGTCCAGGAACGAGTTCTTGTTTGGCAAAATCGATATGCAGATCAAACTTGTCCCTGGCAACTCTGCTGGCACTGTTACCGCCTACTACGTAAGCCATCTCTCGTCTTTTATCCTATACGTATTTGGGAATCACTCGTATTTATTTTTTCTTTCGCTAAAAATGCTCTAAATAATTAATCTATTACATGTCGTTGCAGTTGTCTTCGCAAGGCTCAGCCCACGATGAGATAGATTTTGAGTTCTTGGGAAACTTAAGTGGTGATCCATATACTCTACACACAAATGTCTTCAGCCAAGGAAAGGGTAACAGAGAACAACAATTCCACCTTTGGTTCGACCCCACTGCTGATTTCCACACATATTCAATTCTATGGAACCCTAGCCGCATAATGTAAGTATCCGCTACAACAATAAAATTAATCTTCCAATTACAACAAAATGTCCGCGTTAACTAATTAACTCAACATATATCTCTTTATTGCCACTTCAGATTTTCAGTGGACGGAACACCCATTAGAGAGTACAAGAATCCAGAGGCATTAGGAGTATCTTACCCGAAGAACCAGGCGATGAGGATATACTCTAGCCTATGGAATGCAGATGACTGGGCTACGAGAGGGGGGGCTGATAAAAACAGACTGGACACAAGCTCCTTTTACTGCTTCTTATAGAAACTTCAAAAACCCAGGCTTGTGTCTGGTCGTCAGGGTCGGGATCATCGTCTTGCAGTAGTACCAGCACCGAGGCATGGCTTACAGAAGAATTGGATACTACAAGTCAGGATAGCATGAAGAGGATACAGCAGAATTACATGATTTATAATTACTGCACTGATGCCAAGAGGTTTCCTCAAGGATATCCACCAGAATGTAGCATGTATTGAACATGATCATTCTTGATCCGCGGCTGTATTGAACATGATCATTCTTGATCCACCGCTCCAATTGTTGATTTACGGGAGATTTATTTATTTGTAATTGATGTATCAATAAGACTGATTTTTTTTATCATAATTTGTTTTTATTTACTACCTCCATCCCATTTGTTACTTCTATTACATCAGAAATATGCTTATGTTGAACTGTTGCTCTTCAAACTTCAATGGAGGAACTATTTACTCCTAATTTCATGCAATGAACAGGTAAACTAACAAACCGAACAAATTGCCGAACAATTTGCTAGGATATCTAAAAGAGTGCATGATGTTTCAAACTTAGTACTCCCTCTGTCCCAGAATAAATGTCATAGTTGACAAGTCAATGTTTTTAAGCTTTTAGTTATGTTTCCTTAATTATCCTAATCTATTCATATAGGTAGAGTGATACCTCTAATAGCATTGCAATGTTTGTTCCTATTAGAATGTGTTGTATAAGAAGATCACCAAACTTCATACCCTTTTATTAGTAAGTAGTAACACAACTTTTTTTTTTTTGGACAAACAAAAATGGAAAGTAGGACATTTATTCCGGGGACAGATGGAGTATGTTTTTATTTAATACCTCCATCTCATAACTAACTAAGAGTCACACTTTTTTATATATATGTTCTAAAATAAGTTCATTTGAAAAAAATAAAAAAGTTGTTTTTGTTAGAAAATTGACCAAATTACCTAAATTATATTCTAAAAATTGTAAGCTTGTATTCCTGGTGAGGATATTCAATAGTATTGAGAGCGGAGTCTTCATTTTGTGCACGAATTTACTATATCAATCACAATTCAATTTTGTGAATTGAAAAAATAAATGTGTAGTTGTATTGAAATATAGTACAGGAATTAGTCGCACCACTCCCAATCGACCACACAATAATAAGGGACCATGTCACTGAGCGCGCCTACCTAAACCTAAAGGCAGCCCCATGCCATATTTTTTTACCCCACAAACCGCGTTTCAACGCTCACCCCCCGCGCCACCCAAGCACTTGAATTTCTCTAGTAAGTACTTAAAATAAACCATTTCTTCACTACTCAATTCCACATCCTCCAGCTAATTTACACCCCAATTTCTCACTCAAAGTCTCATCTTCTTATACATCTTCCTCTCAACCTTGATGTATACTCTCTCCGTCCCAGCAAAAGTGAGACTAGTGATCAAATTGATGAAACTTTACAATTAATTTATACCCTCTCCGTCCCAAAGTATATGTCCACCCTCCCATTTACACGGAGATTAAGAAATAGTTGAAGTGATGTGAGTATGAAAAGTAAGGTAAAAGAGAGAATGTGGGGTAGTGAATAGTAAGTTGATTAGTGTTGTGAGTATAAAAGTAAAAAGTAGGAGAGAGAATGAATGAGATGAATAGTAAAGATTTTTTGTCGTTTTAGGAAGTGGACATATACTCTGTGACAGATTAAAAAAAGAAAGATGGACATATACTCAGAGACAAAGGGAGTACTATATAATTTAATGATCTTAATGACAATTTAAAAATTGTTATTGTATCACCATTTATAATATTTTCAATAACAGTTTTTAGATTTTCATCAGGATCATTATATTATATACTCACTATGTTTCAAGTAAGTTGCAACATGTTTGACTTTTAATGGTCAATAAAAATAAACTTTGATCAAACATTGTGTCAATTTAATGATCACAATGAAATTCTAAAAATTATTATTGATAAATCACTCAATAATTTATCAATAACAAATTTTAGAATTTTACTTGAATGATTAGATCGTCACCAATGGTTGGTTAAAGTCATTTTTGTTGACCATAAAAAAGTCAACATGTTGCAACTTACTGAAACAGAGGGAGTATATATATATATATATATATATATATATATACTCCCTCTGTCCAAGTTTAAATTTCAAAGTCAAAGCAGAAATTGTTAAATTAATTATAGTTTGACTAAAAACTTACAAAAAAAATTTAATTATCTTAATGATATTCTGAAAAATATTATTGATTAATTATTAATAGTACTCTCATGAATAATTTTTAGTTTTTCATTAGAATAATCAATTTTTATGCAAATTCTTGGACAAAAAGCGATGAAGTTGACAATTTTCGTATTAACTTTAAGTTTAAAATGAGACGAAGGGAGTTTTAGTTATTGGTCAAAGTTTAATCAAGTTGACCGCTAGTCTCACCACTTCTGGTGGGACGGGAGGACCGCTAGTCTCACCACTTCTGGTGGGACGGGAGGAGTACACTCTTTCCTCAAATATACTTATTTCCATGTAAATTTGTGCTTGAAATGTACATACTAGAACAAGAAAATACTAATCTAATTCTAAGGGTAATTCACAAAACTAAAAGATAAATATAGAATATAAAGCAGAATTCAGTAAGAGAAAGTCCAAGATTCATGGACATTTGTCAAGAAGAGTAAGAAATGGAATAGACTAGGCTATGGTCTTTCCAAGTGTTAGGTCAACTGATAATTTGTAACCCAAAAATAACACACCCTTTAGATAGACAGAAGATAGAGGAGAACCCCAGAAAATCGGAAACATTCTTAGAGAAATATGATCCCAGAAACAATGTTGTCCTTCATAAACATATCCAGCAATGGCTTATCATTCATCCAGACATTCAAACGCTGCTCGTGTCCGCTTCTTGATCCGTTCATATGTTCCTTTCTTCGCTTTCCTTTCCTTCGCTATTTTCATCCTCTACAAGGTCTACACTACTTCTCCGTCTACGCGTTTTTAATTTCATTATTATATATATTTGGCATTTATTTGCGATTCATGGCTTATGACATAGTTGGTTGAATAGGTGGATATCTACATAGCTCGAAGTCGAAGAGTTGCACCCGTGCAGTTACTAACTACGCCCATTTCCTTCAACAAGGAAACAAGGTATGTTAAATATTTCTAACAATATTGTGGTTCAGGATTCTTTCAGTAAGATGAGGAATTTGGGGTCTGTGCAGTCTACAAATCTTACTATATGTCGACCCATGAAAAAAAAAATATTACTCCCTCCGGTCCAAAATAACTGTCACCCACTTTTAGACCAAAATTTTGGTCCAAAATAATTGTCACTTTTGAGCTAAATGTCCTTTTTACCCTTACATTGAAACTTGTTCTCTTTTATTGATTGTCTTAGTGTGTGATGTAAGAAAGTTGCACACTTAATAGAGGTAAAGTTGGAACTTTTGTGATTAAGTCATGATAATAATTGCATTTCTTAAGAATTGTGCAAATGCAAAAAAGACAGTTATTTGGGACCAGAGGGAGTATATGTTGACCCATGTTACTTAAGATGTACCTCGTATTACTTTACAAATCGAACTGTCAATGCAGTCTGATTGCACATGCCTCAGATCTCGAGATGAGACTAATTTTTTCTTGTGACATTGATTTGTGATGGAAGGGTTATCACGAATGGTTCATTTGACCGGTATTTTGAGATCACGTGGGGAGACGATCGTGCAATGATTCTAGAAGATGGGGAGCTTCTCACGCTTTCGCTTGACAAACGCTCTGGCTCTGGATTTCAATCCAGAGATGAGTTTCTGTTTGGGAAAATCGACATGCAAATCAAACTTGTCGCTGGAAATTCTGCTGGAACCGTTACTGCATACTATGTAAAACTCCCGCTAAGATCGACACATTTGCAATTCCCCCCCCCCTACCTTTAAGTTCTGTTTTTACTAACATGGGCGTCTTTTTTTTTTTTTTTTGGTACATTGAAGTTATCATCAGAGGGATCGAACCATGATGAGATAGACTTTGAATTTCTGGGGAACTCAAGCGGCGATCCTTACACCCTTCACACCAACGTGTTTAGCCAAGGCAAGGGCAATCGTGAGCAGCAATTTTTCCTCTGGTTCGACCCAACATCTGATTTTCATAACTACTCCATCATTTGGAACCCAAGTCGTATATTGTAAGTATATATACAGAGAAATTCAAAAAGAAAAAAAGTAACTCTTTTTCTTCCCATTTTCAAATTACGCGCAATGAATTTACTTTTTCTCCCTTTTCCTCAGATTTTACGTGGATGGAATGCCTATTAGAGAGTTCAAGAATTCAGAATCAATTGGTGTTCCATTTCCAAAGGACCAACCAATGAGAATATACTCGAGTTTATGGAATGCTGAAGACTGGGCTACTCAAGGTGGACGTGTCAAGACAGATTGGAGTCGAGCACCTTTCACTGCATCATACAGAAACTTCAGTGCAAATGCCTGCATTTGGTCATCTGGCAAATCAACGTGCAAATCCAACACTTCAACCGAACCTTGGTTTAGAGAAAAGTTCAATACTGCAGCTACGCGAAAGTTGAAATGGGTGCAAAAGTACCATATGAGTTACAATTATTGTGCGGACGTGTATAGATTCCCTGAAGGCCTGGCTCCAGAATGCAAGTTTTCGTAGAATGTCATAGTTATCTATTATCTATTACAAGTTCCTCTAAGAATCATGCCATGGCTATTCATTATTTATTTATTTTTTATTTATTTTTTTTTTTTTTTTAATATTGTTTTGACAATTTTAGTAGTTTTTAGTATGTATCATTTGAGTCAATTCTGCATAGGCAAATGTATGTGTTCTCTTGAGATGAATGAGGGAAAAATCTTTTTTAGAGTTTGGAGTAGTAGGGTTTTAGTATTGGGCCTGGAATAGTTTGTGTAGTGGTGAATGATTTCTCTGTAATTGGGCTTTCATTGCAGTTTCAGAAACTGAGCGTATAAGTGCTTGGGTTAACTTTTCTGTCTCAATAGACATAAAAAGGAAGTTTTTGGATTTTGGAGACGAAATCACATGTATCACTTTTACACTTTTACGTACACATAATTATATATGATTAAACAATTATAAATTATTAGGTTTGGCATCACTAGTGATACATAACATTGCACAACTGAGTATAATACTGCATGGAGGCGGCGAATGGATTTCAGCGGTCGGATGCCGGATTTTGGCGGCCGGCGGTGGCAGCAAATAGTAATATTGATGTTGTATCATAACTTTTAGATATTGCATATTATATGTAGTATAATATACTACTACATAGGAACTTATGGGAAATTTAAATTTAATGAGGAATTTTTGGGAAAGTGGTTTATCCCAACAAAAAATAAAAAATCATGTGGGTCATTTCCCCTAAAATAAACTTAAAAAATACGAAATTAAAAACTTTAGAAACAGTAAAATGATTATTTTTGACATTGAAATAGCCTGAATAATTAAAGACAAATTCTTAGGTACATCCGGTGTACCATGTGCGACGGGCATTGCCAATGGACCAGCCCGACCGACCCGCCCCGCCCGCCAGCCCTTCTTCCACTCCTAGCGCGACACGTGTCAATTTTTTAAAAAAAAACCTCCAATAACTTTAAAATGCTATATCTTGAGATTTATAACTCAAAAAAATAAAATAAAAATACCGTTGTGTTCGTCTCGTCGAGACGAAGACCACTACATAGGTCATGATATGGTTTGATTTTTTTTTTTAAAAAAAATACTTTTTAAGACACAAAAAAAAAATTGATCTGCTTGTCAGCTCAAATGTAACACTCTGTTCTGATAAAAGTAACACTTTCATCTTCAAAAAGTAACACTTTTCTACTGTTAAATATAACAGCAGTTTTTTTATAAAAAAAAAAAATTGGGTTTGCATTTCAATTGTTACTTTCTCAATAAAAAATTGTTACATTTCATATATAATGTTACATTTAAGAATGTAAAATGTTACAATTCAGAAAAAAAAATGTTACATTTATTTTTTATAAAATGTAACATTAGTTTAGTTGTCAATCATATGTTAATGTTGGGGGAAAAAAGTGTTACATTTGAAAAAAATAGTGTTACATTCATTTATAAAAAGTGTGGCATTAGTTTAGTTGTCAATCTTTATGTTATTTTTAATGTATTGCACCAAAATAGTGGTACATTTTGGAACAAAAAGTGTTACATTTGAAAAGGAAAAAGTGTTACATTTTGTTATAATAAGTGTTACTTTTATTGGGAGGAAAAAAGTTTGAGGTGGCAAAAAAAAATAAAATAAAAAAAAAATGGAAAATCCCGTAGCACCGTGCGACGGGTGTACAACACTACTAGAGAAATAATGTTTTGAGACTATGAAAATGGTCTCCAACTTTTAAATATGGTGTCTAATAATGATTTTGGAGACCAAATGCGTGGTCTCAAATATCTGGTTGCTAAATATAACCAAACATTGTGGTCTCCAATTCGAAACGACATAATGGTCTCGAAAATACAAGTTGGTCGCGAAAAGGAGACCAATACATGGTCTCGAAATGGGGACCACCACGTGGTCACGAAATCTGATTCAATATGGAGACCACTAATTCGTCTCCGATTTGGAAAAGGTAGAGACCACACAACCGTCTCCAAATTTAAATCTGTATTAATACATTTATAATTATTTATAAATATAAATTTATTTTTTATATATGCAAAATAAATATTTTTCAGCATAATTAATTAAATATAAAATTAAACAAAAGGTTACAACATTATACCAAAAGATTATATAACATTATACCAAAAGGGTATAAATGTGACATTTTCATGTTTAGCCAACATTAACCTAACATTATACCAAAATGTTATAACATTAACCTCACCTATTCTTTCTAAAAAAAAAACATTGCTGCACCTACTGCTCCATTACTACCAGGCTCCAATTCATTTCCACCACCTTGCTGCACCTACCAAAAAATACATTGCTGCACCTTGCTGCACCTACCAAAAAAAAACCTTGCTGCACCTACCAAAAAAAACATTGCTGCACCTTCCACCACCACCTTCATTCATTTCCACCCATACCTCTTCAAAAAGCAGCTGGATCATGAAGCATTTGTAAAAAAGAACCACTTCCACCACCTCCAATTCCACTACCAGCTCCACTTCCTCCACTGCCGCCACTTCCGTTACTGTTAGGCGAGGCTGAACTCTGGCCACTTTGTGGTTGTTGTAGTTGCAATAGTTGCATTTGGGGAGGAAACATACCCTGAGTCCATTGGTTTTGCTGCTGGGGTTGGAAGGAGCCACTAGCACCCATCATAAAACCTGGATATGTGAAGAAATTACATCATTCAGGTTGCATATAGGGACTGAGCTTGCATTCACATTGCTAAAAATATTTCACTGCTGCACTTGGTTTTAAAAAAATGTTGCACTTGGTTTAAAAAAAATGCTGCACCTACTTTAAAAATATAAGGTCTACCAAAAAAAATGCTGCACCTACTTTAAAAAAAAAATCCTGCACCTACTTTAAAAATATAAGGTCTATCATATACTAATTTCATTTGGTCTTCGTAGTCTCTACTCTGTATTTTCTCTCCAAAACTATCTCTAAAACTATCAAATAATGATATGGCCGTACCCTTTTACTTTTTAGCTACCCCAGTTACTCTCACCAACTCAAGAATAGTTAATCAGTTTTATCTGTGCCTTTAGTTTACAGTCCGACATAAAGTCATTAGGGAATGGTAACTGAATAAGGAATAATTAGAATAACCTGCACAAGCTCAATTGTGCCGGAGTTTGATTGTTATCTTTAGAACATATTATGCAGACATTGATCACAGAAAAACTCTTGAAGAGAAAATTCCATTTAGACCACTCCTACCTCGTTTCCTCAACATATACCACAGCCATACAGGTACCTAAACTTAATTAAGGTATAAGGTCACGTTACCTAATTACTGTACAAGTGCGTGCCTCAATTGGGATGAAAACTAAGGGACCTATTAGTACTATAAAATCCTCTATATATATGGTGAATAAAAGCCTCACATTTTTAGCATAAACCAAGGCTACTAACCCCTTTGCCTCTTAGCACTAATTTGGTTTATTTTAAATATGAAGAATCAGTTTTCCTTAATTCCTTCTGACATTTTTCGATGTTCTGTAATCCTTTGGTGGTGTTTCCTAAATATGTAGTTGCATGAGAGTTATGGATTTAGTGAGAGCGAAACTGCTGGTTGGAAGGGTATTCAAAAAAGGAATGAAAGAAAAAGAACTTTACGAATAGTATTTTTGTTAGTATATTGCAACCTATCTGTGGTCATAATTTATCTTGAACCTAGTGATTTGTCAGCTTCTTGTTTTAACAAAGTAACTTATATGCAGAAAGGGAATACCAATAATTATATCTATGGGGGATGGTGGTCTGTTTGGTGGATGGGAACATACAGTATGGTACTCTCAAAGGCAGCATTTTTCCACAAGAAGTATTTGAGTTTGTAAACAAGAAAGTCTAATGCATGCACATACTCTTATTTGACAAAGTCCTGGACATTGATCAGAACCAAAACAAAACAAATGAGAAACTAAGATCTGATTGGTGTGTTTGTTCAATAAGTTACCATTGTTTGTGACATCTTCAATAACAAGTGACATGCTCAACCCAAATTGACGACTCTACCAATGGACAGCACGATAAAACCAACCCCAGCAACTTAAATGCAGATCTAATTAAGACTAATATACCATATTTCAGCTTCGCAACATCAACAACAAAATAAGTGACTTTGAATTTCAGGAAACCTTATCACCAGGATTAAATTTACTGCAGCAGTGGTGTTTTAACAAATAACTAGTTCACTATTTACATCTTACAAGTATGGAAAGAAAAACGTACCAAGAGGCCATTGATTTGGTTGTTGCTGCTGCTGCTGGGAGCTCCAAGGGACCCTTTGTTGTTGCAGATGGTACAATATTTGTTGCATGAGCCATTGATTTTGCTCTTGTCTTTCTCGCTCACGCTGCTCCCTCTCTATCTCCCGGTCCCGCTCTCTCTCATGTCGCTCCTTTTCTTGTTGTTCCAGTACTTGCTGCATCATTGCCTTTAGAGAATCCATCTCTGTTTCTAACTGTTGTTCTCTTATGGACTTGAAACCATCGGAAACTTGACAAAGCGAGGACGGATGGGTACGGCTGGTTGGAAGCTTAAGTATGGCTCTTCCACCAGGCCCAAAACCAAATATTGCATTTCCCGTTCTGATTCTCTTCCCTTCATTGACATCGACAACAGCAGTTTCCCAAGATTCACCCTCAAATGGGACACGAGTGTTGGAAGCACTATTTGGGTCAATGATACCCTTAGAAATTGCTTTTTCTCGGGCAATATCTTTATATTTATCCTGTCCATAATAAAACCCCAATAGAATTAACTATGCAGCAATAATTGTATGCAGCAATATCTTTATATTTATATTTATCCTGTCCATAATAAAACCCGTACTTCATAAGGTGCACCTTAATATAACCATCAGTTTGGACTTTGTTATTGCGACAAATGCTACACGGACACCGAATCATTCCATCACGTAAACATTCAGGATGTGATCTAGCAAATTCTACAAAATACTTCACACCTCTTACAAATTCTTCAGTACATCCCCTTACTCCTATGACTCTTCGGTTATCCATCCAACTACGATCTTCCCCTTCCATTATCAAATCCTATATTCACCAATAACACAATTTTTGTTATTACAAATTTTGTTATGTACGAATCACATTATTTAGGCTTTAGATATAAGGTAAGGCTTCTATCCCATCTCAAAATGCAAGATTGTATGAATTGCAAATAACATCTTTATCTACAAAGTTTTATACAATCAACAATTGAGAAAATTTCGGCAGCATAACCCATTGGCTCTCCAAATGCACGACTTAGACATGATCAATCAAATACTATGAATTGAAAATTGATAGTATTTGACGACACATGTCTAGTATACACCCAGAGAACAATAGGAAATGCGACCGGAAAATCTCAATTGTCAACTATATAAGCATATAAAGTAGACAAAGATGATATCTACAATATTCATACATTCGAGCATTTTAAGATTGTCCAAACGGACAATTCAAGAATCAGTAACTCAATGTTGCCTCAACATGATTAAAGATTCTTGAACGGGTTTCTAAGCTTTTGTGATGACACATCACTTAATAGGTTACGATGTTACATCGTAAAACAACGTTTGCTTAATAAATTATCGTAAAATGAATAATTTCACGATAAAATAATTAAAAATTAATTTCATTGTATCTTTTTATTTAAAATCAATTAGCATACAAACACCAACCCCATCCCCTACCACATCTACATCCTTAAACCCCCCCCCCCCAACACCCCATTAACAGCTTATTGCATCTAATCATTGTAATTAAACAAAATTTGAGAAATAGCAAATGGAAGGTTCATTTGGGATGGAGGGAGTACTTAGAAATCAATAAAGGTACTCCTAATAACAACAAAAATAATGCCTTTCTTGTTTTAAAGACCTTCACATTTTTTTATCATGCATGGCTTATGTATCATGTAACTTTATTGTCATCCTCAACAACAATTAACTGATAATGTAAAAGTTGCATTAGAGAAAATTGGGATACATATGCCCTACAGATTATACTTCCATACTAACTCATTCCCAACATGAATCTTTTTTTGTTCTTGATCAAGAAAAAAAAAGCTATTAATTAAGCGGAGTGATCACAACTACTCCGACAAACTACAGATAAAGCAACTACTCAAATATTCCACAAATCCAGCTCAATTACATACCAGTACACAGTGACAGAAACACAGCCAAAATTAGGTCTCACACCATGAATAAAGATCAGAATGAACCATATTGAGCATAAAATCAGTGAAGCATAATCCTTCATTTCTCATATAAAACAAATCCAATTCATACCCAAAAAAAAAAAAAAAAAAACACTCACCTGTGACCAAAATCAACCCAGACGTGAGCTGTTTCAAGAAGACAACTCTCTTTCCCTTAACCAGAGTTCATGAAAATCAAAATCGATCTTCCTAGGGCACAAAATAAATGGATGAAATTAGGTTTGAATGGATCAATTTGAATCAAAACTTGAACAATATTTGATGGAAAGAGCAAAAGAATGATAAAATTAGGTTTAGGAATTACAAACCGAGGGAGAGGCCGGCAGAAAAATAAACAGAGGGAGAGGCCGGAGTACGCACAAAGGGGATGGAGATGACCGCCGGTTATGTACGCACAATGGGGAGGGAGATGGATCAGACGATCGAGCCTCGTGCTCTTCAGATTCCTTCACCGGACCGAGGGTTTCAGCCGGCAGCACGAATTGGGCATAGTCGACGACGATGATGAACTGAATTGGGCATAGTCGACGATGATGAGGAGCTGCGGAAATTAACTAGGTTAGGAAGGGGGAGAAAAAGAAGGAACGGGTAGAAAAGAAATGGAACCCTTTTCTCTAATTACCCTTCACGAAATCCCAAAAAATAAATGGCGACCATTAAATGGTCCCCAATTATTTTCATTTCCCGCTAATAAAATTTCGTTTTACCGCTTCTACTGTTGAGACTTTTTTTTTTTTTTTTTTTTTTTGTTGAGACTATACTTTGGTCTCAAAATACCGAGGTGGTCACGGTTGCTTACTAGGGACCACTTTGTGGTCTCTAATTTTTATTGAATTTTGGCTCATATTTAACAACGATTGATTGGTCTCTAATTATATATAAATCGTCCCTATTTCACGACCAACATCTTGGTCTCCAAATTCTCGTCTCCAAAATTATATATTCTAGTAGTGCAAGAGAGTTGCTCATAATTAAAAGGGTAATGCTAGGGGTAAAAAAAAATGAATCCAAAATAAAGTGGCGATATTTCACTGGTTGCAACAGTTACCTATCACATTCTAATTAAAAACACCAACAAATCACACGTTACTCCCTCTGGTCCAAAATAACTGTCGCTTTTGGTCAATCAGATGTAAGTTTGACCAATAATTTTTTTAAAAAATAATGATGCTAATAAAAATCTAAAGTTTATCATTGTATTATAATTAATAATACTTTTAACAACAATTTTTAGATTTTTATTATGATCATTATTTTTCATTTAAGTTTATTGGTCAAACTTACATCTGTTTGATCAAAAACCGTTATTTTGGAGCAAATCGAGTATTTAAAGACCAATTTGATGACATTTCTCTGCAACTTTATTATCACGTATAATCACAATGTTTGTGTATTGTGACTAATTTTGCATTGCTACGAAAGTGTGAGTTTTCAATTAAAATTATCAGCATAAAAAAAGGGTAGATGATGATGGGAGTAATGAAAATCACGAAAAAACGACAGGTGTCGAAATGAGGGAATACTGTGCAAAAGGAAATGAGGTGGAGGAAGGAGAAACAACAGAAACGTTAGCTGGAGACATGCACAAAGGGAACAAAACAATTTACTTGTACCTTGAATTTCGACACCAAAATCAAATCCAATCCCATCTAAAACTGTGCCCCAAAAAAACAATCACTCAAAATGCTTCGTGATGAGGATACAGCTAACAACTCCCTCAATGGTAGAAGATGCAAAGACATTTCATCTTACTATTTACTTCTGCATCACTAGGGGATTAGTCGTTCCGTTTCATAACTATGTGCACAAAATAATTTTTTCACGAGAATTTAAAGATGAATAATAGTGGGTAGTTGTTGTGAGTGTAAAAAATGAAGTATGAGAGAGAAAATGAGGTAGGGAATAGTGAGTTGATTGGTGTTGTGAGTATAAAAGTAAAGTAGGAGAGAGCTATGTGCACAAAATAATTTTTGCACGAGAATTTAAAGATGAACAGTAGTCGGTAGTTATTGTGAGTGTAAAAAATGAAGTATGAGAGAGAATGTGAGGTAGAGAATAGTGAGTTGATTGGTGTTGTGAGTATAAAAGTAAAGTAGGAGAGAGAGAATAAGTAGATGAATAGTAAAGATTCTTACCATTTTAGGAAAATGTAACTTATCAATAAGACGCTCAAAATGAAAATTTGTCCACACAGCTATAGGACGGAGTGAGTATATTAGAAAATTAGAAAATTAAAAAATCAATTACCCCTTGAGTTATTTAATTTAACTAAAGAGTACTAATTAGATTCAATTTAAAAACTACTACTCCCTCCGTCCCAGAGTATATGTCCACATTTCCTTTTTAGTCTGTCTCCGAGTATATGTCCACTTCTGAAAATGGCAAAAAATATTTACTATTCATCCCATACATTCCCTATCTTACTTACTTTTATACTCACAACATCAATCAACTTACTATTCTCTCCCACTCATTCTCTCTCATACTTTTACTTTTATACTCACAACACTTATATCACTTTTCTTAATCTCCGTGTAAATGAAAGGGTGACCATATATTCTAGGACGGAGGGAGTATTTCTTATGTCATGCATGTTTATCCAAACCAAGTTAGCTGTTCACAACTCTATTGCTATTGTCACTTCAATTTCACCACCCTCTATATGGCATTATCCCCTTAAATTTTGCCTCCCTCCCCTCAACCCCAATTTTTTTTTTGCATCTTATTCTGAAATTCCCTTATATATACATACCTCTGTCAAAGTCTCTTCACCACCTTATCCACTCACTCTCCTAAGTCAACCCCTAACTTTTTCACCATCAAAAAAAAAAAAAAAAAAAAAAAAAAAAAAACCATGTCTTCTTACCCTTTCTTTGTTCTAAGTATTTCACTCATATTTCTACAAATTGGGTTGGTTTTGGGAAGTAATTTCAACCAAGAATTTGACATTGGATGGGGAGATGGAAGAGGAAAGATTGACAACAATGGGGAGATTCTCACACTCTCCCTTGATAATACTTCTGGTTCAGGCTTCCAATCAAAGAATCAGTATCTTTTTGGACACATTGATATGCAGCTCAAGCTTGTACCTGGAAATTCAGCTGGCACTGTCACAGCTTATTACGTACTTATTTGTTTTTTCATTTCATTACTACGTTATATTTCATCCGTCCTAAAATAAATGTCATATTTCCAAACAAAGTAATCATTTTAACGCAGTTCTGCCAATGTTGACAAGTCAACTGACATTTATTATGGGACGGAGTATTTTTAGAGTTCATTTAAACTTACTTTGAGAAGATATGAACAAATAAAAAAATATTTTAGTTTGAACTTTTAAACAAGAACTTTTGGAGTAGTTTGTTTATTGAGTTGGTTTTGGGGGAAACTAGTTCCTCCATAAGTTATAAAAAGTCCATTTTTTTAACCCTTTAAACCCTAAGACTTAAACCCTAAAGGGCCTAAACCCTAAACTTTAACCCCTAAAAAAACAGGTCTTTTTATAATTTATGGAGAAACTAGTTTCCCCCAAAATTTTCTCTTGTTTATTTTTCTCGAAAAAGAGATACCAAGCATTATAATAATTTTGTTATTAAATTATTTTCCGGAATAATGTTTGATTAAATTTATTTTTATTATTATTATTTTCAGTTGTCATCTGAAGGACCAAACCATGATGAAATAGATTTCGAGTTCTTGGGGAACATGACTGGGGAACCTTATACACTGCACACCAATGTGTATACACAAGGCAAAGGTGAAAGGGAGCAACAATTTCGCCTTTGGTTTGACCCTACTTCTGATTTTCACAACTATACCATCCTTTGGAATCCCCACACTGTTATGTAAGTTCTTTTTATTCAGCCCCAGACCTCTTTTTTTTTTTTTAGTTCGAACTTGATGGATAAAATCGCCATTTTTTGGTTCAAAAATTAATGTCAGGTTTGACTTGATAAACATTTTATGAAAATTAATTTAAACATTTAATTAAAATTGTTTTGTTTGCACCCTGCTTATTATAGTGTACTCCTTCCTATAATCCACCCTCCTATTTGCACAGATATTAAGAAATGATAGAAATAATGTAAGTGTTTGTGAGTATGAAAAGTGAGGGAGGAGAGAATGTGAGGTAGGAAATATTAAGTTAACCGGTGTTGTGAGGAATATTAAAGATTTTTTTTGTCATTTTTGACATATACTCTGAGACACTCTAAGACGCAGTAAAAAAGAAGTTGTGACATATACTCCCTCCGTTCCAGCTCACTTGAGACTTTTTGACCAAAACTGGCAACTTAAGGTCGGTTTGACCAACACTTTATAGAAATATTTATGATCCGAACAAAAATTAAAAAAATGTAAAATGACCACCATTAAAAATCCTATCAATAACAATTTTTAAAAAGTTTTTTGGAACATAAATATTTTTATAAAGTGTTGGTCAAACCGACCTTAAGTTGATCAGTTTTGGTCAAAAAGTCTCAAGTGAGCTGGGACAGAGGGAGTATATACTATGAGATGGAGTATATCATTTGACGAACAGATTACTCCTTCCGACCTATAACAATGTGCACAAATTGCCATTTTGGGTGTCTCATTGATAAGTCACACTTTCCTAAAATGTCAAATAATCTTTACTATTCATCCCACTCATTCTCTCTTACTTTACTTTTATGCTCACAACACCAATCAACCTACTATTCCCTACCCCACTTTCTCTCTCCTACTTAACTTTTCACACTCACAACCATTACCCACCACTATTCATCCCTTAATTCCTGTGCATTTCCCATTTTGTGTACATTGTTATGGGACGGAGCTCTCAGCAGCATGCATGATGCATCTGCATTAATTATCTCCATTAACTAATCAATCTTTCCGTGCAATCAAATCCAAATTCTGATTACTTTCTTCTCTTTCCCATGTCAGTTTCTCAGTAAATGGAATCCCAGTAAGAGAATTCAAGAACATGGAATCAATTGGTGTACCATTCCCAAAGAAACAGGCAATGAGGCTTTACTCTAGTCTCTGGAATGCGGATCAATGGGCCACTAGAGGTGGGCTTATCAAAACGGACTGGACCCAAGCCCCTTTCGTCGCTTCGTACCGCAACTTTACTGCCCGTGCGGTTCATAATGACTCGGGCTCTCCAATTGGGCCGGACTCTTGGGCCCAAGAGAAATTGAGATGGGTTCAGAAAAACCATATGATCTATAACTACTGTACCGACTCGAAGCGGTTTCCAATGGGCTTTCCTCCTGAATGCTTGGCCCATTTTCCTTGATTGGAAACTACCTTAGCTAAGTTACTTGACTTTTCTTGCTCTTCTATTGTATAAATTGGACTATCTTCTCCTAAATAATTGTTGTAAAATGCCCCATGGTTTGTACATTACTTTAATTTAATCCCTTGTTTAAAAAATATTGCTCTTTTTATTTTTATTTTGAAGTAGGTTTTAAAATCTTTTTTTTTTTTTTTAATGTAGTTTCATTCTTAAAGTATCAAGTTTATGCTTTAAAATAGTGAGTTTAAGCATTAAAACACCTAAAAATAAAATAGCGAGTTTAGCCCTTAAAACACTTAGAAATATAACTGCGAGATAAAGAGTTTAAAACAGTGAATTTAAGTCTTAAAACACTTAATTTGTATATTTAAGAATAGACTTTCATAACTTATGAAGGAACTAAGTTCCTTCGAAATTCCATGTTTATTTTGAGTTTCGTCTTTTTCATTTGAAAAGTATATTAATCTTCTCCCTTAATAATAATAATTGTCCCATAATAATAAATATTATTGTTAACTTCTCAATTTTAAGAATTGCGTTTTCATATTTTAGGACTCCTCTTGTCAAATAATAAATGTTATATTTTTCTTTTTTCTTTTACTTTGTACAAAAATATGTATCGTGTTTTAATTAAGGAAAACATTGGCATAGGCTCTGGCTGTGAAGTCTCGGCTGATTCAGTTTTTCGATTTTACAATTAGTGTAAAAAAAGAAAACAAGAAGCTAAATTACATTTTCTTGTCATCAATGTGTTTTTATTAAGGAAAACATGTTTTATCACTTTACAATCACTGTACAAACAAGTTAAACTATATTTTATTGTTGTCGATAAATCATGTTCCATATCACATTTATTTTTAAGTCATATAACATTTATTTTGAGAGTGAACATGCATCTTATATTATTTTACACAATAAATTTGCAGTAAAATTATTTTCCTATTTTAATAAACATTTTATTTTAAATGATTTTTTTTAAAAGTGCTTAGGTGCTATATTTATTACGAGTCGTATGCACAAATTGATAAAATCTAGTAAAATAAGTGTTTTTTAAGAGATTAAGATAAAATGTGTTTTTAAAATGCGTGGTGGCATTTTTGTAAATAATTCACACTTAGCAAGCGTTGTCATTTTTGTAAATAATTGACACTTGTTTTGAAAGCGCGCTGTGGCATTTTTATAAAATACTGAAACTCATTGAATTACTAGGACTATAACACGGGATTGACACTCTTTAAAACTATCACATGAACTCTTAACACACACACATTGGCACTTTATAACACTATAGCACTTGTTAAAAGCTTCCATTTTAATGTATACAATTGACACTATAAATGATTGACACATTTTAACACTACTACTTATACTTATTATATATGTCAGTTTCAATGTTAATAAAAGCTAGCAAAAATCTGGCAATTATAAAATTAACAATGGCAGTTATTGAAAGTGTCAGTTTCAATGTTTATAACGCTAATATGAATGACTGTCACTTTGTAACATTACCACTCACATTTACGATGTAGGTGCGCTCTTTTTTAAAATAAATGTCAGTTATTTACAAAAATAGCACCGCTTGTTTAAAAAAACACGTCTTTCCTAAGCGCTAACCGGTAGGAAACACATACCCGATTTTTGATTTATTTTTGTCTTACGAGACGAGACAAGAATCAAATCTGAATTAGCGGATTTTTCGAGCAAGGCTCAATCTGCGTTTGAGTTCGGGTTTTTATAAGGCCTACTCGCGCAATTTTTTTTCTTCATTTAAGTAAAAATTAATGTTCCATCCAAATTTTAGAAATGAAACTACTAATGATATTTGAGATGAGCATCTAAGCGTGCTCACCCGGGTACGGTTCTCGGTTCCAAAATGGTGGAGCGGTATTCGAACCGTGTAATTTCAGTTCCTGTATCCCAATTACCTTCTGGTTCTACGGTTCCGAAGATTCTATTTTTTTTTCTTTTTTAATATTTGTTGTGATTGGAAATAGCTAAATAATTAATAGAATTTTAAAATTTGTTATATTTGTAACAAAATCCATTTAAAATAATAAATTGTATAAGGAAATATTAAATTTTTAACAAATTTGGTTAGTATTATTCAGTTAGTTTATTAACTTACTGGTAACTAAAGCCCACACACCTGATGCCCATATCAATTTTTTATATAAATTCTGTCTGGACAGTGCATATGAAATACCAATATTACCCTCACTCTCACAAATAAAATATGACTGAACAATTGGGATCGGATCCATGGGTCGGCCCGTCAGACCGGTGCCCACTGGGCAACCAAGTAAAACTGTCAATTCGGGAAAACGGTACGGGACGGGACAATACTATGATATCCCGCTACTATGCGGGACGGGACGTCCCAAATTCTTCGCGGGCCAAAAATTCCCCGTCCCGTCCCAAATCCGCCTCGGGACGCGGGACAATGCGGGACGGGAAGACGAGATAAAAACAGACGATTATGCAAGTTGAAGCGGGGATTCAATGACCACTTGAAACAACCTACTCCGAAGTTTATGGCAAAAATATAAAATTATGCTCCTTAATACTAGAAACTAGAAACTAGAAACTGTCATTTTCCACAATCAAAATTGAATTCAAAAATTTCAAGTTTAGAAACCCTAAGATAGTTCTGATGCCTTAATTTTACAAATAAACTCTAAATTGTTACCGAAATGGACATGATTGAGACAAATACAAATGGACAAAGTTTTTAATGTGAACAAAAAGCATTTCAGGAGCAGCCAAGTGGTCGTCTGTCTTACCTGACTCGCCGGAAGGAGAGGAGAAGGAGTGGTCGATGAAAGCAAGGAACGTGAGATGCACGTCCTAAAGTCCTAACCGTGTGCATCTCCTTGCCATATCTTGTGTATATTTTGATTTATATTTTTCCATTATAATTAGGTTTCTATTCCATGTAAATAGGAAAGAGATTAGGATAGAATAATGTAAATATTTTCTTTCCCTAAGTTTGTTTCCTTGTACAGAATATATAAAGAAATCAATGGTAGACTCAACATCACGTTGGTCTAACTATTCCAAAACCTAGACTGCCCTCTTCTCTCAATTCTCATCTTCTTATTCTGTTATATGCTTTTCTTCTTTATCAAACATGGTATCAAGAGCCGTGTAAGCCATGGTTTCTGATACATCCTCTTCAACATCGGCCATGGCAAATTCCGATCCAAAACACGGACTTCCTACTCTCTTCAATGTTCAGTCGTACATGGGTCATTGCAGGTTGTCTAACAAAAATTATCAAAACTGGAGTTCCCTTTTCCTCTCCATGCTTGAAATTCACTACCTCACCCATGTCGTAACCGACACTATCCCTCTCTCTGAATTTCTTCCTTCTGAAACCGACACAAAAACAAAAAACCCAGAGTATGAAACCTTTGTTCATACTTCCCGTTTTGTTCTCGGTTGGATTAAGGCCACCGTCACTTCTGACGTCCAACCTCATGTAAACCCATGTACTACTGCTCCGGTGGCATGGGATCTTCTCGCCAAAGAGTTTGGCGTTGCCTCGTCTATTCACATCCAAAAGCTCCAAGAGGAACTTCATGACCTAACTCTTAACCCCGGCATGACCATCCAAGAGTATACACTCCGTGCCAAAACCCTTTCTCATTCACTCACTCGTGCGGGTGAGGCCGTCTCGTCTCATACACTCCGCCGTCGTATTCTTGGGGGTCTAGGTCATACCTATAAAGAATTCATCACCACCCAAAACTCCAAAGGGGATACCTCCATCGAGGATCTTAAAGACCTCCTTCCTCAAGAAGAAGCCTTGCAGAAAAGATTTGCAAACCATACACAACCCACTGTCAGTGCCTTAGTCGCTACCAAAACTCCGGACAAACCCGTCATCACACCTTCCCCACCTGTCAATTTTCAATCTGGATCTCAAGGGGGGATTAGGCCGAATGGTGGCAATGGTCAAGGGGGGTTATTCTTTATTCCTAATTAACCTCGGGGTAATGGGCAGCGTAACAATAACAAAAATCGTGGAAAAAATAACACTAGAGGGATCCTACCTCTACCTACCCCTTTCCAGCCGCTACACAACCCAGGACCCTAACAACCTAGGCCACAACACCCTACCATCCCCTATACTCCTCCAAACCCATTCTTCAGTCCCGATCCAAATGTGGTGACCTGCCAGCTTTGCCGAAAAAATGGACATGAAGCGTCCACCTGCTACCAACGGGGTAACTTTGCATACAGTGCTCAATATTATCCGACTACTCCCATGATGACCCCTGGGAATGGATCGCGCTCCAATGGTTCCTTGCACATGGCCCCGGTATCATTTGTGCTTGACTCCGGCGCAACCGACCACATCACATCCAATCCGGATGTTATGCAACAGTTCTCCCCCTACCAAGGTACTGATTCTGTAGTTGTTGGTAATGGTGCTTCTCTCCCCATTTTTAATATTGGTCATACTCAATTTTCCTCCCATAATCATTCCTTTGTTTTAAACACTATGTTACATGTCCCAAAAATCAGTCGGTCATTGCTCTTTATTCGTAGATTTTGCTTAGACAATGATTGTTTCTTTGAGCTAACTGCCTTTGGGTTTTGCGTGAAGGACAACCGTACCAAGAGGATCATTCTTTCTGGCAGTAATGCGGGGAATCTCTACACGTTGTCTTTCATTCCTAATTCTCGCATCAATTCCTTGGCGTTGATTGGGGAACGCGCTTCTTCTACCACGTGGCATGCTCGGTTGGGTCATCCGTCTTCTCAAGTTTTTGAAACTTTACTTCATAAGAGTCGGATTCCGGTTAGCGGTCCAGTTAAAAATAAGGAGATGGGTCATATTTGTCCTCTTGGCAAGTCTTGTAATCTTCCCTTTAGTCTTCGATCTTTTAATTCTGCAAAACCATTAGATTTACTTCATTTGGATGTTTGGGGGCCTTCCTCTGTTCCTTCTGTTACAGGTTTTAAGTACTATTTATCTATTGTGGATGATTATTCCCGTTACGTTTGGATGTTTCCCTTATTTCAAAAATCTGATGTCTTCTCTGTTTTTTTTTCGGATTTTAAGACTCTTATTGAAAATCAATTAAGTCGTAAAATATCTGCAATTCACACAATCAAAACCATACAAACCGATGGGGGAGGGGAATTCATCATTAGACAAATGACAAATTTTTTGATCCATCATGGCATTAGTCATCGTATCTCGTGTCCTTATACTCCTCAACAAAATGGAGTTGTGGAACGTAAGCATCGACATATTGTTGAAATGGGCCTCTGTTTACTTGCCCAATCTAAAGTTCCCGAGTCGTTTTGGTTAGAGGCTTTCTCCACTGCAGTGTTCCTCATAAATCGGCTTCCCATGAGACAACTTGCATATGTTTCTCCCTATGAAAAGTTGTGGAAACGGCGTCCTGATTATAAGTTTCTCAAGACTTTTGGGTGTACTTGCTTCCTAAATCTCGTCCCCTACAATCGTCATAAACTGATGCTTAAGTCCACGCCGTGTTTTTTTTTTGGGGTACGATTTGCTACGAAAAGGGTACCGGTGTTTCAATCCTGTTACTAGTCATATTTACATTTCTAGGCACGTTATATTTGATGAGCAACATTTTTTCTATCATGCAAAGAATTTTTCTACAGCTCTATCTAGTCCAGATCAAGCATCAGTCACTCCTGTTTCTGCAGCAATTCGGCCCACTTCACAACATAATGCAGTGGATCAGTTTTCTTCTACTCTAGGCCCGGATCATGCTAGCCCTTATCCAACCACAATTGCCAATGTTGGGTCTTAAGGGATGGCCCATCCTCCAGCACCTGGGCTCGCCTCTTCTAGGCCCACCTGTGCCACCAGCTCACCTTCTCTTGGGCTTGATCCATCCGTGTCCTCCATGGCTGGGCTGGAAGGACCTGTCCAGCCTCCTACTTCTCCCAGTTCGGGCTCCTCTCCAACTCAGCCCATACCAGCTTTCGCTATTTCTCAACAGGCTTCTCAATCTATTGATGGGCCTGCATCTCCTGCTGCTGCTTCACCCCATCTGGGCCATCATCATATGACCACAAGAGCCAAAGCCGGAATTTTTCGACCCAAGCATCACTTTGCACTTGCAGCTACGACCGCAGATTCCCCGTTCTTTGAACCTCGCACATATCGACAGGCTGCCCCCTTGGATCACTGGCAAAGTGCTATGCATGAGGAACTTTCAGCACTTCACAAGAACAAGACGTGGTCAGTTGTTCCCCCTCTACCATGACAGAATATAGTGGGTAGCAAATGGATCTACAAAATCAAGCGTCAGGCGGACGATTCTATCGAGCGGTATAAAGCTCGTTTGGTTGCTCAGGGGTTAACTCAACAAGAAGGGGTTGACTACGAGGAAACTTTTAGTCCTGTCATCAAACCTGCAACCATTAGTACTGTCCTCTCCTTGGCTCACTCTAGGGATTGGCCAATCGAACAACTCGATGTCCGTAATGCATTCCTCAATGGTATTCTCACCGAAGAAGTTTATATGTCGCAGCCACCGGGTTTTGTGGATCCCAATCATCCTGAACATGTATGTCGACTCCATCGTGCGCTCTATGGTCTGAAGCAGTCTCCTCGCGCATGGTTCCATCGCTTACATGAATTTCTTCTCACTCTTGGTTTCTTTAACAGTCAAGCCGACTCCTCTGTTTTTGTTCGGCATCACCAAGGCACCACACTATTTATTTTAGTGTATGTCGATGATATTATCGTCACCGGATCTACCTCAAATGCTGTCAACATGGTTCTTGATGCTATTTGCTCCAAGTTTGAGAGCCGGCGGTTAGGACCCCTCAGTTTCTTTCTCGGCATCGAAGCTTCCCGCTCTTCCACTCATCTCCATCTCAATCAATCGAGATATGCTTCTGACTTATTACACAAGTTTAGCATGCAACAGTGTAAACCTTCTCCGACACCTCTCTCTTGCGGTTCTCACCTATCTGCCCTTGAAGGTGATCCTTTACCGGATCCCTCTATTTATCGAAGTATGGTAGGCGGTCTCCAATACCTCACCCTTACTCGCCCTGATATATCGTTTGCGGTCAATCATGTGTGTCAATTCATGCATGCCCCGCGCACTTCCCATCTTCAGGCTGTCAAGCGGATTTTCCGTTTTATTAAGGGTACGTACTCACTTGGACTGAACTTCAGCAAGTCCCTTGACACATCTATTATTGGGTTTTGTGATGCGGATTGGGCAGGTGATCCCGATGACCGTCGTTCAACCACGGGAGCATGTGTATTTCTTGGGACTAATCTCATCGCATGGACTGCGAAGAAGCAGCATACGGTGTCTCGCTCAAGTAGTGAGGCTGAATATCGAGCCCTAGCATCCACTGCCGCTGAGATTAGATGGTTTTCATTTCTTTTTCGTGAACTCGGGGTTGCTCTTGCTCCACCTCTACTCTTTTGTGACAACATATCGGCCCTCCACATGTCTAAAAACCTTGTGTTTCATGCCCGAACTCGTCACATAGAAATTGATCTTCATTTTGTACGTGAGTTGCAGCAGCGCGGGTTCCTACGACTTCATCACATTTCTTCTTCTGAACAGGTGGCCAACATTTTCACAAAGAGTCTGGCCTCGCCTCGTTTTCAGCTCCTCTCCAGCAAGCTACAGCTCTGTGACACTCCCCTTATCTTGAGGGGGGTGAAAGCAAGGAACGTGAGATGCACGTCCTAAATTCCTAACCGTGTGCATCTCCTTGTCATATCTTATGTATATTTTGATTTATATTTTTCCATTATAATTAGGTTTCTATTCCATGTAAATAGGAAAGAGATTAGGATAGAATAATGTAAATATTTTCTTTCCCTAAGTTTGTTTCCTTGTACAGAATATATAAAGAAATCAATGGTAGACTCAACATCACGTTGGTCTAACTATTCCAAAACCTAGACTGCCTCTTCTCTCAATTCTCATCTTCTTATTCTGTTATATGATTTTCTTCTTTATCAAACAGTCGAACTAAGTGAGAAGGAACGAGTGTGAGTAGGTTACTCCTCCTAGGGTTCGCCTTCGCCGTTTGCAACTGTGTCTCTAGCTCTGATTTGCAGTTTTAAGGGTGAAGGGCTAAAGGCTGAAGTGAAGAGTGGTCTGAACTTGGGCATGGGCGCCTAGTGGGCTTGGCTTGGAAGTTGGGCTTGGGGTTGAAAAAAATACGGGACGTCCCATCCCATCCCGTTTTGTTCCACGTCCCAAACGGGACGTCCCGAATAGTCCCGCATTTACACGGGTTTCTAAAATACTGTCCCGTCCTCTGCCCTTTTTTCTTCCTGAAGTTCAAAATGTAGAATGGACAATGGTGTTTGTGATAATCGAACTCG
Organism: Campanula takesimana; assembly: GCA_026119855.1. Taxonomy (NCBI): domain Eukaryota; kingdom Viridiplantae; phylum Streptophyta; class Magnoliopsida; order Asterales; family Campanulaceae; genus Campanula; species Campanula takesimana. The sequence goes on from JAOWBW010000228.1 coordinate 502,798, forward strand.
AGTCAATGCCTTGAAAAGGCATGAGTTTACCACTACCACCGAATCAAATTGTATGTTCCAAATATTATCATATACTCGTTCCGTCCCCAAAAGATGATCTCATTTTGACCTTTTATGGTCAACAAAAATAAACTTTGACCAAATATTGATGTCATTTTAATGTTCACAATCACTACTACATTTCTGAGCTAATGTTACGCCAATTTTCGTTGCATTAGGGCCCAAAAACTGTTACATTAGGCCTAATGTAACGCCAAATGGCCGTTGCATTCTCTTGCATTGCATTAGGTCTAATGCAACGACAAAGTAAGCTAATGTAACACCAGAGCTTTGGCGTTGCATTAGATAAATACCTGATGCAACCAATTTTAAAACTATATGAACACCTAATGCAATGCCAAAAAGTAGATGAGTACCTAATGCAACGCCAATTTTAAAAGTAGATGAGTACCTAATGCAACGCCAGTTTAAAAGTAGATGAATACCTAATGTAACGCCAAAAATTAGATGAACACCTAATGTAACGGCTGTTTTTATGTATTAATATTGATTACTAATAATAGTAATATATATACAATTAAATAATAAAAAAATTATATAAGAAATTAATTGACATGATAATTAACATGTATTGACAAACTTCATTCCCAAAAGATACATATATATATATATATATGTATACATGACAACGTGTCATCGACACATACTAATTACATAATATAGCAAAGTGGCAAAAACGTAACAAGTTTTTAACATAACAAAGAAAAGTAGACAAGTTCCGTGGCAAAAGTACATAACAAGTTTTGTGTCATCGACACATAGTAATTACAAACACCAAACGATGCACCAACAAAAAAAAGCCTCCACCATGTTGGATTGTAATGCTTCTAATGCTAACTATGAACCTGCAAGTGAAAATACAACTAATTAGAACAACAAAACAAGGCTGTAAACTTTAACTATAGAGTGAGTCATCCTGATTACAAACTAAATCATCTACTTAATACTTGAATTTCATTAACACTAGCAATATAAATCAAAGGGAATGTCCGAAAAATTTCATTTATTTGAGATCAGTCTATTCTTGGCAACCAACAGTGAGGTCTCACTTAGAGTTAGCTTTAGGTAGCCAGACAAACTAGAGGAAATGCATCATAGAGATTATAATTGATTATAATAAGCCTTAGGGCTCTTACATTTTGCTCTGTGGTGTTTAAGATGAACTCAGGCAGGATGCATGTTGTGTGTCTAGATTTTGCACTAGTCGTGAAAGTTCAAGCGCAATTGTTCCAAGTATAATGAACTAAGAGTCATTGTGAGAACTCTTGCGACCAGATTTAGGATTTCAGGCATTCCAGGCATTATTAAGCTAATGTCTAACATCTTTGACAGGAAGAAACGGTGAGCAGGAATGGGAAAGAGAGTCAATAAAATTGTGAGACCTATTGCATAACATCAGACCATCCATATATTCATCTGTGGGATGAACTAACTGTGTACTAATCTACAAAAAAGGTAAATAACATCGAGAAGATACTAACTGTGTACTAATCTTTTCTCACAATAGCCATGTTATCTATGCTCCCTCCGTCTCAAAATTAATATCCAAAAAAAAATAATCAAATTTCTCTTAACTAAGAGCATACTTAAAATTATTTTGGACATTCATTTTGGGATGGAGGTACTAGGTTATTATTGTGTATGGGATGGAGTTAAGGTTAAACTGAAACAAAACCGAATTATGCTAATCTTAAAGCTCAAATTCACTGATGGAAGTTAACTGCCAAATGTTTATGAGATCCTTATGCAATCTAATCAAATGACAGAGATAAAAAAAATGGGCAATTCCAAATGAGCTTTGAGCCAGACATTGACCTGAATGACATTTTTAGGCCCTTCCCAGGCCGGGCAGGAGGTCGGCGGGTTCACGGTCTGGGCAGCCCAGAGGACCAAAGAAATTTCAAATAGCAAATCATTTACTATATACATTAGAAAAATCACACTATACCTGATGGGTGTGCCCAGTTTCCAACCTCCACTCAACCTCTAGCATCTCAATCACTCTCCGTCTGATCCAATTTAAGAATACGTAGATTAAAAAAACAATGTACGAACACATATATAACTGGCCATGTGCTGTGTACAATGCCCATTGAGTTGAATGGGCTAAATCTATCTGTGGCTAACCCCAACCTCACATTGCGTGGATCCTCAGCAAACTTTGGATACATAGAATCAATATCCTTCCAAGCTTGGCCATCTACCGGATGTTGTAAAAGTTCATGTCATATTCCTAGCCGTCTCTTGGCACATATATAACCTTTGTAGCCTTTTCTTTATAGGGAAGTACCTAAGGATCTTTTGAGGAATCCTATGGATATTTCCACTTGCTTGTTGTGTCTCATCCTCCGGACCATTCGACTTCCATCGTGGCGTCTCACATACATGGCAACTTGTAGCGTTTTCATGCTCTCCCCAATACAACATGCAAATTTTGGGGCATGCATCTATCCTCGTATAATCCAACCCTAATACTGTTAAAACTTTCTTTGCTTCATTAAAAGACGCAGGCAACTTTGCTTCAGGCAACACCTCTCTTATAATCTCTAATATATCCCCAAATGCACCATTTGTCAGTCTGTGATCACACTTCAAAATAAATAATCGAATCATGAAGGAAAGCTTCGAATGCTTCTTGCACCCCGGATACAACTCCTCTTGACTTTAGAAACTTTTTCGCCTCATCATTAGGCCCCTCGGTAAAAGCCTCACGTGCATCATGCAACAAACCTGCCACACCATCTTCAGAATCATCAAGGTTTCGCCGTTGATCTACACCCGAAACGGTTACTTCTCTTTGGATGTCGATCCCTAGTTCTGACAACTTGTCAGTTCTTGGCACAAAACCATTACAAATTAGGTGATCTCTCACAACATTCTCATTACGCCAATAACGATAATGACAACATTCACATGGACAACAAATTTGATTTCCTTGAGACTTGGTAGAAAAGGCCTTTTCAATATATTCATTGACTCCTTGTTCATATTTCTCACCCCATCTAGGAGCAATCCACCACTGGTTGATTCCACTATCCATCTCTCGGAGGCAAGACTAAATACAATTTTAACTTATAAAAAGCTACTGCATCTAAATAAGAAACACAATTTTAGCTTTGAACTACCAATAGTTTACTAACAATTCCAAACATAAGAACATTATGTTGTGAAACTAATTATGGAACTATAAAGACTCGAAATTCTACCCCCTTAGTCATAAGAGTTAGGACATATATTACTTAAATCAGATATACTAATCAGAACAAAAAGCTAAATTACTGTAATAGTTACAAATTAGTGTAACTATTAGATTTATCCTTATGCAACTGGTGATGTAGTTCTGGTTCAGCTCGATTTAGCTCAAACTTGTGTTGGGCTTGAATTGAACACAAACATGATTTGTAGGCTAAGTGTAAGATACCAGAGAGTTAATAAGTTACTTTTAAGTCTAATTTATTTCCCAAAAGCAACTTTGTATTCAGTATGTTAAAAGGCAAGAAATTATGCCAAGAAGAAACTAGGAACTTCTCATCTTGCAACCGTACATAAATTATTAACATCTCTTGATAGCAGATATTTATCACAAGAAAATAAATTGTGAATCTCTGGTAGAGTCTAGGAAGGGTTCAATCTTCTCAAACTATAACTAATTATTCACATCAACTAGGTGAGACAAGAAAAAGAAAAAATAAGGTATATTTTACTAATAATGCCTTGCAAGCAATAATGAAGTTCTAAAAATTGTTATTAATAAATCACTTAATGATTTATCAGTTACAAATTTTTGAATTTCACTAGAATGATTAGATCGTCGTCAATGGTTGGTCAAAGTTCATTTTCATTGACCATTAAAAGTCAAAATGAGACTATTTTTCTGGGATATATATCCGGTAGCACAGCCATGTTTTATTTTAGAATGTTCCATGTCACTCATGCTCACACAAATGTACAGATGAATAAGTTTATATATCAACAATGGCTAAATGGTATAGATACCGGAAAGAAAATTATCAACTTTTGTTCTTATATTAAGGGGTTCACTTGCGAAACTATATGCTGCAAAATACAAGCTTCGTTCATGAGCAAAGGTTTATGAGATTGGCCATAGAGCTGCTGGGCGTGCATTGAAGGAGAGAAAATGGTAGTCACCGGAATACCATAACTTGTTGAGAATGGGCTTCAGTATACTAATGTTTTGAGACAATGAAAAATGGCAAATGAGAAGATCATTTTGGAGACTTGGGGATGGAGGGAGTATTTACAAATGTCTACTTTCAGTATTGCGGAGTATCTTTGTAATTCCTTCATAGTATGTCAATCCTTTTCAATTAAGCCTTTCCCTCGAATGTTTGATAATTCAACAGATGAAAAATGCCTCTCAATTATCTGATTACATGGCATTGGTTGGTTGAGATTAGAACAGAGTATTGTTGGGAGATACTCCCTCTGTCCCATAACAATGGGCACAAACTTCCATTTTGGGCATCCCATTCAAATGGGCACATTACTAAAAATGGAAAGAATCTTTACTATTTATCACACTCATTCTCTCTCATACTTTACTTTTACACTCACAACATTTACACTTTCTCTCTCCCACTCACTTTTCATACTCACAACATTTATACTTTTCTTAATTCTAGTGCAAGAGTCATTTTGTGCCCATTGTTATGGGACGGAGGGAGTAAATTGTAGTACATCTGGTGCCAATTATGGTTCGGATTGATTTTTCATTCTTTTGAATATTAATGGGAATATTGAACAAATTATTACATTCAAACTACAGAAAATCATAATACAAATCTAACAAATTGAGATATTTCTCTAAAAAGAAATATTAAAAAAATAAAAATAAAAAATCACCATTTGAAGATGATTTTGATTGTTTCATAAGAATTACGGAAATAAGGTGGCAAAGTTCCATCCATTGGCAGTACACCTTCAGTTCCATCTTCCTTCACATACATCACCTCTTGTGAATGATGAAGCCATCTGATTCTAGCTTGACACGAGCAACGATCTCGATGACTAATTATAAGCTTGCATATATGCTTGGCAACATACTTGTTGTTGTTTGCAGAATCATTATGTTCTATTTTCAGAGACAAAGTACGAGGCTGACAAATCCAAAGCAAAACGTCTAAAACATTGGTACAATGCATTTTCTTCCCTAAGAAGTAAAAGTCCAGCTCTAAGTTGTCTATGTTCTGGGCGAGTTGAACAACTCTCTTGTGTAGTTTATTGAAGTTGAAGGGACTGCAGCTAATGTTCGAAATAAATAAATTCAAATATTCGACGTGTTTTTTCTTAGAAAAGAAGTTGTTTAACTCGACTAAAAAATCTTCAAACTTGATCAACGGGTTTTCCGAGCCATGGTAACGCGTTGAAACATGATTCCATGGACACACTGACGACGCAAAAAAGAGGAGCGAATTCGCCATAATAAAGGGCTGAAACCAAATTCGGAGTATCAGGGGGCGCTTGGTTCGGCAGAAAAAAAATATGAAGGAATGGAATGGTCAATGGGAAAGGAATTGGAAAGGAATATAAAGTGGTCAAACCTCATGTTTGGTTGCCGAATGAAATGGAATTCCTTCAACAATCATGTTTGGTTTGAAAATACAAATTATAGGAATGGAATGGAAACATATAAAATGTCCAGTTTACCCTTCTTTCAAAAAATTAATGAGTAAAAAAAAAAACTGTAATGATTAAAAAAAAAAAAAAAATTGGAGGGGGGGTGGGTGGGTGGGGTAGGGGAGTTAAAAAAACTGCAATGATTAATTTTTTTTTTTTGGGGGGTGGGGGTGGGTGAGTAGGGTGGGGAGTTAAAAAACTGTAATGATTAATGAGTAAAAAAAAACTGTAATGATTAAAAAAAAATTTGGGGGGGGGGGTGGGGTGGGGTGGGGTAGGGCAGTTAAAAAACTGTAATGATTAATGAGTAAAAAAAAACTGTAATGATTAAAAAAAAATCTGGGGGGGTGGGGTTGGGAAGTTAAAAAACTGTAATGATTAATGAGTAAAAAAAAACTGTAATGATTAAAAAAAAATTGGGGGTGGGTGGGGGTGGGTGGGTAGGGTGGGGGTGGGGTACGGGAGTTAAAAAACTGTAATGATTAATGAGTAAAAAAAAAACTGTAATGATTAAAAAAAATTGGGGGTGGGGGTGGGGGTGGGTGGGTAGGGTGGGGGTTGAGGTAGAGGAGTTATAAAAACTGTTAAATTTTTTTTGGCAGAGGGAGAGGTTTTTTTTTGTGTTTGAGAGGGGTATTTTGGTCTTAAAAATTTGTTCAAAACTTTTCCAATGGAATGGAATCTTTTCCTTCCAAATTTGGAAGGAATGAAAAAATTTTGGTAAAAATAAACCAAACATGGGAATGGAAAAAGTCAAAGGAAATTCTTCATTTCATTCCCCCCTTTTCCTTCACTTTCCATCCAACCAAACACTACGTCAATCTCAAGCTCCAAAACATTTTTGTTACCCTGTCTACACAATTCAAGGGTGTTAAGGTTACAGCTCGCTAGCTTAAGCATGGTCAACCTAGGGATTCTGAACAAGTGCAAAATACGGAGGGAAGGAAGCCTCGATAAAAAGTCTAAATCCATGTTTTTCAACTTTGGACCCCCATCAATCACAAGATTTTCTAGGCTCGGAGCTTCTATTTCAAGAACTGGATAATCTTCTTTCACCCACAAATCAGTAATCTCAAGACACTTTAGTTTAGGAAGATTAGAAATCCGAAGACAATTCAAATTCCCTGTACATTGCAAAAACGTTAGTTCCTCGAGCAACGGGCAACTAGAGATAATAGAACTTACGGCTACCTCATCGAGAACAACTTGATCAAGTGTGAGCTGCTGTAAATTACCACTCGAACCCCCTACAAATTCCCTCTTCAACAAACAACACCCCGAAATCTCTACCACTTTAATTGACTTAGCAGCAAAAACGGAAGGAGGCAAATCATACCAAGCCCTAATGGTGGGATCACCTGTAGGGCTTGTGATTTAGAGATTTAACTCCTCAACATTGTGTTGTAAAGCCAAGTCGATCCAACTATCAAGATAGGGAGCCACTCTAGGGCAAAACATAATGCGGATTTCCAACTTTCTTAGGTTAATGTCTTAATCATTGTCGCGAAACCTTTGGAGCTTTTGGGTAACATAGCTCAGAAACTTGTCTGAAGTATGAGAAAAAGATCCGTGAAAAACAAGGTAAGGAAAGGATTTAGTAATTTGGTACCAGGTTTTGTACAAGGAAGACATTGCCTTGATGTCTTCATCAGGAAGGGAAGAAAGAATGTGATCATGAATAATGTTTAAAGGCAGACTGGAAATGCGATCGATCTTCTTCTTCGTGGGTGGTTGGGTTGATCTTTTCTTCTTCGTTGCTATTGTTGTTGAATGAGAGAGAACCAAGAGAAAGACGTAACAGGAAAATTAAGCCGGATTTTGGTCTGATTTCGATAGCGGCAGCGGAGGAGAGAGGCAGCGGGAAAGACAGAATTTTAGGTCTAAGGTTTGGGGTGATAGTTTGTATTTATATGATGAGTTTAATCTAGAGTTAGGCTCCGTTTGTTTGGAGGAAAAAACATTTTTCGTAAAACATTTTCCGGTGTTTGTTAAGCACCGGAAAATAGGGAAATGTTTTCAGGAAAATGGTTTCCCCCCTTTTTCTAAGGAAAACGATTTCCTTAACTCCACCTAAGGAAAACATTTTCCGGAAAAAAATTAGTGATACAATTTTTTTTTGAACACTCCTCCACCTCCACCTCCGCCTCGCCCCTTTCCCACACCACCCATCGCACCCCCAAACCCCCATCCCCGCCCCTACCCCCCACCCACCTCAACGTCCCCCTCCCCAAAAAAAAAAAAAAATCTTTTCACTCATATTAAAATTATTTTTGAACACCTCCCTAACCCCCACTACCCCCACCATCCACCCATCTCCAAAAAGAAAACTTTCGTTTCACTCACATTAAAATTATTTTTGAACACCTCCCCCACCCCCACCCCCACCTCACCCCTACCCCCACCTTCCCTACCCCCCAACACCACCCATCCCATCCTACCTCAACCCCCACCCCCATTCAAATATTTTTCTCATTTTTTTCTCATATTAAATTATTTTTTGCTCATAGTGAAAACATTTTCCATAGATTTACCAAACAACCAAAAACATGTTTATGTCATTTTCCTGTAAATCATTTTCTGGAAAATGTTTTCCCCCAAACAACCGGAGCCTTAATGACAATTTAGACCCTAAAATGATATACCACCCTCCCCAACGAACTCTGAAGTATTTTTTTTTTTTTGTCAGATCAAACCTTAATAAGAAAAATACTCGCCACTTTAGTATTTTGCCTTTTGATTAAATAGTGACTTTGTCACTTTAACACATTTCAAGCGCAAATTGAAATTGTCAAAATGGCCTGAAAAACAGTAAGTGATATCCTAAGTGATAAAAACACTTACGATAGCACTTCTGGAACAACACACTTACGAAAAACAATTTAAAAATGAGAAATGCAACGGAAAATTAAAGGAACAACAAATTTTTTTTCTCAAGTTATATAAATATATAACCTGAGTGAGCCACAAAGGCAAGATCCACTATTTGATAGTTCTTTTGAGTACAAGATCGAAAAATTCCCTATAACTATTACAATGAAGTTCTATGGAACAGAAAGAAATTAAGCACGGAATTCTATCCTAGCCAAAACACTTTCTTCAACCTAAGTCTTAGAAAGTGGAAAGAATTATGGGAGGAAGAATCTTTTAGAACCAATGAGTGCTTAATCTCTTATGCAAGAAAGTGTGTTGTGTTGATTTGGTTCATCTCCTTTGTCTTCACCCTTGCATTTATATAGACTATGGAGTCTTGGAGGTTACTCCCCATGTGTTCTAATACTCGGCTGAAGTGGGAGAGAGTGGGTTGAGTGGTTTCCTCATTTTGTGCTCAAGTTCCACGAAAATAGGAACAAATTACTTAAGCTCCAAGACCATGCATCGCCTCCTTGTACTCGGCCGCATCATAACTCTTGTACTCTCTTTAAAATCAGCAACCAAGCCTTTGAAAAAGTCTCCCCACGTTTTTCTTCATTTACCCATGTTTTCCACACTTAGAAAGTTATTCATAAAACTCCTTTTATGAATAACGAACTCTTTTCACTTTAATCTTCACATAACCACATGTAAAATGGACCAACCAAAAAATATATTGCAAAAAATAATATATCATTAGAATAATAATGTTAGATAAAAGAAATGTGCAACTATCACAAAAATACGTCTAGATAGCATCTGGGTGATGATGTCAACACTTATGATAGCATCAGTGTCTGCACTTAGGAATTATAACAAAGCTCCCCCATGCTACAATCAAGATGGGTCAGTCAACTCTATCAACAATCAACAAAGAAACAATAAGAGCCGAGAAGAAAGGAAGATCGATAAATTTAATGTTCCTTTGTCCAGGGTTTTCCAAGGATTGGTCGCTCAAGGAGTGTTGAAACCAATAGAAGGGCATCGTCCACCGAATCCTTTGCCTAAGTACTGGATGCAATCAAGTATTGCGCATATCACGTATCACCTGGTCATACTATCGATGATTGCTGGAAGTTGAAGCACATTTCGCAAGATATGATTGATGATGCGGTCATCTATAAACCGCCCCAGCCTAATGTTTTGACCAATCCTCTGCCGACATGATTAGTTTGAAGGAAACTACTCACCGACTAGTTTTATTGTGCCAAAGAAGCCTTTGAGTTCACTACAACAAATATGATTTTTTGCAGCACTTTAAAAAGTGCCGGAAAAGCTATTTCCGACACATTTTCCGCCACTTTTCTAAGTGTTGGGAAAAGTGGTGTCGGTAATACTTTCCGGCACTTTTTTAAAAGTGCCACAAAATTACTGTCATTTTTAAAACCGGAATTTTCCGACACTTTTTAAAGTGCCGTATTTTAAATAAAAAATTATTAAACTTACCAATATTCGAACACTAGACCTTCCGCATATGAAGCAAGCTTTCTACCGCTAGGCTAAATCAGTTTTTGATAAAAATTTACACATACAATTATTTATCATAACGCATAAGCTTATATTAATGCGATTTTATGTTTGTAGTATATATAAATCTATTTTAATTAACAAATTAAAGCAAAGTGAAATGAAAATATGATTAATTTTCAAAATTAAATAAAGATATTCAAAATAAATCTATTTTTATTAGCGACACTTTATAAAAAAGTGTCGGAAATTAGCGGTACTTAGAAAAAGTGCCTGAAATTTAGCGGCACTTTTCAATAAGTGCCGCAAATTTTCCGGCAATCTTTATAAGTGACGCTAATTTCTGGCACAACTTCAGGCACTTTTTCAAAGCGCCGCTAATTTGCGGCACATTGTGAAAAAGTGTCGGAAATTTGCGGCACTCTTTTAAAAAGTGCCACAATTTTACGGCACTTTTACAAGTGCCGGTAAATAAGTGCCGGCAAAAGTCATTTTTGTTGTAGTGGTTACAATGTAATTGTTTTTCCAATGATAATAATATTCTCTCCCCTCCCCATGGACGTAGCCAAGTTGGTGAATCACGTAAATCTCGTTCTTGTAGCCATCAAGTCTTGTTTAATTTCTCTAATAAGAAGAAGAAGAAGAAGAAGAAGAAGAAGAAGAAGAAGAGGATGAAATCATACATAATTGCAAGTTTGCGTCACCAAGTTAATTCGAAGAAGTGTCTGCATGGGAATGACTTGCTCAGCATGCACGGCTCTGTCAAAATGACGATTAAACTGCTCCTTAGGATCAATGTAAGTTCTATTTTATTTTCTATGAATGTGGTACCTTGGTCTTTAGTCTGTACTTCATTTTATTACTTCAATATACACGTAACTTCCTTTTTCATTCACCATAAATCTTTGCTTTTATTTGTCGGATTTTCCCTTCACTTTCATTTTTTGCAAGTGGTTGATTTATTTGGGGCTGTTTCTATAAATGTACGTATCTGAAAAGGGAAAACCTGACTCCAGGTTGCTAACTAACTTAGAGTACTTCAAATCGCAAACTTAGAGTACTTCAAATTGCAGCTTGCGGGTTAAAGTATTTTCGTTCTTTTGAAGTAAATTATGTTCTGATCCTACGCGATTCTCACTTTAAAGAAACACCTCCACATTAAGTTTGAAATCAGTGGCGCTTGCTTCGAGTTGATTTCCATAGTTTCCTAGAGAGATGGATTCCCCGGGTTACGAATCTGGTACGGTGTGCATAGTACTAAAGTCAAATAAGCAATTCACTTCGGTTACAAAGACAGGTAATATTAAATGACTGAATGTTGTGTTTGCAGACTCCCACCACTCATCAATTAAATTGAAGAGTTGGTTTTGGGGGAAACTAGTTCCTCCATAACTTATAAAAAATCTATTTTTTAACCCTAACTTTAAACCCTAAACCCAAACCCTAAACCTTAACCCTTATAAAAACAAGACTTTTTATAACTTATGGAGAAACTAGTTTCCCCCAAAATTTTCTCTAAATTGAATATTCAATCATTCATTGTCAGCTGTGATTTTTACTAAAATTTTGTGAAATTTTTTTTATGACCAAAAAAAATTAGAAGTACAAGTATAAACTGCCATTCTTTAAATGAGGGTTATTGAATATGTATATGTAAATGTAATAATTGTGATTGAATATTTTAGGAAAAACTAAATTGGGAGGCCCGGGGGAGAGAGAGAATTGGTTTGCAACAACTTTGCTAGATTTTTGCGATAGATTATGGCTCGTGGATTTGCAATGGTGGTTAAATTCTTTCTAGCCATCTAGTTCCCTACCATTTTATGCTACTCTAAATTTCCTCCTTGCAGCCCATAGTCATCTGAATTATGTGGACACACCACAAATTAAATAGCTGTAGAGTTCTACCACAATCAAAAATCAAAATAATTTCATAATTATAAACAAGGTTCTAGAATTTATATTTCATTCGAGTTCAAAAAAAAAAATAAAAAAAATCAGAATCTAGAAACTGCATTCATTGATTAGCAAAATCAAATATTAGCAACTCTTTTAAATTAACCTTTTACTTCAATAAAGTGAAAATATTACCATGTAGTTATGGAGATACAATATTTAGATTCTTGATAATTTTCTTGGATTTTCAAATATGAGGCCCAAGAGGTGGGAGAGGAGCGATTTTCCAGCAGGGATTAGGGTTCTTGTGGCCGATGGTGACGTTGTTTTTCTCAATTATGTTAAAAACATGCTTCGGGAGTGTGGTTATGAAGGTATTAATTTGTGTTTAACAATTAATTTTGCTCAAGTAAAATACTCCTATATATGTTTGTTATTCTGTTTTTTTTTTTTTTACTTATTAAATTAAAGTGTGAGGAAGTTTTGTGTGAGACGGTCTCACGCATGAGAGGAGAGAGAAAATGGGCTTGCCCCATCCCTCCCATAGGGGGCAAACCATTTACTCTCTCAACAAACAAGATCCGTGAGACGTCTCACACAAGTTTTTGGCTTAAAGTGTATAGTAATGTAGTACTTCCTCCGTCCATAATAATATAGTCCATGTTTTTAGTGATTAATTTGACTAATCTATGACGGAAAGATTTAAGGAAAGCCCTGATAAAATTCTAAAATTTGTTATTGATAGCACTTTTAATCGTGTAATAATAACATGTTTTAAAATATCTTTGGGATGATTAAGTTTTTCTAAATCTTTCGCCAAAGTTAAACTAAATTAACCAAAAGAGTGACTAACGTTCAAATATCAACATAGTTAGCTTAAATTTTACTTTATTTGTATCATAATAAAAAGTTACTTAAGTGCAACAGTCTAAAGTTAATAAACTAGATGAGAGAGAGAACAAACGATACACACAAATAGGTAAACTCTGGTACTCAAGTGCGACAGTCTAATCTTAATAAATAAGATGAGAGAGAGAGAACAAACTATACACACAAATAGGTAAACTTTGGTACTTCATCTCAAAATAATATTAGTCTCCCAACCTAGCATTATGATGTGACACCAATGATAATACTAAAAGTACTAATAAAAGAATAGTTACAGGAATCAAATAATTTTTACACTGTAAAATACACATGATGTCATAATTTCAATATCCTCAAAATTTTCATCTTCTGTGAATATCACCAAACAATCATCCATTGTCTCAACTATTTAGAGTTGTCAATATAAATTTTTTCCAACAATTGAAGTCCAATTAATAATGTAGCCTAAATAATGGAATAGGTCACTTTGGGTAAGTAGCAACGGAAATAAGTAGCGATCAGTTTGAGACGGAAGGAGTATATATGTGTGTTTGTGTGTGGTTAAACTTGAGAAAATTTTGGGGAAAACTAGTTTCTCCATAAATTATAGAAAATCATGTTTTATAGGGGTTAAAGCGTGGGTTTAGGGTAGGGGTGGCAATTTTATACCCAAACCCAACAACCCATCCATTAACCATTAATAAAAGACTTATTGGGTTATCCATTTGGTACCCATTAAACATGTTGGTTCAAATGGATAAAGACCCATAATAACCATTAATGAATTTGGACCTAATGGGTTTTTAACCGGGTTGCCATGGGTTTACCCACTATCTAACTCACTAACGCACTGTTACAAGCTTATCGCCAAACAGAACTTGATAGAGGATATGGCCCAGGGCGTGTAATTCTATTAACCCAATTACCAATTTACCATTGTTGCTTTTGCAGGTTATGATGTTTAAATCTAATCTATGTAATTTTTATATTTTAAGCATGAACTTACTCTCTCTGTCTCAGAAATGTCAAGGATTAGAGAAAAAGATAGTCGGAGCCAATCATACATGAGAGAGAAAGTTTGATATGAAAGACTCAAATAATATTGTATGAATGACTCAAGTATTATTGATACTAGCAATACATATATATAGGGTTACAATGAGTATTCTAGAGTCCTAATCTAATTAGGAAAACTAATACAATAAGGAAACTAATATTCTAGAATAATCTAACTTGATGTACAAGATACAATATCTATGTTTGGTAATTACAATATGTGCTAGGAATATTTAATATTCTTTAATATGCCCCTGCAAGATGGACGACCGATAGGAGAGTCCAATCTTGAAAGTAATGAGATGAACCGGGTTGATGAAGCGAGTTGAGTTGATGTGATCCCGGTCTTGTATGATGTTGCATTGATGTTGACTTTACGTTCCAACCAGGTCACAATGACGATTTTACGCTGGAAGAATGATGAGATCGGTGGCCATGAGATGGGGTAAGTGGCAGAGAAGCCGGAAAAGAAAAAAAACAAAACAAAAAGGGTTGTTAAGCCGGAAGAAAAAAAAAGGAGGGCTGTTAAACCGAAGGGGAAAAAAAATTGAGTGCTACTAAGGCAAAAGACGGTTGCTACTAAGGAAAAAAACAGTTGCTACTAAGGCAAAAAAAAAAGTGCTACTAAGGCAAAAAAATGAGTGCTGCTAAGGCAAAAGACGGTTGCTACTAAGGCAAAAAATGAGTGCTACTAAGGCAAAGTTTTGGCTCTTTTACGTCGCGAGACGGGCTTTGGCACTTTTACGTCGCGAGACGGGCTTTGGCACTTTTACGTCGCGAGACGGGGCCGGTCGGGGGTAGGGGTAGGTTCAGTCGGGTATTAAGAAAAAAAAAGTTGGGTTTTGGTGTTTGTGGAGGCTTAGGCAACTTGACAGTTGCTGTTGTTGGGAAAGAAAAAAAAAAGCAAGGAAAAAAAATTGAGGGAGGGAGAGAACAATAGTACAGAGGGCAGAGACACATGGCGAAAAAGTAAAAAAAAAAATTGAGAAAGTATTTGGCAACTTGGGATGACTTTCTCTTTCACCGGGAAAAGCAGATTAAATGATGAAGATATCCGGTAAAAAAAAGAATTGGTGGTTGAGAAGAGGCCTGTGGGTATTGGTTTGGGGAGAAGGGGTTTTGGCCTGTGGGTATTGGGTTTGGGGAGAAGGGGTTTTGGCCTTTTGGGTATTGCCCAGGTAACGTGATTTGCGGAAGCTAGCTAGTTTAATAAAGAAGAAAAAATAGGGTTTTGGCCGGATTTTCTTGGTTTTTGTGGTGGTGATATGGTGGCAATGGTGGGGAAAGTTTTCCCGTGGTGGTTTTGTATGGTGGTTGGCGGAAGCTTTGTGGTAGAGATAGTATGGGGCGGCTCATAGGGCTTGGTGGAGAAGTCCCTTTATGGATCATAGCTCTGATACCATGTTAAGGATTAGAGAAAGAGATAGTCGGAGCCAATCATATATGAGAGAGAAAGTTTGATATGAAAGACTCAAATAATATTGTATGAATGACTCAAGTATTATTGATACTAGCAATACATATATATATGGTTACAATGAGTATTCTAGAGTCCTAATCTAATTAGGAAAACTAATACAATAAAGAAACTAATATTCTAGACTAATCTAACTTGATGTACAAGATACAATCTCTATGTTTGGTAATTACAATATGTGCTAAGAATATTTAATATTCTTTAATAAGAAAGATAGTCATTTAACTTGTTATAGTCAACACAAATAAATTTTGACTAAATATTAATATTAATTTAATCTTTAGTCAAAATTGACATAAATGTTTGGTCAACGCTCTCTTGTGTTGACTATAAAAAGGTCAACTGAGACTATTTTCCGAGTAGAAAGAGTATGTTATAAAAAAAAATCGCCTTTTTTAAGTTTAAAAATAGTCATAGTGCAATTATACAATTGTACGAGCATTACATAATATATAAATTTATAATATAAATGTGAAGTATTGCGATATTTATTATGAAACGGAGAGAGTAAAATGGTAACTATAATTTGAAGAAGTAAAGAAGAAGCAGCCGAACATGAAAGGAACTGAACATGAAAGGAAGGCCAAGCAAAATAGAATATTAATAAAGGTATAACTATCAAGTGTACGTAAATAAAAGTTATGTACTCCCTCCGTCCCATCTTAAACTTCAAAAAAAAAAAGTGGGCATAAGAATTAAGATGAAAATCTTTATATTATAAAATATAGATAGTGGGGTAGAGTGTTGTGAGTATAGAAAGTGGGTAGGAGAAAAAAAGTGGGGTAGAGAATAGTTTGTGAATAGTTGTTATGTGTATGATATGTAGGTCCACTAAATAAAAAAGTATAAATAAGTTTCCATTTTGGGATTTTGAAGTTTAAGATGGGACACCCAAAATGGAAATTTTTGAAGTTTAAGATGGGACGGAGGGAGTTTTTGGAACACTTGTATTTACGTACAACTGCATTGAAAATTGTTCATGAGCAGCTGAGTGGGGCAGTTGGGGTGGGGGTGGGGGTGGGGGTGGGGTGAGTGGGGTGGTAGGGGTGGGACGGTAGGGGTGGGTGGGGCGTGTGTGCGATTAATTTGTGTGGAAATAATGGGTATACCCGGGTGATATCCATTAAATAATGGATACATTTGGATATTATCCATTTAAACCCATTAATGTTAATGGGTATTATGGATAATACCCAAATTCACCCATTATCTTAATGGGCAAGTATGGATTTTATCCATTGTTATCCGGGAACCCATTTTGCCACCCCTAGTTTAGGGTTTAGGCCCTTTAGGGCCGGGTTTTTAAGGCTTATGGTTTAAAGGGTTAAAAAATGGACTTTTTATAACTTATGGAAGAACTAGTTTCCCCAAAAACCAACTCGTTAAACTTATGGAAGTTGATATGCAGCTACGTCGACTACAAAAGGAAGGGAAGCACTTGAAATGTTGAGGAAGAATAAGGACGACTATGATGTTGTGCTTTGTGGTGACGGAATGCCTGATATGGACAGTTTCAAGCTTTTGGAGATACTAGTCCTAAAAACAGACATTCCAGTTATAAGTAAGTTCCTAAACAAATACTACTACTTCTTCTCTCCCTAAATGAATGTCGAAATTTACTCTTGGCCAAGAGCAAATTTGAAAGTTTTTCGGACATTCATTTCACGAAAGAGGGAGTAGCGTTTTTGCTTAGTTGATCCAATTTATATTTTCCTTCTATGAAATAATACTAATTCTTGGATTGACCTTATGTAAATATGAAACTACAGTGATGTCTGTGAGCGATGAGATGAGCAGCGCTATGAAGTGTATCAGGCATGGAGCCCAATATTGCCTAGTAAAACCTGTTCAACTTTCAGGGCTCAGGAACATTTGGCAACACGTTTTGAGGAAAAATATGTCAGATTCTGGCAAATTAGATCTTAGTGCAGGTGGTGAAATTAAAGAAAGTTTACCTATGGGACGATTGAGTGACAACAGCAGAGACAAAATGGAAGGAGAGGAAACCAACCACCATCTTGACCGGGACTCATATCAGGGCAAGAAACGTAGGTTTTCCTGGACAGAAGATTTGAAAGCAAAATTTGTCAATGTTGTTCAGGAGCTCGGCGTAGATAGTAAGTTTTTCCTTTTAACATTACATACTCCCTCGATCCCAGAAGTTAGTCCCACTTTTTTCGATGTTGGTTTGAGTGAAAATTGAGCAATAATTTTGGTTACTTTTAATTATCCTAATGAAAATCTAAAACTTGTTACTGATACAACTTTATACATATTATCAACAAGTTTTAGGCTTTCATTAGGATAATTAAAAGTAACCTAAATTATTGTTCAATGCTCATTCAAACTAACAATGAAAAAAGAGGGACTAACTTTACAGGACGTAGGGACTATTACAGAGTGCATTTTAACGTATAAGCAACACAAAGTTTCAAAAGTTACGAATAATTGTCGAATTTTTCTTCCTTTGTGTCTGATTTCAAAAGGAGCTACACCAAAGACGGTACTTGAAAACATGAATGATCCAAGGCTCACACGAGAAATCATAGCTAGTCACCTTCAGGTAAATTTGGACTTCAGAAACCTACATTATGTACTATATTGTTCAATTGCTTCCTTAAATCTTACTACCTTGTTTGTGCAGAAGTACAGAAATTCCATGAAGAAACAAGATAATGGGAACCTGGAAAGAGAGAACAATGTTGATTCACAAGGAATACAGAGGGGACTACCTATTATGACTTCCACCGTACCTTCTTATAATAACTGTCGTCCTTCGTATATTACAAGAAGTCCATTATACCCTTACCATCAAGGACCGTCTCAACAACAAAATGTTCAACCTCCAATGACGTATCCAATTAGATCTGTCCATCCTAATCCAGCATGGGTTGTTTCTCATCCTCGGTTTGATGTCAATTTTCAGGCATTTCGTTCGAGCCAATTTGGTCGTATAACTAGTTTTGGTAATGTTTCCCAACCTGGTCCAATTGCTAGTGGCTCGATTACTCCATATTCGGATCCTCATCTTGGTTCCCTTAAATATGGTGGCATGCATGATCTTGAAGATGGTTTCTCCTTTCACTATGATAGTTTTTCTCAAACATATCAAACTCGTCTACCTGAATCTACCATAGCGGCTATTCAAAGTTCCTTGTCTGGTAATCAATTTACATTCTTTCCACTTCTCATAATCTGTACAAATTTCTCATTTCTTGTTCTGTACTCTCACTTGTATGATGCAGAATCCCAATCCAGTGACATCTTGGGAGAAAGCGGTCAAATGACCCATACACATCGCCACACTGGAAACAACGGCCAACTAACTGATCCCAATCACTCAGAAAATCTTGACGATAAAGTACAACAGGTGATACTTTTTTCTTTATCAAAATATAAATGTTGTCTAATTTTGGATCTGAATTTTCTTTTATTTATCTTTATTCATCAATGGAGTGCTATTTGTTTTACGTTTTGGCTATAACTCATCCCACTCCTGCATCTCAACTGCAGATGATGCAAATTAAGGTTGAAGATCAACAGCAGTCCACAGAGCGAGATGGTGGCTATTGAAATTAGTAGCAGAATTTGGACTCAAGTGGAATTCCAGTAATCAGTACTAAACCTTCATTATTTCGTCAAAGGTTTTAATTGACAGTTTCTCCATTGAAGGCTCGACTTATAGTTGGCTTTAGCTTGTTCTCATCATTTACTACCTTACTTTGGTTGGATACGCAACACGTAGCTGTTCCAGTACTAAAATGGTTAATCATTGGGCTCGATCTTAGTTGTCGAAGTACAATGACCTTTAGAATTATACATTGATCTCGAGTCTTCAGTTTTACTCGTAATACTGCTTGGAATCTTGTTTATTTTCTTATGCACTCTGTGTTACAAATGCAACATTAGAGTCGTACACCTCACTCAATATCCCACTCGAACGAGCGTTAAGCCAATTAAATTACTCTATCTTTTCATAATTCAATTTACGTCCACTCGAACAAGCGTTAAGTGCTGCAACATTAGAGTCGTACACCTCACTACGTCCACTTCAAAACCTTCCACCTTGTCCATGTTCTTACAGACTCAAAATTCCTCAATTCAACTCAGTATTTGTCCAGATAAAACTCATAAATCCTCAACTCAATCAGGTGTTTGCCCCAACTGCTTTGGGCTTGTCTGCACACACATATCCTTTTTAATTGAGCATAAATTTTCCAAAATGTTAAATTTCGCCCCCTATATCGTGTTGTGAATTCACAAAATTTCTTAAACACAAACATAGAATAATCAAACACTTGAGCTACACACAAAATCCAAGTATAGCAAATTCAGAACCAAACAGCATAACTACACAAATCAAAACACTGAAACTCAAGTATGAAGTACCTGTAGTATACAAGGAGTGAGAAAATTACTTGGGCAGGTTGGGGAACCGCAGGAGAAGAATCCGGAGAAAATTTAGAGGCGGTTCCACTTTTCCCAACGCCGCCTGCTTCAAGTTCTTGTCGGGCATGCGGATCGACACCGAATCCATGATTTTTACTGAGAAACATCGACACTACTAGTACTGAATAAGTGAGAAGCAAATCAAACCTTTGGAGATGTTTGTACTAAAACCTTTTTACCTTTGTGAAAATCTTTTGAAAAACTTGTTTTACGCTCACTTTAGTGTAGAATGTGCTTTTCATTTCTTATGAAAAACAAGTTTTTTAGTGACTTGACTGTCTGGAAAATCCTTTCAAGGAGCTGGTATATTCTCACACTCAAAATTAAACTGTAGTTATAACTTCGACTGTCAGTACATAGGACCAACAGTACTGCATACTAGTATCTTTTAGATTAGGTTACCAGATCTTAATGTTTAAACTACCATAAAAAAAAAAAAAAAGTAGCGAAAAATCACTCTTAAATTAGGAAAACTCAGTCCTGTCAGAAAATATTTGATCCATACACAAATTTACATGCATTTAAAAGAAAATAAAAACTCAACATTTGTCCATTTTTCTGAACCTAAAAAAAAAGTAAAAAAAAGTTATCAACACTGGAAAACAAAGTCTTCACCATCAAACCCCAGAACAGAAACCATCCTCTTTGATCAGCTAAGGATGGCAAAAACCAACCGCTCCTTGCCTTAGTGTACAAATTGTGTCTTTGAGGAAGGACTAATTAACTGGAAAAATCAGATAAGAGTTTTGATCGTAAATCCTTCCGAAGAATTTTCCCTGAAGGAGCTTTCGGAATGGCATCAGTGAAAAATACCCGACTTATCCTCTTGTAGAAGACGACCTACAAAACAAATAACAATAACCATCAATAAGTCCAGTGGCGGAGCCAGAATTTTATGTAATACTAGGAGGCAAATTATTTGATTAAGTATAAATATGGACAAATGGAGGCAAAAATATGAGGGATTTACCATATAATCCCTCTAGGAAGCCTAATTTACATTTTAAGACAAGGAATATTTTGACTAACCATATAGTCCATAGCTTACATCTTCCTTAATATTTTACTAACTACACCCTCTCAACATTTTACTTTCACCCAACCACTATCACCTTAGGCTACCATCACCACCTCTCCAGTCAATAACTCCGACGACCACCATTTCCGGCTACCACCAACTCCGGCGACCACTCCGACACAAAAAAAAAATAATAATAATAATAATAATTTATTTTTTTTAGCTTCAGTGTTCTTTCAGCGACCAAACAATTGAGAACTTATCAGTAAGTTCTCAGTTCTCAACTAAAATACTAAGAACACGAACAACTCAGGCGACCACCAACTCCGGCGACCAAACAATTGAGAACTTATCAGTAAGTTCTCAGTTGTCAACTAAACTACTAAGAATATGAACAACTCCGGCGACCAAACAACTAAGAACTTATTAGTAAGTTCTCAGCTGTCAACTAAACTACTAAGAACACGATTAACTCCGGCGGCCACCAACTCAGGCGACCAACTCCGGTGATCAAACAATCGAGAACGTATCAATAAGTTCTCAGTTGTCGATTAAACTAACTACTAAGAACACGATTAACTCCGGCGACCAACTCCAGCAACTAAACAATCAAGAACTTATCAGTAAGTTCTCAGCTGTCAACTAAACTACTTAGAACACGATTAACCCCGGTGATCACTAATTCCAACGACCAACTCCGGCGATCAAATAACTTAGAACTTATTAGTAAGTTCTCAGTAGTCAACAAAACTAATAAGAACACGATCAACTTCGGCACCAACTCCGGCGACTAAACAATTGAGAACTTATCAATAAGTTCTCATTTGTCAAATAAACTATGAAGAAGACGATCAACTCTAGTAACCACTAATTCCAGTGATCAACTCTGGCTACCCTCACCACCTTCTCCAGTCAACAATTTCGGGAACCACCAACTCCGGCGACCACTCGAGCGCAAAAAAAAAATAATAAAAAAAAAAAAATAGCTTCATTGACCTTCCAGTGACCAAAACAACTGAGAACTTATCAGTTAGTTCTCAGTTGTCAAATAAACTACTAAAAACACGATCAACTCCGACGACCAAAACAACTGAGAACTTATCAGTAAGTTCTCAGTTGTCAAATAAACTACTAAGAACAAAATCAACTCCGACGACCAAAACAACTGAGAACTTATCAGTTAGTTCTCAGTTATCACATAAACTACTCAGAACACGATCAATTCCGGCGACCACCAACTCCGACGACCAACTCCGGAGACCAAACAACTGAGAACTTATTTGTAAGTTCTCAGTTGTCAAATAAACTAATAAGAACACGACCAACTCGGCCGACCACTAACTTGGGCGACCAAGTCATAAAAACACGATCAACTACGACGACCAAATAGTTGAGAACTTATCTAGAATTCCACAACCAAAATACTCCATCCGTCCAATTTTAAACTTCAAAAATTTCCCTTTTAGGTGTCCCATTTTAAACTTCAAAATCCAAAAAAGTAAAGTTATTTATATTTTTTTATTTAGTAGGACCTACATGTCATACACACAACTATCCACTAACTATTCCCTACCCCACTTTCTCTCTCCTACCCACTTTTTATACTCACAACACTCTACCCCACTATCTATATTTTATAATATAAAGATTATCATCTTAATTTTTGTGCCTACTTTTTGTTTGAAGTTTAAAATGGGACGGAGGGAGTATGTTTATTTCAGACAAAAAGTTAAACCCACAACCAAATTTTTTTTTAACCAATTTTTTTTTCCTTCTATTTCTAGAATTCCACAACCAAAATTCAAATGTTTAGTTCAGCACATGCTAATATTTCCAAAAACAAAGAAAGGGACTTGATTCTCCTTGGAACTGTAATAGTGCAGAGGGTATTGATAACATGCCAACATTTTTGCCTCTTACCCGTTGTTTTTTTTTTCTTTTCAAAAACTCAAAGATTCCCTAAGCATCATAGTCCATAAACACGCCTCTCTCTCTCTCTCTCTCTCTCTCTCTCTCAACCCAGAAGACGAAGTTTGCTAAAAAAAAAGAAAAAAACCCAAAAGACGAAGTGATCTCCAAACTAAGAAGGTTTTCGTCGCACTCTCCTCGATCTATCACCGTCCACACCACCGGCGGAGGCTACTGCATCATCATCGCCTCGCTGCCTTCGGCAGATATGTCCGCACCTCCCGCAACCATTTATTTTTGCCTTCTCCTCCAACTCCGACCATTACAACTCCATCAACAACCGGAAACCACTGGCTCATCTTCGCCTAGAGACGGTCGCCGGAGTAGGTGGAGTTGGTCGCCGGAGTAGACAAGGAGAGAGGTGGCCGGAGGTGGAGGCTAGAAAGAGAGAGAGAGAGTAATACAGAGAGAGATGGGTGTAATTTGTGTGGTTGTAATTTGAGAAGGGGTGTAATTATTAAGCTTAGGACTATATGGTAAGATAAATATTTTGTAGGATTAGGATGTAAAGTGAAAATATCTTTGTCTTAATACGTAAATTCAGTATTACTAAGGGATTAAAAGGTAATTCTCTCCAAAAATATTATGTAGTGTATTTTTTTTTTCAAATGGGGGAAAAAATGAAAAGTATCTTAATATTAATGGTACAATATGATATTTTCCAAATTTACAAGAGGGAAAAATGACAATTTGAAAATTTGAAAGGGGGCAACAGCCCCCATTGTGTCCCATGTAGCTCCACCCCTGAATAAGTCGCAGCAG
This sequence comes from Campanula takesimana, assembly GCA_026119855.1. NCBI lineage: Eukaryota > Viridiplantae > Streptophyta > Magnoliopsida > Asterales > Campanulaceae > Campanula > Campanula takesimana. The sequence continues at coordinate 526,365 of JAOWBW010000228.1, forward strand.
TTGATTAAAAGGTACGTAAGAAACAAAGTCAAATCTTTGTTGGAATATAAATTACACAACCGGTAGATTAAGTTAAATCTTAACGAAATTGAATAGTCTACGAAAATCAACTTACGAAAGTTGGAATGTCATAATCAATGAAAGGTGACCGGATTAGGTGATTGAATGAAGAATAAATTTGATCCTATCTTTTTTTTTTTCTTGAATTATCCGGCTATTAAATGAATATGCAAACTTTCTTTCGGTGTTGGGACTTGTTGAATGTGACAAGAAAATATGAAGGTCATTATAGTAGGTTTTCAGTACGATAAATGCATATCCGGTGGGGTTTATACTCCACATGCTCGGCTTGAATCAGAAGCTAGCTAGGTAGATGTCTTTCACTTTCAAATGTTATAAATATAAATGAATTTTAGTTTCAAAAATTCACATTCATTTAAGGGAAATTTTGTTTTTTAAAATGATCATTCATATTAGCACGGAGGGACTACGATATATACCTGCTTGGAAATATATTTTTTGATGTTGTCCTCTGTGATTTCTGAGTCCTTCGCTCTTACCACAAATGCCACCGGTACTTCTCCTGCAGCCTCATCCTTCATTCTGCAACATTTGAGATAAAAAAAAAAAAAAAAAAGCATGTGAATAGTATAGAAAAGAAAAGAATTTTTTCAGTTTTAGTTAGTTTCTTACTTTGATGAAAAACTGCAATTAAATTTCTTTTATTGTCTTCCAAAATGTTGAATAGAAAAGCAAAGAAGATTTTTCAGATTTAGTTTAATCCACAAGAAAAAAAAGACAGCCTACATTTTCCTTTTTTCTTACTACTAAAGGGGAATTTAAGAGAAAACTACTAATTATATCAACCATTAACCTAATATAGTAGTAGTAGTTTGTTAAAGAAACGGACGCGAAAATGAAATATGAACTATATATATTAATACTCCCTCCGCGCGAAAATGATCTTCTCATTTGCCATTTCTCATTGTCTCATAAAGTTCTTCACATTTCTACATTTCAGGCTTAAACAAAGCATGACCAGTGAAGCAAGTGTTCATATCCTTAAAAAGTTTGAATAGTCAAACGCGAAGATCATTTTGGGACGGAGGGAGTATGTAACTTGGCGAGGAAACTTACGGTACTACTGCAGCATCAAAGATGTCGTCATGGGAAATCAGCAGTGCTTCCAGTTCTGCTGGAGCAACTTGGAATCCCTTGTACTTTATCAACTCCTTCAATCTATCGACTATGAAGATTTCGTCATCATCATCTATGTAACCAATATCCCCGGTATGCAACCATCCTTCATTGTCAATAGTTCGCTCTGTCGCCTCCAGGTCATTCAGATACCCTATTTAGCCAATGATGTTAAATTGTATTTTGCGAAAAGACCTAAAATTATCTTTAGTATTTATTGCAAATCGCGGATCCTCTTTGTCGTATTATGTTTACGCGCATAACTATTTGTTTAATTTGTATTTTACGAATCACCTCAAGGTTCGTTATTAGTTATTGCGAATCGCAATTATCCTGTGTCGCGTACAACAAATTTATTATCTTTAGTTGGAGACAGACAAACACCATTTTGACAAAGTCATCATTGATGACAATCATTTTTATTTTGATTAATTTGTATTTTACGAAAACGCCTTAAATTCCAATATTAGTAAGTCCGTAGTCGCAATATCATTTGGTATGTTGTATGTACTTGCTTGTCAAGAAAAGACTTTCTAGGCGCCGCAATTGGAAAGAAAAGAAAAGTGTGAAATATTTACCTTTCATAATCTGATGTCCGCGTATGCATATCTCTCCAGCTTCGTTACGTGGAAGAGAGGCACCTGAATCGGGATCAACGATTTTCATTTGGGCATTTCTTACAACTGTACCGCATGACCCTGACTTCATGGCAAACGGTTCCTTTGCGAAGGCCAGGCACATAGATAGCACAGGCCCTGCCTCAGTCATGCCATATCCCTGCAGCTCACATATATAGACCAATTATATTAAATATCAGATTAGTCGCTAAAATTTTTTCATTTTTTATTAAAAAAATAAAAATAAAAAAATCACATTCAACGTTAAAACTCATATCCAAACATAACATGCATGCAAGTATCTTTGATTATTGAGTTAAATACCCAAGTGAAGTATTTAAACGTTAACAAAATAATTTAAGTGTTTATGCATCTTTCAACTATGTTAACAAATTAATTTGGTAATTATAGACCGCAAATTTGGACTTTGGAGCAGCAGTCCAACCAAACAAAAATCTGGACGTGTAAATTAAATTAATCTTGCTTAAAACTATCACATTAGATTCCTTTCACCAGCTAGCCAGCAGATATATATCACAACTATCTTGCTCCTAATAGTATAAACTTAGGTTGCGTTTGGTATAATGTAGGGTAAATTTGGAGATATGATGCATTTGATCACATTGAGCGCTAGATGTCCATTGTTGAGTGAGGCTCTTATTCATTAAGCAAGGATTTTGATCCTCAAATCATTAAGAGGATGTTGGACATATTCATGTTGAATGAAAGAATTAAATCATGCATCTTACCTCCAAATTAGCCTATATTGTATTAAGCATCAAGCATCAAGTGCTTGATGCTATCAAACGCAACCTTATTATGTTGCACATTTGCACTATACATCAGTAGCGAACCTAGGACTAAAAATAAGTGGGTACACTTAACATTAGAGGGGGAAAAATTGTACACTTAGCACTAGAGGGAAAAAAATATTTTTTTTGTAAGATACAAATGTGAAAATAGTAGGGACACTGCAACCCACTAGGATGGCTTTGTGTTTGCCACTGCTATACATCTTCTTTATGAATGACGCAGTGGAGTGGAGGAGCTAGAATTATAGACAAACGGGTAATAACATTGTGGGGCTTAATGTGGGAACAAAATATTATGTAGTGCATATTTTTTTTTTTCTAATTAGGAGAAATTCTGATAAAATCTACTATAATAGTAACAGTAAAATATCACATTTTCTAAATTCATAAAAGAGAATTACTCCCTCCGTCCCAAAATGATTTTCTCATTGTCCCAAAAAGTTCTTCTAATTTCTACAATTTGGGCCTAAAGTGCATAAACAAAGCATGTCTAGCGAAGCAATAGTTCATATCCTTAAAAAAAAAAGTTTGAATAGTCAAACGCGAAGATCATTTTGGGACGGAGGGAGTATTATTTTACAAATCTAAAATGGTGTGGTGTGGAGAGCGGGTGCCCTTTTAAACTACATGTGTGACGTGGTCATTACGCTAAATAATGCATTCTATAGTTGAAAATTGGGGGCGCAGCAGTGTAGAGAACCCTACCATATTTTTTTCAAATCAAGGTTTCTACTTGTGAATGGAGATAGGTTGGGACTTAAAATACTTCAGATGATTTTTTTTTTAAAAAAAAAAAATCCGGATAAAAAATGACCAGGGGTGTCGCGGAACAGCAAGTCAGCACCCATTTGCATTTGCATGCACCCCGGATCTCATTTTTTACACTAGCTTAAGGCATTCTCTTCTCCTCACATAAACAAAGGGAAAAAAATAGAAATGCAAAAAAAATAAAAAAAAATAATAAATAAATAAATAAAAGATTGCAAGTTGTTGAGTTCAATAAAATTGATTGAATAATAATAGGGGCAAAAAAAATCACAAAAACTTGTTCACAAAATCTTAGGTTTAATAATTTTATTGGTGTTTTTAATTAGAGTGTGGCGGGTCCATTATCGATTCAACCAATAAAATATCGCCAACTCATGTTGTGAGCAAGATTTTGTGACTTTATTTTGTGCCCCTAGCATTGCTCAAATTGATTTGTTAGTATGTCACTTCTCAAACATTGTATGTTAATAATGTTCCTTGAGCATTTCCTATTCATGTACAAATCATAAGAGTCATGTACTAACAACTTTTGAAGTTTCAACAAATGTGTCCACTTTCTTCCATGAATTGTCTCCACTTTGAACTTGTCGTCAGTTTAATTATATTCACATATTTTTTTTAAAAAAAACACTTTTCCTACATTAGAAAAATGAGGTTTTTAAACTGTTTGACTTTGGCCTTGTTTGGTAGAGCGGCGCGTTTAAAAAGAAGTGGAGAAAAGCCAGCTTTTTGCTAATTAAGCGTTTCAATGGAGAGTTTTCAACCGGAGCTTTCTGAAAATCTTGGTTAATTTTGGCCGCTCAAAATAGTAGCGTCCAAAAAGAAGCTCCGTTTTAAAAAATCCTCGTTTTTAAAACTGTGCACCAGACGAGCTCTAAATTGTCATATTTTTATCCGATAAATCAAATATTTTTACCTCGTTTTCAATTTACGATTTAAAACAGCCACATAATTGAACTTCAAATATTCGAACTGAAATATAAATCAATTTTCGAAAGTCATAAAACAAGATTCTTCTTTATTTAGAATAAAAATAATGTTTTTCCACATATCACGAGAGTCTTGAGTATTTTATAATGGTGTGATTCTTGATTGAAAATTTGTATTCACTTTTAGAAGAATAATACTCCCTCCGTCCCAGAGTAAGAGTCCTACCCCCAAATCTCACGCTTTTTAAAAAAAGTGCTTAAAGATAAATAAACAATTGCAAGTGGGTAGAAATCAGGAGAGAGAGAGAGAGAGTGTAAAATTACATTCTACTCCTATAGGCCAAGACGCACAAGGAGAGGTTTTCCTGTAAATATATCAACTTTATAATGGCATATGTATAAAAGACACTATTCAAATTTTGTCATTTTAAGAATAGGACTCTTACTCTGGGACGGACTAAAAGGAAAATAAGACTCTTACTCTGGAACAGAGGGAATAGTATTCTAAATTGATGTGTATTTTTTAGTAATTAATTACAAATTGCTAAATTCTCTTAGTTAATAAGTACTTCATTTGTTTTGAAAATATAGTCTCATTTTAATTTTTTATTATCAATTATAATAAACTTTGCTCATACATTAATGTCAATTTAATGATCACAAATGAAATTCAAAAACTTTTATTGATAAATCACTTAATAATTTATCAATTACAAATTTTAAAAATTTCACTAAAATGATTAGACCATCATCAATAGTTGGTCAAAGTTTATTTTTGTTGACCATAAAAAGTTAAAATGACACTAGTTTTTCGGAAAATCTATATATATTAAAAGTCGACGTAGAGGTATACGAATTCGCCATGTGGACAGTTTAGGCTAAAGAATGCTTTTGGTGAAGCCATGTCATCACCATTCTTATTGATAAGTGACTCTTGATATTGTTATTATTAGCTAATAATATTAGTTAATAATAGTAGTTATTATATAAGTTAACTATTACTATTAATAGTATTAGTTAACTATAATAGTTATTGTATAAGTTAACTATTACTATTAATAGTATTAGTTAACTATAATAGTTATTGTATAAGATAACTATTACTATTAATAGTATTAGTTAACTATAATAGTTACTGTATAAGTTAACTATTACTATGAATAATATTACTTAACTATAATAGTTACATAAGTTACTTATTACTATTAATAGTATTAGTTAACGTTAATAGTTACTATATAAATTAACTATTACTATTAATAGTATTTGTTAACCATAATAGTTACTATATAACTTTTACTATTGATAATAATAGTTAATTACAATAGTTACTATATATATTCACTTTTACTATTAACAGTATTAGTTAATTATAATAGTTATTATATAAGTTAATAATTATTATTTTTTTAAATAAATTAACTATTACTATTAATAATATTAGTAAATCATAATAGTTACTCTCTTCATTCCAAATTGAATGTCCTTTTTATACTAAAATGAATGATTTTTTGAAAATTTACATTCAAATAATTTTGTACCTAAGATTTTTTTTCATATATCATTATATGCATTCATTTAAGTGCAACGGTTACTAAAATATGAAGAGTCTCAATAAAATTTAATATATTAAAAATAATTATGATAAAGCGACTTTAACTTCTCCGGTATAAGAAATGAAAAGTCATAATTTGAAATGTAAAGTCACAAAAAATAAATTTTTGATTTGTTACTTAAAACAAATGAAAAGTCTTCAAACTATTTATTTTGTTTAACTAATAAATTAAAAAAATTATGTTGATGCAACTCTAATCTTGCAAACAAAAGAAAAGTCACAAAAAAACATTAATCTTTATTTTAAATCCAAAGTTAGAAAATGATTTACTCTTTAATTTATCCCCCCGAAATAAAAAGAAAATTACTATGTAATTGATTATTTACATGTCTTCCTTTTTAGTTGTATTTTTGAGATACTTAAAAAAAAAAATATTTAATCATAATAAAATATACTCCTCCATTTGACTAACTAAATAAACGACAAATTGTAAACAAATTTCCATGAGTAGCACGGGGTCTTTCCTAGTTTTCTTAAATTATATTTAAAAGAGTAATTCTAATAAAAAAAACTTTTCCTACATTAGAAAAATGTGGTTTTTAAAGCTTTCAACTGTCAGTTTTACTACTAAAACTGTTTGACTAAATTGTCATATTTTTATCCGATAAATCTAATATTTTTACCTCTTTTTCAATTTACTATCTAAAACAGCCAGATAATTAAACTTCAAATATTCGAACTGACATATACGTATAAATCAATTTTCGAAAGTCATAAAACAAGATTCTTCTTTGTTTAGAATAAAAAAATGTTTTTCCACATATCACGAGAGTCTTGAGTATTTTTATAATGGTGTGATACTTGAGCTGTAAATTTGTATTCACTTTAATAGTATTCTAAATTGATGTGTATTTTTTAGTAATTAACAAATTACTAAATTCTCTTAGTTATTACTCTCTCTGTCTTGGAAAAATAGTTTCATTTTGATTTTTATAGTTAACTAAAATAAACTTTGATCAAACATTGATACCAATTTAATGATCACAATGAAATTCTAAAATTTGTTATTAATAAATTACTTAATGAATTATCAATTACAAATTTTAAAATTTCACAACAATGATTAGATCATGACAAAAAATGAAATTCTAAAAAAAAACATTTTTTTACACACAGAAAGTTTGAGTTGCTTGTCAGCTGAGATGTAACAATCTGTTCTAATAAAAGTAACAGTTCCATATTCAAAAAGTAACACTTTTTACAGTCAAATTTAACAACAATTTTACAAAAAAAAAAAAAAATTGGGTTTGCATTTCAATTGTTACTTTCTCAATAAAAAATTGTTACATTTCAGATATAATGTTACATTTAAGAATATAAACTGTTACAATTGAGAATAAAATGTTACATTCATTTTTTATAAAATGTAACATTAGTTTAGTTTGTCAATCTTATGCTAATTTTGAAAAAAAAAAAAAGTGTTACATTTTGAAAAAATGAGTGTTACATTCCTTTATAAAAAGTGTGACATTAGTTTAGTTGTCAATTTTTATGTTATCTTTTAATCTATTGCAGCAAAAATGTGGTACATTTTTTTTAAAAAAAAATGTTACATTTGAAAGAAAAAAGTGTTACATTTCGTTATAATAAGTGTTACTTTTGTTGGGAGGAAAAAAAGTTATCGGTGACAAAATAAAAAATCGGGAAAAAAAAAACGAAAAAAAAAGGAAAAAAGTCGCCTGGCCCCATCGCACAGCGTGCGGCGGGTATACAGGAGACTACCTCTTAGATCATTACCAATAGTTGATCAAAATTTATTTTTGTTAACCATATAAAATCAAAATAAGACTATTTTTACGGTAAAGGTTTATATAGTAGACATTTTCAGATTGAAGGAGAGGAGAGAATATTAATCAATCAAAAAATTAGCTGTAAATGGGACAATTAGGGAATGGCCAACAAATTAACAAATTACTAAATGTATACTCCCTCCGTCCCAGCTCACTTGAGACTTTTCGACTAAAACTGGTCAACTTAAGGTCGGTTTGACCAACACTTTATAGAAATATTTATGTTCCAAAAAACTTTTTAAAAATTGTTATTGAGAGGATTTTTAATGGTGGTCATTTTACATTTTTTTAATTTTTGTTCAGATCATAAATATTTCTATAAAGTGTTGGTCAAACCGACCTTAAGTTGACCAGTTTTGATCAAAAAGTCTCAAGTGAGCCGGGACGGAGGGAGTAATTAATTAAAAGAGATATAAAGAGAGAAAAAAATTAACCTGTCCAAGTTTCGCATTAGGAAGCATAGCCCTAACAGTATCTTCCAACTCCCTCCCCATCGGTGCCGCCCCTGACATCACCGTCCTAATCGACGACAAATCATAATTTCCGACCACCGGACTTTTCGCAATCGCCAACACAATCGGCGGCACAAACGGCGCAATCGTAACTTTATACTTCTGAACCAATTCCAACAACGCATTGATATCGAATTTCTGCATGATCAATATCGCCGCCCCGACCCGGAGCGCGCAAAGCATCACCGAATTGAGGGAGTATATATGAAACAATGGAAGCACACACATGATTACATCGTCGGAGTGAAAGTACAGGTTAGGGTTTTCTCCGTCAACTTGTTGAGCGACGCTGGTGACTAGACCCCGGTGAGTCAGCATCACGCCTTTTGGGAGCCCGGTGGTCCCCGACGAGTAGGGGAGCGCCACGACGTTGTCCGGATTGATCTCAACGCCGGAGATTATAGATTCAATTTCATCATCATCGTCGGCGATTGAAGTCAATTCGGAGAAATGTAGGCATCCGTCGTCCGCCGGAGAGATTTCGTCGACGCAGACGACCCTCACGTGGTTGTTGTTTTCCTCAGAAAACTCCTTGACTTTACTCGCGTAAGCGGCTTGTGTTATAATGAGCTTCGGTTTCGACGCTTCCGCTTGCTTAATAATCTCCGCCGGCGTGTAGAACGGATTCGCGGTGGTGCAGGTGGCGCCGATGAACGACGCACCGAGAAACGCAAACACGAATTCCGGACAATTCTGAAGCAACAGCATGATGACGTCACCTTTCCGAATTCCGAGATTGTGTAGGCCGGCGGCGACTTTACGGGATGTACGGTGGACGTCGGCATAGGTGTAGGTGGTGCCGGTGGGGCCGTCTATAATGCAGGGACGGGAGCTGAAATTTGAGATGTTTTCAAAGCAATAAGTGTGGAGAGGTAAGTGATTGGGGATGTATATATCAGGAAGTTTTGATCGGAAAATGAATTTTTGATTATGATCTTGAAGTTGAACTTGTGGGGTGCAGGTATCCATTTTGGAAGAAGAAATTTGGTAATGGGGGAAAGTGAGAGTTGGGTAATAGTTGCTTGAGTTGAGGGAGGGGGTTGTTTTGTTTTGGTTTGGTTGTTTGAGTTGGGTGAACTATAAAGTCTTTAATATAGACAACAAGAAGTAGGTGATGATAGAGAAAGGTGGTGGACTTGAGACTTAGTGAGTTGAAATTCCTTCATCTTTTTATGGGTAAAATTGAGAAATCTGATTTCATAAACATGACAAAACATACCGTTTCCCTTTTCATTTCATGTGTCTCGTTGCTTTGCTGAGCCTAATCTAGAAAATTTCGGAGGAAACTAGTTTTTCCGTAAGTTATAAAAAGTCATGTTTTTGAGCTTGTTTGGTGGAGCGGTGCGTTTAAAATGAAATGAAAAAGAATCAGTTTTTTTGCTAATTAAGCGTATCAATGAAGAGTTTTTAAGTCGAGCTTTTTAAAAATCTTTGTTTTTTTAGCCGCTCCAAATGGTAGCATCCAAAAAAAAGTTCTGTTTATAAAAATCTCCGTTTTTAAAACTGTGAACCAGACAAACCCTAAATAGGTTTGTTAAGTTTAATGCCTTTGAAATTGGGGACGTCTAATTTAATGGGTTAAATTAACAAGTTCATAATTCCAGGACAGAAGGAGTAAAAAGGTTTTTTGGCAAAGGCTTGAAGCCTTAGCCATAAAAACAGAAAGTTTCACGCCAAAAGGACGTACGGAATTTGGGCCATCCAGTTGGTTTGTTTGTTTGGTTTGACTTGGTTGGTTTAGTCAATTAGAATTAAATATTCCTTGTTAAAACATAATTAGGACTCCTTTTTTTTTTTGGTTGACCGAGTATTAGAATTGAATTAGTATTAGGTAACAGTAGGCGTATGATATACTCCTCCGTCCTAATTTAATCAAGCTAGTTTTTTTTTTGCTCAGTTTTTACACAGAACAGAGAGATCAATAATTCTAGATCTAGGGTTTGCACAGTCAGGAATTTTGTGATCAAAATTCGTGCAAAGTAGATTAGTGTGATCTTGTGTAATTGTTTCTCCAGTGATAATAATATTCTCTCCCCTCCCCGTGGACGTAGCCAAGTTGGTGAACCACGTAAATCCGTGTTCTTGTGATTGCTTTATTTTCTCATCAAGTTTCGTTCAATTGCTCTAACAAGTGGCACCAGAGCTTTGGTTCGTGGTTAGAGATTCAGGGATTCCGCTGCAGAGAACGAGAAGATGGGTCAAGGAGCAGATTCGATCGACAAGTTCAATGGGAAGAATAGTTTTTCTCTCTGGCAGATCAAGATGAAGGCTTTGTTGGTAGACAAAGATTTATGGGAACCGTTGGAGATTGCAATCAGGGATCGCAAGGATCCCAAGGGTAAGGCGATCACCACAGAAGAGTCAGAGAAGGACAAACAGACAGCCGCGAAGGAGGCAGCAGCATTGAAGAAGTTAGATCAGAAGGCTCACGCCAAGATCATCAGACAGTTGGATGATGAGATTCTAACCAATGTTGCAGGAACAGAATCCGGAAGCGATCTTTGGTTAAAGTTGGAAGATATGTACATGACACGTTCATTGACCAACAAGTTATACCTGAAGAAGAAGCTGTATGATTGTCGTATGACAGAAGGTACGCCCATTAATGATCATCTTGATAGATTTACTTCTGCATTACTTGAACTGCGTAATATAGGAGTAGTTGTGGACGATGAGGATGCAGCCTTGCAGCTTTTAGTATCCTTACCTATGTCTTATGAACATTATGTCGATTCGTGCATAAATCGTAAGGATGGTATCTCTCTAGAGGAAGTGAAAACTTCTCTCAAGACGAGGGAATTGCGCCGAAAGGCGAGTGGGAATGAGACAGGTACCCAGTCATCAGGTTTGGTTGCTAGCAGTAGTGGTGGTAACAAGGGTTCTAGTGGGAAGAAAAACAATAAAGGTAATTCTTCACACAAGAAGGGTCCGAAGCCTGGGGATATTTGTAATTTCTGCAAAGAGAAGGGGCATTGGAAATTCGATTGTCCCAGAAAGAAGCGAGGCGAGGCACCAGTCAGAGCAGAGGCCATGGTGGCCAAGGGTAGCGGTTCAGATGAGGATTATGCTCTAGTCACATCAGAATCAGCACGTGCATCTGATGCGTGGATTCTTGATTCAGGAGCTTCTTACCATATCAGTCCGAGGAGAGAATGGTTTACTGATTACAGGCAGGTGGATGGCGGTGATATAAGCATGGCCAACAGTGCAGTCTGCAAGGTTGTCGGTATTGGTTCGATCAAAATCAGGACTCATGATGGTAGGTTTGTCACTTTGAACGAGGTTCGACACGTTCCACTTATGACAAAGAATCTGATTTCTCTTAGTCAGTTAGACAGCAAAGGGTTCAGCTTCAAAGGTAAAGGTGGAGCAGTAAGTGTATGTAATGGTTCAGAAGTGGTTCTGAGAGGCCTTAAGCGGGGCTCCTTGTATTTCCTCCAAGGAAGGACGCTTACAGGGTCAGCTATGGTAGCATCATCAGAAGTGGACGAGGGAGATATGTCTAAGCTGTGGCACATCAGGCTCGGGCACATGAGCATTCGAGGGATGCAAGAGTTGGCCAAGAGGGATCTTCTATGTGGCCATAAGATCGATGATCTTAAATTTTGTGAGCATTGCGTGCTAGGGAAGATGAAGCGTAATAGTTTTCCCAAGGGCATACATAACACAAAAGGCGTTCTGGACTACATCCACGCAGATTGTTGGGGGCCTTCTCGTCAGGAATCTCTAAGGGGGCACAGGTATTTCTTGTCTATCGTTGATGACTATTCGAGGAGGACTTGGGTGATCATCATGAAGCACAAGAATGAGGCTCTAAGAAATTTCAAGGACTGGAAGACATTAGTGGAGAACCAGACAGGGAAGAAGATCAAGAAGCTCCGGACAGATAATGGTTTGGAGTTCTGCAGCACTGAGTTCGATTCGTTTTGCAGGGAGGTGGGGATTTCTAGACATCTCACCATCAGAGGCACGCCACAGCAGAATGGTGTAGCAGAGCGGATGAATCAGACATTGCTTGAGAGGGCGAGGTGCATGCTCTCCAATGCAGGGTTGTCTAAGCGGTTCTGGGCAGAAGCGGTTAGTACAGCATGTTACTTGATTAATCGTGGACCTCACGCCGGTATTGGCCTCAGAGTTCCCCAAGAGGTATGGACGGTAAACCTGTTGATTATTCTATTTTAAGAGCTTTTGGGTGTGCTGCTTATTATCATGTAGATGATGGGAAGTTAGAACCTAGAGCTAGAAAGGGAGTATTTATGGGGTATGGGGACGGTGTCAAGGGATACCGTATATGGTCTCCATCAGAAAATAGGGTAATTATCAGTAGGAACGTCGTTTTTGATGAGAATTCTGTTATTAACCCTATTATGAGATCTACGATTGTTTCGAGTGTTGGCGGTGTTGATAAACAGGTGGAGCAACAAGATACTGAAGAGTTAGTTGTCCCACAGTCAGATGTTGATCAGGATCCACCGACAGAAACAGAGACTGAAGCACCAGAAAGTTCAAGTTCAGTTCCTGAAGAACATGGGTTAGCACAAGGAAGGTCTAGAAGAGCTAATTTCGGGAAGCCTCCGGAGAGGTATGGATTTGAAGACATGGTGTCTTATGCACTGCAGGTTGCTGAGGAAGTGGAGACCGATCTTTCGGAACCTTCCACTTTCAAGGAAGCAGTTACATGTTCAGAGTCATCTCAGTGGTATGCGGCTATGGGTGATGAGATGGAGTCTCTTCACAAGAATCAGACTTGGTATTTGACCAAAAGGCCAGAAGGCAGAAAGATTGTGACTTGCAAGTGGATCTTCAAGAAAAAGGAAGGGATGTCACCGGCAGAAGGGATCAAGTATAAAGCTCGCGTTGTTGCAAGGGGTTTCACACAGAGAGAAGGGTGGACTATAATGAGATATTCTCACCAGTGGTCAGACACACTTCGATCAGAGTGTTGTTAGCAATAGTAGCACAAAGGGATTTGGAGCTTGAGCAACTAGACGTCAAGACAGCTTTCTTGCATGGAGAGTTGGAGGAAGAGATATACATGACACAGCCGGAAGGATTCCAAGTTCCTGGTAAGGAAGATTATGTTTGTAGGTTGAAGAAATCCTTGTATGGACTTAAGCAGTCGCCTAGGCAGTGGTACAAAAGGTTTGACAGCTATATGACAGAGATCGGATACACGAGGAGCCCGTATGATTGTTGTGTGTATCACAATAAGTTGGTAGATGGGTCGTACATCTATTTGGTGCTCTATGTAGATGATATGTTGATAGCAGCAGTCAAGAAGTCAGAGATTCAGAAGCTGAAAGGCTTACTGTCCGCAGAGTTTGAGATGAAGGATTTGGGTAGCGCGAAGAAAATTCTGGGTATGGAGATTTATAGAGACAGAGCCAAACGAAAGCTGTTCTTATCCCAGAAAGGTTACATCAAGAAAGTTTTAGAGAGGTTTGGTATGTCAACAGCTAAGGCTATAGATACTCCGAGTGCAGTGAATGCACGGTTGTCAGTCGCGTTTGGGCCCAAGTCGGTTGAGGAGAAAGAGTATATGGCTCGAGTACCCTATGCTAGTGCAGTTGGTAGTTTGATGTATGCTATGGTGTGCACTAGGCCGGATCTTGCACAGGCAGTTAGTGTTGTTAGTCGGTTCATGGGTAATCCGGGTAAGGAACATTGGCAGGCTGTGAAGCGGATCTTGAGGTATCTTAGAGGTACCAGTGATGTCGGTCTCATCTATGGAGGTGGAGCAGAGTGTGCAGTAGAGGGGTTCTCAGATTCGGACTATTCGGGTGATGTTGATACAAGAAGATCGATGACCGGATATGTATTCACGCTTGGTGGGTCAGTTGTCAGTTGGAAGGCTACATTGCAGGCGACAGTGACGTTGTCTACAACAGAAGCAGAATACATGGCATTGACAGAATCCGCTAAGGAAGGAATATGGTTGAAGGGATTGATCAGCGATCTTGGAATACATCAGGATCAGGCTATTATTTATTGCGATAGTTTGAGCGCGATTTGTTTGGCCAAGGATCAAGTTCATCATGAGAGGACCAAGCACATTGATGTCAGATATCATTTCCTAAGGGATGAGAAACGGGTAAAGGTGAAGAAGGTAGGGACGGCGGACAACCCTGCAGATATGTTCACGAAACCCGTGACTGGGAGCAAGTTCCAACATTGTTTGGACTTGCTTAATGTTCGCAGCTATTAGATAGCAGAAAAGGTGAGGGGGGAGGAAAGATTTGTTATTTGGGAGATTCAAAGTCAAGGTGGAGATTTGTTAAGTTTAATGCCTTTGAAATTGGGGACGTCTAATTTAATGGGTTAAATTAACAAGTTCATAATTCCAGGACAGAAGGAGTAAAAAGGTTTTTTGGCAAAGGCTTGAAGCCTTAGCCATAAAAACAGAAAGTTTCACGCCAAAAGGACGTACGGAATTTGGGCCATCCAGTTGGTTTGTTTGTTTGGTTTGACTTGGTTGGTTTAGTCAATTAGAATTAAATATTCCTTGTTAAAACATAATTAGGACTCCTTTTTTTTTTGGTTGACCGAGTATTAGAATTGAATTAGTATTAGGTAACAGTAGGCGTATGATATACTCCTCCGTCCTAATTTAATCAAGCTAGTTTTTTTTTTTGCTCAGTTTTTACACAGAACAGAGAGATCAATAATTCTAGATCTAGGGTTTGCACAGTCAGGAATTTTGTGATCAAAATTCGTGCAAAGTAGATTAGTGTGATCTTGTGTAATTGTTTCTCCAGTGATAATAATATTCTCTCCCCTCCCCGTGGACGTAGCCAAGTTGGTGAACCACGTAAATCCGTGTTCTTGTGATTGCTTTATTTTCTCATCAAGTTTCGTTCAATTGCTCTAACAAGGTTAAAAAATTGATTTTTTATAACTTATGGAGGAACTAGTTTTCCCCAATGACCAACTCAATTTGAAATACTTGGACGTCATTATTACAGAGATATCTAGAAACATATATAAATTATTGTGTAAGATTAATCGTCAAAGTACCATCTGACGTTAAAATAGAAAATTATCAATAGATATACTATAATTTACCATCGGGTTATGTCCAAGACTTACCCCTCAAAATACCGTCTATTTTGAAAACTGTAGATTAATTTATAGTTGTTCAACCCATAAAAACAGTCGATTTGCTTGATTATCTTGTCTAAAAGAAAGTATCTAGAATTCTTTTTACTTTTTATGTCAACTTTGATTTTATGTGAGTTAGTTTTTGTTGACATTAAAAGTAGAAAAATCAACTTGAAAAGACATGGTTACTTGGGGGATGAAAGTGAGACGCCTTCATCCTACTATCCACTATTGCATATCCACTATGAGCAATGCTAGGAGCATAAAATTTTGCTCACAAAATGAGTTGCAATGTTTTATTAGTTGCAAATATGATGGATCCGCCACACTCTAATAAAAAACACCAATAAAATCATTACGCTTAGGATTTTGGGAGTGAAAGCAATCCTTCCCCCACACGGTTCTAACTCTCCGCCACCACCACATTAGGAACCTGTTGTGGAAAAACCCCTCCAACACCCAAGCAAATCGCAAGAAAAACTCAGCACCACAACACAAGCACAAGAAATAAAGAACAAAGCAAAAGACAAAGGAACACAAGAAATTGTTTACCCAGTTCGTCAATTTGGTTGACTACGTCTGGGGGCACTACCAAGCCAGGATCTTGCACTATAATATGTTAAATCTGAGTTACAATGAGTTATGGGGCGGAACATTGCTTATATATGCACCCTAGAATAAGACTTAAACCTAAACATATAAGAAAATCCGAAAAAACTGCACTTCTGCATATTCCTTACCCGGTGACCAAGCGCCCGCTTGGTGGATACTAAGCGCCCGCCTACTTCTCTCGCCAAAACACCAGACCTTTTGTCCAAACCAGGCGCCCGCCTGGTAAGCCTCGAGCGCCCGCCTGGAATCCTGTGCGGTTTTTCTTCTTTTGTCTCCTTTAGATCTCTACTCCAACAATCTCCCACCTAGAGATCAACTCATGTATAAGCCCCGTATCCGTCTTCAACTCATCTTGGTGCCTTCCTAGTGCTCGCCTCAATCATGGTAGTACCATCCTCCTCTCCTATTCTCCAAGCCCCGTTGAAGCTATGCGTAGCTTCCACTTATCCCTACTTGAGAAACCTAGAGCCTTGCCCTCCGATCTACACACTCTGTTAGATCTGCGCAGCAAAATATCCAGTCCTAGAGTATGTGGTTCATCTTCAGTGACCCTTTGACCATGGTCATCATGAACTGTCTTGCTCCCACCCGAGTTTGGAATATCCATGCAAATCACATTTGCATCACCGCATTCTTTGAACTCCCCGAGCTCATACTCCTCACCATTGTCCGACATCAAGCTTTTAACCTTAAGTCCCTTCCGATTCTTCACCAAAGTCTTCCACTTCTTATACATCCTGAAAGCTTCATCTTTCCCTTTTAAGAAGTAATCCCAGCCTTTCTTTGTCGAATCATTAATGAAGGTCATGTAATATGACGCACCAAACTGAGAGTTACCGGGGATACCCTTTTCTCATCCATGTAACCCAATCGACAGTGCCACAAATCCGTATCACCCTTGGCTGACGCCACCGCGATACTAGCCTTGGTGTTATTCGCCAAATACAATCCTCCTTCCCTATTACCCCGAGCGATCTCACAGTCCTCCTTGGTAATAACCCAGTTCCTGCAGCTAAAAGTTACCGTGTAACCTTCTTTACCCAGCTGCCCAACTGAAATCAGGTTCTTTTTCAAACCCGGAATGTGCCTGACCCCGTGTAGATGTAAGACCTTCTCGTTCGATGCTCCTATTATGACATCCCCCTTCCCCTTGATTTCCAAAGGCTCGCCATCCGCCAGATAGACCTTTTTGAAATCACCGGAAGTGTAATTTTCCATCGCCCATGCATGCCTGCATGAGTGAAATGATGCCCTCGAATCCAGCACCCATGATTCTAGCGCACTACTAACGCTCAGAATCAGTACATCGTCACCTTCGACTATCACATTCGCCGATTTATCCCCTCGCATGGGACAATCCCTCTTGTAGTGTCCTAACTCCTTACAATGATAGCACTCTACCGATCCTCTGGCAACCCTTGGTCTTTTTTTGTTCTCCACAGACTGATCCCCACCCCCGATTACACTTTCCCTTGACCCTGTTCTCCCTTTATTGCTAGAACCTAGCCTTCCCCTACTAGTTGTAGCCAAGACCGATTCCGAAGTAGACGGTGTCCCCAACTTCTTTATGCAATTTTCTTCGCCCAAGAGAAAGTCCTTAACATCATCATACTTCAATTTACTCTTACCTGCTGAAGCATTTAACGCTGTCACCGTTCCGTTCCAACTCTTTGGTAAGGACGCTAGCAATAAACACGCATGAACCTCGTCACCGAAAGTAATTTCCAACGCAGCCAATGAGTCTATAACATCCATAAACTCATCGATGTGTTGAGTTAAGGATCCTCCCTCTTGCATCTTGAGACTACCCATCTTGTGTATCAAATCAACCTTATTTGCAGCAGATGGAGTTTCAAATCTCTCAGTAAGATAATCCAATAGCTCCTTGGTGGTTTTCGCCTTCCTGGTAGTCTTCGCGATCCACTTTGACAAAGTAGATCGACCACCCCTAAGGCTTTCTGATCCATAAGATCCCAGTTTGCCTGCTTTTCGCTTTCCGGCTTGACTCCTGTTAGAGGCTTATAGAGATCCTCTATTTTCATCCTCCAAAATCCATAGTCAGACCCATCAAATTTCTCCACCGCTTGTTTATCCTTGCTCATTCTTGATTTCTTGAACAAACCATAATCGCCCTATAAACTCAGAACGATAAACCAGAGATCTAGATACCAGTTGTTGTGGAAAAGCCCCTCCAACACCCAAGCAAATCGCAAGAAAACCCAGCACCACAAACAAGCATAAGTAATAAAGAACAAAGCAAAAGACAAAGGAACACAAGAAATTGTTTACCCAATTCGTCAATTTGGTTGACAACGTCTGGGGGCACTACCAAGCCAGGATCTTACGCTATAATATGATAAATCTGAGTTACAATGAGTTATGGGGCGGAACATTGCTTATATATGCACCCTAGAATAAGACCTAAACCTAAACATATAAGAAAACCCGAAAAAACTGCACTTCTGCGTATTCCTTACCCGGCGACCAAGCGCTCGCTTGGTGGATACCAGCGCCCGCCTACTTCTCTCGCCAAAACACCAGACCTTCTGTCCAAACCAGGCGCCCGCCTGGTAAGCCTCGAGAGCGCCCGCCTGGAATCCTGTGCGGTTTTTCTTCTTTTGTCTCCTTTAGATCTCTACTCCAACAAAACCGTGTGCACCAAGATTTACCCATATCATTTGTAAACTTGTAAATATATTTTATGCAATCTTCTCCCCAATTTTAGGTAACTGATAGGTAATTATTTAGGATAATTATGTATAGAAATTATCTTCTTAGAATAGAATCAAATGTAATCTTTTGTAATCTTATAAATCAATTCAACCACGATGATCAAATCACGTGGGTTCTCATTCTCTTTTCCGTGTATTCTCTCTCTCTCTCTCTCTCTCTCCTCTCTCTCTCTCTCTCAGTTCATCTTTCTTCTCTTTCTTCTTCTTATGCAAGCGATCATTTCGTTCATGGTATCAAGAGCTCTCTAAAGAAATGGGTGACGAGTCATCAGAGAATTCTTCGGGCACCCCGGCTAATGCTAACGATTCAGGGCAAGGTAACTCAAATAAATATGGTCTTCCCACCCTCTTTAACGTTCAGTAATATATGGGTCACTGTCGTTTGTCAAATGAGAACTATCAAAATTGGAGTTCTCTCTTCCTGGCTATGTTAGAAATCCACTCCATAACCCACATCATTACCAATAAAATCCCACCCCCTACTAAAATTCCACCCGCTACCACCACAAATCTGGCTTATGAGGCTTTCATACACACATCTCGTTTTGTTTTTGGATGGATCAAAGCTACAGTCACCTCTAAGGTTCAACTCGTGTCAACCCATGTCTTACCACTCCGAAAGCATGGGATCTTCTTGCAAAAGAGTTTGGGGTTGCCTCAGCCATACACATTCAAAAGCTCCAATATGAGCTTCATAACCTTACTCTTTCCCCAGGCATGTATGTTCAAGCCTACATTCTTCATGCTAAAACTCTATCTTATTCTCTTTCTCAAGCCGGAGAGGCAGTTTCCACCCACACCCTTCGTAGTCGTATCTTAGGGGGTTTTGGTCACACCTACAAAGAGTTCATTACAACTCAAAATTCTAAGGGGGATACAACCATAGATGATCTTAAGGACTTACTCCTTCAAGAGGAAGCCCTTCAAAAGCAGTTTGCTAACCAAACTCACACCAACCTTAGTGCCCTAGCAACTATTAAAGAATCGGCCAAACAATCTCTAACTCCTTTTCTCCCACCTCTCCAGTTGTGCCTCCTTTTCCCCCAACAAACTGCCTTTCGGCCGAATGGACATGGCAGTCCAGGTGGCTTCTTCTTTCCTCCTTCTCAGAACCGAGGAGGAGGCCATCGTCACTCCAAAAACAATAAAGGCAAATCTCAAGGTAGGGGCATTCTTCCTCTTCCCCCATAATTTTATCCCACCCCAAACTTCCGCCCCCTCACCCTCCTGCCACTATTCCATACACTCCCCCTAATCCTTTTATAAGTCTGGATCCATCCACTGTGTCATGTCAACTATGCAAGAAAAAGGGTCATGAAGTCACTACTTGTTATCAAAGGGCAAGTTTTGTTTTCTGCAAATAATCATTCTTTGTCTGAGGTTTCATCCCAAAACAAATTGGCTATGGGAGGAGTAACCCAGGATCTTTATATAGTCAATGCTTGTCTAGTTAATTCCCGATGTGGGATAATTGTCTCTAACACGCCCCTCACGTGTGTAAGGATCCCGCCCGTGCGAACGGGTGCGGAAAACCGAACACAGTTATCGCTCGCTCTAAAAAAAAATAACAGAGCCGCCACATTTGTTAATTATTTAACCCAACAAATGGAAAGGAAGAGATTCTATTAGTTCGGAGGTCACGTTACGCCTTGGGAAGAGTTTTACGTCACCCAAGTCGCCTCGGATAAGACCGAGTCTCCCTAACGTTAGTTAACAAAGTGCATGTGTGTGTGTGTGTTTTCAAAAATGGGAGAAACCGACTTTTAACAAAGCTGGTTAATTATTTAACAGAAAAGGGTTATTTTGCAATCAGTTAACAAAAAGGGGTAAAACTGGAAAAAAGTGCTCCCTGGCCAAACTAGCCGTATGGCTGGTTTAAACCATCCGTACGGCTTGTTCGGCCGTTCCGGGTTTTTTTTACAGATTTATCAGAAAAATGTCCAGTTTCAGGCAGAAACAGAGTATTCTGCTGAAACTGGACTGAAATGCTAATTTTCAGTTTGTGATTAACAACAAAACTTTGAAAAGATCATTCATATGCACTTTGATCATCAAAAGAACCCCAAAAGCAAAGATTTGGGTGTGATCAAAGGCAATCATTGGAGAAATTAAGAAAAGGTGGTGAACATGCCTTTTGGGGCCAAAATGACCACTTGATGAATAAAGATTGGAACTTTATAACCAAAATGGACTTATTAAGTTAAATTAAACCTTTAGGGACAAACATGTAACATAAAGATTGGATCTTTATGTCCCAAACTTGAGGATTTTAGGCAAGATCATGGTTGGGAAGATAAAGATTGAAACTTTGTCTCCAATCATGCTCATCATGACCAAACAAGAACAATATTAAGAAATTTAACAAATCATGATTATATAGCAATAATATAGTAGCTTGAGAGGACAAGACTTTCAATGTAAAGGCTTGAAAGTAAATTGCATCAAAATAAAGACATAATGACATTAAATGATAACAAGCCTTAGGTTATCCTTTTGTTTAGAACCCACAATCATGCATAGAACATGAAGGGCACCATGGATCAAGGCTTGGTTCCAATTCATATAATTTGCAAGAAACATAAAGACATAAGGTAAATAAATAAAAGGAAAATAGAATGAGATGAAGAGAAGATGGGGGAGAAGGAGGTCTCACCACTCTTTGGTTCTAAGTCTATCTTCTTTCACTCCTTTCACTCAAATGTGTTTATCACTCCTATCAGCTCTCAATTCTGCAGAGCTTTTCCTCTAAAACTGTTTTCTCCCCCCTCCCTGAAATGATCAACATGGGGTTCAACTTATAGGGACTGAGGGTACCCACATAGCAGTACGGCTAGGGACCTCACGTGCCCAAACCATCCGTACGACTCGACTTGGCGAGCTTCTGGATTTTTCTAAGTTTAATTCCAGTTCAGTCCTGGAATATTAGGTTTATCCTAGTGAGGTCCTGGCCCATTGGTTTATCCCTAAATGGTACCAAGATTTCCTTTAAAATAGGTTGAATTCAGATTGGGGTACTTACAACGTGTAGCCGGGCTTTGCCAAGGCTTACAACATGGACTTGTTACGGGTGGCACAGAGCAACATTGTGGGTCGTTGGGCCTGCACGTGTAATGGGTCAGCTCTGATACCATGATAAAAACTGAGGTTCCATCCCAAAACCAAGCAATCCTTCCCCACACGGTTTTGAGTCTCCGCCACCGCCACATTAGGAACCGTGTGCACCAAAATTTACCCATATAATTTGTAAACTTGTAAATATATTTTATGCAATTTTCTCCCCAATTCTAGGTAAATGATAGGTAATTATTTAGGATAATTATGTATACAAATTATCTTCTTAAAATAGAATCAAATGTAATCTTTTGTAATCTTATAAATCAATTCAACCACGATGATCAAATCACGTGGGTTCTCATTCTCTCCTCTCTCTCTCTCCTCTCTCTCAAGTTTTTGTGACTTTTTTGTGTCTATAATATTATTCATCCACTATTGCATTGTTGTTGCGGTCAGATTGCATCAACGACACATATATGTGTTGTTCAATTAATGCAACAAATTATTTTCTTTTGATGCTTAATAATTCCAAAATAAAAACTAATTTTGGTTGTTAGCAAACGTTTGACCGGAAGCCATAGAAGATAACACCAACTACATGAATTGTAAAACATGATAATGAGCTCATCACCTAACACGATAGGAATGGCTTCAATTGAATTGGTCTTTTTTCTCTATTTAATTTGTTGGCTGAATCAACTCAGAAGCTTCATATGACGACGCCATTCACCACCTACTACATGAATTGTTAGAACATGATAGTGAAAGGCCATTTTAATTATATAGATGGTTGGTTCGTTTTGTGATTTATTTTAATTTTAATTAATTTATTTTTTTGAACTACGGAGCCCACATATTATATTATTATTTTGATGCCATGCAGCACTTTAGAAAATTTTAATCAAGTCAAAATTTTAATGAAGTAATACTTGTTCCGTCTTAAATTGATAGTTTTGATTTTTTAAATATTTTAAGATTACATTTTAAGTATTGAAAATTTAGTGATTTTGAAGCTATAATTTTAAAAAATAAATTAAGAGATAGGAAAAAAGTGAAATAAAACTGTTACTTTGAGACCGAAAAATATTAATATGCTGAACTTGCACTTAAAAGTGAAATCCCATCCCAAAAGATATGTGGAATAAATAAGAGATTTTTACCAATAAGTCCCTCATAGATAGTGGAATTTGCCAATAAAAACAAACATTTTCATATTCTACCTTAGGGTCCCAATTGAAATCGGTTTTACCAATAAATCCCTCTCACTTTTTAAATGGCAAAACTACCCTCTCCTTCCCACAGACCGCACGTATACGTCGTCTTTTCCCCCCTCTCCTCCCCAAATCGTTTCAAACACTAGCCCCTTTCTCTCTCTAGCGCGTTCCTTCTTCTCCTCATCCCAAACCCACTATTGATTTTTCCAACTGAAACCAAAAATTGAAGAACATAGCCAAGCTCAAAGTTAAAGAAGGGGCTGCTTAGATCTGCGTTCTGAGTTGGAGCGACGGTGGTGAGGGGAGCAGTGTTGGACGACGCCGGGGAGATGAAGAACGGTTGAGAGACGTCGGCGTATAAGAGAAGGGGCGCGCCTGCTTCTTGTAATTGACGGCGCCGAGGAGAGAGGTCAGGACAGAATTCGATCGGCGTTTGTTGAAATCGGGAAAGATAGTAGGAGCCGGAATTCGAAGAGATGCCGGTGTAAGGGTTCTATCGGGCGATGGCCTTGATGGAGAACTAGGGATGAGCATGATTTGGGTAAATTGAACGCATACCCAGCTTCTTTTTTTTTTTTTTTTTTTAAGACTACTCAGATACGGGAAATAAGAGCTTAAAAGCCCAAGAACCTCAACAATGGCGGAAAAGGGAAAAGGGGCGAAGAAGTCAGAAGGATACCTTTGTCGGAAATTCGATCGGGCGAAAAGGTTTGGCCAACGGAGTGAATGAAGACGATCGGAGCCGAATGGAGAACTTTGCAACGGAAATCGGAAATGGTGAAGAACTCGCCGGAAAACGGAGGGACTGGTTTTCTGGGGAAAATTTGAAAATATGAAGCTGAGGGTTTTTTGGGATGTGTATATAAGACGGGTCGGATAGGGATGGTTTGGGCCAACCCGGCTATAACCCGTAACCCATGGGTTGCACGTACACCCATAAACTCATCATGACGCGTAATTAATGGGCACGTTTTCGAGGCAAATGTCCCATCACTGACACGCGCCGTACGAAAGGAAGGGTAAACGTTTGAAGTAACCGTCGTTTGGAAAACACGAACGGACTGCCAATGCAAGATTGACACGTGTCAAGCCGAGATCTACAGCAAGAATGCCAGTCGCCTTCAAAAATCACAAACATTTCAGACGCCTGGATCGACATTGAGGGGTTCGGCGCATAGGCGTAACTGACATCACAATTAGGGACCGACATCCTTAATGATATAATGAGACGAGACCGAGATGAGAAAAGGTCAGGATAGGTCGATGTCAGGTGATGATTGAAGTTATGGTTGAACGACAGATGCCAATGCCTTCCATGCCGACATGTCAACTAAGATCAGATGGTCTGCATTAGTTTATAGCGACATCATGCAAAAGGTAGTGGTAATGGAAAAATTCAAGGTCATGCGAAACACAAGGAGTTCAAACTATGAAATCAAATCAAAATCGGGGTAAAGATGGCAAAGGATTAAACCCCAGAATATGTATTTAGCAAAAAGACCCCCTTACAAGGTCGGGCCTGACCTATACTTGAGAAATCTATTACTAAGTCATCCTAATTAAAGATTCAAGAAAAATCATAATCTTGATCTTGGTCTGCATCATCCTCCTCCATTCAACGTCTCCATCACCCGTATTCATCAATAATGATGGGTTCAGGATCATCCTCACTATCATCTTCATCATCATCCTCGTCCTCATCCTCTGACTCTTCTGCACTAGAGTCGCCGGAAAACTCATCAGCCAGGTCCGGCTCCGAGTATTCACCATTGCTATCGGACGGTGACTCTTCCGCCGGAAAAGATGAACGTATCTTGGTTGGGAACATTGAATCGTCGCTGCTCGAGGAATCATGATAAACTTGACGTTCTGATTCGGTACTCACTTCTTCCGGGAACGCGTCATCGTATTTCCTCTTCGGAGCCATCTCTGAATTTTCGATATTCTTGAAAAGCCTTTGAAGAATTCTTGAAAGTGAAAGTGATATAAAAAACCAATATGCGGATTGTCTATTTATATCTCTAAAATATAAAGGGGTGGAGTATTTATACCCCTCCTAATGATGGCGCAATTAATGAAGTGTTCCTTTTCCAAGAACAATGATTTCATTTGTAAGAAAATCAGCATGACGTCAGGAAATCTAAACCCTTGGGGATATTGGTTGTTGGCTGTCAAATCAGATTAAATGAAGTGGCAGAGCAACTACAAAAGCAGTTCCTACTCGGCATGCCGAGATAGAAACTCGGGGGCCACTGAACGACATAAACCGACCTGGTTAAATGGGGCCCATAAACTCTAGGCCCATACATCATAAGGCTCGTACAATAAGGCCCATCTTCTCATAGGCCGACATCAGTAAGGCCGAGCAGGCAGTCCTTGCCTAGGCCGAGTCCGAGAAAGCCTAATCCCTAGCCGGCCTCTATGACGAGCCGAGTTAGATGACGGGCCGACTTACATCGTAAACTTCCCATTATCGTCGGGAAACCTCTTACAAAAATTAAGAGTCCTTATCTGAACCAAGATAACTCTCATACCAGATAACAGGATATCGTCCATCCTTATCAGGAGTCTATCTCCAAGGAATATGAGTCCTACATCACCACGGGCTTCCTGGCTTTCCTATCAAGTCAGAACTCATACACCCACGCCTATATAAACAGGTCCTCTACACAGGAAACAGGTAATGAACTTTTGGCTCTAATCTAGTCAATTGATTCTCTATTTCTAATCACCCATATCCTTATTCTTACACCGGAGGGCCTTCGCCGGTGAAGCCCCGGTGTAGTTTACGTTTGTTTCGTGTGTGCAGATTCCGTCATCAAGAACTGTTGCTGGGACTATCCGACCCGTTAGACGAAGGCTGATCCAACCAGATTTTGGCATCATCACTAACGATAGAGAAAATTGAAATATATAACACATACATACACGCATACATACAAACAATTAGTTTACTCATCCAAATCATCTTTCTGAGTTACTTGTATGGTTTTTAAACTAATTTTAAGTGTGATATCATATTTTTTTGGGTTAATTACAAATTAGGGCCTAACATCTCGTATCATGTCCCAAACGGGGCCTGACTTTTTTTATTTAGCGAATTAGGGCATGAATTGACATTTTTTGCCCAAGTTAGGACTTTTTGACGATTTCCATCCAAAAATTCTGTTAAGTTAACACGTATGTTGTCTATGACTTTGAGTGAGGGGGTTTTTGTCATTTCACGTTAACAAATCAAAAGAGTGATGCAATTTAAAACAAATATTAACACAATATTTGCATGTGGGAATTGCAATACAACTAAATCCTCGTAGGGTAAATATAAAGTCACAAAGAAGTGCCACAAAATGTGGCTTACAAAATGATGTGTCAAAATTCTATTGGTGTTTTTTATTAGAGTGTGCCGTGTCCACAATCGATGCAACCAATAAAATATCGTCACCTCACTTTGTATCCATCATTTTGTGAACTTCTTTTGTGCCCCTAGCTTTGCCCATCGTCGTAATATTATTAATGTCAGTTTTATAAAAAATGTGTCTTACATTAAGAGATGAAAAGATGGGTTTTTTCTATAAGAGATGAAAAATACGTTTTACACTACAGCGAGCGTAAAAAAAGTTTTTAACAAGATTTTCACGCATTATTAGGCGAGAGGAAATCCTCTGTACCACTTTTGGTGTATTGTGTACCACTGTGATCCAATGACTATATCTTATTAAGATTGAGATAATTATAATATCAAAAATGATGCATAGCCGTCAGATCACTTGTGGTACACAAGTGGTACACAGATTGTGGTACAGAGGATTTCATTTCTTATTAGGCAACACTATAATAAAATGATTCGGAAATAACAGGTATAAACATCAAAAGGATCTTATTTTATTTATTGGGACCAATTATATTGGCTCAAAATAATAAACAATGAATAATACTTTAGGGCAAAAAAAACTCACAAAACATTGCTCAAAAATCTTAGGTGTAATGATTTTATTGGTGTTTTTAAATAGAGTGTGTCAGGTCCACTATCGATGCAACCAATAAAATATCGTCATCTCATTGTGTAAGCAAAATTTTGTGAGTTTGTTTTGTGTCCTTGACATTGCTCATAAACAATATAGAGGCATAGAAATGTAAAAAGACTACGTTAGTGTACGTATGTCTTTTAACTAAGGGACGGAGTAATCAACAAAATACCTCATTCTTGTTTTTCTTTAGCATGTAACCCAAAAAAGAAGAGAAGAAGAAAAAAACCAAGATTCAAGAACAAAATCCATCATCAATCCATATTGGAAACATACAATTACATAAATCAAAGAATGTGATTCAAGAACACAATTTCCCCAACAAAAAAAAAATAATAATAACAGAAATAGAAGAAATCACAATGGAGATACTATTCATTAAAACTCACAAGTATTCCATCACCAAAGCTCGATCGATCAAACTCATTGTCCCTTTTGCCAAAGCCTTGCGACCGATCGATCCGTCAATCATACTCCAGCAAAATTTCAATTCGATCATCGAAAAATAAAACAAAAACAAAAATCCAGAACATCAAGGAGAAATTGAATTTGAATTCGATCCGAAGCTATTATCTCTGCAGTATCTAAGCTCCAATGAAACCTGTCTCTCCATCCGAAGTTGCCGGTAGAAATTTGAAATAAACATCTCGGCTCTCTTATCAATATCATCTTCTTCACAATTCGGAAAACTGATTGTCCTCTGTAATCCACCGGAGAAACGTCCGGAATCGCCGGGATCATGATCCCGATCCTCGTCTTCAGTAACAATTGTCAATCCCGGCCGGTCGTTGAAGCTCAGCCGCCGCTTACTTGATGAAGCGCCGATTATTGAAGCCAGCCGCCACCGGTTTATGTTGAAGTTCATGAGGAACCGTACCTTCTTCACAACCGTCCTTAGACGGCCTAACAAAGAGGAGGACCCGCCGCCGTCCATCGCCATGTTTGCTTGAAATTGATTGATTGAATTGAAAATTTTGTATCTAATATTTTTTGCGATTTTTGGTTGTTGAAATGTGTATGAAAATGTTGTCAGGTAGAGTCTACGACTCCATGTGGTACGTTATTTATATGTGCGATATGAATGAGGGCGGGCCCAGTCCCGACTGCATAGCAGTTAACTGTTTTGAATTGTCATTATTTGTGAAGACAGATTTGAACGATCGAATTTTGAGACTTGAGGAGGAATGTTTGGATGGAATTTCCCGTGTTAAATTTCATAATAAATTGGATAAATTGATATCAATCTAATTGTTATGTAGTCAAATTACACAAGAAAATGTGATAAAATAGAGAGAGTTGAATGGGTCAAAATAAAGAGAAGGAATTGCGTGGGGTAAAGGAGTAGCGTGTGATGATGAGTGTCACAACACGGTGTAGGCTTAGAGTAAGGAAAGACTATTTTGATTATTATTCTTTGATAAGCTTCTTTTTTTTTATTATTATTTCTAGATGGAATATGCAACAACTTTATTTTTGGATTTTTATAAGTCCACTTATCAAAATTCTGTAATAAATAACATGTCCTAATGTTTTTTTTTTTTTTTTAATGTTATGTTCTATGTTTAATCCATCGTCAATAATGATCAAAAGTGTCAAGTTGGTCTTATGTAATAGGCCAACTATTATTTTATTTAAAGAGTGCAATATTAATATTGGAAAATATTAGTCCATTTCCTGTAATGCTTTTGGGGTAAATTTGATAATTAGATCCCAATTATTAACATGGACGAAGAAAGTAGCTGTTGATCAAATTAAACAAGACAAACTCACTCCGTTCGGACCGTTTCATAAAACGTAATCGAGTCAGTCTTATGAAAAACATGTTTTACACTAAAAGAAGTGTAAAACTTGTTTTACATTAAGAGATTTTGTTTTATATTAAGAGATGAAAACAGGTTTTACACTAAAACGAGTGTAAAACTAGTTTTTCTCTAACTTTTCACAACGTAATCATTTTGTTATTTTGAGTATTTCATTGAAAACTAACATTTTCTCATAATAAAAAAATATTAGTCTATTTTAATATTATTTTGTTAATTTCCGTTTTTCAAAGCAACTGAATACTTTATTATAGAGCTATAGAACGGAGGAAGAAGAATTTATAAAAAAGAAAATAATATTATGTGATGTTTTTTCTTTAAAAAAAAAATAAAAAAATCACATATGCGACGACTTGGGCACCAAGTTTGGTAACAACTACTTCTATGCTTTTCCTTTAAAAAAGAAAAAAGATGCGCCACTTTTTTTACTTTTATACAAAGGAGCAAGCACGATGGAAAATTCACAATTTTAATCCAACTCAGGTTCCTTTGACTTTGTAGTTGTACCAATCTGGGGAGATAAGTGCAAGAAAAACCTTACTATGTTCTTCCTCCGTCTACAAATATTGTTCTCTCTTTTTTTTTTTTTCGTTAATATGAAAGAATTTTAAGTAATGATTCTAATTTATTTTAGTGAAAATATAAAACTTCTTACTGATACACCATTTCATAAATTTTAAATCCACTATATGTACGAAGGTATATACTCCCTCCTTCTCATTCTAAGTCGTCTCAGGTTTCAAAAGTTTTCAATGGGTTCAAAAATTTCTCAAATGGGTTTAATTTCTTGGGTGTTTCAATTTAAGATTCAAAATCAAAAAAAAAAAAAAAAACGCTTTAATACTTTATTATTCAATGAGCCCAACTATCCACTAATTATTTCTTACCTCACATTGTCTCTCCTACGTACTTTCTATATTCACAACACTCTACTCCATTAGCTATATTTATTCCAGGCACATAAATGTGACTGGAGTAAATATAAATTATACTCCATCCATCGCACTCAAAATAAGACAGGGGCGGACCTAGGTAGGGCTTTCGGGGGCCGCGGCCCCCGTTTGATTTTTTTTTTTTTTTTTTTTTTTTTTTATAAGTGCAATTTTTTTAAAAGTTAAGGTTGTTAGTGCAATTTAGTAAACTTTACCCCCTTTAGATATAAAATAAAAATACACTAACATTTTTTTTTGCCCCCTTATACAATTTTTCCCCCTTTATACAAAATCCTAGGTCCGCCATTGAAATAAGATGCTTTGTCATTTGAGTATCTCATCCGAAATAGGTGATACCCAAAAAAAAAAAAAAAAATTATTATTATTTTTTATTAAAGAGACTCACTCGTCATAGTCACAACAACTTTGTTATTTACTACTCCCTCTGTCCTGAAATGATTTTCTCATTTGCCATTTTCCATTGTCCCAAAAAATTCTTCGTATTTCTATAATTTAGGCTTAAGTTTGCATAAAAATAACATGACTAATGAAGCAAGTGTTTATATTTTTTAAAAATTCGAATAGTAAAATGTAAAGATCATTTTGAAATAAAGGGAGTATTTCCTAACCACTTTCTCTCTTTCATACTCACAAGTCAAAATACCTCCTTTTTAAACCACTTTTCTAATAGATAATAGTATTCCCTAATCTCCTTAATCTCTGTATCAAAATCTCCGTACCAGGACCAAAGAATCTTATTGCGGGTGGAACCGAAGGAGTAAAAAATAAGAAATATTGGGTTTGAATTTGAACCCTCTCGATAATGCAGCTAGAAGCTGTACTGCATTATGCTTAATAAAGAGACATTTACCGCCCTTGAGGTCATACTCGACTCAAGAGTCCAGATTAAATTAAATGGCTTGGACTAAAAACGAAGGTTTATTTATACTGCCATGACCAAAAAGTCCTCAGTGCATGGATTTTGCTAGTAATCTACAAAATCATAAATGTACAATTTCCCGGCGCACCTGCCCCCGAGGTGTACGCATGAGCTTTGGCTGGAGGCGGCCATCGTCTAAAGACTCGAGAGACGTGGATTCAGACACTGAAGTACTTAAATGTTACTAAGGATCTGAAACCATCTAAACTGTATCATATACCTTAGGTACTGAATATAGCTTATTAGCAAGTTTTGCATTCATTTCCCACATAGAGCAACTCAAGTAATAAAATTGACTTTGATGATTCATACTAATCCGATACTTTGACCATCAGACTGACTATATGCGATATACTTTCTCCTCTTGGCTTATCCATACATCAATACCAGGAAAGGGATCTGAACACAGAGATAATGACAATTCATTCCCATGAAAATGATGAAACCATAAATATGAGACTATCAATTTGGGACGGAGGGAGCATAAAGTTTTGGCGGATCCAGTTGCACCCGGATCCAATCCTCATACTGGAGTCAATTGTATGATGAGAAACACAACCCTCAAGTGTTTCTGGCGTGAAATCGACTCTCTAAGAGATTTTTGCAAACATATTCAATCACTAACCAGTTTTGAGGTTAAATGTTTCAGAGTAAATTAGCAGACCGCTACTGAGTACACAAATTATAATAAGAAACTTCCAAACCGTTATGCATAAGTTCAAACAAAATGCATGTTGAAGTGTTTCTTGAATAATTAAAGTTGGAAAATTAACAAAAAGTAAGAAAAAATATAACTATACTAAAAGACATTCAAAATTGCTCCTAATTATAACAGTCACCCCCAAATGCATGGTTGATTTACTCACAACCGATCTAATTTCTGGGGTTTGAGATAAGCGAGGCTGTGACAAGAAGACTCTCAAAGTCTTGAGTGGGAAGGAAGTACAACCAAATAATCTCCCAAAAATATATAAATGTTCAAATTTCTTTCTAAATAGGACCCCAGAGCTCAGTTAAACGCCTCATACGGGAGTTCTTTAAGCTACAAATCAGAAGGAATTGGTTCATCTGAAGTGGTAGTAAACCACAAGGTAAATCTGTAATTATAGGAGAATCGCCATAAACATATATTTAAAGTATCCGCCAAGGGGGGGGGGGGGGGGGGGAAGCTCTACATATATTGATCTCAAAATGTGATTAATGAAAGGGCATATGAATAAAAGCCCATCATTTAAGGGTAAACCGTACGTGCTTCTTCTTATGAAAAGTGAAAATTCTATAATCATATAAAAGAACAACAAAATAGCTCATACTTTCAAAAATTAGCAGGTCCTTACAAGGAATGAAGTCCTGATACCTTCAACAAGATTATGTTCCACAACCCTGAAAAAGATTCAGAAAGAAGGTGTTACTCAATTTTATCCAGTTCTCTCCCTATTTTTTTTTTTATTTATCAATTCCTAACTACACTCATGTGTGTTTGTGTGCATCTAGGTGGGAGGCTCAAACATACAGAATTCCTCTGCAAATAACAAGCATAACAGGGAATGTAACCTGATTTAATCTCCAGAAATGAATTAATGAAACAGAACATACCTAGAGTTATTTTGTGGTCTTATCCGTACTTGGTGGTGGCTTGGCAGTCACTGCAGCAGACTTTGTTGACTCATCAGCTTGAACGAGTTTGCGTAATCTCTCTGAAAGAACCCGAACTCTGTCCTCAGTTTTGCGGAGCTTTCTCCATCTATAGGCCATCCAGAGACTAAATCCACCATATACAACAATGTAAGAACCCCATACATAAGGATAAGTTTCTGCATTCTCTTTGATTTTCCGGTATTGTTCCTCTATCGTCCCTCTTAAGCCAACAATGGAAGGGCTAGCTACTTGCTGATTTTCATCACCGTTTTCCTTGGTTTCCATATCAACAACGAAGAACAGCTCTCAAATATTATGCTGCTTAACTGCAGACGAAAAAGCATGGCATGTCAAGAAAGCAATTTAAAATATATATATATATACTCCCTCCGTCCCAGCACAAGTAGGACTTCTTTCCGTTTTAGGCCGTCCCAAAACAATTGAGACTGCCCAAAATGGAAATGTTTTATTATATTTATATTCAATCAACCCCACTCATTCTCTCTTTTCATTTTCCACCCCTCATTTTATTCAACCAACACTACTATTTACCCCACTCATTCTTTCTCTTCATTTTCTACCACACATTCACTACTTTTCTCTTAATTATTGTGCCACTCCTCTAATCCTACTTGTGCTGGGACGGAGGGATTATATAATACTCAATTGACCCAGTGCAATAATGTAGATGTCTTCACATGCATTAGAACTTCTCACAAAGGTAACATCACAAAAAATGGAAAATGCATATTCATTTCCAAAAAGGAAGGGAGGGGAGAAGGGTAGATATCTCATACTATCACTAGGCTCTTAATCAAAAAGTATTCTAGAGCATAACCCCCCCCCCCCCCCCCCCAATATGTGCCTACAAGCCAATTCGTATTTGAGATACAACAGCAATCTATTAACATTCTAGATGTTTTGCGACTAGTCAACAAAGGAATCTCATTATACTGAAACCTACCATTTGAAAACGGATAGTCAGCATAGCCCGATCACCAAAGCTCTACAATTTCAGAAAAGGTTTCTGCTAAACCTAAGCACTAGACAAAGATTCATGTCTATTTGAAAAATACCAATAGACGGACCCCCTCACTTTCACTTCAATTACACCAGCACAAACTGAGTACTATCCTTGATTCCCTGAATACTGAATCCCTATCACCTAGCTGTCCTGCATAGGATTCAATCTGATATGGCTTGTGAGAAATCTACAGACTGAACTGACCCCAGTCAGTTCCCAGAAAGTAGAATGGCATCAAACCGCCCAGCATTTGAAACTAGACGGAACTGAACTGGTTAGTCTGATTAGGTTTGGTTTGGTTCGGTTAAACAATTGAGCTAATACATCTTAAAATCATTATGTATTACCTCTGCGTCAAATGAACGTCCAAAAAAACCAAATTTGCTCTTGATCAAGAGCAAATCTGAAGAAAAAAAATTGACATTCATTTTGGGACGGAGGGAGTAGCATCTAACACATCTATCATACAAAACACTGTGATTGTACAATACAATGATCAATAATACACTTGAAATGTTGAAATACTTCAGAGAAATTAAACAATAAAATTAGTTTTGTAGTGGGTTGATTATTGAATCAAAACAAATAAATTATGAATTTATAATGGGTTGCTAACACGATTACGCCTACAAACAAAGTTTTACAAAGTTGAATTTAAAGTTTTCAAGATGTAAACCTAGGGTAGATGACGGATTGCTTCGAATTCCAACTGAAACAAGTACGAGAAATTCCCAGTAGATCTATTGAAATTGGAAGATATACAACCTAATTAGGGCATTGAAGACTTTGACAACAGAATGAACAACTGAAACAAAGCTAGGTTTACTAAAAGAACTACATACCGGTCCGAGACCACCACCGGCTTTCCGTCGAGAAGGCCACCGGATTTCCGTTCCAAATCTTCGGCAACTGCTCAGGCCGACGAAAACTAACAGTTGCCGCTTTCTCTCCTGAAATTGAAATGGACAAGGGTTTAACCAAAATAGAATTTCATTCCCTCTTCGGTAAATGACTGGTGTAATTCCGGCGTATTAGGGCAAGGAACAAGTTTTATAAAAAAGTACAGAAAATTTTAAAAATAACATTCCTATGTCTCTAAATCTCTCTAAATGAGCGTCTATTTTCAGAAATATTTTATCTCAAAATGAGTGTCTATTTTGATCATATAATTTTGTAGTTTTGTCCTTAAATGTTTTTTTTTATTTTTTTATTTTTTCACCCGTTTCTTTATACTTGAAAAACAAAATGTTTGTAAAGAGGATTACAAGATTATATATGAATTTTACCACCAAATTGTACAAAAAGTTACGTCCTTAAAATCAAATTTGGATACTCATTTAAGTACTTGTCCCAGCCCCGTTAGACAATGGGTTGTATCAAAGGATGCATCCGTGTTAATTTTGACAAAAATACCATCGTGTGCTTTAAAATAAATTTCGTTATTTACAATACTATCACCCGCAATCTTAATAACTAATTATTTCATAAACTTTAGAAAAAGGCTCAATTTTTTTTCTAAAATTTTGATAATTTAGTCATAAATTTGACAATATAACTGATCAACGAGTAATTTTAATAATGAACATGATAATTTTATTCTCTTTCCAATTTGCGAGTTTAAATAAGTAAAAGTAGTAAATTTGTCAACTTAGATAGACATAGACATAGATACAGATGTACTATTAAAAGAGAAAGAATAGTTTAGGAGAGGAGAAACTAGTAAAATGGAAAGAAGTAAAACCTAAAAACTTAACCAACTCAGCTTCACCCAAAATTCTATCATTTCTATGGTCGTTGCAACGGACCAGGTTGAGGATTATGCTATGGGCATAAACCTCTTGGCACAACTAGACTAGCCGGTTACTCGCCACCATGCTGCCCCTTCTTCGGGAGGAACTGCGTGCGTGTTCTTACATCTGCTTGAATGTTCCGTAACATAGCATAAACACAAACGCGCTTGAAAATTGAGGTAAAGGAAAAACATAGGAGGTTATTCAGCTGAGAAAATTATTTCATGGAACAAACATTTCTGCCCCATACTTTGTATGCAATCAAAACATATAAGACCTACGCTCTTCCCTGTAAGAGGTTACCTCCATTACATGAATATAAGGATGGTCAAAATTGGGTCAATTTCCCCAATTAGCGCTACACGACAATATCATGATTAGTGCTCTAAATCTTGACTTTTTCTCAAGGATTTAGCAAGTATAACCGACTCTGCGGTTCAAAAAAATTGTTGAAGCTGTGAAAAGTTAAAATGAACGGAAAGTTGAATATCAAACATTGGTCCAGGAAATCCGTGAGGACCAGCTCAGGGCCTCATAGCTAGGGCAATACCCAACTTAGGTGCTGCATTGGTGTTCTTGGAGTCGTATTCCCCTGACACGGTAACAAAAGATTTGGGCCTCCATTCTCTTTGGCACAGCAATCCAACTTTTCCGTTGTTAGAGAATCGAGTTTTAATCTTTGTGATGGGGTCGATTACATGAGCACTTCCAATGGTGAAACTGTTCTCGAATGTTGAAAATCTGTGTGTCATCTCTGCAGCAACTTCAGTTCCAGTCACGGGGTTCACGGAGTGAACATATGATGCCTTCAATGCCTGTCCTTTGTCCGTCCTGCATAGATACGATCAAGTTTCAGACTGAATGCATTTTATGACAACAACAAAGCCTTAGTCCCCAAAATGATTTGCGTCCGGCTAACTTTAATCGTCATATGAAATCATCAATGAAAAAAGGTGAGGAAATATTAAAAATAAATAAAAATGTTATAGTTAAGAAGAAACTTAAAAGAAATACTCCCTCCATACCAGAACGATAGTCTCATTTGACTTTTGATGGTCTAACACAAACGAACTTTTGACCAAACATAATGTCAATCTAATCATCCCAATGAGATTTCAATAATTGCTATTGATATATCACTTATTCCCTCCATCCCATAACAACTTGCACTATTTTTCTCCAACAAGGGAATTAGGAGAGAGTATATATATTTCGAAGTCTTGTGAGTGGGAAATGGGTTGTGAGTACGATGATTTGAGAGTGATACCCACAATTTAAGTGTGTGAGTATGACAAGTAGGGTAGGACAAATGAAAAGAATAAAATGTTGGACATTTTAGGAAAGTGAGACTTACCAATGGGACACCCAAAAGGAAATTGGTGCAAGTTGTTAAGGGACACTGGGATGATTAGATTGAGATTAATGTTTGGTCAAAATTCACTTGTGTTGACCAGTCAAATGAGACTATCTTTCAGGGACGGAGGGAATAGTGGGAAGAAATATGGTATTAAAAAAAAACAAAAAAAAGGAGAAAAGAAGATTAAAAATTAAAAAATTAAAGCCCAACAAATAAGGGTATCACAACAAACATCAAGCAGAAATCAAGTAGACTGTAACACATACAGTATAAGTGCAGCAGAAACATCTGCAGTGTTGAGGCTCAAGCCCGCATTATACTTGGTGAAAGAAGAGGTGGTGGTATCAAACCCAAATTCACCACCAAGAGCTAGATCCTTGCTGCCGATTGTAGCAGACAGGTTTAAAAGAGGAGACGGATACAATCCTATGCTGGAATCTATGGTTGCGCGAGGATGAAGGTACTGCACATCCAGCTGAAGCAAAAAAGAAAACGCAATCATGTTAACAATTTTCACTTGGAACTGAGTTCAAGAGCAGCGACAAAATAGCAACGTAAAACCTAGTATCTCAACTGCCTCCCTAGTATCTCAACTGCCTCTCTCTCACACATTTCTGCTCACCCCCAACACCAAATATAAGAATAACTACGACTCAGACCAGTAACATAAGGCACGGACAACCAAAAAAATATGTATATGAACATATGACTCAAACATAAATATAAACGAAGGTAGCATAGACATTAGGAATGGCCAAGTTCATTCTGTCAATAGTATTCACTTATAGGATTGAAGTACTGAATTGATGTAGGAAATTTGACTAATTTATGGTACTTCTCTTTTCCCATCTTAAACCGAAACGAGCAGCGTGTTACTAATAGTACTTAATTTACTGAAATGGTATTCGGACAAATAATACTTCGTATAACTGAGAGAAGCTATAAACATTAAATACTTAGAAAAGATAGCTTCAAACTTTAAGAAAGAGAAAGAAAGCATCTCCTTTTTAAAGTGACTCCTCTGTCTTAAATCTAATTCAATTCCCTACATCAACTTAACTCTTCAGTCCTAGATTAAATAAGTGTAAAGACGACTGAATAAAAATGTAACTGAAAACGGTTGTCTTATTTTGGCAAGGATTATAAAGTATGCCCAAAAACAATTTTTGAATTTTTAGGCAATACTCTGTACTTAGCAAAATGGTGCTAAAGAAGTATGCATTTGAAAAGAATTCTGATTTTACGTCTATCCCAAAGAAAACCCCACTTTGATTTTACAATGATGTTAAGAAAATGTTTACTTCATATTCCCTCCTTCCCAAAAATACATGTCGGTTTTGACTTGTCAATGTTTTAAGGAGTGTGAATTATTTATTTGTATAGTGACATTTATTTTGGGGTGGACTTAAAAGGAAAGTGAGACATTAATAATGGGTCAGAGGGAGTATTTATTTTCTTATAACACCCTCAAGTGGTGTCAGTTTTACTAAGAAACATTCCATCTTCTCTAAAAACCAAAGAAGGTAGCAAATACAATACAAACCAGCCGAAAGAAAGAAAAAAACCGAACAGTTGAGGCTTTTTAGGGTATCTAGAAAGGAAAAAGCCATGTTGGTATTCTGAGAACAGGGAGCAGGGAGGGGTTTGGTAGATGGAGAATGCAAAGGCCTACCGGGTCCGTTCCCCACCTTGGGCCTTAGGGTGGCTTTGCCTCAAAACAGAAATACTGCTAAAAGTCACATAACATTTTCAAATAACAATTCCATTATACAGTTTCTGATTATTATTAAAAAAAAAAAAAAAAAAAAAAAAAACCCTAGAAGACGAAAGAATGAAGATATACTAGGATACTAGAAACCATAGTTGTTAAAGGCGCTCGCCCGCCTCGCTATTTTCGCGCCTTGAGGGGTCGGGCGCTTTTCTGAAATCTGGCAGTCGGTGTGTTAGCGCAATCCTTTTTCTTTTTTTTTCTAAGAATCTTCGCCAGATTAGGAATCCTCGGCAGATAAGGAAAAGACCCGATTTGGTATAAAATCACAGCAGAACGCCCTAATTTCTTGACAAAAAGCGAGATGGAAATACCGTGAAATTGTCGACGACGAGAAAACCAAATTGCGAATTGTGAATTGCAACTTGTCTGCTGCGGCGAAGTGCGAACAGCGACATCGGCTCTTCAATTCGACGTCGGCTCTTCAATTTCTGTCGACACCGGCTCCAAGTCTTCAATTTCTGCGACATCGTCTCTTCAATTTCGATATCGCTCTTCAATTTCTGCGTTATTCTGGTGCGTCTGTCTCGTCTCTTTTTTTTTTTTTTTTTTTTAAAGCTCTCGTCTGTTGTCTGTCTCTCTTAGCATCTTTTTTTTTTTTTTTTTGTTGCAAATTTCTTTATTCTTATAAATAAAATATTAATTTGTTGTTTTTTCTTTTACTTTCAATCAACTTACAGCTTTGTATTTTCTGAAAATTTGATGCAATCTATTCTTACTACTTTGTTTAATTTAATATAGTTCTTTGATTTTTTAGAAGTCAACAAGTCAACATCTTTATTTCACTTTCTTAAACAAGTATTATTGTATTTTTGCTACATTGAATTTAGTGGTTTAAATTTATCTTTTGGTCGTCTAAATTATGTTATGATACTAATACTATTATTTAATATTTTATTTTTGTTCATAAAACAATTTAATCAATGTTTATATGTATTCTCTTTTTTTTTTTTTTTACTATTTTTCCGCCTTGCTCGCCTTCAGCCCGCCTCGCCTCTCGCCCCTCTTCAGGTACATATCGCCCGCCTTCCGCCTTTCGCCTTTAACAACTATGCTAGAAACCCCAATCTCCTGTGCAGCATGTAACTATAGATCTGAATAGGCATTCCAGTACATATTATTACGTTAACAGTGATTTTGTAGTTCTGATGTGTCTTGGAAACTTTTACTCTGAAGTATAGAGTTTGTCTTCAAAGGGAAAACTATTTAATATATTGTGAATAGTATTAGAAAATTATACATGTTAAAATACAATAAAACTGTGTAAAAAACACCAGCACACCCAAATAAACAGAAAGCCACAAAATTTATCCTCAAAGCAATAATCCACAGCACAAACATCTTTAATTGAAAGCTTTTCATGTGGCAAACTTTAATCTTGTGCTAAACATAAATGGAATCGAATAACAAAAAGATAAAATATTTATATATAAATGGGTAAAAATGTAAAAGAAATGAAGGGGATTCAATTCGCCAATACAGTATACTATAGTGATGCACCAGAAGATTTTTTTTTTAACCCGAAGCCAATTTAAGATTGCATGGCTGATAAAACATAAAATAGATTATGTTGCTTAACGCATTGTGTAGAACAGTTTCGCATCATAAGAGCAATCAGGCAGCATCGTGTAACTTGACACGAAACAGAACAGAAGGGCTAATACAAATCCCCTTACTTTCTACATAGAGAATGACATGTCATAGTTTCTTCAGTAAAAACAAGACACTTACCTTGCCAGACTTGTGATCAGGAATATCAAAGCTCAATGCTACTTTAGTTCTTGGCAATGCTTCGTTGATGGTTACCTTTGTGCAGACCTGCAAAATAATTGAATCAAACACAAGGTGAACAGCAAATAACAAACTGTTAAGGACATAATTACATACAAAATACAATTCCGGGAAACAACAAGCTATACGAAAAAAGCAAAAAACTTGATTTTAACAAGATGATCATCTTACATTAGTGTATGTATCAACTTTTACATCCACTGTTGTATTTCTACTCTTGTATTGTGTGCTTATATCACCAATGAAAAACTGATCTTTCTTGACACCAGTAGCTGTAAGTCCCTGCCAGGAAACAAGATGCAAAATATAACACCCAAGTCAGATTTATCCAAATAAAACAATCACTCACACTACATAGTAGTGAGCCATGACTACTGATTATTGCAAACAAATATGACATTTTTTAATTATTTTTTTTCTCCAGGATAATAAAGACAAATATTTTTCCGTTTCATTAGATTGTCTCTAAGGTGTTATTGTTGTTCTTGTTGTTGTGGTGGTGGTATTAAATTGTCTCTAACTCCAAATTACTCTTGAAAACACTGGGTATGGTCATGCTATATGTGAGAGAGAGAGAGAGAGAGAGAAAGTAAACCCTCACTAAGCTAGAATGCAAAACTTATACTTAGCTTCTTATTTTGTTGTTTTTCTATTCAGTCACCACACATTAAACCCTCGAATATTACACCCCATTCTATGAAGGTGTTGTGGCAGAGAAAATGCATGATATGTACTGAGAAATATAGGAGCGTTTTCCCTGGGTTACGAGACAGGAAATAAGATACACCGAACCCATTTTAGAACATACACTCAAGCTTCAAGCACCACCAAAATTTTTAACATCACCTGCTAGGCTGCTAATATGCCAAAATAGTACAGCATACTAACACCAATATGAAGAAACTATGCTGAAAGAGTAGGGAGCGGACAGTTGAGCATACTTGATGAAAGAAGGCAAATGCACCAATGCATGGACAGAGGTAAAATCTTGAGGAAGGACGAAGACACATTGGGACATTCAATAGATATTTAATTTCTGCTCTATAAATGTGTATGTATCCACTAACTCTGCTTTTAACATAATATGGTTGGAAAATGAAGCTTGTAAATTCTAA
Organism: Campanula takesimana; assembly: GCA_026119855.1. Classification (NCBI taxonomy): domain Eukaryota; kingdom Viridiplantae; phylum Streptophyta; class Magnoliopsida; order Asterales; family Campanulaceae; genus Campanula; species Campanula takesimana. The sequence goes on from JAOWBW010000228.1 coordinate 567,515, forward strand.
TAACAAACTAACCACAAATACATAGAAATAGTGATTGATACAAAAACCGTAGAGAGTTCATATGGGTAAACCATAGTCATTAAGAGCGCAAGGCGCACCAAGGCGCAAAAGGTGAGCCCGGAGCCTAGGCGCAAGGCGGGCGCGCGCCCGAGAGACGATGCATAAAAAAATGCCTTAAAATACAGAAGCATAAAAGAAACAAACATAAATAGATGTTCTAAATGTTCTAACAAGCATAAAGAGAAGCTCAAACACAAGGACTCTTAAGTCTAATTATTGTTGGTCATCCTAATATCCCTTCGTCCTTCCTAATCCGCATCTTCAAACACATCATCTTTATCAAATTGATGATTTTCCAAAGTACATGCTTTTGTAAAATTATGTTATAGATTCATAATTTCAGTTTATAAAATCTGTTGAACTAAGCAAAACTTTGCCATATACTGATTTTTTTTACACCTTTCGTTTCAATACAAATATTAAAAAAATCAATTATTAAAAGTAAAATTGAAATAATATTTTATTTTAGAAGAAAATAGTATTATTTAATTTAGAACAGATGTAGTTTAAAAAAATAAAAAAAACAGTTAATCATTTATCAAAAATCAAAATGATAAAACCTTTATTGAATTTGGCCTTGTTCCAAATCAAATGATTCCAGATTATTAATAACACTTGCAAGAACCATGGAGAACAAATAGAAATTAGAAAGAAATTAAGATTTAGAACAGGGATTAACCAGAGAAAAAAGGGGGGGGGGAGATAACAGGAAAACACTAATCTGTCGGAGCTGATAGCAGTCGTCTGAGTCTCGCCGGAGGTCGTCGGAGGTCATCGGAGGTCGCCGCTCACTCGATGTTAAGTTCGCGACTCTTATATAAGAGTTATGGTGCGTGTAGAATTGTGGGAGAGGAAGAGAATCAGTCGGCGTCCCATAAGACGCAATTGCCAATTGCGATTCCCTAAACTGCGCCTCGCCTTGGACAGTCGAAGCCCCAAAACCGCGCCTCTCTGCGCCTGGAGCCTAGGCGCGCTTTTCATAACAGTGGGGTAAACAATATCCATGATATTAGAGTTGGTGAAAAGGTTTTGTGGCCAATGTATACAGAAACTAACATTCATTACAGCTGTAAACAATTATGCAACCATGTGTACTAAGCAAAAGATAGTTCGAGTAACCCTCACGAATACAAAATATGCAAGCAGGCTACCTAAGATACTTATGAATCAATTGAATGTATAAGGAACTAGATATAGTATAAATAAATTATCATCCCGTTTAAGTCCCAGAGAGAACTACAAATACACTGCCCTCAACCATGCAAAAGTTGTTAAAGCGACAAATTACGTAGTCCAGATACTATCTAAAATTTCCTATAAAGTTAAATCCATTGAATTAGTTTGCAAGTTATCAATCACAAACTAATTCATATCAATCAAAATATCCAGCAGCCCTTTCAGGTGTTGGAATAGACAAGGTAATGACACAATGAAATTGAAAAGGGAAACATGTTTTGACATTAACTAAAATAGAACATACCATGCCAGAAGAGCCAGGAATTGATAATACAAACTTCTGATCATAGTTGTAATCTTTGGTAAAGAGGTCTGCATTAAGTATAACAGCTTCTTAATAAACTGTATTTGTATGCAAAAGAAATAAATAATATACTCAATGCACCAAGATCAAAGGAACCACAATTGCACATGGTTGTTAAAACTAGACGGCAGCATATGATAGTCTTTACATGCTCAGGCTGCTCATTGAAACCATACATGAACAGTGCCGAAGCATCTTGGCAGACGAATCCATAATAAGAATGCTATTCAATTAGGATCTAGTAAATAGAACGTGTGATGCTCAATAGTGAACGGAGATAAATTAACAATGGTACAGAGGACATACCAGGTTACTTTCATTAAAATTAGGCGAAAAGGTATGCACCATATGATCCAAGGGCTATGATCACTCTTAATGAGAACCACTCCCTCCGTCCCATTTTAAGAGTCAAAAAATGGGTGGGTTCAAGAATTAAGGAAAAGGTGATGTGTTGTGAGTGTTGATAGTTGGGTAAGAGAGTATTCTACTACTATGAAGGAAAGTTGGTTGTAGAAAAATATGGTACTCTTCTTTCAATGGATTACAGTTTAGATTTCTCATGATTCAAATTCTTTCCTAGCTGTGAAGAGGAACGGGAATACAGTAGGAAGCATGAATACTCGAAAATGATCGCACCCCCAACATGAGCAGCACGGGTCACAGGATTTCGGTGTACTAGACAACCCTATTTATTCTGTAATGACTATAAAATTGGACACACTAGACACACTAATTTTGCTGAACGTGTGCTGGAGAACCTTGAGGCTTGCTTCTGGAGCAAGAGTGTGAGACCAGGACAAAACCGAGATGTACAAGATGAGGTCGCATCAAGCAAATTGAGATGAAAAATGGACAAAAGTTACATTCTTTTCTATGTTTGAGAACATCTTCTCTCATCTAAAGAAGACAGTAATTTACCTCCGAGGTCTTACAGCTGAATTGACTTACTATAAATGAACTTAATTTTAAATTAACAAATTCTTTAACGAATTTAGTACAAGTGGTTATGTAAATTAGAAAGATGAATTGCTTTACAGATCATGGCGCATCCGCATCTTATTATCTTGAATTGTTATGTGGCTGCATCTCTTAAATGCCCACCAGTTCTCCAGACACATAGCTCCTTCTTAGCAATTGTTGACAGCAATCATTAAAAATATATCATTCTTTTATTTCTATTGATAGATACTCATTCAAACCTTAATCTTTCAAATAGAGGACAGTCAAGATATTAAAGAAAAATGTTATAAGGTTTTAATGGATTGACATAACAGACGTATCATTCTATGTTTAACCTCACTTCTATCGCCTGGGCGAGAATGTGGTAATAAAATACTAATGAAGAACTGTTGGTATTTGGGGTAACTAAATGCTACACCTGTACGCCAAGCATCAGAACAAATCCTCCATATAAAGATATATATCATACATACCCGATTGTCAGGCATCACGATGAAAACCTCTGTTAGTTTATCTTTTCATTTTCTCTCCCTCTACAATGTCATCTCCCTTGCGTTTTCAATTGAAGGCTATAGTCCATGAATAGCAGCTTCTATCAAATGTTTCTTATATATCTTTCAGTTTCAACGTGATGCTACATAAATTCTCAAATCAGTTGCTTCTGTTCAATTTCACACAACAATGTAAGGGGTGTATATCCTGCTTTCTCTATTATTCAACATTTTAAAACCTCCAACAAAACGGAAGCCCGAAAATCGAGAACCAAGTGATCAGTCTGATACTAAAAGCTAATGATTTCCTATGGGCCATGACCGAACTCTGATGGTTGTGGCGGCTTTAGCCTAAACCAAGCAAACTAACTTCGCAACATGAAAGATCATGTATATGAAAGTCAAGAACAAACGGATTACCTTTTACTCGTTTGCCGATATCGGAATAAGGTGCCGGACCACTGCCCATTTTGAATTCAAATGGGGATCTGAAGGATAAATTACTACTCTCGTAAACTAGGATTGAAGAAAACTGTCAATTACAAGTTACTTGATTCAAAATCAAATCACAGAGAATAGACTTACAGCAGCGAGGATTGAAGTAGGCAGATCAGTCGATCGAGAGAGATGAAGAAGCGGAGACCGAGAGAAACCCTTCAATTTAGGGTTCTCTCGTTTTTTGCTTTTAATGTCAGAGAGTCACTTGCAGCAGCAGGATGAGCTAGCGGCTGGGTATTTAGTGGTTTTGACTTGCATCGCACTCGCACTCGCACCCGAACATGGTTGCGTTTATCTCAACCCAATTCAACGGTTCAGATTACTCTTTCGTTTAGTAACATTTTTTTTTTTTTCACAATACCCACACTCCAGAAGGAGTCGAAAGGAGATATTGAAACTTAGCACTGGCTTTACTACCGAGCCACTCTTTTGAGGAGCGTTTAGTAAGATTTTCTTGTTTGGCATTCATTTTTCAAAATTAATGGGGGGTTTCTCTCTATTTATTTATTTCTTTGTTTTGATTTTGGTCTTTTTTTCTAATGATATTTATTTTTTTTAAAAAAATAAGGCTTGTTTTAGCTAATTAATTATTTAAACATTTAAAAAAAAATCTCGTTTAACCAATCACCTGACGCGTTTTTTCGTCTGAAGTGATTAGTTTCCAGTACGGGCAACTCCAATGGTGGTTCTTCCTCCATAGATATCAAAATCAAATTTTGATACCTATGGGTAGTATTCACATGTATCAAAAAATCATCCCCAATCATAGGTATCAGAATTTTGATACCAAATTATTTTTTAATTGTTATTAACTTTATTAAAAATTTTGAAATGATAAATAATTTCACTACATGATCATTACTTGAATTAATGATGTTTTTTTTTTGAAAGAGAATTAATTATGTTTTAAATTAAAAAATAATTTTGTAAATAATTATATAAAAACAAAAAAATATTTAAATAAATATTTATATTTAAAATTAAATATTTTAACATGATAATTAATTAACATGATAAATATTGTTGCAGTATGTTTAACAATTCTTTAAAACACTAACAATATGATTAAAAAAACACTAACAATAGATATCAAAAATTTGGTGTGGTACTAAGCAATGTAGCAAATTTGCTACATTTCTTAGTACCACACTAAAATTTTGATACCCATTGATAATATTATTGGAGATGCTAGTACTTTATCATAAGTATCAAAATTTACATTTGACACCTACCATTGGAGTCGCCCTACAAGAAGCGGTCTAGCAAATAAAAGTTCCAATTAAATGAATTTTTATACTACTACATTTTTTTGAGAAATCCAATTAAATGAATTAGGGACTTTATTCCAATGTCTGAGTGCTAAACTGCAATTAAAAAAGAAATTGCCGCCCCTCACCGTTAATCGTTTCCTTAGTTAAGACGTTTCAGAACAGTACACAGAGTTCCCACCATGCCCTTCTTCTCCGATCTCAATCTTTTTCCTCAAACGCCTTCCAATTCCGCCTGATTTACTCAGATCCGTTCTCTAATTTTCTCGGCAAAGTCAATTCAGAAGCAAACAAACAAAAAATTCTCGGAAAATGTCGCACGGCGACACCGTGCCCCTCCACCCCTCCTCCCAATCCGACATTGACGAGATCGAGAACCTCATCAACGCCAGCGTCCAATATGGCCCTGCTACCGTCCTCCCCGCCCGTCCACCGAGCCCTACTCGAGCTTCCATCCCAGTATCATCCTCTCCTTTCATCCCATCAAACCTGCCTCCCCCTCCACCTTACCAGAAGCAGACGCCTGTCCCCGCGGCACCTCCGCCACCTCCTCCGTCCAATCGCGGCAGCGGAGGAGGTCAGTCGAACAACAACGCTACCGGATTCGGACCTCCGCCTAATACCCTAACGGAGCCGGTTTGGGACACGGTGAAAAGGGATCTGTCGAGGATTGTGAGTAATTTGAAGCTGGTTGTGTTTCCGAATCCGTTTAGGGAGGATCCTGGAAAGGCTCTAAGGGATTGGGATCTGTGGGGACCATTCTTCTTCATTGTTTTCCTTGGTCTCACTTTGTCTTGGTCTGCTTCTGTCAAGAAGGTGAGATTTCGATTAATTTAACTTGATTATGCAATTTGATTATGTGATTGAGTTGGTAATATGAATCTTGTTGCTGAAAATATTGGGAATATTGGCAGTTCATTTTAAAAAATCATGGAAATCTTAGTATATGTAGTTGCATGAGGAGATGCCTGGCTCGTAGAGAGTTCTATGTGATGAAGACGATGAAGCTCTAGGTTAAAAGTATGGGCTGAGAATAGGAAACAGATTACTTCTCTGCGCGTATGACCTGTGTGCTACTGCATATTTGCATAATAAGTGCATTATGTTTGATTATCTAGTTGAATGTATGTTGTTTGAACTAAGTACATCCTTGACGATGCAAGAGAATAATTTTCCCTTTACATGGTTGTGGCATATATCTTGTTTCACGTTGGTTAGAATGACATGAACAGAAATGGTCACGCTGTAGCAAATGTTGCCAAGTACCTATTGGTTTATGAGATCTGTTGCTATTCAGTTGACATATTATTAAGAGGTTGTAGCATGAAATTATGAATTTGTGGTTGTTGATGGAGACTTTAACTTCTAATGTTACATTTTAAACGAGTACTAATACAGAAGGCAGAGTTCCCTTTCAGCATTCATTTGTATATGCTAAAATAAAATGTGGATTATGGGGAAAAATAAATTATGTGGGTGCTTGATGTGGTTTTGTAATTCACAAGTAAGCATGTTTCGGTTGAATCGAAGATCACCTATTGTTGTTTTTACTTTCACTTCATTGATTATTACCTTCTCTTTTTTTCTTTATATTTTTTGTTGTGGGAAATTAATGATTTCATGTGGAATTGAGGACTCGTGTTCATATTGTTTCTTGTCTGGGATTCTTTTGTAAATTGCAGGTGTTATTACTTATCTTAGAAGAAAATAGAAAATGTTGCTATATATTTCGTTCATCATCAAAATTCATAAATAGACGAATTTTGAACTGATTGCAAGCAAAGTGACAATTTTATGTGCATGTTTGAAAGTCTAACTTGTACTCCCTCCGGCCCATACTTATCGCTACTTATTTTCATTTTAGGCGTTCCATACTTATTGCTACTTACCCAAAATCTCTCATATCCACTCACATCAACTATCCACTAACTTATTTTCTCTCTCCTACCCACTCATAATACTTACTTTTCCAACATATTTTGTTAATCCCCGTGCACTCCCATTAATAAGTATGGGACGGAGGGAGTATTGCTTATAACATACTCCCTCCATCCCATTTTAAACTTCAAAAAAATCCATTGTAGGTGTCCCATTTTAAACTTCAAAACTTAAAAAGGAAAGTTTTTTATACTTCTTTATTTGTGGACCCCCACATGTCATACTCAAAACAATTATTCACTAACTATTTCCTACCCCACTTTCTCTCTCCTACCAAACCATCTACACTCACAACACATCACCTTTTTTTAATTCTTGAACCCAATTTTTTTTTTTGAAGTTTAAAATGGGACGGAGAGTGTATTAGTATTTTGAGCCTTGGATTAACTAGTCCATTTATTCTTCACATGAATTTTAAGCATTACCAGTTTTTTGCTATTTTTAAGAAAATAGTAATCTAGTTTACTGTCTCAGAGATAAATGTTTTATGAAAATATTCTAGAAATCGCTTCAGTAGTTTCGAAAGTTGACCTATCTCTTGTTGATGAGCAGACGGAGAAGGGTTGCAAAGGGTGACTCGTGTGTGTGTCAAACATTACAAGTGCTAGAAATGCCCCTTTTGATGGGGATCTGAAAGCAGGAACTTTAAGAAGGTTAATTATTAGGGGGAATGTGCTTAGGTTTTTGGTGAAGATAGCTTGTTGAACACTTGATTTATTCCTAGCATCTAAATTAACTTTGAGATCGAAAGGTGACATCTGGATTCTGATAAATAATATAAGCTTCCACTTTCGATTTGAAGTCTCTACAATATAGTTTGAGAAAGTTGGGGAATGAGTACTCTTTGATTAATTGCTCTAGACAGGATCTTAAGACCACAAAACATGTGTATTATTCGCTCTCTCCTTTCTCTACTCATCAATACTTAGTCAAGCAAACACCACTTGTATATTTGTTCAGTGGAACATGTTTTTAGAATCAGACTTTGTGTTGGGGACGGTATAATTGCAATTAACATGCAGAGAGTTCTTTCTTTCCTTTTTTTCTGTGTGGTACTTGTTGGAGTTATGAGAGATAGATAAAGCAATTTCACGAGTGGACATAGTTATCAAAAGCCCGCCTAGGCACGCGCCTGGGTGCGCCTAGGCTCCGGGCACACCTTTTGCGCCTTGGTGCGCCTTGGGCCTTTAATAACTATGGGATGCACCATAGTTATCAAAAGCGCGCCTAGGCTCCGGGCACACCTTTTGCGCCTTGGTGCGCCTTGGGCCTTTAATAACTATGCGAGTGGAAGAACTTTGAGTAGATGGTGGTGGGGATCATGATGTTTTAGGATGTTTGAATATAGTTGTGGTTTATGTTAAGTGGTTATGGGGGTTCTGATGCCATCCATGGTTAGGAGCTGGTGCTCTTTATATGGTTGTCTGGACATAAATGTGCCATGTGGAGCTTGTGATTTCTTAGTCACTATTGGGTTATGGAAACCAACAAGGAGTGGTGTTTGGGGTAAAAGTCTAAACCAAGGAGGAATTTGAGTTGAAGTTAAAGTACTCAAGGAGGAGGAGAAGGAGGCCGAAATTGTGGAGGATGAATCTGGAAGCCATGTGGTCGCATGGTGCGGCCGCATAGCAGGACTGGAACCTATGTGGTCGCATGGCCCCGTTTTCAGCTTTTTTCAGTTTCCTTTTTTTGACGGGATTTCGACTCAAAAAAGGTTTAGGGCTTTTGTTAACTCTCTATAAACATGGGCGACGACCACAAAACATGTGTGCTTGTAGGAGAGAGCTAGGATACACAAAAAAGAGCCACAAATATTGTCAAGGAGGGGGCCGGGTGCTTAGGAGAGCCATGGGGGGCGATCATACAACCCGGCCATGACCGTGTTGTGTGTTCTTGGGGGAGGTGAGATAATAATATATTGGTGAGAGAGATTGTTCTTGGAGAGTAACCATGTTTAGATCTTAGTGATTGCATATGCAAAGTTGTAACGATCTTCATATATTATTATAGTGATATCCTGGCTTGGTGCCCCCAGATGTAGTCATGTGTTGACGAACTGGGTTATCAAATATCGGTGTTATGTTCTTTCATATTATTTCACGTGTTGAATTATTTTCTCCATATTAGTATGAGCTAGTGGATGTGGAGATCTCCCCAAATCCCCAACAGTCACCATGTAAGAAGGACTCCAAGTTGTATTATGGGGGAGATCTGTTGTCTGCTTTGCTGTCAGTGGCAGTCATTTCAGTTGTTGCAGTTAGCACTGATGTCACTCATTGATAGTTGATGATGGTTATAGTATGCCAACAGGTGGACTGGATAAATAGAGGGAGATTGCCTCGGGCTGCAGAGTCTTCTTTCTCATAATAGTGAGAAGTCTTTGTTTTTGTTTGTTGGTTTGGGGAAGGGAAGAGAAAAGCTATGGTCCGTGTCAGTAATAGTCGCAAATATAGTTGACAATACAAGTCCTTAATGTAAAAACATATAAAGGCCAGAATGTCATCTCCCTCTGTCCATAAATGTATGTCCTTTTTAGAAATAAAAACTTGTCCCAAATGTTTTTTTACAAAAATTTTTCACTAGTCTCTTTATGCTTGCAAAATCTAAATGTTTGGAAAGTGGATAACAAGAATATTTATGATATCTTGCCTTTAATTGTATGAAAAGTAGAGATTTTTAGAATGTCACTTAAAATGAGATTTGGACATTCATTTAGGGACATAGGGAGTAATATATAAAATTTTGTGAATTAAAATATATGAGTTTTGGTATGTTTCTTCCTCCCAGAAGTGATGGATGGGTACAGTTGGTCCCGTAATGTATTGGTGACTCTGTTTCATTTACTTGATTGAGGATATAGTGAACTGAGGGGCTAGGTTTTGATTTGATGGTGGAAATATGCTTTTGTGTGCATTTAAATGCTTCTGAAGTCGGTTGCAAAACCAATCTGTGGTGAGATTAGCTTCTTATTTTCATCTAGATTAAACTAGTTCAATTAGGAATCAAAAAAGTGATTTTTTATTTTTGAGAACAATGGATTTTACTTGTACTTCTGGAAGTTTGCCATCCCAAAATCAAAGTTTGCCATCTCAGATGGATTCTGGGATGGCAGTCTTATTACATGAGAAATGTAAGTATATCCGCTGTGGGACCCTGAACTTGTTTGGTGGGCCTTTGCGGTTCTAGGTTGTTGAACTCAGTGATGTGATGTTCAAGTTAAGGCACAAATTAGTGTCGAAAACACTCTTCTTGCGTGTAACTGCTACTTGTCTATGGAGGCAAGATCAGTTGAGGTGCAGCTTGTGCAGAACATGTCAATGCAGTGTCTGGTAATTGTTCCATGCTCTCTTACAGTCCTTTTTTTTGTAAGTTTTTTCTCTTTTTTTTTTTTGGTGGATGGGGGTGCAGGGCATATGAAAAAAAAAAAAAAATACCATCTGCTTTCAGTGGTACACCAATGATCATTTTGAAACAAGGACATAGAACCAATGTTATGATTTGTGAAATCCTAAGAAGTACTGAAGGGGGAGAGTAAATCATTTCGACTGTATCCTTCTGATGAATGTGTGAAAATCGATGCATAACGTATCCAAGGAAAAATCTTATTAGTACATAAGAAGACAGAATCTTCTACTGAACGAGGGTAGCTTTTGGTCAATCCTGTATCTGTCATCTATGTTAACCCTTTAGTCATTGGGTTGACCAACTCCTGGAAACTCCACATTTTGGATAGAGTTACAACTTCTTGTTACTGACCTTGTCGGTTGCTATGAAGAACATCATTGCTTCATTCTGTGGCTCTCGACTTCATCGTGACATTTGAGCTTGTTTAACTCTTTTTATGAACCTTACATGATGGAGTATAACTAGAGTTTTGGACCGATGCTGAATATCGTAGACCCTTCTTGATTATGCACAGTGTGATGCAAACCCTAGCAAATCCGATAAACTCAAACCTAGTGTAGGATTATCAACAGAAATGTAGTCATCAAGGGATGTCGCTGCACTTTGGTTTTGTGCACCTAAATATGTACTTCCTTGGTTTGAGCTATTTGTGTCTGCCGAGATGATTTGAGATATTTTTGTATGTAAAACTACAGCATTAACTAGAGCAAGTTCGTTTCATAATGATTTGAGATGTTTTTTGTATGTAAAACTACAGCATTAACTAGAGCAAGTTCGTTTCATCTGTCTAATTATCTGCGAATCAATAGCTAAGCAAGTGCATTCACTTGTAATATTTTGTGTTCATCAGATTTTTTGATAAAAGCAGTAGGCTTGACACTAATGCTCTTTTCTTTTTTTTTTTTTTTTTTTTTTTGCTGTCCAGTCTGAAGTGTTTGCAGTTGCATTTGCACTACTTGCAGCGGGTGCTGTAATTCTGACATTGAATGTCTTACTACTGGTACCCTCTCACTCTCTCTCTCTCTCTCTCTCTCTCACACACACACACACAATGGTGTGTATTTATGTGCTAGACTGGTTCAAGGTTTAGTGATCAGTTTTACTTCATGCTAATTCATTAGTAGCAAATTCGTAAATGTTTGCAAATAGATGTATTTGAGGGGGGGGGGGGAAGACGCCAAATGTTTCCTGTTTGTTAAATACTCCCTCCGTCCCAAAATAAATGCCGCATCTTACTTGTCAACGTTTTTAAGGAGTGTGCTTTTGATTGTTCAATGATTTTACCATGATAAATAGGCCGAATGACCAAAATATGCAACGTACTTTGTCATTTGTTTCAAATAATGCAATGTACTATTTAGTGACAACATAATGCAATGTACTATTTTGTAGTTTTTCATATAATGCAATATGCGTTAAATCAACCTGACGATGTCAAGAACTCAACAAAAATGTCGATATTTATTGAAAAAAACTAACGCATGTTAAATACACCCATATTGGTTATAAGAAGTAGGCTAACTCCCTCCCTCATCATCTCCCCTAACCAGTCCGCCACCCATCACTCCGTCGGCAAGCACCACCACTAGTCCTCCGCAAGACTACCACCACAACCAACGACATCCAAATTCAATTTCCACATCAAAAATCAAGAAACCCAGATTTTGTCCAACACCCATTTGCCAATGGCCGATGAATTGCAAGAATCTGAGGTGTTCTTCCCTGAATATATTTCCCCTGGCAACGAATCCAATTACCATCCCGATTCTGGTGAATTGTGTAGCGACATTAACAAGCTTAAGAGGAAGAATTACAAGGCAATTAATAGCGGAAATTCAGCTCCGGTGAACATCCCATGCTCCGTTTAGTGGATTAACTATATTGAATCGATTTGGGGATAATTTCCTGGGTTCGATTGAGAGATAGAAAAAGTCTCGCTGATTTGAGAGATACAAAATTTAGTAGACATGGGCACTCAAATCTCGAATTTGGGGATTTTCATTTTGCTTGAAACTCAAATTCAATTTTCACATCAAAATCAAGAAACTCAGATTCATTATACTGTGTTGTTAGGCCAGATCTGTGCAGAGGAGGACGACCGGAGTTGGCCTGACCAACAACGACTGAGTTAAAATCTCCGGCGAGTGAGTTTGGCTGAGTCGACTTATAGAGATTGAGAGATGGCGGAGTTGGGGATTTCTTGATCTTGAATTGATTTGAACGCGGCTGGGTCACAAGGGAGGAAAGAGGGGAGGGGTGAGATTGTTGGCAGAAATGGGGGATATGTGGTGAACAATGGTGGGTGGTGGGGGTAATATTCAATTAGGGAGGAGGAGTTTCGTTAAATCAGTAATTGATGTTACATTTTTAATGGATTTGTTAATAAAATTTAACGTATATCATTATTTGAAAAATCTCTCAAAAGTACATTGCATTATGTGGTCACTAAATAGTACGCTATCTTTTTTGAAATTTAGGGTATAGCACATTGCATAATTCCATTATTTTCCCTGATAAATATGCATTAAGATTGTTTCCTTGTCTAGAAACACGACATCTATTTTCGGACGGACTAAAAAAGAAAAGCGCGACTTTTATTATGTGACGGAGGGAGTAGTATGAAAAAGCTCGGGCGTTATTGATGTATTGATGGTACTTTCCATGTTTGTGATTGTAGGGAGGTCAAATAATATTCTTCCAGAGTTTGAGTCTTCTCGGTTACTGTCTATTCCCACTGGACATTGGTGCGGTGATCTGCATGTTGAAGGACAATGTGATAGTGAAGGTGGTAGTGGTGTGTGTGACATTGGCATGGAGCTCGTGGGCTGCATACCCATTCATGAGTACTGCTGTCAACCCTAGAAGAAAAGCTCTCGCGCTCTACCCGGTTCTACTCATGTATGTATCTGTCGGTTTTCTCATCATAGCCATTGATTAGTGGCGCTCCAAGTTTGATGGCTGTTATAGTAATTCTCTTATCACACACACTTGATTGGAGTCGTGTGCGTGCGTGCGTGCGTTTTGAAAGCATTTTGTGTAGTAGGGATGTTCTTGTAATACGTAGTTTTTGTTATGCTGCACCTAAGTGGTTACTTTTCGGAGCTTGTTCTTAAAACATACTGGAGTGTTATAGTGGTAGAAAGTTTTTGAAATGAACAATAGTATACTTTAAATTGTCAGGATCGATTCGGTACATGTAAAACTTATCGTAAACAATACTCCCTCCGTCCCACTCGAATTAGGATAAATTTCTATTTTGGGTGTCTCATTCGAATTAGGACAACCCAAAAAATAGAAATGTTTTATCTAATGGGACTCACATTCACACTCATAACAATTTTTCACTCATTACTCTCTACCACTTTCTCTCTCATACTTTACTTTTCATACTCACAATACCTACTCCACTAATACTATATTTTCTTGATCTGTGGTTGAGATTGATTTGGTATTTGTGGGTCTGTGTATGAGAGAGAGAGAGAGAGAGAGAGGGGGGTGGGGGTGGGGGTGGTGGCTTGCTTGATGGGAGGGGTTAACTTTAACTTGCAAGTTTGGGTAACCTTACTAGCTGAATTGCAGAGCAGAGCAGGGGATAACGGAAATTAATATCCAACCCCACCAATGAATTCTCTCATTAATAAGTATAGGGCTAATTTCATTATTTTTTTTAGCTAAAATTGTTATAAAAAAAATTAGAAATTATACTCCCTCCGTTTCAAATTATCTGTCGCTTTAGGAGTAAAAAATTGTTTCAAAATATCTGTCGCTTTACTATTATCAATGCACTTTTACATTTTTGTCTCAATTATACCCTTATTAATGATGGTGAAAGTATCTCTCATGTAAGCATTTAATCACTTAGAAAGTTGAATTATTTAGGGGCAAATGAGTCTTTTTAACATCCATTAATTACATTTCTTAATACGTATGAAAAAATCTAAAGCGACAGATATTTTGAAACGGAGGAAGTATATCCAAGCAGGGACACCATAACTTCTTTAAGTTTCAAAAACTGAAATTACGGAAAAAGAGATTAATATCTTTTTGAAATGAATTAAGAGTTGAGTGCATTAGTAGAATGGTAGTAGTTGAAAAAGTTAATTACTGTTGAACCTACCACCCATTTGAATATGAAAAGAGTCAATATCTGATGGATGATAGTATTAATCTCTTTTTCCGTAATTTCAGTTTTGAGTTTAGCCTGTAGATTGATGACACCTGTTCAAAGGTCAAAACTCAAAAAGTAAGGGTATTGCCACTTCATGGAGAAGGTTATGAAAATTTCATAAACTCAAAAAGCAAGAGGTCATAATTGGCTTGTATTTGAAAGTATCTCACAAAAAATAGTAATACTTCTAACCAGTCTTTTTAAAAAACGCTCGCCTAATCGCTAAGCGTTATTGAAACGGGTCTCGCTTAGAATATTATAACTGTAGAAAATTTTTGGGGAAACCAAACTTAAAAAAAGTCGGGTTTTGGCATAGGGGAAACCGTCACACACATAGCGACATAGCGGATCGGGATTGAAACTCACGCTATCCTTTTGACCCGGTTTACTAAACTGGTAAACCTAAGCGCAGACCTTCTCTCTCTCAAAAACACACAGCGCCCAAATTTCGTCGTTCTCTCTCTCTAAAACCGGTGAAGACTACATTTAACCTTCAACTCTTTTGTTCGATTTTTCCAAATTTGAAGTAAAATTTGTTTGATTCTCCTTGCGTCGTTCGTTGATTTCACTCTATTTGACGCAAACTACCGTTTGATTTAAAGCTAAATAACGAGGAAAGGCGTAGTGAAGCCAGGGCGTGATGGAGGTATGTGTTGATTTCAAGTTTTTTCGCTTGATTCTCACTCTATTTTGTTCGATTACTGTGTTGATTTCAAGCCTTTTTTGTTGGGTTCTTGTGATGCTTGTTTAGGCATTTTGAGTTTGGTACTTGTTACTCAGTGATCTAAACAAGCAAAAGGAGTCTTTGTTGAATAAAATTGAAGACTTTTCGGCAATCAAACATGCACATTGACAAGAAGGTTGAGAGCAAAGACAACGAGGAGAAGAAGAGGAAGAAAGCTAGTAGTTCGACTGCAACATATATGTTAGATAAACTAGGTCTAGAAAGTGTGTGAATCAGTGAAATTGTAACGTTTTGTTTTGAAATCCAAACTTATTGTTTTTAAGTCCAAACTTATTGTTTTAAGTTATTAACTTGTTGTTTTTTATGCATAAACATGTGTATTAAGTTGTATTATAAGCTCATGTTCAAACTGCTTGTTTCAAATGAAATTCCATAGTTATAATAATATCAAGTTTGTCTGTTAAAACACGAAGTTACACTACTAAAACACCAAGTGTAGATCTGATACAACATAACATGATTAACCAACAGGCTGTACTAATAAAACACCAAGTTAATGTACTAAAACATAAAGTTACAATACTAAAACACCAAGTTACTATACTAAAAATAATACCAAGTTATATTATAAGTTGATGTTCTAAATGCTTATTTCAGTAGAAATTGCATGGTTATTATAATATCAAGTTTGTCTATTAAAACACCAAGTTACACTACTAAAATACCAAGTATAGATCTGATACAGCATAACTTGATTATCAACAGGCTGCACTAATAAAACACCAAGTTACTGTACTAAAACATAAAGTTACAATACTAAAACACCAAGTTACAATACTAAAACAATACCAAGTTATATTATAAGTTGATGTTCAAAATGCTCATTTTAATAGAAATTGCATGGTTATTATAATATCAAGTTTGTCTGTTCAAACACCAAGTTACACTACTAAAATACCAAGTATAGATCTGATACAACATAACTTGATTAACCACCAGGTTGCACTAATAAAACACCAAGTTACTGTACTAAAACATCAAGTTACAATACCAAAATACCAAGTTACTATACTAAAACAACAAGTTACACCAAATCAATTCTATTTCAATTTCGGCAGTTTGAACATCTCTATTTCATTTGAGCAGCAAACGACCACGTGATTCAAATTAAGTGTAGATTTGGTGTTTTTGAGCCAAATGAAGATATCCATCTCTTCCAATTGATCTTAATTGTCATTTTCAATCTCACTCTCCTCTGATTCAATAACATTTGTGATCTACTATCTCCGTCTGCATCTCCATCTCCATATCCATCTCCATCTTCTATAAAGAGAAAATAAATTTCAATAAGATCAATTGGCTCATTCGAATATCAATTTCAAATAGAAAAAAATGCGATAACTGATGAACAAACTCGTAAGGATTCATACCTTTTCAATCGTTTTTTGAAGCTCCTTTTGTCTGCAATGGCGACAGAGAGAGATGGAGAGAGAGAGAGATGGCGGAAGAAGGGAAAACTCAGCCGAAAAGATCGCATGTGTGTGGGCTACTATGTGTTTTCCACGTTTTATACCCTATATTCATTAACCGGTTCTACTTATCAGTCTCCTAAACCTAGATTTATAAATGAACCGGTTTCTCCTATACCAAAACAGGACTTTTTATAATGTTTGGGGGAAACTAGTTTCCCCCAAAACACACTCTTATAACTATGTCTGAATTCTCGCCGTCTAGGCCCCGTCTAAGTCCGCCTAGGCTCTAGGCCCAGCTTTGGCGCCTAGCGACCCGCCTAGCGCTTTTTAGAACTTTGCTTCCACCATCTCATACTAATCTAATCGCTACTTATGTCGCGCCCCGTACCCGTGGTCCTACTTGGCCCCACGCTCGGGACACACACGGAAGACGTCATAAAATATTTTAGGAAAATTTTTCGAAATGTACTTTCATAAAAGTTTCATATAACCAAACACATTTACTTGAAACTTGATTTCATTCACACAAACAAACTTTCACAATCCAAAGTACTTAGCCATATGGCTTACACACTTTACTTACAAATTTACAACTCACCAACATGTTCCAAAAATAGGTGATACAAAGATGAAGTCACGGGTACACTACCCAAAAGGTTATACATTTACATAATGTAGCCTTTACATAACACATATCCCAAAATATCTTACCCAAAATCACCACCTCGACGTCCTCCCTTGTGCAGTGACATATCCCCTGGGCTCTCCTTTATCTAAAACAGTAAACAAATAAGGGTGAGAATGAATCTCAGTAAGCTACTAAAATGCAACTACGTTACATGCTGAAATGATACTCATAATTGAACAATGTCAATAAACATCCACATAGCACATAACATGATAGGTAAATCCAACTCATATTTCCACACGTAAGGCGGAACTAAACACTCAACTGTGGATACTGAGCCAAGGTTCTCTAATCAAACATATAACCATCTGAGAGGTATCAACTGAGCAGCACCAAAGGGCTGAAACCTGTTCATGAACCAATCAACAACAACAACAACAACAACGGGGGGAAAATGACACAAAGTCATAACCCAAATGGTGACTAAACTCACACAAAGGAGAGCTAGCCCAGGCCCAATCCGTGGCCCAATGAAGGGGGTTAAAAATGGAAAACCAATGGTAGAAGCCTTACAATGAACTTGGCTCGTGTGCCATTATAATCCCTACCACTGCCCGACACCACAACAAGTACAAGCTGGACTTCCAAACGTTAAACAACAACCGGAGGCAATGATTCCAAAGTAGGGAATCAAGCCAAACACATCACAGAGATGAACCAATCCAAACCACACCAAAAGATGTTCAACCAAATCCAATTAACATTTAGTCAAATTTCACAACTCTTATGTTCACAAAGGAACCAATTTCAAACACTAGGGTGTTCCACAACAACCCTCTAGGTACTCTAGGATATCACCTAAGACCTAGACCAAGATTGAACTTTAAATCACTTGAATTGGAACAACTCACTTTTTCAGCAATTATGGGCGGTCGCCCAAAACCAGACTGGGCGGTCGCCCAAAATGCTCTGTCCCAGACCAAACCTTTCAGATAGCATGGGCGGTCGCCCAAACCCATTCTGGGCGGTCGCCCATGAGCCAGACTCAGAATTCTCAAATTTCTTCTGCAAGCCAAATTCATCCGTCCCAAGCGTAAGAGTATACTTTCAATAACATTACTAAACGTTTGTAACTCAACTTGGCTACACAACTCAACCTTTCAACCCATCAAAACCAACCATACCAAATACTCACTTTGTCCCCAAAATTACAAGTATCACAAAAATCATCCAAATCACAAAATTAACAAGTACAAGTATCAAGTATAATATATATGACCATTTTAATATTTAAAGGGGAATTAGTAACTTACCTATTTCGGGAAAAAGTATCGCATAAATATGTTTTGTTCGGGTAGAAATGACCTACTCAACGCCCTGATCATTTTTATATAATTAGATTTTAAAACGGATAAGTAAATAAAATGAATTAAATCGAAATATGTTGAACTTACCTTTTTCTCCTAACCCTAGGAATGAACGAGGAAGAAATGTTGCTGTTAACAATGAACACAAAGGGAGAGAAGGAAGGATAAGTTAAGGAAGATTTTTTGCCCATTTTTCAACTTTAGTCACCCAAGTTTCATTTTTAACACTTTAACCCCTAAACTTATATTTTCACAAAAGACCCTAAAGTTTTAACTTAATCATTTAACTCCTTTAACCAGTATTACTACTAACTAAATAAATAACACAAATAATAAAGTAAGATGTGCAAATCATAAAATATGATGCAACACATAAAATCCACACCTAATGTCAAATTAAAATCTTCAAAAATATAAAATAAATAGGGACGGGTTTTGGGGTCGTTACAACTTATTTTCATTTTGAGCATTCCATATTAAGTATTACAGTACTTATTTAAAATGTTCATTTTTTTTTCTCTCCTACTTATTCACAATAACTATCAACTAACTTATTTTCCTTCTCCTACCCACTCATAACACTTACTTTTCCAATATATTTTTTAATCCTCATTCATTCATATTACTAGCGATAAATTTGGGAAGAAGTACAAAATTTAAAATATATTTTTTTTTAATAATTTGTAATTAGTGAGACTCATTTGTCATACTCACATCAAACAATTTACATAATACTATTTTCTACCTTACTTTATTTATCCTATCAAACTATCTACACTCACAGATCACAACACATCACTTTTTTTACTTTTTAAATTCCCGTTCACCAATAGATTTTGCAATTTGAAATAGGACGGATGGAGTTTTATTGTCTCGAAAAGTTAGTATTTTATTTTGTATTGTTAGTTTAAATAAAGTATAAATATTAATTTTTATTATTTTTTGTTATCTTAATTAAAATTTAAATTTTTTAATAATATTATAATAGTAAAATAAAGAAAAATAGATTAAATTATTACTCAAAAATTATAAGACTTTGTGTTTACTTTATTTCATAAATATATCTCTTATACTCCCTCTGTCCCAGAAAGATATTTCACTTTGGATTTTTGACAGTCAACACATGTGAACTTTGACCAAAGATTATTATCAATCTAATCATCTCAATGAAATTTTAAAATTTGTCATTGATAAATCACTTGATGATTAATCAATAACAAGTTTTAGAATTCCACAAAGATGGTTAGATTGACATTTATATTTAATCAAAGTTCACTTGTATTGATCATTAAAAATTAAAAGTGGATCATCTTTCTGAGACGGATGAAGTATATTCAAATAATTATTACGAATCCACACACAAGAAGACCTTGGAAAGAAAGATAAAAAAAAAAAAATCAGATGTACAAACTGACCTATGTGTTTCATGTTTAGTTAAAATCCATGAAGGCCTCCATTTGTGTTTGTTTACTAATTTACATCCTTCATGTATGACTACTACCTGGATCCATGTCATCACTGACTCCACATCACATGCCCATCCAAGCTTCTACATTTCCATTAGGAAATACTATTACTATCCACATATCTATGTCACACACTTTACAACCTCTTCAACCATTATATTATTAGAAATGAGGACTTTTTATAATTTATGGAGGAACTAGTTTCGTCCAAAACACACTAATTAGAAACAGATGCATAATACTCTTTCACTATGTTTTTACTTTTTTTATATATATTATTATTGAGATAATTAGGATTTCCAACTGCTAAATCGAGATATAGGTCCACCCGTCTAATGATGTAAAAATCACACAACATTTGTAAAATGTTTGGTACATGTACAATATAATACGTTCACTGCTAAAATGTAAAAAATAAATAAAAATAATAATGTTTTATACAACGCGGAATTGAGACGGGAGCTAACACATTTGATTTTTCTTTTTTACGTTGGGTAGTGAACGTTTTACATTGTGTAGAAAATGTTTTAAAGAACGTTGTGTCGTTTTGACATCGTTGAACGGGTAGACTTAATTCCTTTGTAGCGGTTACGGACCCGATAATTAAATTAACAGTATAAGTTTATTGCATAAAGTATCTTCATGGTAACTACAAAAAAGTCAATTAATAACTTTATTCACGTTGAAACAGACTCTCAAGTTGTGTTCAATATGATTTGCAGGATCACGCATGTCCCTCTTCCTCATCAGGCCATAATTAGGGACTGTTGCATGCTACTCAATAACTTTCAGAGAGTATGGTTTTCTTTTGCTTATCGTGTAACGAATGGGGTGGCAGACCGCTTAGCTAAAGTTGCAGCAGATGTACATACTCAAGACATGGTTTTTGCTCAACCACCTTCTTTTGTTCACCAAGAGTTATATGTAGATAGTAATGGTTTGCTGCATCCTACACTTGTATCTTCTTTTGTCAACTTTGTGATGCTTGTAAAATAACAATATGTATCTTCTTATGTTTGTAATATATGCAATCCTTGTTTCTGTTCAAAAAAAAAAAAAAAAAAAAAAGTATATACTCCCTCTATCCCACCACAAGTGACACTAATTTGTTTTTCAATCCGTCCCACTACAAGTGAGATTGCCCAAAATAAAAATATTTTAATATATTTATATTCAATCAACCCCACCATTTAACCTCACTCATTCTCCCTCTTCATTTTCTACTACTCAATTTATTCAACCAACACTACTATTTACCCCACTCATTCTCTCTCTTCATTTTCTACCACACATATACTACTTTTTTCTTAATTATTGTGCCCCTCAAATTAGTCTCACGTGTGGTGGGACGGAGGGAGTATATGATAAAATTGCTTTAAAAATGATGCTTTTTTGCTTTAAAAAAATGATGTTTTTTAAGTATAAGTATTATTAATCAATATACATGCATCTCTTGTACTAAACATTATACTCCCTCTGCCCAGAATAAATGTCTTACTTTTCATTTACGTTTGTTCCAAAATAAATATCGTCTTACTAAAAATAGGGTATGAAGTTCGGAGATCTTTATATACTATTTATTCTAATAAGTACAAGCATTGCAATATCATAGGAGGTGTCACTCTATCCATATGAATAGATTGGGGTAATCAAAGAAACACAAAAGATTAAAAACATTGACTTGTCAACTATGACATTTATTACGGGACAGAGGTAGTAAATACAGTGACCATATAAATAGGTTATAAATCGATCTCGAACACAATTAAAAATAGTTATATATTACGAGACAAAATATTATAAACTTAAACAATTATTTTGAGATAAAATGAGTACAAACCAAATATTTAAACCAACTCAATTATTCCACCCTAAACTGGATATTATTATAGGTTACATAAACAAAATGTATCAACATCTTCCACCACCTTGATGCATGTATCAATCATTCAATCCCCTCGATGCATCACAATCTCAGTTCAACTTCAAGCCAGCACAAGAATTTCAAATGTGCAATAATAGCATACTAAGAAAGAAATATAGATCCAACAAAAATAAGACTGTAAATTAAATCACTAAACACCAACACCCCCTATACCCCCATAGGAGTCCCCAACCCCTAACATTATAATCCAAATTTCCATTTTGTATTTTTGCCTCTCTCTTTTTTTCACTTAGTTTTTTATGGTACGCAGTCGCTGCATCCGCAAGCTCGTTATTGCGTTCATATCGTTCATTTGTGACGATTGGGATTATTTAAATAATTTTAGGCTCTTATTTTTCTTCTGTTCTAAAATAATATTCTACTCATTTTTATATTTTTTTGGTATGTTTCAGAGTAAGAGTTTCATTTCTAAAATAATAATAGATGAATAGTGTTTTAGACAACTTTATCCTAAAATGTTTGCATAATTACAAAAATAAAAATAAAAAAACAACTTTTACTAATCTACTTACATTACAAATAGTGTTTTTGACAATTATATCTTCAATCAAAATCTTTATCAATCATTTAGTGTTTACTTAATAAACGTGCATAACGAAAGTAAGACTTACTCTGAGGAATAGTGAGTACTAGTTAACTTGTCAATTATTTTAAAGGTATTCAAAAAATACTCTCTCCGTCCCAGAGTAAGAGTCCTACCCCTCATTTGCACGCTTATTAATAAATATTGGAAGTGATGTAAATGTTGTGAGTGCAAAAGTAAAGTAAGAGAGAGAATGAGTGGGAGAGAATAGTGAATTGATTGGTGTTGTGAGTATAAAAGTAAAATAAGAGAGAGAATGAGTGGGTGAATAGTAAAGATTCTTTGCCATTTTAAGAATATGACTCTTACTCTGGGACGGAGCAACCAGTCATTTGAGATGCATGACATTAATATTTTGTCAAAATTTATTTTTTGACTATAAAAATTCAAAATGGTCAATGTAAATAGAATTGATGGAGTATATATATTGAGATTTTTAATTGCCCAACTTAATAGTAGAAGATTGAAAGGAAGTGGCCAACTAAGCGAGCCCTAAATTGAGATTATAATACAAAAGAGGTTGACTAGTGACTAATTCTACTAGAGGTGGTCTCCCATGAGAACAAGGGGATCCGTCTCATGCATGAGACGGGTCGACCCATAACCTATGGGGCATGACCCGCCACGTGGCAGCCTCCCATAGGTCCCCCTCCCCGCTAAAAAAAAAAATTTTTTTTTTGAGATTTATATTATTTTTTCGGCTTTTCGTCGTTTAGTTAGAAAATATTATTACAGGGTCGTGTACATGTAACCCAAACAATATCTAAATGTAATTTATCATTTATACTGAAATGTAATAATGCTTTTGCAAAATATAAAATATTGTGTATTTTGATTTAATTTTTTGAAAGAAGGTAACATTTGAAATAACAACTCATATATTGAATGTAATTGTTTGTACAAGTAAATGTAACACTTTAATAAAGAAATTATAACATATTTCTATAGATAATGTAATACTTTTACATGTAACACTAATCAAGTGATTTAGCTCTAAAAATGTAAATGGTTGAATTATTACTTTTTCTATACATATGTGTTACAATTATGTATAAACATTATTACATATAAGTAACACGTTCGTTACATTTTAGTTGTAATAATTATTACTTTTGGCAAACGAAGAAACATAGAAAAAACACTGTTAATTTTCTGTATATATGTATTACTTTTATGTATACAAACTGTTACTTTATATGTATACAGTCATTACATTAAGTTATAGTAACTATTACTTTTGACAAACCGAAAAAAAAAACAAAATAAAAACAAAATAAAAATTTTTAAAAAAAGAGCAAAAAAAAAACTGGCCTATGAGAGGCTGCCACGTGGCAGGGTCGACCCCTGGGTCCTGGAGCCGTTCAATGGGCCGGATCGGGCGGGTCAAAAAACCCGTCTCATGGATGAGACGTGTATGGCAGGTTCGCACATGAGTTTTAGTCATTCTACTAATGTAATTGAAAAAAATTATTGAATTTAAGATGAGTAAACAAAGAGAGACACAAAGAGTGAAGAAGTTGTAGATTAAAGTTTAGTATAATGGTAATATTGAAGTTTATTATAGTTTTAAAAGAGGCTTGACCAATAAGTCCTTAGGCCAAATAAAAACTACCAATAAAGATAGATATTTTGGAAACTCGCCAAAAAGACTCTCGAATTTTTTATGGACCAAAATTCCCCTATGCCCAAGAGCTGGAAGCAGCGCACGTTCTTCTCCTTCTATTCGACTCCACACTAGTTTGGGGATTGATCCGTTACATTTGCATTCTTTTTCCTCCACTACTCACTCTTTTTTTTCACCCAAAATTTTAAAATGCAATATCTTAAAATCTACAAATCGAAAAAATTATCTGAAACCATTATTTTAATCGTGTCGTCAAGACGAATCTAATAAGTACACTCAACACATAATTCGAATTTTAGATATAAAAATTTCATTTTTCTCTTATAAAAATTTGAGAAAAGTATTTTTAATTTCTCAATTGATTTTACAGTTGTGTCATTTTTTTCATTTTTCACGTGCAAAACTGATAAATTCATCTCTCAATTTTTCATAATTTGAAATAACTGAGACATTCATTTCACATTTGTTCATACATAAGTTTGAGTTTAATAACTGAGTTATTTCTTTCACAGTTTGTTCACACATGAGTTTGAGTTTAATAACTGATACATTCATTTCACAGTTGTTCACACATGAGTTTGAGTTTAATATCTGAGACATTCATTTCACAGTTGTTCAAACATGAATTTAAATATAATAACTAGGATATTTGTTTCTCAATTGTTCACTGCTGACACTCATTTTCACGGTTTTGTATTGTCAAATGATTTTTAAACAATTATCAAATAAATTTATCTCGTTGTTTTAAGCTAAATATTCAATTAATAAATGTAAAGTGACATCATGTGTGAAACAATTGATAACTCAATCTCGTAATTGTTTAAGGTTAAAAAAATGTACTCTGGACAAATGATAAATTAATTATTTTTATTATTATAAAAATTGAGTAAATATTCATTTATAAAGAATGCTCCTACAAAAAAAAAACACCTTGAGAAATGTAATTTACTGTGCTAAATTTAAAATATTTCATAAAAGTCACAAGGACGTGGTTGCATAGTGGTAAATTATCTCATTTAAGACCCAGAGGTCTTGTGTTCAAACCGCGATGGAGGCAATTTCTCCGGCGGTGGTCAAATGTAAAGGTGGCGGTCAAAGGTTAGAGGTGTGAGAGGATTTTATTTGGGCTTGATGTATTTTTGTCATTTAAAAAGTGTGAGAGATTTATTGATAAAATTGATTTGAATCCATGTACCCTAAGGTAGAATATGAAATATTGTGTTTTTATTGGTAAATACCACCTTTCCCGAGACACTTATTGATAAAAATCTCATTTTAAAATAACAACACGAATTTGGTAGCGGATGGATTTCAAAGAAAATATAATTAGTTTATTAGGTTCGTAGTTGAAGTCCAGATCTTCTGTACTACTTTGTGTGCCAATTTCTGTACCACAAATGATCTAAAGGCTCACAGTTTTTAAGATTGACATTTTATTGATATTATTCAAACATGTTAACGGTTGGATCACTTGTAACACAAAGAGCGGCACACAAAATGGTACAGGAGATTCATCGGTAAGTTGAAGTAGTTCCTGTTCTCTTTTGTTCCTTGTCCTTCTTCTCTGCTGTTCTGTTTTGGACTTGTCTCCAATATCATGTCCTGATGGCCAGCCAATCTTTTCCATGTCAAATCTCTTTAATCTTTTTTTTTTCTTTTACCATTTTTTCCTTTTTAGGGTAGAGGGAGATTTACTCTTTCTTTTCGCTGTCTCTTTGTCTCATCTCCATTATTTTCATTTCATAGGGTGGGAATTGTGAAATCTCTGTGTCCCATTTTGAACTTTTATAAAAATAGTTGAGGATAAAAAAAATTAAAAAAAAATGAAAAAAATATGATTTGTTGTGAGGGCAGATGATTTAGTGAAGAGAGAAAGTGGGGTTGTCCCTAAAGAAGTGGCTCAGTGGTAAAGTCAAGTCTCGCCTTCAGTAAGTGCTAGGTTTCGATCCCTCTCATCGCCTCCTTATTGTTGGTGTGTATGCCCTAGGCACATTATTTGAACGATTAATGTTATCATTTGCTTTATGCTTTAATAAAGATATTGAATGTTTGATTATATATCTTTTGCATGTTTATTATAATAATCTCCGTCCCTAGTAATTATAATTAATTACTAGTATAAATTTAATAGATAATCATATGATGATTATGTGTATGCAATACAATTAGACTTATGAGTATTTATTGGAGAACAAATACTGGACTGACCTCTATGAGATTTATGTCATGTCAATGTCATAATTAAATCTCATATAGTTTACCACTTGAATCTTTAAACCTGAGGTTATACAGTCTTCCACATGATGAACATTACGTTTGACATATTCAAACGTTACCCTTAACCGGATAGCTATAAAGAATATGATTGACAAAATCGGAATCGTGTAGGGAAAGATAATAAGCCAAGAAGGGATTTGCTCCTCGTCAAGAGAGTTGTCAAGCTTTGGTCACTCGATGAATGTAATTGATGAAATGCATGGACATGCTCAAATGAATTGATTGGATCAATGTCATTTGTATTATCAATACATTCGGGATTGAGAAAGCATTGAACAAAGTAAGTTGACCATGGCTTACGTTTAATAGACATCGTGTAACAAGGAGATTGTGTTATGTTCTATTTTAGGAATTTTTGATTTAAAGTTTATACTAATTGGGTAATCATAATGGCTTGCTAGAGTCCGCTTATGACTTACGAGGTCTGAATGGTTTGGACTCGTTTTCCAACTTAGTATAATCGTATTGGGTCACACACATAGAGCGGATAATTAAAAATAGCGAAAAACGAGGCAGTACGGACTAGGAGCCGTACCGCTCCTTGAGAGCCGCACGGCTGTCTTGGAGCCGTACGGCTGGGGTCCCAAACTGCAGTTTATTTTAGGATTTTTCTTATTGGCAAGAACTCCTAAACCCTAAAGGATCTTGGAGACCTCTAGTATATAATATGTACAACCGGGATTCAGTCCCATAACATTGATTTGTGAAATCACAAACTCTTTTTTGAAAAAAGAGAATACACATATTATACTAGGGTTATTAGGTTTGATTATTCTCAATCATCAAACCATAATAATCAAAGGGAGAAATTGAAGAATCGTTCTTCATCAAGTTTTTCAATCTGAAAGACCTAGCAGTCAAGTCAAGAAGAGTTCTTGAATCCGTTCGAAGTGTGAATCACCGGTAGAGGGTGCTCTTCTTAGCATCTAAATCCAAGGTTTCATATTTCGATCTACAAGGGTTAGTTTATTTCATCTTCATATTATGAATTATTGAACATAACAGATGTAGACTTTGGGTTTCTTCATGTAATGTCTTCCGCTGCGCATGATTGTATGAAACCCAACACTTATGGCGTTGAAAAAAAAAAACTATTCCAAAAAAGGAGAGAGAAAGTCGGGTAGAGAATAGTTAGTAGATACTCCCTCTGTCCCGCTTTAAGGTTTTTACTTTTCTTTTTGGTCTGTCCAAATTTAAGCTTTTTACTTTACTTTATTACCTAAAATGGACAATGGGATCCAACTGTCATTCTCACAACAAAGACTCTCTACTCAATTTCTCTCTCATACTTTACATTTCACACTCACAAGTTTTACTTTATCTTAATCTCCGTGCAAAATCAAACTAAGAACGTTAATTCGGATCGGAGGGAGTAATTGTTATGAGTGAGTATGGGATATGGGTTCCACAAATAAAGAAAATTTAAAACTTTCATTTTTAAGTTTTGAAATTTAAAATGAGACAATTAAAATGAAAATTTTTAAAGTTTAAAATTGAACGACGAGAGTACACCGGATCATCTTATTTACTACTCTCTCCTTTCCAAAATACTTACAGTTTTAAGATAAATTTTTCATCCCAAAAAATTGTAGTCTTACAGTGTTCTATAAAACTTTGACTCACTTTGTCTAAACTACCCTTGTTACCCTCTCTGTTCAGGAATAAATATCACGTATGGTCAACTAAGTTAAATTTTGACCAATTTTCATTGCAAAAATTATTTATCTTCATTGAAATTCAAAAATAGTTATGAATAGTGTTTCTATTTGTGTACCAATAACCATTAAATATAGTATAAAAATGCCCAAATTTGCATTATTTTTTTTCTCAAAGTTCAACTTAGTTGACCACATGTGACATTTATCCCGGGACAGAGTGGCTAATAATTTGGTAGTTGTCATTGCAAAAGCATTTAATTGCATAGATACTTGAATAATTCAAAGGGTAATTTAGTCTATTTCATACATATTGATTTTTATTTTTAATATGTGTGAGAAGTTCTAGAACTACACCCTTCGCCCCAAACTAATCGCAACTAAAAACAAATGAGCATATATTAATAAAATATGTTGGGAAAGAAATTGTTGTTAGTGGGTAGAACAGAGAAAATTGAATATTAGGGGTAAGTAGCAATAGTATGAGACGCCCAAAAACAGGACTAAGTAACGGTTAGTTTGGGGGTTTCTTGAATGCCGGATTAGGGTAGTATGCAAGTTTTACTTGGAGAAGCATCCGAAGATCACAAGATTTAGATAAAAAATATCGTTGTAGTAGGTTAAGAATTGCTACTGCTATTGAAATTTGGGGTCAGCCTTCAGCATTTGTGGAGTGTCATCTCTTTTTTAATTGTGACTGAAATACAATTTATCGTTTGCTAAAAAAATTTTGTGAAATTCATTTGAGATGAAAGTAGTAATATTTTATTTTTAGTATTGTTTACATAACACCAAAAGTTAGTAACAATCTCACAAAGTTATTTAGGAGGGTCCAAATAACACTAAACATGGAAGCAAGGCAAGATTAAGGGGAAAGGAAAGAGAAGAGGTCAAGGAACACCAAATATAATTAACTTTTTTTTTGGAGAGTCATATAAAATTAGGTGGAAATTTAGTTTCATACTTCATTCGTCTCATAATAATATTAGTAAGTGTAATACCTTTTTTTTTCTGTCTCAAGAAATTAGCATTTTAAAATACAAAATTAATCTTGATGTAATTTCACTATGGCACAAAGTTGGAATATTTATGAGACGGAAAAATTATTTATTTATTTTTATATTCAGACTACTCATAAAAGGTAACTTGAACAGACTCCAAGTTCTTAAGCGGGATGGAAAGTGGCTTGGGAGAATTCACCCAAGTACCTATTATTTGTTTAGAAGCATCGGAGAACTATTGACATCCAATGTTAGTATATTATTATTTGTTTTTTTTTTTGTTATTTTGATATTATTTTACGAGTGAGTATTGTGAAAACGCGTTTTTCCTTAAACAAAGGAAAAACGTGTTTTTCAAAGCACGCTGGTGATTATACTTCGAATCAAGCGGTGACATTTTCGTAAATACTGACAACCATAGTAAATGCCCAGTGTTAGTATTACAAAAAGCCAGTGATTTCAAACTAGCGTTTATAAACATGAAACTGACACTTTTCTTAAGTGCCAGTGGTTATGTTAAAAATTGCCAGAGCTTACACTGGCACTTTTTAACATTGATACTGGTACTTATTAAAAGTGCAGTGGTAGTATTAATAACTGTCAGCCATTACACTGGCACTTGTTAACATTGACACTGACACTTATTAAAAAGTGCAAGTGGTAGTGTCAATAAGTGCCAGTGTACATGTGCTGGCACTTTTTTACACCATCGTTGGCACTTACGATCAGCGCTAAACAACTTCTCGTTAATTACAAAAATGCCACCGCGTCAACTTAAAAACACGTTTTACACGAAGCTTAGCGTAAAACGCGTTTTTTAGCTGATTTTCACTTGTTTTATAAATGCTGATACACATAATCATGTATTTTGAAGATTTGTTAGCAGTTTGAAAACTAACTTTTTATCACATTTTCGATAGGAACCAAGTATTATAGGAGAGCAGATCTTCTGTACCCATCCGGTGTGTCACTCCATGTGCTCAAAGTGATCCAACGGCTCACAGTTTTTAAGATTAATATTTTATTAATATTATTCAAACATATTAACGGCCGGATCACTTTAGGCACATGGATGGCACACCGGATGGGTACAGGAGATTTGGTCTCGTATTATAGACCATGTAAGGGGCAAAGGGAAAGTAAAAGAAACCTGTCATCAAGCACCACAAAAACGATTTAATATCTCTCTCCCAACCTCAAACATTGTTTTAAAAAAAAAAAACAGAGAGTGGTCAAGCTTCATCACACAACTTCAACCAAGCAAATTTCCATGTCCAAAGTTAAATGTTAGAGGAAAGAATAATGTTACAAGGGACGTCTTGTATGTTCATGTTGCTGCAAAGAAGAGGAAAGTGAAGTGACTAGAAAGTAGCACAAAATTATGGAATCAATTTTTGGGTTATGTGTTGACATGATTAACTTGGATGATTTGAGAACCATAGTGGGAATGTCAATTCAATGATATACTCTGAATGTTAATTTCTAATATATTTGTCAATTGGAAAATTTGTTAACCATACAATTTTGTGGTGTGAAGATAGATTCAAAAATTTACTAATTGACAAATTTTTGAAACCTTTTTTTTGTGCTAGATGAATAACTAATGAATATCACAATTTTCTTTAAGATAGTTTCATGGTTTCTGTTGGGTTGTGGAGACAAAACCTAGAAGGAAAAGGAAATTAAATTTGAGTCATATAAGGATTTAATGGGATTCCTTGTTTGACTAGGTTGGAATTTAATTTTCCTTGGGATTCCTTGTTTAAGTGGAATTAGGAATTTAATTATTCTGGGGTTTCCTACTTAGTTTAGGTTTTGGACGTGTTGCCTATATAAACCAAGTGATGGCCATAAACATTGTGTACACTAGAAAAATAGCCAAATAGAATCTGTGAGTCACAAAGAGAGCCAAGTGAGTGCTAGCCCTTGGGGGTGCCCTTAGGGGCATTCCATGGATGGTTGAAGCATGTCTAGGGTTTTATGTGTGATGGGAGCGTTTACATAGAGAGGTTATCTCCTTGCTATATAGAGCGGTAGGCTTTATTGTAAACAGACACAGATTATGATATTAGTGAAATATCCTGGCTTGGCAGTGCCCCCAGATGTAGTCATTGTTGTTGACGAACTGGGTTAACAAATATTGTGTTTTTTTTCTTGTTGATTACTTTCATATTATTCATATGCATGGTTGTTGTGTCTCACCATTATCAGAATTGTATGGGCATGAACTGCACAGATTTACCACAATTCCCCAACAACTGGTATCAGAGCTTCCGATTAGGAAGATCAGGGTTGTCCGAGTTGATTGAATGTGGCTGCAGGAACGCGGATCAGAATTAGGGGCTGCAGAAATTCTTTTGATTTTATGATTACTAAGACCAAATAGGATCAAGGTTTCATAAATTCAGATGGATTTGGGACTGCAGGTATTCAGGTCAAGGTTGCAGGTAACATAATCATAGAAGGACATGGATCCAAGATCAGGGTTGCAGAATTTGGTTGTCGCTAAGGTTTGCAGGGATCTAGACGGATCGTGTTATTAAGGATTTGTGGGTGCAGTGATAATGGGCGGAGATTGATCAACAGAGAAATTCGTTGGTACGAATTTGGGCAACGGATTTGGATTATGAAAGTTGCAAGAGAGAAAGATTCAAGTTTTTCCAGACTTTGATAGATGATTGATCGCATAGGTGTGCAGATCATGTGAAAGCACATGCAATAGGCGTACAGGGTACGTGCACCAGATGTGCATATTTTGTGCAGAATTCGTGCAGCGCACGTGCAGATTTCGTGCAGCGCACATGCAGATTTTGTGCAAGTGCAGATTTTGTGCAGAAGACATGCAGAGAGTGTGCAGAAGAGTACAAAATTTATGCAGCAAGCGTATGGGGTATGCAGAAGTTGCTAGATGTGCAGGAGAACTCAAAGATGGAAGAGATACTTGATTGGCTATTAAGCAGCTAGGAGGAAGGTTGTGTGGTTGCCTTCGGCTGTAAGATATGGAGAATTGCCGTGGTAGCTAACTTGGTAGCTCGTGAGGCAGATGATGTTGTACACCACATACAACATGTTTCGCATGGGTTGTTGCCTGGAATGCGAGGATGGCGGGGGCCGAGATCGCCATGGTGGGAGAAATTTCGCCAGGAACGGTATGTTGGTAGAAAGTTGTGAGAAGGCTAGCGCTAGCGAGAGAGAGACAACTTAACCAACATGAGCGTTATCCAGAATCAGTTGCAGATAGGTTGCCTTGGTACACAGAAAGACCAAGACTGTGAAGGCACGCGATCTCATAGGGGTTCGTGGATAGAAACAAGGAACAGACGAGCGGAGATAATTGCATAGAGGATCACTTTGGGAAGTGAAGACTCAGAGCAAGAGAAGTTTCCGGCAGTTATGTTGAAGACCTACGCTTGGCTTCAACTCGTTTGTGTGGGCTTTGGTGAGCCTAGTGATGAGACTTTTGGTAAAAGTCGAATGTAGTGGTGACAATGTGTGAATAGTCATTCTCGGGTGGGAGTTTTGACGGAGATGGTAGTCACGTGATTTGGTTTAGTCTCCAGGTGGGAGATTGTTGGGTTGTGGAGACAAAACCTAGAAGGAAAAGGAAATTAAATTTGAGTCATATAAGGATTTAATGGTGTTAGGATTCATTGTTAGTAAACCCACCTGATTTGATTGACCCATTCCACATGTCTTTTTATGGACTTTAGGTTTACATGTAATGAAGTTTTACTTCAATTTTTAGACAAGTCCATTTCTAGATGTTTAGTAGTTAGGCTGAGTTATG
The DNA here is from genome assembly GCA_026119855.1 of Campanula takesimana. Taxonomy (NCBI): domain Eukaryota; kingdom Viridiplantae; phylum Streptophyta; class Magnoliopsida; order Asterales; family Campanulaceae; genus Campanula; species Campanula takesimana. Next base: position 600,333 of record JAOWBW010000228.1, read on the forward strand.
TTCGGTTTATCCATAACGGTTTAGTGTCCCTCAAGCCGCCGTATTCAAACCGCCAGCATGGTGCCTTAAGTCCTTCATCAAACCGCAGTTTGTGTCTTTGATGAAACCGCATTTCAAGTTCATTCATGAAACCGCACATGCATCTGGTGGAACCGCCGACCAAGATATTGAAGAAGTTATTGCTGTCATTTACTCCTTGAAGACAAACATTCGCTTTTCAACCGTAAATGAATGACTGGTGACTTGTCCTTAAACTTCAAGTCATGTTTCAGTTATTCTTGGAATGTCGGTTTGTCTCGCCTTTTGAAAAGTTACCGTTGTACTTTTCCAACAACTAAAAGGACAATGTCAGGTAGTGATCCAACAACTTCCTGCCACAAAGCAAAAGCAAAGGACGACAGTGACAGGTCAACCAATGGGATTGTGACAGCGCATAAAACCGCCATACAATGACTCACCTCTTTGTCCAACGGTCACTAATGCCTTCACTATAAATAGCCTTCATTTCTCAACAATGAAGGTTGCTGAACTTCAAAGAGAATATCCCAAGTATTCAAGTTTGCTTTGAAGATTGAAAACCCAGATATTCATATCTTCATCATCTCCTTAGCAAACCCAGAGTTCTTCATCAAAGCTTCAAGCCTTCAAATCATCACAACTCAGCCTTGCACAGAAAGTAATCACTTGCTCGCCATCACTTAGATATTTTGAGCTCTTGATTTCTTTCCACACTACACACCCGGAGTATATTTCTTATAGATTATATACCTCGAAAACACAGGTTGTTATAATAGCATTGTTAGGTTAGATTGTTCATTTAGAGTTTAGATTCTTTTGTAATCCTGTAAAAACTCCTCTAAATCAATACAAGTTTAGTAGCTATTAGAAAATCCTAGGCTAACCACCTAGGTAGAGGACGTAGTTCTTTCAAGAATGAACCTCTTCAAATTGTGTGTCTTTGATCTTTAATTTCTGTCTTGTCATTTATGTTTCTGTTTATGAGCTTTATTTACTCTTATGTGAAATGACTTAATAAATGATTTGCATACTTTTGTGATACTTCAGTTGTGCCTTGTCAGTTGCATCATTCCATTTTCAACCACTTAAAACTGCCCTACTCTTTATAATTCAGTTTGGCCAAAACCGCAAAACTCCGCAGTGCATTTTATCTGAGCGGTTCTAGTGCTTTAAACCGCAATAGACCAAACTGATAAGTACTTGGTTGATTTTCAAGGGTATTTCGGAAAAGATTTTAAACCGCTATTCACCCCCCCCCCTCTAGCGGTTCTATACCCTTGTTGCCCTTTGGGACCAACAAGTGGTATCAGAGCTTATCCACCAAAAATCATTTTACAAGCTTAACCGCTTGGGTGCTGATCCAATGGCAAACATAAACTCCCATATGATGCAGACATCCAACTCTAATCACTTACCTATTCTTAATGAAGATAGTTTCATCTTCTGGAAAGATAGGATGAAGAAGCACATGATATCTGAGGATCGCAGATTATGGACTGCAATTGTTAATGGACCCTATGTCCCGATGAAGGCTAACCCTGATGCAGGTACTGCTGGACAAACCGCGGAAATCAAGAAGCCGGAAGCTGAATGGACCGAAACTGATCAATGGAATGTGGACTTTGATGGTAGAGCTATGTCCATGCTTGTATCAGCTATTGATCTAAGAACTCACTCAAAGGTTCTAGATTGCAATACCGCAAAGGAAACATGGGATGGCATCATTGACTTTCTGGAAGGAGATGCCGACACCAAGAAGAACCGCCTCTACCAACAGAGAAGGCTCTTTGATTATTTTGTCAAAGACCCAAAGGAATCTCTTCGCCAATGCTATGAGCGGTTCGTGGAAATTGTCAATTTATGTTTCTCTCTAGGGCACAAGTATTCCAATACTGACCTGAACATGAGATTCATGCAATCTCTTGGTAGCAAATGGCTGATCAAAACTACTAACATTGAAGACAACAAAGATCTGGAAGCTCTTGATCTTCGTCATCTTTATGCCATGCTAAGGGTATTTGAATTCAAGCTTGAGGAAGCTCATGAAACCGAAAACAGATTCAAGTCTCTTTCTCTTGCCGCTTTCAACAATGCCACATCTCCAGTTTACAATCCAGATCACCATCAAACCGCATCTAATATCCATTTACAAACCGCCTCTTTTGATCCAAATATTCCAAGATATATTCCTCAAACCGCACCTCCAGAGTATTACCAACCGCCACAACAACCTTACCCTCAACATCATCAACCCTATTCTCAACCTCAGCAATCTCATCAATCCTACACTCCATCTCAAAATTCCCAAAGTGTAGCATTCAGTTCTACTCAAGTTGACTTTGATGACATGGATGATGACAAGTTTGCTCTCTATGTGAAAAACTACACCAAGTTCAGAAAGAACAGAGCTCAATCTCAGTCAGGCGGCCCTGCAAAGTTTGTCCCTCCAACCAGATTCAACAACGCAGCTGATGCTAAGAAAATGGATGATCTTGTTTGTTACAACTGCAGACAACCAGGTCATTTTGCCTCCAGTTGTCCCAAATTGCGCTATGAAGTCGCTCCTTCCAAGAAACCGTTCAACAAGAAGTTTTTCAAGAGAAGAGGAATGGTTGCTGAACAAGGAGAACAACCATTAACATGGATGGGTTCTGATACAGATGATAGTGATGAAGATGAAGGAGTTGCAAATCTTTGCCTAATGGGATTTGAAGAAAAAGTTGAAATTGACGAAAGCGTTCCTCTGCCACTCCATCAAATGAAGTCAGTTTCACCAAGAACTCCTGAAGCTAAACAAGGCAAAACTCCTACTTCACCAAACTACTCTCCTGAGGATCAAACCGAACAAAGCCATGATGACCAGGTACTTGAACGTGCTAATGTTATTTGTCAACAACACACTGTGCTTAAAAAGGCATATAAATTAATGGCTGCGGAACTTGAATATTCCCAAAAAGAGTGCAAGTCCCATAAGGAGGAGATTGAAAAACTCAAGCTCCAAATTGTTGGGATAGCTTCTGTTGTGGAAGAAAACCGCTACCTTAAGGACAGAACCGAGGTACTTCACACCCGAATCCATGATCTTACTGCACAAAGGGATGAACTTCAAAAAGTGACCGATGTGTGGACTAAGTCTGGTGTCACCATGGAACAAATCGTTAATTCACAAATTCTCTCTAAGGAGAAAAGTGGATTGGGATTTAAAACTGATGATGGGTGTAAGTGTCCTTGTCTCTGTGCTGAAGGTGGTGTGAAACCAACTGAACAAACCAAAGAAATTCCTAAGGTGAATCATGCTGGTAAAAAGGGCTCAACACAAGAAATTAAAAAGAAAAATTATTTCTATTAGTATCCTAAAAACCAGACTGGGAGAGATCCAAAGTGGAAAGAGAAATCCACAGCGGCTGAGGCAACCAAGGAAGTATTGAGTGATGAAACCGCTCCTAGTCGGTTTAAGGAATATCCTGTTATATTTCCTAAAGCCGCACCTAAGAGAAAGGTTGAGCTCAAGGAGGTTAACTTTGTTAAAGCCAAAACCGCTGACCCAGTAAAACATGAGAAACCGAAGGTCAGTAATGGGTTTGTAAAACCGCAACCACAACCTGGCTTAATTCATTGTTCTATTTGTGCCGATTTTGGTCATAGTGCTGGTCATTGTCTTTTAAGATTCATACCCAATGCCAAGGGACGTAAAAATCCTAAGGTCAAACAGGTATGGGTCCCAAAAAGCTGATAACCCTAGGACCCAAGGAATAAGGGGGACCAAAACATTTCATGTTTATTTTTCAGATTTCATGTTTTATGGCTGGAACCGCTAAGAAGAAGAAGGATCTCTGGTATTTGGATAGTGGATGCTCACGACACATGACTGGAGATTCCGAACTACTCTGCAGTTTCATCCAAATGAAAGGTCCCCCAGTAGTGTTTGGTAACAACAAGAAAGGAGAAACAGTAGGATATGGAGCAATCAAACGAGGAAAGGTGACTATTGAAAATGTGTCACTAGTAGAATGACTCAAGCACAACCTTCTCTCCATATCTCAGTTTTGTGACAAAGGAATGAACTGCATCTTCACATCAACTAGATGCTATATCAAAGATGCTTCCTCTGAAGTCACTCTACTGACTGGCAACAGAACAGGTGATGTTTATATGATAGATTTAAGCAATATTGTTTCTATTGCTGACCTCTGTTTTGTAGCCAAAAATATAAGTTAAAGCAGCTGGTTATGGCATAAGCGGCTCAGCCACTTGAACTTCAAGTATCTAGCAAAACTGCACAGGGATGGTCTAGTAAAAGGACTACCCAAAGTGGCTGACCATCATGATGAAAAGTGTAAAGCATGCCAGCTTGGAAAGCAGCCCAAACAGTCACTTCCTAGTAAAACCGCGCCTTCAACGAACCGCTGTTTGCAACTGTTGCACATGGATTTATTTGGACCTGTCCCAACCGCCAGTATTAGAGGAAACCGCTATACACTTGTGGTGGTTGATGATTATTCAAGATATACATGGGTGGAAATGATGGCCTCTAAAGATAATACTTATGGCATCGTAACCGCTCTCTTTAGACAGCTCCAAACTCAGAAATTGGATGAGATTGTTGCTGTGCGTTCAGATAATGGAACCGAATTTACAAACAATGGTGTTGCCCAATATTGTGATGATCATGGAATTGATCATAATTTCTCTGCTGCTGGAGTTCCACAACAGAATGGAGTAGTGGAAAGAAAGAATAGAACTTTGATTGAAGCAGGAAAAACTATGATTGCAGAAGCCATGCTTCCCAAGTACTTCTGGGCCGAAGCTGTCAATACCGCATGTTTCACCCAAAACCTCTCCCTCATCACCAAAGTTCACAACAAGACTCCTTATGAATTGTGGAGAGGCAGATCACCCAACATTGCCTTCTTCAAGATATTTGGATGCAAGTGTTACATCTTGTACAATGGCAAAGAGCATCGAGGTAAATTTGATGCTAAGGCCGATGAAGGTATTTTTGTTGGTTATTCTAAACACTCCAAAGCTTTTCGTTGTTTCAATAAGACATCTTTAAAAATTGTAGAGTCAGTCCATGTTACATTTGATGAACATGCTCTCCTTGAGCCACATATGGCTCCAAATGTTGCTAATGATTTTAGTGATTTTGAGACAGACACTAGACATAGAGCAACTGACAACCATCCTACTGAAACCGCTACATCCAGTTCTTCAGCCGCACCTACTCAAACCGCTGATGGTGTAACTGTTGAACCACTGTCCTCTGATCCCATTCAAACTGTTGAACCAGTTCCAAATCTAACCTTCAATGAAGATTTCAATGATTATCAAGATGATCCTCCTCTGGAAAATCTTCAAGAAATAGTGGTTCAAGACAACCTCCCTCCTGAAATTAATGAGCATAGAGACCATCCAACTGCCAACGTTATTGGTCCTATCAGTACTGGTGTCCAAACCAGAGGGAGTTTGACTCACAGAGATGATCACAGTTTGTTCTCAACTGCTCTGTTATCTCAGATGGAACCGAAGAAGGTAGATGAAGCTCTAAATGATCCAAGTTGGGTAATTGCAATGCAAGAAGAGCTTAATCAGTTTGAAAGATGTAAAGTTTGGACTCTAGTTCCAAGGCCCAGAGATCACACTGTAATTGGAACAAAATGGGTATATAGAAACAAGATGGATGAAAGTGGTGCTATAACTAGAAACAAAGCTAGGTTGGTTGCTCAAGGCTATAGGCAAGAAGAAGGGATTGACTATGATGAGACCTTTGCCCCTGTAGCCAGACTCGAAGCCATAAGATTGTTCCTGACTGTGAATACGTGTGTTTGAATTTGAGATATTCATTGCAACATTAAAATTATGAGAGTTGCCACGCCGTTTTAATTATAGCCAAAACATTGAGAAAAAGCATGTTTAATGGGTTCGGGGGTCAAATTACAACAAGAGAAGAATATTGAACGTTATCACTCCTATTGCCGAATTGATCGGTCTTTCTATCATGATGAATGTGTTAGTAGTGTGTTAGTGTTTGAGACCGGATCCGAAGATTGCCTACGTTCCTCTCAATGTGAGAAGCTCAGGTCAGCGTAGTTCGAGAAGAATTTAGAATAGGCAGAAGAATCGGGATCATACATAATGAGGGGGGAATTACCTAAAGATTAGGGTTTAGAAGTAGTTCCTAGATCATCCTTGGGTTGATGAACCCTAGATCATCATTGGCTATGAAATAACATGTTAACATGAAGATCGTAACCCTAAATACAGCATAAATAAGGTTTTAATCTATGAACACGAAGAACATGCGAAGAACATATTATGAACATATGAATGAGCATCCAAAGCTCATGAAGAAACTATGAATAAACATGTACGAACATGAATATAAAAGATCTACATTAAAAATGATGCAAGAACACGAAAAAAAAATTTAGAAAACTTACCTATGTTGGCAAGAAATAAACTTTGGATCTTCTTGAGTGTTTGAATGCTAATTAGAGAGCAAAATAGTGTTTAAGAACTCCAAAATTCGGACTTTAGAACTCTCAAAATCGGACCCTTAAACCAATGGAATGGAATGGTTTATATAGTAAACTGATGGGAAGATCTGACGGTCAGGATCATCCAGCGCAAGGTTGGCCGCCTGGCCATGGTTGAAGCCGGTGACAAGAGTGGCCGCGTGGCCAAGATCAACGCGCAGCAAGGTTGGCCGCGTGGCCAAGGTTGCAGGCTGACTTGATTCTTAAGCTAGGGTTTCTGCATGGTTTTAAGGAAACCATTTATTACCTATTTTGATAGATTTTGTCATAAATGAGATATTTTGGGAATCCGGGACAAGTCTTTGAAAGGTTTCTAATTCCTATAAAGTCCTTGTATTTTTGGGAAAGTCCTAATAAACTCATTTTCAGGTCGGGTACTAACATAGCCCCTCGGCGACGCTTCTTGCAAGGCAATGTGGGGTCGACGATAAAAGAAGGATCCGTCTGAAACATGAGTTCCAAAAACAGATGAAAGGTAAGGGAACGGCTGAACCTTGACAGGCGACCTACGTATCCGCGGGGGAATCAAGCCAAACGTAGTTCAAATCTGATGGGGAAATTGGGAAGGACTGTCCTCTGATGGGGGCAACGTCTTCTGCTGGGGAAAATGCACCTGCTGGGGAAAATAGATGACCATGTCGGTCGGGTGGCTGAACCTTTTCAGGTTTCCTACGTATCCTCCGAGGAATCAAGCCAGTCGTAGTTCAGAGATATTGGGGAAAGACGAGACATCGAACTTCTACTGCGGATAATAAACCTACGGATACTATCTTGTATGAAGAACGAACATTTGTAAGCAATGAAGTTATTTGGGAAAATTAAAGACTACATTGTCTAAATAATCCCAAGATGGAATGGTAAACGCAATCAGGATCGCCAGGGTTCCTGCCGATTGCGCTAAAGTAATAGATGTTGGATCTCTCGCAAACAAAACGCCGAGGCTTCTGCCAATCGCGATCAATCTAGGATGCGTATGTCATAGAGGCGCCGAAGTCTCTACAATCATGCAAATCCTAATAATAGATGTTGGATCTCTCGCAAACAGAAACGCCGAGGCTTCTGCCAACCACGATCGATCAAGGATACGTATGTCATAGAGGCGCCGAAGTCTCTACAATCATAGAATCCTAATAATACTGGATCTCTCGCAAACAGAAACGCCGAGGCTTCTGCCAATCACGATTGATCAAGGATACGTATGTCATAGAGGCGCCGAAGTCTCTACAATCATACGAACCCTAATAGATGCTGGATCTCTCGTAAACAGAAACGCCGAGGCTTCTGCCAATCACGATTGATCAAGGATACGTATGTCATAGAGGCGCCGAAGTCTCTACAATCATACGAACCCTAATAGATGCTGGATCTCTCGCAAACAGAAACGTCGAGGCTTCTGCCAATCACGATTGATCAAGGATACGTATGTCATAGAGGCGCCGAAGTCTCTATAATCATACGAACCCTAATAATAGATGCTGGACCTCTCGCAAACAGAAACGCCGAGGCTTCTGCCAATCGCGATCGATCTAGGATGCGTATGTCATAGAGGCGCCGAAGTCTCTACAACCATACGAATCCTAAGCAAATATTAGGAAATGCTAAAATAATAGATGCTGGATCTCTCGCAAACAGAAACGCCGAGGCTTCTGCCAATCACGATCGATCTAGGATGCGTATGTCATAGAGGCGCCAAAGTCTCTACAACCATACGAATCCTAAGCAAATATTAGGAAATGCTAAAATAATAGATGCTGCATCTCTCGCAAACAGAAACGCCGAGGCTTCTGCCAATCGCGATCGATCTAGGATGCGTATGTCATAGAGGCGCCGAAGTCTCTACAACCATACGAATCCTAAGCAAATATTAGGAAATGCTAAAATAATAGATGCTGGATCTCTCGCAAACAAAAAACGCCGAGGCTTCTGTCAATCACGATCGATCTAGGATGCGTATGTCATAGAGGCGCCAAAGTCTCTACAACTATACGAATCCTAATCAAATATTAGGAAATGCTAAAATAATAGATGCTGGATCTCTCGCGAACAGAAACGCCGAGGCTTCTGCCAATCACGATCGATCTAGGATGCGTATGTCATAGAGGCGTCAAAGTCTCTACAACCATACGAATCCTAAGCAAATATTAGGAAATGCTAAAATAATAGATGCTGGATCTCTCGCAAACAGAAACGCCGAGGCTTCTGCCAATCGCGATCGATCTAGGATGCGTATGTCATAGAGGCGCCGAAGTCTCTACAACCATACGAATCCTAAGCGAATATTAGGAAATGCTAAAATAATAGATGCTGGATCTCTCGCAAACAGAAACGCCGAGACTTCTGCCAATCACGATCGATCTAGGATGCGTATGTCATAGAGGCGCCAAAGTCTCTACAACCATACGAATCCTAAGCAAATATTAGGAAATGCTAAAATAATAGATGCTGGATCTCTCGCGAACAGAAACGCCGAGGCTTCTGCCAATCACGATCGATCTAGGATGCGTATGTCATAGAGGCGCCAAAGTCTCTACAACCATACGAATCCTAAGCAAATATTAGGAAATGCTAAAATAATAGATGCTGGATCTCTCGCAAACAGAAACGCCGAGGCTTCTGCCAATCACGATCGATCTAGGATGCGTTTGTCATAGAGGCGCCAAAGTCTCTACAACCATACGAATCCTAAGCAAATATTAGGAAATGCTAAAATAATAGATGCTGGATCTCTCGCGAACAGAAACGCCGAGGCTTCTGCCAATCACGATCGATCTAGGATGCGTATGTCATAGAGGCGCCAAAGTCTCTACAACCATACGAATCCTAAGCAAATATTAGGAAATGCTAAAATAATAGATGCTGGATCTCTCGCAAACAGAAACGTTGAGGCTTCTGCCAATCGCGATCGATCTAGGATGCGTATGTCATAGAGGCGCCGAAGTCTTTACAACCATACGAATCCTAAGCAAATAATAGATGCTGGATCTCTCGCAAACAGAAACGCCGAGGTTTCTGCCAATCACGATAGATCTAGGATGCGTATGTCATAGAGGCGCCGAAGTCTCTACAACCATACGAATCCTAAGCAAATATTTGGTGAAGAATGGAAATTTTAAGGGGCTTTCCGTTCCCAAAGGTATCGAATATCAGTCAAAACAGCGCTAAGGGCACCTAAAATGAATCAAAGGGGAATGTACTAGGGGTAAAACTGAAATTTTGCATGTGGAGGCAAAGATGATGGATTGTTATGAAGTCGAAATGGGATGAACTCTCGGGGAGTCACAAAGGTGATAGACTCTCGGGGAGTCCCAAGGGTGACGGACTCTCGGGGAGTCACAAAGGTGATAGACTCTCGGGGAGTCACAAGGGACTCTTTGGTGAGTCACAAGGGCAAATGACCTTTAGGGAGACGCGAAGGAGATGGACTCTCGGGGAGTTGCTAATATGGGAAACATGATCTGGGTTCCGCTTATCCTAATTTAGGAGGGGATGAGGCTACGAGCCATTGAGACCAAGGTGTTAGGTAAGGGACATTTTTTTTGGTTGCCTAGAGGTAGGACCTAAGGCTCTTTTAAGGAAAGGGAATAAGGAAGATGGTGGTCTCCTAATCTTGAGATAGGGATGCCAAAGATGTCACGGCTTCTTGGGCTTTAGATTATGTCTTGGAGATACTGTGGGTTTCCTAGGCTTACAGGCTAGGGATAGGAGTTTATTTAAGCATGAGGAGAGTATTCTATCCTAGGCTTAATGCTAGGGCTTGGAAAGGTTGAGGTTTGGGAACTTCCTAGATGTTAGGGTTTCGAACAAGGGTTTGGAAACTGGTGTTTAAGGACCATGACTCTCCTAGGTTTGGGACTAGGGTTTAGGAATTTCCTAGGTCTAGGAGGCTAGGGCTTGGGGAGAACGCGACTTCCTAGGTTTGAGGCTAGGGTTTGGAAAGAATATCGACTACCTAGGCTTGAGACCATGGACCGTTGGGAAGAGGGATTGCTTTTGTGGAAGGTCCACTAAGCTTGATGTTAGGGTTCACCATTTTCTGGGATTGGTGACTATGGCTTGGAAATGTTCATGGTAACCTAGGCTTTAGGCTAGGTTTTAAGGCTAAGGACTGTAAACTTCCTACGTTTTGAGACTAAGGTGAAGGAGTTTCCTAGGTCTAGGACTGGGGTTTGAAGGGAATGTTGAATCCTAGGCTTGATGATAGAGTTTAAAGAGGATAATTTCTACCTAGGCTTGAGGCTAGGGTTTTAGAAAGAGTGCGACTACCTAGGCTTGAGGCTAGGGTTTAGAGCGAATGCGACTACCTAGACTCGAGGCTAGGGTTTAAGCGAATGCGACTACCTAGGCTCGAGGCTAGGGTTTAGAAAGAGTGCGACTACCTAAGCTTGAGGCTAGGGTTTGGAGCGAATGCGACTACCTAGGCTTGAGGCTAGGTTTAGAGCGAATGCGACTACCTAGGCTCGCAGCTAGGGTTTAGAGCGAATGCGGCTTCCTAGGCTTGAGGCTAGGGTTGATTGAGTTTTGGACAGGGCATTATATCCTAGGTTTTGGACTAGGGTTCAATAAAACGGAAAATTGAGATTGTAAATTTCCTAGGTTTCGAGACTAGGGTTTCGGGAATTTGGAAATGATGTTGCATACGGGGCTTTGGAAATTCCCTAGAATTTGGGCTAGGGTTAAAGGGGATGTTGTGGTTTCCTAGACTTAAGGCTAGGGTTTAGAGAGGATATGTGACTACCTAGGACCAAGGCTAGGGTTTAGGAAGGGTGTAGCTACCTAGGATCAAGGCTAGGGTTTAAGAAGGATGTAACTTCCTAGGCTTTAGGCTAGGGTTTGAAAGGATGTAATTACTTAGGCTTGAGGCTAGGGTTCAGAGAGAATGATATGACTACCTAGGCTTGAGGCTAGGGTTTAGAGAGGATACGTGACTACCTAGGATCAAGGCTAGGGTTTAGGAAGGGTGTAAATACCTAGGCTCTAAGCTAGGGTTTGGAAGGGATGTAACTACCTAGGCTCGGGGCTAGGGTTTAGGAAGGATGTAATTACCTAGGCTTGAGGCTAGGGTTCAGAGAGAATGATATGACTACCTAGGCTTGAGGCTAGGGTTTAAAGAATGTGTTTACCTAGGTTTAAGGCTAGGGTTTGGAGACCGAAAGCATTTGAAGGTTTGTCTTGGTTTAGACCGAGCAAGTTTGAGGTCTAAGAGTGTTGCGGTTTGGGGCAAATGAGCTTGATACCTCGTGGTTGGATAGGCTCGATAGATTAGACCTAGGCTAAAGTTCTAGGGTTTAGCTAGGGTAAGACTCAGACATGTGTTAAGGAGACCGGGGCCTAATGGAATGGTAGGCGTGAGATCTAGGAGATCGAAGGCTAGGCAGGGTAGCGTTGGGACATAAGGCTTTCAAGCGGGTAAGTCTTTTATCCTAGAGAAACCGCGTTATGGATTAGGACCAAGCAGGCTTGAGGTCGGCCAAGGAGCAATGGATTGGGATTGGATGATCCTAGTACCTAATACGCATGTCGGGTTTGGGCTCTAAGGTGTGCTAGGTGTGAGCCATGTGCGAGAAATGGGTCTGGACATGTGACCATGTTGGCGCTTTAGGTAAAGGGATTGAGTGTCCAAGACTTTGCTCGAGTACAATAGGTGCCTAAGTTGGATTGGGTATGCTTAGGACCTAAGTTTGTCTTATAGGTCATTGCGCGTGACCAAGCTCGTTCGACGATTGTGAAGGTGGGCTAGGGATGGGACCCCAAAGGTGTTAAGCGCACGAGTTCTGACCGGACGGGTCTATGGCATGGCGCGGTACGCAGGAAATCCTATGTGCTTGAGCAGGTTCGAGGTTTAGGCTCGTTGGAGGAGCGATGTTTGAGATCCATGGAGTTTGAGGAGAGGATCGCGTAGGTTCGAGGTTTGGACTCGACTTGGATTAAGTAGGTTGGAGACCTAAGGGGTGAAGGTCAGGCTAGGTAGTCTCTCGCGGCTAATGGGTGACACTAGGTTTGTAGAGGGGTTTAGACCCAAGAAGTATGGATAACATAGATTTAGTTGGTCAGACCAAGAAGGCTTGGGAACTAAAGAGTTCTAAGGGACGAGCTCTAAGGCTATAGACTTAGAGGGTAGACATTTTTGTGATCTAAAGGGTTTAGGAGTTGAGACCTAAGGTGTGAATCGATATGCTAGAGACCTATAAGGTAGGTGTTTGGCGGCCTTGCATGGACTTGGGATCTAAGGGATCGTTCAACAGGTTAGACTGGGTAGATCTAAGAGGCTGGACCTAGTAGGATAAGAGAGCTATGGCCTAGATAGGGTAAGGACGAGTATGTGTTGGTAGGTTTGAAATCTAGGAGATCGGGTAGGCTTGGGACCGGTAGGTTCGGGACCTAATAGTTCATCCTAAGGACTTGGCTTTGGCTAACCGGTTTAAGGTTTGAAGGTCTGGGTAGAACCGGTTTAAGGCCTAAGGGGTCATGCTACAAACTTGCGGAAGGTCGAACTAAGGGGTTATGATGTAATCTAGGTAAGACTCACCGGGTAGGTTCGGGACCTAAGGAGTTATGGTGTAACCTAGGTAAGACTGACCGGGTAGGCTTGGGACCTAGAGAGTTGAGGGTTTAGTCCTAAAGGTTCCCTAAAGTGTAGGAGATAGGGTAAAGGACCGAGTCAACTCTGGGAATCACATAGATGGGTCCCGGACGGACCGAAGATGTTTTTACAATTTTATGGAGACCGAGAGTGCGGGTTTATAAACAAAGTGTTGGGGAGAAGAAAACTTTATGAAAGTGTTATGATCTTATACAGATGCCTTATAATTAATTATGATTCTAATCAATCCAAATAGGTCGTCGCGTGCCGAGTTTGACGATGAGGGGTGCCCTTCTTCTAAGTGTATCCTTGTTGACGCCTCGGTATTCTCTGGGAAACCACATAGTCGACCCATTCCGTTGGGGATTATCTAATTTGGTGAGCGGGTACCCTCCCTCCTTTGAGAAATTCTACGTCAAGCTTGATGATGAGGGATGCCCTTCTTCTAAGTATATCCTTGTTGGGATCTCGGTATTCTCCGAGAAAACACATAGTCGACCCATTCTGTTGGGGAAGCCCCAGTTCGATAAGGGCGTAGAGCGGGGTATCCTACCTCCTTTAAGACGCACCCTTTTTTCTGCCTAGACCGCCCTTGCGGGTTTTCAATCTAGCGGGCATCTTTTTTGCGTCAATTTTTTTTTTTTTTTTTTTGAAATCATTCAGTCGACTCAAAAAAAGGAAAAGAGAATTGTTTGAAAACACGCGGGGGCATTTTGGGGAGAGTAAGAGAGAGAGAGAGATAGTACTCACATTTTGACTTTTTGGGTAACTGAGTGTATATATGTACAAAAGGGAGGAAGCCCCTGCTTTGACAGAAAGTAAGTGTTTAGCTCTTTCCTAGATTGTAGAACGGAAGACTTGTCGAGACATTTGAAAATTGTTTTATTCAAGATTCTCATTCGATTGCTCGAGAATGGACCTCGTTGATTAATTATGCATCTTATGATTATGTTTTAGACAAGTAGTCTCGAAATAATAAATGTTTTGATCAATTGTGAGTGAAGAGATCAGAAGTAGAAATATATGGGGAAGAGAGAAGAGAAAGGAAATTGGCTCAAGGTGGGTTGTGTATATTTTGGACCGAACCGGGAGGTTGCCTACGTTCTCCTCAAGGTGAGGAGCTCAGGTCCGCGTAGTTCGGGGATGACCCGCTTGACGATGGTATCGGTTTCAGTGGGTATGTGTGGGAGGAAAGAAAAGAAAGAAAGTTGGCCCAAGGTAGGTTATGTTTGGCTTTGAGTGGTTGCCCGGTTGACGATGAAGTTGGGTTTTGAGTTTAGGGGTGTGAGGTTCGTTTGAGGTGAGTTTTTCTTTGTAGCTCATTGCGGTGGATTACTCCTTTGTAGTTGTTGCAGTGGATTGCTCCATCGTAGTTGTCATGGGTTGCTGCCGTTTATCTACTTTGTAAGGAAAGAAAGGAAAATAGAACATTTGAGGTGAAAAGAAAATGGGACTTTTACTTTTCCATGGTGATAGCCCCTTCTATTTTTCTTTTTCTTTTTTATTTTATCTCTTTGTGCACACCCCTTTTTTTTGCCTAGGCTGCCCTTTCGGGTTTTCAACCTAGCGGGCTTCTTTTTGTGCAATGCTCTAACTTTTGCCTAGGTCGCCCTTTTGGGTTTCAACCTAGCGAGCCATATTTTTTATTTTTTATATTTGTACATGAAACATTGGCGAGACAAGCCCCTAGTTTGCTTTCGCCTCTCTCGATTGCGAGGTAGCTTCCTTATAGTTCAAGCGGCCTTTTGCTGGCGGCGGGTATCCTAGCCCCTTGATTTTCACCGGTAGAGCTCCATTGGATTATCATGTGCACCAATTAATGTCATGAATGACTTCGTGCACTTGTCTTACATTTGCGACAGAATACAGACAGCCCCAGTGTAACGGCATGTAGTACTCATGAAGGGAACAAACCAACCCTTTAAATTGTGGCAGCATGGATGTCTATTTGATGATGAGCAACCGCAGTCCATTTCTTTGTCACGACCTTATAAAAAGGGGTCTAATGGTGGGATGAGAGGCGTATGAGGATAGTGTATGGGAGAAGGTGTATATAGAGAGTGTACATGAAGTGTGTACAAGGGGTGAGTGTATAGAGAGAGTGTATGGGGGTAGAATGTAGAGAGAAGAGAAAGTATTCGTTCATCCCAATTGATCGAAGCTTTTGTTATTTTGAGATTAATCGTTTACTTAGTTATGTGAATGGTTTGTGGGTCCATTTACCTTTTAATGAGTCGTCATTAATGAGTAAGATTAAGATTAATTCATCATATAAAGATATAGCAATCAAGCGAAAATGGTGAATAAGACAATTTTTATGAAATTGATATATGCAAACTTATGTCTCAAGTCTAGAGAGAAAAGAAAAGAAATAAAGACCCTTTTATTTGAATTAAAAGATTTAAACTGACTAGTCTGGGGTGGACTTTTACTTAAAGAAACAAAAATCGTCCAAGGTGGACTTTTGACTAAGGACACTCTAGAACCTACGAAGACTGAATGACCCTTTTATTTTCTTTTATTAAAAGGAGGTAGCCCCAATTTCCTCTTTTGCCCATGCCCATGTATTCCGTTGGCGGGTGATGGCTCCGCTGTCAATGAGGCTTTGAATCTTTCTCCTCAATTGGAGGCAATCTTCGGAGTCATGCCCAATGTACTGGTGGTATTGGCAGTGTTTGGAGGGATCCAAGCCTTGCTTCACCCTACTTGGTTCATAGTTGAACAAAGGAGACAACTTGCCGGCTTGAACTAGACTCTTGAAGAGTTTGGCTAACGGCATACCTAAGTCGTCGAATCCGCGCTCGTCCTTCCTTTCACGAACTGTCTTTGAGGGTGATTTAGGTACCGGTACCCCTTGTTGATGAGTAGTCATGGGAGGCATCCAGACGGGGAAAGTCTGTGGCGGCCCGTACATTTGAGGAGCGTACGGGTGTTGACATTGAGTAAGAGGGAGAACTCGGCTAAGGTAATCATAAACGCCACGAATGTCAGACAAATGGCGCCTCTCGATATTTCTTAGGGTCTTATGCATCTCCTTCTGAAAGTGTGTTGCTTGCTCATTGAGAATGGCCTTAAAGTGGATTTCTTGTTCATCGAGGATGGCTTCGAAGTGGGATGCTTGATTACTGAGAGCAGTACCGGTGTAGAGGATTGTTTCGGGATCTTGGGTAGCAGCTTCAGTTGCAACTTCGATGTTCTTTGCAGCCGACATGATGCAGAACTCTATGTCATGAAAGAATTAAGCCTCTTAGTTGAATTAAATTAGATTCGTATTTAATGATAAGGCATCGTTATAAAATCATTTTTTGGAAAAGAGTCGGTCTCCACATTTTTTAAATGCATTTTGGTAAAAAAATGAAAGTTTGACGGGCCGAAGTTGCCTACGTCCCCCTTATCATTTAGACTTTTAAAAAGAGGTGAGAGATGACCATAGGGGTCAAGAGGAGGGAGATGACTCGGTCCTTGGTCACGCATGGGTGAGGAAGACCTATAGGAGTCGGGCAAGGTTTGACTTAAGGTTTGATCTAAATAAGCCGAGAGGTGGGTCAAGGAAGATCGCATCGATGATGGTGGGTTGACCTAGATGGGTAAAGGATAGGTCGACCTAATTGGGAAAGGGTTGGATTGACCTATATGTTGAATGGATCAAGATAGCGGGTTGTAGCGGGTTGCCTATGGAATGATCTAAGCGGGATAGACATGGTTTGACCTAGGCAGGTCAAAAGCGAGTAGGCTAACCTATTCGGGTTGGTTGACCAAGGGAGGTTGGAGATTGACCTAGATGGATCCAAGATAGGTAAATCTACCTAAGTGGGTCAAGGGTTGACCTCGATGGGTTAAAGGTGAAGGGGTAGTTTTAATCCTAAGACAGACAAGTTGACCTAGATGGCTCGAGGATGGTGTGCGGACCCAAACGGGTCGAGATGGGTTGACCTAGGTTGGTCTGGACAACGGTGGGTCAAATAATGACCTAGATGGGTCAAGATAACGGTTTGACCTAAGCGGGAGGTCAAAGGTAATTGGGTTCATCTATGGAATCAAAGATTGACCTAAGAGGTCAAAAGCGGATAAGTTGACCTAGGGGTGACCTAGGGGTCAAAGGTTGACCTAAGAGGTCAAAGGTGATTGGGTTGACTAAGGGAGTCAAAGGTTGACTTAAGAGGTCAAAGGCGGATAAGTTTGACCTAGGGGGTCAAAGGTTAACCTAGGGGTCAAGGGTAGACCTAAGAGGTCAAAGGTGGTAAGGTTAACCTAGGAGGTCAAGTGTTGACCTAAGAGGTCAAAGG
The DNA here is from genome assembly GCA_026119855.1 of Campanula takesimana. NCBI lineage: Eukaryota > Viridiplantae > Streptophyta > Magnoliopsida > Asterales > Campanulaceae > Campanula > Campanula takesimana. The sequence goes on from JAOWBW010000228.1 coordinate 617,753, forward strand.
CGGATGAGGTTGACCTAAGGGGTCAAAGGTTGACCTAAGAGGTCGAGGGGTGATAAAGTTGACCTAAGGGGTCCAAGGTTTGACCTAAGAGGTCGAAGGCGGATAAGGTTGACCTAGGGGGTCAAAGGTTGACCTAGGGGTCAAGGGTAACCTAAGAGGTCAAAGGTGGTAAGGTTAACCTAGGAGGTCAAGGGTTGATCTAAGAGGTCAAAGGCGGATAAAGTTGACCTAGGGGGTCAAGGGTAGACCTAAGAGGTCAAAGGTTGAACTAAGAGGTCGAGGGGTGATAAAGTTGACCTAAGGGGTCCAAGGTTTGACCTAAGAGGTCGAAGGCGGATAAGGTTGACCTAGGGGGTCAAAGGTTGACCTAGGGGTCAAGGGTAGACCTAAGAGGTCAAAGGTGGTAAGGTTAACCTAGGAGGTCAAGGGTTGACCTAAGAGGTCAAAGGCAGATAAAGTTGACCTAGGGGGTCAAGGGTAGACCTAAGAGGTCAAAGATGATAAAGTTTGACCTAGGGGGTCAAAGGTAGACCTAAGAGGTCAAAGATGATAAAGTTTGACCTAGGGGGTCAAAGGTGATAAGGTTGACCCAAGGGGTCAAAGGTTGGTGGGATTTTGACCAAAGCGGGTCAAGATGAAGGGTAGACCCGAATGGATCGCAATGATGGGTAGGTAACCTAGATAGGCCAAGATGAGGAATTTTGATAGATGGCCCAAGGAGTGAGCGATGGACCTTAGAGGTCGTCTAGATGCAATGCACATTTTATTTTGCGAAATTTTTTGCATTTATTTACATCCTAAATGGTTGGTCCAAGGAGTGTCCTAATTTCTATGTGTGGGTTGACACGGGTAAGGTAAAAGGTTCCCACCGCTCGCGAAACATACACGGTGAGTGGAGTAGACGAGTGACTCGAAAAGAGGGCGGCAGTAGCGCACAAATTCCTGCACATCGAATACTCCGGGTAATGGGGACCTGTGCAGTGCAGACACGGACTAGTGGTAGTGTGTGGCAAGAAACTAATTCTTTTTAGGGAGAAAAGAAAGAAGTTTTTGAATGCTTGAATGATGCAATGCAATGCAAGAGAGAGAGAAGAGGGAGAGGATAAGAATGTACAAGGGAGCATAGCAAAGTCTCGTTTGACCTTAGTACTATAGGGAAAGTACAAAAAATACATGTATTAAAAAAATACAAGGTACACATATTAACATGGCAAAAATACAAGGTGCATGTGCAAACATGGCAAAGTGTGAGGTGTATGTGTAAACATGGCAAAGTGTGAGGTGTATGTGTAAACATGGAAAGTGTGCATGTGTAAACATGGCAGGTGTATGCATGTGTAAACATGGCAGGTGTGTGCATGTGTAAACATGGCAGGTGTGTGCATGTGTAAACATGGCAAGTGTGCATGTGTAAACATGGCAGGTGTGTGCATGTGTAAACATGGCAAGTGTGTGCATGTGTGAACATGGCAAGTGTGCATGTGTAAACATGGCAGGTGTGTGCATGTGTAAACATGGCAAGTGTGTGCATGTATAAACATGGCAAGTGTGCATGTGTAAACATGGCAGGTGTGTGCATGTGTAAACATGGCATGTGTGTGCATGTGTAAACATGGCAGGTGTGTGCATGTATAAACATGGCAAGTGTGCATGTGTAAACATGGCAGGTGTGTGCATGTGTAAACATGGCAGGTGTGTGCATGTGTAAACATGGCAAGTGTGTGCATGTGTAAGCATGGCAAGCATCATGATGTGACGAAAGTTAGACCACTAAGTTTGAAAAAGTTTCAAAGCAGTCCCCAGCAGAGTCGCCACTGTGAATACGTGTGTTTGAATTTGAGATATTCATTGCAACATTAAAATTATGAGAGTCGCCACGCCGTTTTAATTATAGCCAAAACATTGAGAAAAAGCATGTTTAATGGGTTCGGGGGTCAAATTACAACAAGAGAAGAATATTGAACGTTATCACTCCTATTGCCCGAATTGATCGGTCTTTCTATCATGATGAATGTGTTAGTAGTGTGTTAGTGTTTGAGACCGGATCCGAAGATTGCCTACGTTCCTCTCAATGTGAGAAGCTCAGGTCAGCGTAGTTCGAGAAGAATTTAGAATAGGCAGAAGAATCGGGATCATACATAATGAGGGGGAATTACCTAAAGATTAGGGTTTAGAAGTAGTTCCTAGATCATCCTTGGGTTGATGAACCCTAGATCATCATTGGCTATGAAATAACATGTTAACATGAAGATCGTAACCCTAAATACAGCATAAATAAGGTTTTAATCTATGAACACGAAGAACATGCGAAGAACATATTATGAACATATGAATGAACATGAAAAGCTCATGAAGAAACTATGAATAAACATGTACGAACATGAATATAAAAGATCTACATTAAAAATTATGCAAGAACACGAAGAAAAAGTTAGAAAACTTACCTATGTTGGCAAGAAATAAACTTTGGATCTTCTTGAGTGTTTGAATGCTAATTAGAGAGCAAAATAGTGTTTAAGAACTCCAAAATTCGGACTTTAGAACTCTCAAAATCGGACCCTTAAACCAATGGAATGGAATGGTTTATATAGTAAACTGATGGAAAGATCTGACGGTCAGGATCATCCAGCGCAAGGTTGGCCGCCTGGCCATGGTTGAATCCGGTGACAAGAGTGGCCGCGTGGCCAAGATCAACGCGCAGCAAGGTTGGCCGCGTGGCCAAGGTTGCAGGCTGACTTGATTCTTAAGCTAGGGTTTCTGCATGGTTTTAAGGAAACCATTTGTTACCTATTTTGATAGATTTTGTCATAAATGAGATATTTTGGGAATCCGGGACAAGTCTTTGCAAGGTTTCTAATTCCTATAAAGTCCTTGTATTTTTGGGAAAGTCCTAATAAACTCATTTTCAGGTCGGGTACTAACACTGGCCTATGCCTCCTTCAAGAAATTCAAGGTATATCAAATGGATGTGAAGAGTGCATTTCTGAATGGTGAACTACAAGAAGAAGTTTATGTAGCCCAACCGCCAGGATTTGAAGACAACAAACTTCCAAATCATGTCTTCAAACTCAAGAAAGCATTGTATGGACTCAAACAAGCTCCAAGAGCATGGTATGACACTCTATCTAAATTTCTTATTAAACAAGTCTTCTCTCGAGGTAAAATTGATACAACTCTATTTATAGCTAAACACAAAAGTCATTCATTATTAGTTCAAATATATGTTGATGATATTATTTTCGGTTCTACTAATGAAACTATGTGTGTTAAGTTTGAGAAGCTAATGAAGAGTAAATTTGAAATGAGTATGATGGGAGAGTTGACATTCTTTCTTGGACTCCAAGTCAAGCAATGCCATGATGGGATCTTTATCAACCAAGCCAAATACACTAAAGATTTGATAAAGAAGTTCGGGCTTGAAACCGCTAAACCAGTTGACACCCCAATGCCTAAGGCCTGCAGTTTGGATCGAGATGAACATGGTAAGAAAGTTGATCAAACTCTCTACTGAGGTGTGATTGGCTCTCTACTTTACTTAACTGCTAGTAGGCCAGATATCATGTTCAGTGTTTGTGTTTTTGTGCTAGATTTCAAGCTGACCCTAGAGAATCTCATCTTATTGCTGTTAAACGTATTATTAGATATTTATGTGGATCTGTTAACCTTGGACTTTGGTACTCCAAAGAATCTTCATTTGATCTATTAGGTTATTCAGATGCTGACTTTGCAGCATGTAAGATAAGCAGAAAGAGCACAAGTGGTACTTGTCAGTTCCTTGGAACGCGGCTTGTGTCATGGTCCAGCAAGAAACAAGCGTCGGTTTCAGTCTCAACCGCTGAAGCTGAATATATAGCGGCTGGAAGCTGTTGCTCTCAAATTCTCTGGATGAAACAACAGTTGGAGGACTACGGGATATTTGAACAAAACTGCCCTATCTACTGTGATAGCACTGCTGCAATATCCATCTCCAACAATCCAGTTCAGCACTCAAAAACCAAGCACATCGACATAAGATATCATTTCCTCAAAGACCATGTTGAAAAGAAAAACATTTTTCTAGCAAAGGTGGGAACAGATGATCAAATTGCTGATATCCTCACCAAACCGCTTGAAAATTCCAGGTTCTATCACTTACGAGGAGAAATGGGTATGTTAGAACTAACTTAAGATATCATATCTATATATATTATTTCTAATATCTTTTGTTTAAGTGTTTTGGCTATGCTTAGAAAAGCCATCTAGTGTGCGGTTCTGTCATCATTGAAACCGCATCAATAAATGGTTCGGTACAAGATACTCCATCAAACTGACGAGTCAAAATGAATGAAATCGGTTCTTTCAAAACCGACAAGAAAGCAAAGTCATTCGGTTTAAACATACAAACCGCCATCAGATTAGAGAGACATCAGTTTCATGAAAACCGCTGAAGATGTAAGGTAAGTCAGTTTGCTCAATCAAACTGCTCAGGTATGAAATTGCATTTCAGTCCCTACTTTATGTCATATCAATTATAAGGACCTTTTTGCAATTTTCTCTGCCGCATTAAATTTTATGTGACGTGGGATGCCAACTGGAGACCATCGTGCGCCGTTCTCGTCGTTCCATTACCCGAGGAACAGTTATTTGAGTATAAAAGACAAAGTTTATTTCTTTTACCTTTTTACATTCTTCTTCATTCATCTCTCGCTTCTGCACTTTGTTTTCTACCTCCAATATTTCCCATACTCTTTTCAAAATTCAAATGACACCTAAGAAATCATCTGACCCTTCTGCTCCATCTACATCTAAAACATCCAAAGGCGATATGGTATGATTTCTTGAACCCTTCACTCTAGCATTTCATCTTTTTCCGCCATTGTTGTTCGTAAAAGCTTGTTCGTATTCTAATTTTTTTTTTTTTTGCTTTTTCGTTCAATTTTTGGTTGATTATGCTTACATATGTTCATATATGCTGGGTTTGATGTTTATTTCTTGTCTTTTGTTCAATTTTTGAACAATTTTGATTTTTGGGTTTTTCGGGTGTTCTTTCGTATTTCTCTTGATACTATGTTCTGGGTTTGTTATTTGAACTTGTTCTTTTAGAACTTTGTTAGTATCTGCTCTTTTTGAGTCTTTTGGTATACTTCTTTCATGTTTTGGTTAAGTTTTTGCTTTGCATGTTTATCCTCTGTTCATCATGTTCTTCATGCATTCAAATCCTTTTTCAAATTCTTTTCATGTCTAGTTTTGGATGTTTACCCTTTTACCCCTATTTTGCTTCAACCGCCTATTTCATTGTTAGAATTCCTTGTAGCAGTTTGTATGCTTGGTTTATCAAACTGCTTGCACCAATCTCTTACTAACTTTGATTATTTTTAGGATGAATCCAACTTTGTACCTCGATCTCAAATCATTAAAGCCGAATTCGAAGATGATGCAGTTGGAAGAAAACTGCTTGCCCTACTGGAATCGTCAAAACTGCTGCCACTATTCCAATTAGATGAACCGAAGTTTGACAAAAGGCTTTGTGCAGAATTCTTTGACAATGGGATTGTCTGTGTGGTACCCCTGTTGAATGGTAAAGGTGAAGAAATCAGAGATTTAGAGTCTGGGGAAGTGAAGACTGAAAATGCCATCAAATCCACTATCAGGACAAAAGATGTGGTTTTATCTGCTTCAAAGGTTGCTATCCTGGCTGGGTTAGAAAATTCTGGAATTCTTTCCATCAAACCAGAGTTAGTCAGCCGAACTACTGAGGAGCTCTTAGGGGGTTTCTGTCTTCAACACTAAGTCCACCCCCAAGAAGGAGTTTGGAGAAGTTATGGCAATGTTGTGTGATTTAGTAGATACTGGAGTGATGTGCAAGAATGTCAATCACAACAACTTCACTTCTGAGCAGTACAACTACTGCGTGGCAATCTACAAAGGGAAGAAGCTGCACTGGCCAAGGATCATCATGCATGTAACGACCCCAAAAATCCGTTTTATTTATTTTATAATTATTTTATATTTTTGAGAATTTTAATTTAAAATTATGTGTGTATTTTATGTGTTGCATAATATTTCATAATTTGCATATCTTGATTGATTATTTGTGGTAGTTAAAGTGTAACTTTAAAAGTTTGGGGGTTTAGGTGTTCAAGGTAAAAGTTGAGGGGCCTAATTGAAACTTTTAAAATATCAAAACATACTTATCCCTTTCTTCCCCTCTCCCATGCGTTCACACACACACACATTCACCACCTCTTTCCAAATCAAGTTTCCCTGAGAATTGCCATTGTTGGAGAAAGAAAGAAAAGGTAAGGTTTTGTTTTGTTAATTTTCCCTATTTTAATCTACTACTCCATTTTCAAATCTAATTATATATAAATGTTCAGGGTGTTGAATAGATTCTTTCTACCGATCAATATTATTTTTCTTGACACTTTTTCCGGAAAAATAGGTAAGTTGCTAATCCCCCTTTTAAATGTTAAAATGGTCATAAACATGTTTTATATGCTCAATATGTTGAAAAAAAAAGATGTTTTAGTATACTTTTTATATACTTGTAATTTTGGGACAGAGGGAGTAGTAAAACTTGTATAGACTTGTTATTTGTGGGAAATGGGTATAGTAGTTTTGGTTTTGGGGGAGTATGAGATGATGCAACATTATATATGCTTTATATGTTATACTCCTACTCGTGGGACGGTAAAATAATATCTTTAGTTAAATGTTAAATAAATGTATTATAAAATTATACTATTACTTATGGGACGGGGAAAGAAGTGAAAGTATCCTAAAGTGGGTATATTAGTATATTAAAAATTATAATAATACTTGTGAAACGGAGGGAGTAGTAATAATTCGTTGCATGTGGGAAATGTTAATACAAATGGGTGTTGTAGTATTGTGAAAGTATAGTAATGTTGTTGTACCTAATAAAATGCATATAAACATGTTATATATGCCTAGTAGGTTGTGAAATAATGTTTTGGGTATGTCTTATTTATACTTGTAAATTTGGGACAGAAGGAGTAGTATAGAAATGGTTCTTGTTGGGTGTTAGAATTGTTTAAAGACTGAATTTGTAGTCTTTGTATTAATTGCAAATGTTAAGTGTTACAAGTACAAGTAATTTTGGGTTGTGAAACGAAATGAGTGAACTTTGATTAAGTTTTGGTCTGCCAGGTGATGTGGGCGGCCGCCCAAAAAGGGCGTGCGGCCGCACATCTATCTGAAAGGTTTTACTCTTGGGACAGAGTATTTTGGGCGGCCGCACAGCCCTGTTTGGGCGACCGCCCAGTCATCTGAAAAGTTTAGAGTTTCCAAACCAAGGGATTTAAAGGTCAATCTTAGTCTAGTTTTTGGGTAGTGTCCTAAAGTAATTAGATGATTGTTGTGGATCACTAAAGTGGTAGAATTGGTTCCTTTGTGAACACAAGTGTTGTGAAATGTGAGTAATGGATTAAGTGAGCATTGTTGAACATTTTGCAATGTGTTGAATGGTTCATCTTCTTGATGTGTTTGGCATGGTTCCCTACATTGGAATCATTGTCCCTAATTGTTGTTTAAGCAAGTATTTCTATATGGTGCTTGCGTGTAAAGTCCAGCTGGTACTTTTGTGTGTGTTGGGCAGTGATAGGGATTATAATGATCTCCCGAGCCAAGTACATTATAAGGCTCCTATCATTGGTTTCCCATTTTTAACCCCCTTCCTTAGGCCAAAGGTTGGGCACTTTGGGTTATGACTTTGTGTCATTTTCCCCGTTGTTGTTGTTGTTGTTGTTGTTTGGTTCCGGAACCCGTCTCAGCTCTTCGATGCTGCTCAGTTGATGCCTCTCAGATGGCTATTGTTTGGTTTGAGAACCTTGGCTCAGTATCCACGTATGAGTGTTTATTTCCGTTTTATGTGTTGTATGATGAGTTGGTCGTTATTTCCAACCGGTATGGGACGGTTGGCGATAGGGAGCCTCTCATATTATGTGCTATATGCTATATGATCATTTGTGGTATTGTTCCTTTATGTTTCTCATATTAGCATGTAATGTAGTTGCATTTTAGTAACTTAATGAGATTTATTCTCACCCCTTATTTGTTTACCGTTTTAGATAAGAAGGAGTACAGGGAATAGATCACAGCACAGGGAGGACGTTGGTAAAGAGATATTTGGTAAGACTTTTGGAAAGTGATGTGTATAAAGGATACATTATGTAAATGTAATACCTTTAGGGTAGTGTAACCGTGACTCAGTTATTTGTATCATCTCTTTTAGTAGGTGTTCGTGTTTGTAAATTTTATAAGTAAAGTTTGTTATAGCCAAGTGGCTAAGTACTCATTTGAGAAAGTTTGTTTTGTGACTTAAAGTCATGTTTTGGTAATGTGTTGGTTGTGTGAACCTTTTTATGAAAATATATTTCAAAAATTTTTCTTAGAGTTGCTTTACGACGTCTTCCTCGCGTGTCCCGGGCGTGGGGCCAAGTAGGACCACGGGTCGGGGTGCGACAATGCAAGAAATGATCAATGCCCTCATCCGCTATACTTCTGCCAAATCCGCTGGAAAAACAAAGATCAGAACTCACTGCAGACTTTTCACAAAGTTTCTTCATCAGGATTTTGTGATCTTTAAAGCTTCTGTGGCAAACAAAGCTGAGTGGGTGCAACCGAATGAGAAGACCTTATTTGGTGCTTCAAAACTTGATGCTTTCAGAACCGGGTTTGGATGGCGGTTTGCACAAGCGGTATGGAATGCTGATCCTTTGACTGAAGAACAGAGAGGACCCTATCCTGAGGCTCGGCTCAATAAGTCAGGCAAACCTTATGCCGGTGCCATAGCAGATCAAGCCGTAGCTACAAGAGCTAGAGAAGCAGCTCAAACTGCCACCTTGAATAGGCTAGGAGTTAGCCTGGATGAAACTGAGGCTGCAGTTGAGAGGGAGTCTGCGGTTGAGGGGGAGCCTGCAATCCCTGCGGCTCAACCCAGGGAAACCGCGGCTCTAAGAAAGAAGAAAGCCAAACTTACTGACACTTCCAAACCCTCATCCAATCTTCCTCCAAAACCATCCTTACCAAAATCCTTCCTTATTCTATCCAATCCCTCTTCTGAACCGCTTCCACCTTCATCTAAACCAATTCCCGTCACAAAATCAACTCCTCCTACCTCTTCTAAACCCCAGATAAAACCCCTTTCCCCAATAAAGCCAAATGTTGAAAAATCCATGAATTTCGCACAAGATGTGCAAATCTTGAGAAAACTTAGAGCCACCACCTCTGAACCCAAACCTATCTCTCCTCCAAAATCCCCTCTCAAACTGCCAACTGTTCAATTCACTGAAGAACAGTTACAGCTAATCTTTTCTACCCTTCCCAACCTCAAACCCTCCACTCAAACCGAGCCTGAGCAGACCGAAGTGTCTGAGGCTGAGGTTCTAGTTGAACAAACCGAGGTATGTACAAGTGCGGTTCAGCCTGAGCAAACCGATGAGTTTGAGGCTGCAGTATTGCCTGAGCAGACTGATGTGTCTGAGGCAGTTCAAGATGAACCTGAGCAAGATGATGACATTCTTGAGGTTCAACCGCTGAAGAAGAAGAGAATATTAATCAAGAAATATGATTTTGTGGAGCACTGGCAATCAAGGCCACCTGGTGCAGTGGACTTCACTGAGGCTCATGACAAGAAGGATCACTCACCCATTGAAGGCCCATTTGCAAAGGAATTGAGAGAAAGAGCTGAACTGAGAAAGGCCGGAATAGACCCCTTGGTTGAAAACGCTCCTCCTTCATTGAAACGAAAGATAGATTTTGACTCACCAGAGCGCACTCCTTCACCTTCTGGATCTCCTACACTGCCTTTTGCTCCATCGGTTCCACCGTCGGCTCAACCGCAACTGATCAATATCTCTGCCCCTTCGGTTTTGCCTGAGTTCAAAGTTGCAGTTAGGACTCCCAAACCGCGAGCTTTAAAAAGGAAGTGTGCACAGGACATCGCGGCTTACCTAAATAGGTTTAGAGCTACTTCTTCCAAAGCCAACCGCCATAGAGCCATCCTCAGAGCCGCCAACAAACATGAAGAGCAACGAATCAAATCTGGTCGTCCAAATCCTTTCGCAATCTTTTCAGCCGATGAATCTCAGGCTGCTTCAGATCTACTCATTGCTTCAACTCTTGACCAAATCATTGAAGATCTGGCAGTTGAGGTCATTTTTTCTCTCTGCTCTCAATTTTTCTTTAGGATAAACTGCATTGTATTTCCATATCTTTATAGATGGCAGTTCTCTCCTTATACTTCCATTCCTCTCTCTAATACCCAACTTCTTTCCGTTTCCCCTTCTCTTCCCTACACTTCATTTTCTGTCATTCCTTCTCCTTCCTCCCTTTTTGAAACTGATCCAGTAAAGATTCAATTTGTTCTGGATTCATTTTTTACCCAATCTGCATTTCTTTCCTCTCTGCCCTTCCTTGTTGATGCCATTAAGAGGGAGAATGCTTTTGACCCTCGGATTGGGAGAATGGAATTCAAGATTGAAACCCTCCTGGAGAACCAGCTCAAATTAGAACATAAGCTTGAAACTCTAAATGAGCTGACTTCTCTCAGACTTGAAGCGTCCCAAGAAATGAATGAGGCCCTAGAGAAGAAGTTAGACCAACTAGCTGATCTAACGGTTTCATCAACTGACTACTTAGTTCATTATGCCAACGACCTGAAGAAGCTTTCTGAAAGAATCTTAGAGAAGGTAAATGAACCGACCCATCTTCGTCTTAAGTCAGTTGAATACGTGTTTGAAACCGCCAGCCTAGTTGAGCATTCTGATGCTGCTCAAACCGCAGACCAAGCCGCCGCCAGGGTTCCTGATAGAACTGACTAGATTTCTTTCTATCCTTTTGTAATCAGTTTTGCCTTTCATTATTTTCCTTGTAATTTTGTAACTTCCAAAACCTTTAAAGGATTATAATGAAAATGAATGCATTGCATCTTATTCCAAAAACCTTGTTTATTCAAACTACTTGTTTGTGGAACAATGCATTTTCAAAACCCATGCACTTTAATTCATCATGAAAAATTTTCTAAGTGTATGTGTTTTAAACATTCAGTTTAAACATGCATATCTGATTTTCATAATCATATCTCTTTATATGCATCTGAATGTATTTCTTATCTATCTGTTTTTTATTTCCTTTGTTTTTGATAGATTAGAAATCTATGGTATAGCATTGTGTGTGCATTTGACTTGGGACATGCAGTTTCAATACATATTCTTTTGAGCATGTTTTACCAAGTACAATGTTTGCTCTATCATAGTGTGGTAATGGCATCAATCAAATAGGGGGAGATTGTTAGGATTCATTGTTAGTACACCCACCTGATTTGATTGACCCATTCCACGTGTCTTTTTATGGACTTTGGGTTTACATGTAATGAAGTTTTACTTCAATTTTTAGACAAGTCCATTTCTAAATGTTTAGTAGTTAGGATGAGTTATGTTCGGTTTATCCATAGCGGTTTAGTATCCCTCAAGCCGCCGTATTCAAACCGCCAGCATGGTGCCTTAAGTCCTTCATCAAACCGCAGTTTGTGTCTTTGATGAAACCGCATTTCAAGTTCATTCATGAAACCGCACATGCATCTGGTGGAACCGCCGACCAAGATATTGAAGAAGTTATTGCTGTCATTTACTCCTTGAAGACAAGCATTCGCTTTTCAACCGTAAATGAATGACTGGTGACTTGTCCTTAAACTTCAAGTCATGTTTCAGTTATTCTTGGAATGTCGGTTTGTCTCGCCTTTTGAAAAGTTACCGTTGTACTTTTCCAACAACTAAAAGGACAATGTCAGGTAGTGATCCAACAACTTCCTGCCACAAAGCAAAAGCAAAGGACGACAGTGACAGGTCAACCAATGGGATTGTGACAGCGCATAAAACCGCCATACAATGACTCACCTCTTTGTCCAACGGTCACTAATGCCTTCACTATAAATAGCCTTCATTTCTCAACAATGAAGGTTGCTGAACTTCAAAGAGAATATCCCAAGTATTCAAGTTTGCTTTGAAGATTGAAAACCCAGATATTCATATCTTCATCATCTCCTTAGCAAACCCAGAGTTCTTCATCAAAGCTTCAAGCCTTCAAATCATCACAACTCAGCCTTGCACAGAAAGTAATCACTTGCTCGCCATCACTTAGACATTTTGAGCTCTTGATTTCTTTCCACACTACACACCCGGAGTATATTTTCTTATAGATTATATACCTCGAAAACACAGGTTGTTATAATAGCATTGTTAGGTTAGATTGTTCATTTAGAGTTTAGATTCTTTTGTAATCTTGTAAAAACTCCTCTAAATCAATACAAGTCTAGTAGCTATTAGAAAATCCTAGGCTAACCACCTAGGTAGAGGATGTAGTTCTTTCAAGAACGAACCTCTTCAAATTGTGTGTCTTTGATCTTTAATTTCTGTCTTGTCGTTTATGTTTCTGTTTATGAGATTTATTTACTCTTATGTGAAATGACTTGATAAATGATTTGCATACTTTTGTGATACTTCAGTTGTGCCTTGTCAGTTGCATCATTCTATTTTCAACCACTTAAAACTGCCCTACTCTTTATAATTCAGTTTGGCCAAAACCGCAAAACTCCGCTGTGCATTTTAGCTGAGCGGTTCTAGTGCTTTAAACCGCAATAGACCAAACTGATAAGTACTTGGTTGATTTTCAAGGGTATTTCGGAAAAGATTTTAAACCGCTATTCACCCCCCCTCTAGCGGTTCTATACCCTTGTTGCCCTTTGGGACCAACAAATGGGATTCCTTGTTTGACTAGGTTGGAATTTAATTTTCCTTGGGATTCCTTGTTTAAGTGGAATTAGGAATTTAATTATTCTGGGTTTCCTACTTAGTTTAGGTTTTGGACGTGTTGCCTATATAAACCAAGTGATGGCCATAAACATTGTGTACACTAGAAAAACTAGCCAAAGAGAATCTGTGAGTCACAAAGAGAGCCAAGTGAGTGCTAGCCCTTGGGGGTACCCTTAGGGGCATTCCATGGATGGTTGAAGCATGTCTAGGGTTTTATGTGTGATGGGAGCGTTTACATAGAGAGGTTATCTCCTTACTATATAGAGCGGTAGGCTTTATTGTAAACAGACACAGATTATGATATTACTGAAATATCCTGGCTTGACAGTTCCCCCAGATGTAGTCATTGTTGTTGACGAACTGGGTTAACAAATATTGTGTTCTTTTCTTGTTGATTACTTTCATATTATTCATATGCATGGTTGTTGTGTCTCACCATTATCATAATTTTATGGGCATGAACTGCACAGATATACCACAATTCACCAACAGTTTCATGGTGATTTTAGATTGTTTGCTTGTTTGCTTTCATTTTTGTTAATAATCAATTTCAACCAAGTCATGTAATATACATATAATAAAACATATACTCCATCCGTTCCACAGTAAATGTCTACATTTCCTTTTTAGTCTGTCCAATAGTATATATCTACTTCCAAATATAGCAAAGATTTTTTTAAAATTTTTCCTACTCATTCTCTCACATACTTTACTTTTATACTCACAACAACAATCCACTTAATATTCTCTACCACAACTTCTCTCTCTTACCTCACTTTTTATCTCTACCACAGCTTCTCTCTCTTACCTCACTTTTCATACTCACAACACTTACATCACTTCCAGTATTTCTTAATCTCCGTGCAAATGGGAGGTGTTGGTCTCAAAGGGGAAACAAGGGTATAAAATAGTTAGAAGCGATGGGGGTGAATAGTTGTTTTGAATCTTTTTCAAACCTTTTTGCAAAGCAATGACTAATGTGCACAGAACTCTAATTGGCTAAGTATAGCGCGCAGAGAGAGTGTGAAATGGACAACGGAATTTTAAGCTGAGGGAATTGCACAGAAGATATTGCGCATGAGTAAAGCGCACACAAGTTTAGGCTTACAGAGTTGTGCTAAAAAGTTACTAAGGCAATGAGTAGATTAATACAATTCGACAATGCTATAGAATCTACAAAGATCAAACAAAGCAATAACTCAGAAATAAATCATCGGAAAGTAAATAGTAGGAAATAAGAACAAGCTATTTGGAGAGGTTTGATCGTGAAAAGATCTATGTCCTCTACCAAGATGGTTAATATTGGATTTTTTAACTATGAGATTTATATTAGATTGAGGAGGTTTCACAAGATTACAATGAATCAAAACTCAATGCTAAATCTATGCTTTGAAGTACAAATCCTAGAATAAACCAGTGTATCACTAGAAGAAAGATCTATATGATCAAAATTTCAAGAGGTGTGTGTATGTCAAAATTTCTGGGCTCTTTAAATCTAAAAAATGGAGAGCTCAAGAAATATGGTATTACAAGGCTTAGGATTTTGGCATGAGTTTAGAGGTATGAAGGTATGAAGACTGTTCTTGAGGAATCTGAAAATGAGCAGCCAATCTTCAAAACTTCAAAATTTCTCTTTGTAAGCAAAAACTCAAGCAGCTTGGAAATGAAGAAGGGCGAGCTATTTATAGCAGAAAGTTAGAAACTAACCGTTGGAGCTCTGAGCAAGGACAATGAGCTGACACAATGTGATTATTGCGCAAGTGTCCTTTGTGGCCGTTGCAAAGTAAGCATGAAAACAAAATTCAAATCTTCTTCTAGAAGGATAACAGTTGTCTTATATTAAGATTTTCATTTAAGCGTATCTCCATCGTTGGATCTGCTGAGTGTGCTCAATTTTTCGTATCTGCACACCTCAGGATTTTGGCGTAATACAAAAATCGTAGCTTGTATTCGTGCTTTCTAAACTTCTAGAATCTGAGGATTGTTGAAAGATAAGTACAAGGACCAACACTTCTGCACTGCATATGGATGTCATGCGCATTGGCTGAACAAAAGGTGTTCTGCGCAGAGTGTCCTGTGCGGCACCATATCGTACAGCTTAAAAACCCTCAGTTTTATTACAAATGTCCTATTTTCTAAGCCTATTCTATAAAATGCACTTAGCTAAAAATTGAAGTTATAATTTATATAGGGTCCTAAAGTTCATAAAATAACAATAGGTGATGATATCAATCAATTCTAACAAGTTTAGGAGGGTTAAAAAATATGCGTACCTAACAAGAGGGTAAACATATACTTTAGGACGGAGGGAGTAACAAAATCAAACATAATTTCATTTCTATAACTATAAATATGTATGATGAATAACATAGATTTAACTTTACCCAATCAGTCCATTTACTAAATTTATTGAGCTGACTATTTTACCCATATTAAATGTCATTTGAGTTGTACCAAGCACGATTTCACGCTCAAAACTAATGAAATTTGTCTGAGGGACTAACTGCATTTATTTCGAGTGGTAAAGGGATGTAGTTTTTCAAAATTTGGGAATATGGACTAATTTCATAAAACACACATAGTAAAGGGACTATTTGAATAGTTTGTCCTAACTTTTAATTAGTAAGACTTACTTGTCAATTGTCATACTTATATCAAATATCAAAGTATCATATACTCCATACGTCCCACCCGAATTAGGTTTTTTAAGTTGGGCATGAGGATTAAAAAAAAGTATTAGTGGAGTAGGTGTCGTCAGTATGAAAAGTGAAGTTGGATAGAGAAAGTAAGTTAGAGAATAATTTGTGAAAAGTTGTTTGTGAGTGTAAATGTGAATCCCATTAAATAAAACACTTCAATTTTTGAGTTGTTCTAATTCAAATGTGACACCCAAAAATAAAAATTTGTTTTAATTTGAATGAGATGGAGCGAGTATATCATTATTAACTTCATTTTTACTCTCCTACTCAATTGCTCACAACATGTCACTATTTCATTTTTTTTCTTAATTTTTTAATTTTTGTGTATAAACCGTTTTTCTAATCTGAAATAGGACGGGAGTACATAATCTCCCGTCTTAAAACTATGTGGAGTTAAGTACCTATTTGGTCCCTGACCTTTGGACTTTTTTACAATCTCGTCCCTAACCAATATTCGTTTACAATTCAGTCCTCAGACTACCTACTTCGCTTACAATCTCATCATTCCGTCCCCTTTCCGTTAAAAATTCCGTTAAATGTGCTGAGTTGGACCGATGACTCACCAAAAACATGAGTTGGCACTACACTTGTTCAAAATTGGGTGATGTGGAAATGAAGAAGGGTTAAACTGTATATTCCTAAACTAAAGGATACCAAAAATAATTTACAAAGTATTTACAAAGAAAGCTTAAGATTTAAAAACAATAATTATTTTATATTTCCTGAATATTAAAAATATATTTTCTCATATTTGTTTAAAAATACTTGATATTAATAAATTTATTTACAAAATAAAAAATAAATTTACCATGTTACTCTATAAATAATGAATTTATCAAATATTTTTTCCAGATAATCAAATAGATTATATTTTTTTAAAGTAATTAATATTAGTTTTAATTATTGCTTAAAATTCCTTTTAAGATTAAAAAAATGAGATAATCTTTCCGGTACGGAGGGAGTAGTAATTACTGCACTTTCATTTAACACCATAGCACCACCACCTCCATCACCCCGTCACCCACCATAACTGTCACCGCCATTGCCTGTTCATCACCGGTACTAAGAGCACCACCACTATCAAACCACCACCGTCAAACCACCACCCACCGTAATTAAACCACCATCAAACCACCACCACCAATACATAAAAAAAAAAAAAAAAAAAAAAAACACTGAAAAATCCATCTGAAATCAAAATCCAAATTCAGACCACCACGCCCAGCCACCACTTCCAAATGATAACCACCCCGATTTCACCTCCATCAACCATTAACGCCGCCACCGCACCACCACCGCCACCAACCAACCACCATCATCACCAAATTAAACAAAACCCACTTTAAGGACAAAACCTCCCATCCATTATCACATACGAACGGATCTGGAGAAAGAGAGAAAAGAAATTTTTTTATGGAGGAATTAAAACCCAGATCTAAAAAAGAAAAACGGAGAAGATGAGAAAGAAGACATAGCAATCGGAGATGAAGGCAGAACGAAAGCCATAGTCGCCGGCCCAAAATTCCAGCGAACAAGCCCCTCCCATTTTTTCCGGTGAACAAGCCATTTTCTGATAAGTTGCCAGGATCTGGAGAGATGAGGGAGGGAGTCGCCGGGATCTGGATTTTTTTTGGAGGGCTTTTTCTACCCAGATTTGAGTTTGGGATAGATGAGGGAGGAAGGAGATGAAGAGGCGATGGAGGTAAGGGAGAGGGAGAGGGAGTACGGATCTGGTGTTTTGGAAGGAGGCAATGGGGGTCGCCGTTGTTGAGGTGAGGGAGTACGGGTCTGGTGAGGGATCGATGGGAGAGTTTGATTTGGGAGAGATGTGAGGGAGAAGAGATTTGTGAGAGAAGGAGGGGGGTTTTGTGACTGGAGTGTGATGAACTGGAGAGAGAAAGAGATTTTTTTTATTATTTTTTTCAGCACAATTTTTTTTTCATTTATGGCCAAAAGTTTGATATTGTGCATTATCACCCCTTGTACTTCCACCTCAGCAATTTTTGATAACTTGTACAGCCAACTCAGCTTTTTATGTGCCACATATGCACATTTAACGGAATTGAGACGGAAGGATGAGATTGTAAGCGAAGTAGGTATCTGAGGACTGAATTGTAAACAAATATTGGTTAGGGACGAGATTGTAAAAAAGTCCAAAGGTCAGGGACCAAATAGGTACTTAACTCAAACTATGTGCAAAAAATGAGTTGTGCACGGAAAGTAAGGGGTGAATAGCAGAGGGTAGTTGTTGCGAGTGTGAAAAGTGATATAGGAGAGAGAAAGTAAGGTAGTGAATAGTAGGTTGATTAGTGTTTTGAGTATAAAAGTAAAGTAAGAGAGAAAATGAGAGGGAGGAATAATATTTTTTTATTTTATTTTAAGAAGACAAAAACTTGTATGAGAACACCATGACCCGTCTCATAGTAGAGACGGGTCATTTTTGACCCTTGACCCGCTTTTTTTTTTTTTTTTTTTTGCTTGCTTTTTTAGTTTATATATATATATATATATATATATATATATATTTTTTTTGTATGTTTCGGTTTGCCAAATGTAATAGTTACTATAAATAAATGTAACAAACGTGTTACTTATATGTAACAGTTTGTATACATAAAAGTAATACATATATACAGAAAAGTAACATTGTTTTTTTTTTTTTTTATGTTTTCTTCATTTGCCGAAAGTAATACTTATTATAACTAAAATGTAACGAACGTCTTACTTATACTCCCTCCGTCCCAGCTCATTTGAGACTTTTTGACCAAAACTGGTCAACTTAAGGTCGGTTTGACCAACACTTTATAGAAATATTTATGATCCGAACAAAAATTAAAAAAATGTAAAATGACCACCATTAAAAATCCTCTCAATAACAATAAATGAACATAAATATTTCTATAAAGTGTTGGTCAAACTGACCTTAAGTTGACCAGTTTTGGTCAAAAAGTCTCAAGTGAGCTGGGATGGAGGGAGCATGTAACAGTGTTTATATATAATTGTAACACATATGTATTAAAAAGTAATAATTCAACCATTTACACTTTTGAACTAAAAACACTTGTGTTAGTAACATTGTAAAAATAAGAAAGTAATAATTTTTATAAATGAATGTTACATTTTACTTGTATAATAATATTGTAAAACAGTTACGTTTACTTGTATAATAGTATATCATACGTTTTCAAATAATAAGTTACAATGAGTTCAATTTATTAAGATACATGTAAAAGTATTACATTATCTATAGAAATTTGTTACAATTTCATCTACTAAAGTGTTACATTTAGTTATTGTTAGTGTTACACGTATTTATAGTCAGTATTACAGTTGAAAGATGAGTAAAATGAGTTTTTTTTTTTTTTTTTTTTTTTTTTTTGTAAAACTGGTGTTACGTTTACTTATAAACAATGTTACGTTATACTCCCTCCGTCCCACCCGAATTAAGATTTTTGGGTTGACACGGGGATTAAGGAAAAAGTGGTAGTGGAGTAGGTGTTGTGAGTATGAAAAGTGGGGTAGAGAATAATTGGTGGAAAAATTATTGTGGGTGTGAATGTGGGTCCCATTAAATAAAACACTTCCATTTTTGGGTTGTTCTAATTCGAATGGGACACCCAAAATGGAAATTTGTCCTAATTCGAATGAGACGGAGGGAGTAAGTAACACAATTGTTACATTTAGTTATACTCTCTCCGTCCCGGAGTAAGAGTCATACCCCTTATTTGCACGCTTATTAATAAATATTGGAAGTGATGTAAATGTTGTGAGTGTAAAAGTAAAGTAGGAGAGAGAATGAGTGGAGAGAATAGTGAATTGATTGGTGTTGTGAGTATAAAAGTAAAATGGGAGAGAGAATGAGTGGGGTGAATAGTAAAGATTCTTTGCCATTTTAGGAATAGGACTCTTACTCTAGGACGTACCAAAATGGAAAGTATGACTCTTACTCTGGGACAGATCCCTCCGTCCCAAAACAACCTGCACCCTTTTTGAAATGCACGGGAATTAATAAAATGTGTAAGAAAAGTCGGTGGTGTGAGTGGGAAGGAGAGAGAAAGTAGGGTAGAGAATAGTAAGTGGATAGTTGTTGTGAGTGGAGAGGAGAGAGAAGTAGTGGGAATCTTTTCCATTTTGGGAAAGTGCAAGGTGTTTTGGGACGGAGGGAGTATTACTTTTGACAAACGAAATAAAAACTACAAAAAAAAATGATTTTTTTTTCTGAAAAAAAAAAAAAAAATGGGCATGGTCGCTGCCACGTGACATATTTTGAGTGGTGCATGGGTTGGGATCATATGTTTCGCGCAAAATTGCTACTATTACAACCGTTCTCATCTGTGAGAACAAAATGGGTGTTTTCATGGGAAACCACCTCTTTTTTAAGAAATCATGACTTATTAATAGCACATCCAAAAAAGAAATTTGTACCTATAATTATGAGACAGCCGTAACCCGGCCCCACAAAGCCTACCCTATAAATCAACTTCAACTCCCTCAACGATTAACTCCTCATTTCCTCAATGATTTAAAAAAAAAAAAAAAAAACACTCCCCATTTCCTCTTCACACAATACTAACAAAAGGAAAAATTGCTCTCAAACTCTTCGAAATCAAACTGTGAAGAATTCTTCATTCCAGTCCACAAAACTTCATTAATTTCCACCAAACCCATTAAAATTTCTTATTCGATCAATACAAAAAATACCATCTCCGCCTGTTTCTCTCTCCACATTTGCCAACGCCGCCGCCGTCGTTTAAGTATAGAAACGATGAGGGAGTTCTGGACGTCGTTGGCCTCCCTGATGGGCGTCTGGGCCTTCTGTCAAAGCCTCCTCCACACCGTCTTCCCGCCGGAGCTCCGTTTCGCCTTCCTCAAAATCTTCTACCGCATCTTCAACTGCTTCTCCGTCTACTGCTACTACGACATAACCGAGATCGACGGCGTCAACACCAACGAGCTCTACAACGCCGTTCAGCTCTACTTAAGCAGCTCCGCCTCCATCACCGGCAACCGTCTCAGCCTCACCCGCGGCCTCAACTCCAGCGCCATAACCTTCGGCCTCTCCAACAACGACCGCCTCATCGACGTCTACAACGGCATCAACGTCGTCTGGGAACACATCGTCACACCCAGGCAATCCCAAACCTTCTCATGGCGGCCGTTGCCGGAGGAGAAACGTGGGTTTACTCTCCGAATCAACAAAAAGGACAAATCCCTAATCCTCGAATCTTACCTCGATTTCATCATGGAAAAGGCTAATGATATTCGCCGAAAGAATCAAGACCGGTTATTGTACACGAATTCCCGAGGTGGGTCCCTCGACGCGAGGGGACATCCATGGGAGTCGGTACCTTTCAAGCATCCAAGCACATTTGATACTTTAGCCATGGATCCGGCTAAAAAGGCTGAAATTAAAGCCGATCTTCGTGATTTCGCCGACGGTCAAGCATTTTATCAACGAACCGGCCGGGCTTGGAAGAGGGGTTATTTATTGTACGGTCCTCCGGGAACCGGAAAATCAAGCATGATTGCTGCCATGGCTAATTTTCTCGGATACGATATTTACGATCTGGAGTTAACTGAAGTTCATACGAATTCTGAGCTGAGGAAGCTTTTGATGAAGACGAGTTCGAAATCGATTATTGTTATTGAAGACATTGACTGTTCGATTAACTTGACCAACAGAAAGAAGAGTGGTGGCGGCAATGGCGGTGCTAATTCCGGCGGAGGCGGGCGTGGTTCGTTTGATAGTTGTCCGCCGGACATGAGAAACGGCTCCGGTGATCAGGATGGTGGGAATTCGATTACACTGTCGGGTTTATTGAATTTTACTGATGGATTGTGGTCTTGTTGTGGGAGTGAAAGGATTTTCGTTTTCACGACGAACCACATTGAGAAGCTTGATCCGGCATTGTTGAGGAGTGGTCGAATGGATATGCATATATTCATGAATCACTGTTCATTTCCGAGTTTGATAATTCTCTTGAAAAATTATTTGGGTTTGGAGGAGGAAGAGATTGAGAAGGAAGTTTTGGAGGGATTGGAGGGAGTGATTGAGGAGGCGGAGATGACGCCGGCGGATATCAGCGAGGTTTTGATCAAGAACAGGAGGGATAATGGGAAGGCGTTGAGGGAATTGACGGCGGAGTTGACGAGAAGGGTGGAGAAGAAGAGGTTGAGAGGGCGGAGTACGACGGTGGAGATGGAGGAGGAGCAAGAAAAAAGGGCATTGGATAGTCCGAAAGACGGCGGCGCTGCGGCTGAGGTGGAAGAAGATTTACTGAAGGATGAGAAAGGAGAGGATAATGAGAAGGTTTAAAAATATTGATTAAATTATTTGTAAAAAAAAATTAAAAAATTGGGTTTGGCTAATTTTGGTTAGTCCAAACAAGGCCTTGGCAGTTGGCATGTTGGGTTGTTTATGAAGTGGTGGGGATAAGACTGAGAAGTGGAGAACTGTTAAAAGGCTAATAAAAAAGAAGAGAAAATATGTTAGCCTTTTTATTAGAAGTAATTGATTTTGTAAATAGAAGTGAGTATTTTATGTGGGCTATTTTGCTTCCATTCCATGTTGTTTGTTTGGCTATTTCCTTTTATCTCACCTCATAATAACTTGCAATAATTTTCATAATAATTTGTAAAATGAATATCTGAGTATTTATTAGTATTTTTTTTAAATATTTAGTTTTCTATTATTTTACTTTAATTTGTCATACTCATACACTTAATATTGAGGGCAATATGTCAATCTGAGTATTCTCTTACAACAATTTTAAAAGTACAATAGTATTAAAATTGTCTATTATAAAACAAGCTTAAATACGTTTACCCCCTTAAGTATACACCGAATCTTACTTTGCAACCCAGCGTGAAATTTGTGTCTAAGTGGTACCCAATGTTAAAATTATCCCATTTTGCCCCCCTGAATCCTAACAAATGTTACAAATTTAACCGAATTGATCATGTGCATGTCACATGATCTGTATTTTCGTCATTTTAACACTCAATTTTCCTTTAATTTATTTTTCCACTCCTCTCACTTATTATAAGTTTTAAAAAATATTTTTACACAATATATTACTCTCTTCATCCCAGAGTATATGTCCACCATCCCATTTACACGGAGATTAAGAAACGATGAAAGTGATGCAAGTATTGTGACTATAAAAGTAAGTAGGAAAGAGAACGAGTGTGAGGGAATAGTAAGTTGATTGGTGTTGTGAGTACAAAAGTAAAGTAGGAGAGAAAATGAGTGGGGGGAATAGTAAAGATTCTTTGCCATTTTTTGAAGTGGACATATACTCTGAGATGGAGGGAGTACATAAAAACATTATAAAATTATAATATCAATATAAATTACTAACATACTCCCTCCATTTCATGTGAATTGAGACTTATTTCCCTTTTCGTCCGTTGCCCAAAATAGCAAACTTTTTAATATTTTATATTCACCAAACCCCACCCATTTAACCCCACTAATTCTCTCTCTTCATTTTCCACCACTCATTTTATCCAACCAACACTACTATTTACCTCACTCATCCTCTCTCTTTATTTTCCACCACACATTCACTACTTTCTCTTAATTATTGTGCCTTTTTTTTTGTCTCAATTCACATGAAATGGAGGGAGTATTATTTAATTAATTTCTTTATTTCAATGATACTAATAAAAATAATCAAACAAATGACTCATGTAATAAATAAAAATTTTATATTTGGATTTTTAAATATTAGTAAAGTAAAATGTATAAAAATAATTATACCTGAAAAAGAAAAAGAAAAAGAAAAAGAAAAAATAAATCATATCAAACTAAAACCCACCAACTATAATTTATAATCCAAAATAAAAATTATTATTTTTTACATGAGTCATTTGTTTGATTTATTTATTTTTTATCAGTATTATAATGTTTTATGTAATATATAGTGTAAAAATATTTTTTAAAACTTATAATAAGTGAGAGGACTGGAAAAATAAATTAAATGAAGATTGAGAGTTAAAACGACGAAAATACACATCATGTGACATGCACATGATCAATTCCGTTAAATTTCTAACATTTGTTAGGATCCAGGGGGACAAGTGGGATAATTTTAACATTGGATACCACTTAGACACAAATTTCGCGATGGGGTGCAAAGTGGGATTCTGTATATACTTGAGGGGGGTAAACGAATTCAAGCCTATAAAATATAATTCATTCTATTGTAACATAGGGAGCGATATTTCATAAACTTGTCATGAACTCACTCAGGGGCGGTCCTATTAAATTTGATGCCCTAAGCAAATTTTCTAGCGAGGCACCGTGAATTTAGTGTCTTTTAAGCAAAAGCTAAAACATTAATAGAAAATTAATATGCATGTAATTATATGTATATTTTGTTTAAAATAAAATACAGCATCAAAATCAAACTCATGGCCAGAGATCAAAATCAATTCAATTTAAAGCATAAAAATCTTACCTAATAGGGCTAGATGGAGGTCTGGAAGGTAAATTTACTATCGCCTACTCGCTTCAGTCATCTCGCCCCAGGAAGGTAAAAGTCGGTTTTTGAACTAGGTTACAATTCGTTTATAAAGTCGAGTTATGAATTAATTTTTTCCTTTACAAAGTCGGATTCATTATGATTTTTTTTTTCTCAATTAGTTTCTCCCTTTTTGAAAACGGATTTTTTTTCTTTTTTTTTTTTAAAAAAAAAAAAACGAGTAACTGAATTGTGTTGTATCGAGGATTAAATACTTATCCAAAGAGAGTCTTCTGGTGGATTGAGGCTTGATAATTGGGCTATCACCAATGCATTAGGTAAGAATTTTGGGGGCCCAAAAATCAGCAATTTTTTGGGTGCCCTAAGCAGGTGCTTCGTTTGCTTACTTGACGAGCCACCCCTGAGCTCACTGTAATTTGTTTTCCTTTCCTTTTTTTTTTTTTTTTTTTTGAGAGAGAGAGTTCGATTCATTTGCATGTCAACCATTAAATCTTTATTTTGATTATGATTGATAGAAAGGCCATGAATTATTAAAGGTAAGGTATTGGTCGAGAGGATAATTGGGTTCCAAACTCAAATTTTAATTTATCAGCTCAAGAGAAAAAAAAAAAAAAAAAAATCATTACTCAAATCTAACTCATATGACTAAATCTTAGGCACATGTGACTATTGTTTGTTCAAAAATTAAGGAGATCTAATATGGATGGACTAGAAATATTTCCCCTTTTGATTCTAAGTTATTAGCTGGCTTCACCTTTGGCTTTGGCTTGTGTGCAACTAATGGGGGGTCACATGGGATTGATGTACTTGTTTGATTGTGTTGGGAATTTTGGTACAATAATGCAATTATTCTGTTTATTTCATCTCAAATTTTGTACTTTGATATATGACTAAAATAAGTTACTCCACAACAAAGCACTCCCTCCGTCCCAGAAAGATAGTCCATCATTTTTCGTTTTTACTACGAGGGAACTTTGAGCGGTTATAAATGCTACTTATAATTATGTTAATGTGAATCTAAAAATTGATATTAATATTATTTATAATGGTGTATCAAAAACAATATCAAAAATTTCATTAGAATAATTAAAAGTACCCTTAATTATTACTCAAAGTTCCTTCGTAAAACACATAAAAATAGAGGGACTATCATTCTGGAACAGAGTGAGTAATTATGATAACACTTGATGATATGTAAACTAGTGAGTGGCATAATTATTTGGAGACCACATAATCACATCTCATATATTGCTCTGTTGAAAACCAAGAATAGATTCACTATTACTCCATCAATTCAAGCTTGTTTAATTATATTAAACTAATCTTACAGTAAAATGTGGTTAATTTTATTTTAAGAACCAAAAATTTTTAGCTTAGGCGGTATCTGGTGTTAGCTTTCCTTTCAGAAGTCACGAGTTCAAATCCTGTTAAATAGATTTGTTTTAGTCTATTTATAGGCCCAATTCTAGCCTTGATGACATTATGAATTAATATATATATATATATAAAAAAAAAAAAGTAACTCAATTTTAAGCTATTTAAGACATTTTTCAAACTCATATCTCGTTCATTAATTCATAATGTCATAAACTATAATCTATGAATTAATATGCCAAGATTACCCTAAATAGATTTGTTTTAGTCTATTTATAGGCCCAATGCAGTTAAAATTATTCTCGATCGTTGGTAGGGCCAATTTATCAAATGATTTGTACTCGATTTTGAGCACTCTTAATCTACAAATACATCATTAACAACTTTAATTAATTGACGTTGAACTTGATTATGAGTGCTCTTAAGTCTTAACCAATCACTACGATAAAATGACCTACCACTTAGTGAAAAACCCTGAAAAAGTTTGCTTCGTCATAAACTATAATCTATGAATTAATATGCCAAGATTACCCTAAAAAAGTTTCTTGATTTCTCTCCCACTCCCTTTTAAGAAGAGGAGTATACAACACATCAGCATGATTAAAAAATCTACTGCTTAAATGGATAAGGTTGAAGTTAGTTTGGGAAGGACAAAGAGAGGAAACATATGAAAATATTAGAGGATTTCATGTTGGATAAAGGAAGATTGAGAAAGGGGAAGAAAAAAAAGTAAAGGAAAAGCCTCTCAAATTATAATGAGAAAAAGTTTGACATCATTTGTGGTTTGAATTTGGGACTGAGTTGGAAAGGGAAGGGTTCATATTATTGGACCCTTTTCCATTTCAAACCTAGAGACTTGATTTTATTTTTACAAACTAGGTCGTTATTGAAATTATGTTTGTACGTTGTATTATGTGGTTTAAATCGACCTATTGCCTCCTATTTTTAAATCAATGATCAATATATAAGGCCCGAGATAAATCCCTCATGAGATCCTACAAATCTCAATATTTAATATGATAATTGTTGGAACAATCCATATTCACTAATGCCATAAACTCAATTCTGGGATAAGTTAGAGAGAAGAAATGAAGGCGGAAGCATTACCTGTTGAATCCATTGATGTTGTCTTTAGGGAGAATGGGAAGAAGAAATAGGGGATGAAGATCTTCTAAATGATGAGTGTCTTTCTCTCAATTACTTCTAGCAATAAATGAAGATTATGTAGGAGAGAATAATGAATGTAGTATGTTTCTAGGCTGATGGAAAGGACTTTATATAGGAAACAAATAGGCACTTCATTTAAGGACTACACCCTTTCACATAAGTGGTGTGAAATTACCATTTTGTCCATCATAAATAGGTAATATTCCACCTCAGGAATTTTACACATTATTTGATGTTCTACACTTTATATTAGCATTATAAGTATGCTTTTATGTATGGAAATACTAATGACTTGTTATGCAATCCATGTTCTAACAATCTCCCACTTGGGTTGCATAATAATGCCTTTCCTTAAAATCATAAATATAATACAAATGACAACCCTAATGTGCACCTTGTTGTCATCCATAACAATCCCGTCCATTAGTCATACAAGTATAAGGACTAAAGGGGCAGTCGTGTAATTGATTCGCAACTAAACCCAGAATAATCACATATACATATCCAACTAAATGACATAGATCAAAATGTAGATGTGTAGCATGGAACATAATGAATATATACATATTCTTCCAACTAGTCCAAATTAACAAAATGAGATCAAACTTTAAATAATAATAGAACAATTAATGAAGAAACAATATAAACTCCTACTATATTAAATGTTATCAAAAGTTGTTACACACATATGAGCAACATGCTCGTGAAACACTAAAGGAGATAACGCCTTAGTAAACGGATCCGCTAACATGGAGTTTGTTCCTATAAGTTGTATTTCTATTTGTTCATTTTGTACTCTTTCTCTTACAACAAGAAACTTAATATCTATATGCTTAGATTTTGATGAACTCTTGTTGTTGTTGGAGTACAAGACTGCTGCCCGATTGTCACAATATAACTTAATAGATATTTCGACACTATCGACAATTCGCAGTCCCTCAATAAAATTACGCAGCCATATAGCTTGATTGGATGCCTCGAAACAAGCAAAAACTCGGCTTCCATGGTGGAGGAAGTTACGAATGTCTGTTTGGCACTTCTACAAGAAACTGCTCCACCGGCTAATGTGAAGACATAACCAGACGTTGATTTACGACTGTCTTGGCATCCAGCAAAATCGGAGTCAGAATACCCAATGATCTCAAGATGATCTGATTTTAAATATGTAAGCATGTAGTCCTTGGTGTTTTGTAAGTATCTCATCACTCTTTTGGCTGCAACCCAATGTTCTCTCCCCAGATTGCTTTGGTATCTACCAAGCATCCCAACAATAAATACAAGGTCTGGACGAGTACAGACTTGCGCATACATTAAGCTTCCTACTGCTAATGCATAAGAGATATTTTCTATATACTTGGTTTTAAAATTAATTTTAGGACACTGTTTGAGACTGAACTTGTTTCCTTTAGAAACAGGGGTGTTATGTGGTTTACAGTTTTTCATGCTAAACCTTTGTAATACTTTTCTATATAGGCCTTTTGTGATAATCCTAAAATACCTCGTGAGCGATCACGGTGAATTTGGATTCCTAATACAAAAGATGCCTCACCAAGATCTTTCATTTCAAATTTGTTTGAAATAAATTTCTTAGTTTCCTTAAGAAGATTTATATCATTACGAGCAAGCAAAATATCATCCACATATAAGACCAAAAATATAAATTTACTCTCACTGAACTTATGGTATACACAATCTTCATCAAGATTCGTTTTAAAACCAAATAAAAGAATAACTTGATAAAATTTTAAATATCATTGACGAGAAGCTTGCTTGAGGCCATAAATGGATTTCTTAAGTTCACAAACTAATTGATTAGTTTGATCTAAATTAGTCACCATTTCTGGTTTCTTCATATAGATAGTTTCCTCAATGTCTCAATTGAGAAAAGCTGTCTTTACATCCATTTGATGAAGCTCAAGATCATAATGTGCTACAAGTATCATAATGATCCTAAAAGAGTTTTTAGAAGATACCGGAGAAAATGTTTCTTTGTAATCAATGTCTTCTTTTTTAGTAAAACCTTTAGGAAGAAGACGAGACTTATATCTTTCTACATTACCTTGTGAATCATTTTTGGTCTTAAATATCCATTTACACCCAATAGGTTTTACATCTTTAGGTAATGGAACAAGATCTCAAACGTCGTTGTCTTTCATAGATTTTAACTCTTCATTTATGGCATTGATCCACTTATGAGAATTAGGACTATTAATGGCTTCATGGAAGGTGAGTGGCTCATCTCCCACTAAACCTAAGTGTCCTTCATTCTCGGCAAGATACACCTCATCATTATCCGGAATTGCACTCCTTCTTACTCTATTGGATCTCCTTAAGGGCACCGGTTCTTCCTGATTTTGAGGTTGTTGAATTTCATCCTTATGGTCAACATTTTCATGTTGTTCAATATTTATAGTGGAGTTAATATTTTGAATTGTATGTTCCTCTTGAATTTCAGGTATAAAACATCCTCAAAGAACCTAGCATTTCTCGTTTAAAAAAAGGTTCTATTTTTGGGTTGTAAAATTTATAGCTCCTAGATCTCTCGGCATACCCTAGAAAATTACTACTAACAGTCTTAGCGTCCAGTTTGCCCTCATTAGGCCTATAAGGCCTAGCTTCTGCTGGACAATCTCATACATGAAGATGATTTAAGGACGGTTTCTTATTCGTCCATAATTCATAAGGGGTTTTATTAGTAGCCTTAGAGGGAGCTCTATTGAGAATATAAGTTGCGGTTTTTAATGCATCGCCCCATAATGAGTGTGGTAAGGAAGTACAAGAAATCATACTTCTTACCATATCCTTAAGGGTTCTATTACGTCTCTCAGCTATACCATTAATGCTAGGCGTACCTGGCATAGTGTAGTAAGGGACAATCCCACACTCCTCAAGATAGCGAGCAAAAGGACCCGGACGTTGTTCACCCGAACCGTCATTCCGACCGTAGTATTCACCGCCACGATCGGATCTAACGTTCTTAATATTCTTTCCAAGTTGATTTTCAACTTCAGCTTTAAAAGACTTGAAAATGTCCAATGATTGAGACTTTTCATGAAGTAAATAAATGTATCTATAACGAGAGTAGTCGTCTATGAACGTAATAAAATATTGTTGACCATTCCATGAAGGGGTAGTGAATGGCCCACAAATATCCGTATGTATTAGTTCTAAGACCCTTGATGCTCTCGAGGATACTTTTCTTTTAGTGTTTGTAAACTTTCCTTTAAGGCATTCAATGCAAAAGTTCTTTTCCGGAATATCAAGTTTGTTTAAGATTCCCTCCGACACAAGCTTATCAATTCTCCTTTTGGAGATATGACCCAAACGCCTATGCCATAAGGTATAAGAATTTTCACTTGATAACTTTCGCTTTCTACTTTTGGTTTCATTATTATAGGACTCATTTATTGTTTGAATAGTCTCAAGCAAATAAAGATTATCATTACTTGACAAAGTACTAGTACCGACAACTTTGGAATTGAAATAAAGATCACATTTATTATTACCAAATGAACAAGAATAACCTTCCTTGTCCAATACTGTGACTGTTGGTAGTGGTGCCCTAGGCACGTTTAATAAACGTTGTAATTGTTATCAATTATTTCATATCAATAAAGAGATGTTTTGATTATTATTGTTGTTCATGTTTACTGATAATAATCTTTGTCCCTAGTACTTGTTAAGCACTAGTATAAAGGCTAAATGATCATAGGATGATCATGTTAGATTTATGGGTACTTGTTTGGAACAAGGTACTGGACATGACCCGCTGTATGAGATTTATGTCATGGTTTATGTCTCACATATATCTCATATTAGTTATGTCATTTGAATCCTTAGACATAAAGTTATTATAGTCTTCCACTTGATGAACATTGTGTTTGACATATTCAAACACTACCTTAACACGGTAGTTATAAAGTGTATGATTGGCACAATCGGATTCACGTGGGGAAGAATAATAAGTTAAATGGATTTGTCCCTCCACGAGAGATATCAAGCTTGGGCCCCTCGAAGGAATGATGTTGATGAAATGTTCGGCCGGACTCAAATGGATTGATTGGATCAATAGCATTTGAATTATCAACATATTCGGAATCGAGAAAGTATTGAACAAAACAAGTTGACCGTTTGACCATGACTTGTGTTCAATGACATCGTGGACAAAGGGATTGTGACATATTCTAAAAGAATGCGAAATTGTATCTAGTTACACTATTTGGATAGGTATGACGGTTTGCTAGAACCTAATCATATCTTATGGGTTCATGTTTGAGCCCATTGCCAACTTAGTGTAATCCTAGAGGGTCACACACAAATAGAACGAATCATAAAGGACTAAATGGGAATTATGGAAAAATATCAGTTTTTGGCTCTGGCACGGTCGTGCGCCTTAAATGGCACGGTCGTGCCATAAATCCAAACCAAGGCAACCTGTCGACATGATTGGCACGACCGTGCCAATTACCAAGCACGACCGTGCCGAAAATGGGCGGCTGGGAATTCACGCGGACTAGATGGCACGACCGTGCCAGATTGTGGGCACGACCGTGCCAGTCATGTTGGCCAGAATTCTTTGTTGCCTAATTTGATGACGGTTTCCTAAGTCTTTAAGGGTTAAGGATTAGGACTTATTTAAGGATCCTTTTTACAGCCATTAGACATGCTGTTGTGAGTGCCTCCATAAGGTTTTGAGAGGTTATTTTCTTGTTCTAAGATCCCAAAAGTGAAGAACAAGAATATTTATAATTCCATATAGTTCTTGCAATTGTGAAAGTGTGTTTCACAATTTGGTCTAGCAACCAAGATCAAGAAGTTGCTTGATATTCGTTCGTGGTGTGGATACCGCTAGAGGGTGAAGCTCATCATCTTCAAGGTTCGCATTCTTGCTCACGTGATCATGCTTCAAATCTCAACCAAGTTCAAAAGCTAGAAATCAAAAGTCATTAAGGGTTAGTTTTTCTGATATTCATCTTATATGTATTTGACTTAATCACATGAATGGATCTATGGCTTTGGGTTTCATTAAAATTTTAAATGCTTAATTCCGCTGCGCATGTTACTTCGAAACCCAACAGTGACAGATATCAAATTCCGCCTAAATGACGGTACAATAAATATACTATTTAATGCAAAATAATAGCCAGTACTTAACAATAACCTAAAGGTCCCTATGCCTATTACTTCAACAGGATTCCCAGCTCCCATATAGATGAATCTCTCATCTTCACTAGGTCTTCAGTAATTCAAGTAACCCTGCATAGACATACTTATGTGAGTTGTTGCACCAGAATCCAACCACCATGTATATATAGGAATTGAAATCAAATTAGCCTCAGTACAAACAAGACCAAATGACATACCTTTCTTAGCACGCCAAGCGTGATACTTAGGGCAGTCGTACTTCATGTGAGTAAGGTCCTTGCAAAAGAAGCATTTCTTAACCTTTTTATCATCAGATGATCCCTTAGGCTTCTTATTACTTGCAACCGCAATTTCCTTCCCTCTTCTCTTTATCCCATGAGAAGAGGTAGATGCCAAATAAGCAATTTCGGTTTTAAATTGCTTTAACATATCCTCCTCATGAGTCACATGTGAAATTAATTCATTAATATTCCACTTGTCCTTTTGACAATTATAGGTCACCTCAAAGTGACCAAATGAGGAAGAAGAGAGATCAAAACTAAATGCACGAGTAAATCTTCCGATATCTCTAACTTAAGTGCTTTTAGCTTTGTCGATAGGTGAAGCATTTCCAAAATATACTCCCTTAAGTTCCCGGTACCCTTATACCTCATGGAAACAAGCTTCCTCAAGGAAGCACTTGTTTCCGACTTATCGCTTTTTGCAAAGCGTTCCTCAAGGGTATCATGGAATGTTTTAGCATCAACATCCTCGGAGACACCGTTTAAAAAAGTCTCCGAGACAACATTCTTCATAATCATTAGGCTCACGCGGTTTGAGCGTTTCCACTTCTCAGCACTTAAGCGATCTTCTTAAGTGCTTTGATCAGTGAGAGGAAGAGGAAACGGTTCCCTTAATGCGAGGTCTATGTTCATACAGCCTAAGATCATTATTATTTTAAAGTTTTAAAGTTAGTCCCATTAAGCTTCGGTATGGTACTCATCGCAGCAGTTATAGATGAAGTATTAAGTAAATCTGTTGGGATTTGAGAACAAAAGTGAAATACAAAACATGTATAACTAATTACATAATAAATAAACGATTAATTATATCAATGAAATCCATCAATAAGGTAATCAACATGACATCAAAACTAATCTTTGGATTGCGAGTTGATTCATTAATGATTACCTTAAGGTAACCAAACAATTTGAACGACGTTTTATTAAATGCTTAATCTTCCTTTGGGCCGTCTTAAGCATTTAACAAAACAACTTAATGTTCATTTCATTTGTTACCACATGAATGTACAAATTTAGTCAAATAACAAGATATTCTTTGGAAAATTCATGTTACTTACATATTAACTTATACATTCAACACTTTAACAATTTTGGATTTAAATAACGTGAATCACTTTGGAGATAATATTATTTAAAAGATGTATAAAATTGTTTAAGCATATAATTAATCACAACTTTATGGTTTGAAAAAAATGTATGTTTTGCTAAAAAGTGAAACAAAATTGTGCAAAATTGATAAACCAAAACCTTGCTGAACAGTACATGCCCGGACCAGAAAATTGCTTAGGTCCAACCGGACCAAACAAGGCACCCGACCGGACAATGCCTGGAGGTCTGACCGAGCAACACCTTATACCCGACCGGACAGCCTGTTTCCAAGTAGCACCGGTTCATGCACTGATGGTGCACGGCCGAGCAGATCCCAAGACTCGGCCGTGCAAGTCGATTTTCTGCACTTTTGAACTTTGTCCCAAAATGATGAACATCAAGTAGATCCACATGGGTATACATCATACAATGCATAGCCATGCTATTTAGGGATAATCTTGTTTTTAAAACAATATGATCAAGCAAGTAGATCCACATAGTTATGCATTACACACAACTATGCTATGTAGGGATAATCATGCTTGAACCATTGTGTTCTTTGAACAACACTTCAAACCTTTTCATAAATTCTTTATTGGATGATGAATATCAGCACTCTATCAACAAATTAGAGCCTCTAAACAACATCAAAACTTGATGATTCAACAGAATTCATGAATCAAAATGAAGAAGAAACTCAAACTTAAACAAAAAATTTGAGCGGGCTCTGATACCAATTTTTGGAACAATCCATATTCACTAATGCCATAAACTCAATTCTGGGATAAATTAGAGAGAAGAGATGAAGGCGGAAGCATTACCTGTTGAATCCATTGATGTTGTCTTTAGGGAGAATGAGAAGAAGAAATAGGGGATGAAGATCTTCTAAATGATGAGTGTCTTTCTCTCAATTACTTCTAGCAATAAATAAAGATTATGTAGGAGAGAATAATAAATGTAGTATGTTTCTAGCCTGATGGAAATGCCTTTATATAGGAAACAAATAGGCACTTTATTTAGGGATTACACCATTTCACATAAGTAGTGTGAAATTACCATTTTGTCCATCATAAATAGATAATATTTCACCTCAGGAATTCTACACATTATTTGATGTTCTACACTTTATATTAACATTATAAGTATGCTTTCATGTATGAAAACATTAATGACTTGTTATGCAATCCATGTTCTAACAATAATATAAATAACGTGAATGTATTTAAAACATATCAATAACATAACAGTAAAAAATCGAGACTGTTACAAGTTTGATTTAGTTGGATAGCTATGCATAATGTCGGCCTACGTTGTGATGGCGACCTTCTTCTCCATGAATGTATGACCCATGAAAAACATGTCTTTTAGCTATGGGCAAAGCATCAAAAGTAGGGTTTATATAATATATTTATTTTTGTTACATTTATAATACAAAAGTGAGATGGAATGCAGTTCAGGGATGTTTAATTGGGTTGTTGTTGAGGTGGGCTAAGCATACATTGTCCTTTGTGAAAAGTTTGGTGTGGCTAAGCTCAAAAAATTTGGTCACATCTCTCTCTCTCTCTCTCTCTCTCTCTCTCTCAAAAGAAAAATTAGGTCACATTTTGGACAAAAGCTTATTTAAAATAAATGTTATAATTATTTTAAGCTATAAGACCTTATCCAGTACTCTATACGTATATTTTTACTATATTCTTGTGTCCATTTCTTAATAAATGTTATAATTATTTTAGCATTTCAAAATATATGTTGTATTTTGAATAAAAACATATAACACAACTTTATTATAATATAAGAAGAGACTTTGACTAATAAGTCCCTAGGCCAAATAAAACTACCAATAAGGACAGACATTTTGAAAACCTACCAAAAAGTCCCTGGAATTGTTGTTGGACCAGAATACCCCTCTACTCCTTCACGCATGCAACGCAAACAAAAAGAAAAATGGACAAAAAAAGACGTGCTCCCAGCTCTCTCTTCCTCTCTCCTTCTTTCTCTCTCTTTCTTTTTTTTTTCCACCTAAAATTTTAAAATGACATATCTCAAAATCTATAAACTGAAAAAATGATCCGAAACCATTGTTTTAATCGTGTCAACAATACGAATCAAACAAGTACACTCAACACATAATTCAAATTTTATAAATAAAAAAATCATTTTTCACTTGTAAAATTTTGAAAAAAAAATCATTTTTAATTTCTCAATTAATTTCACAATTTAAAAAAATAAATTTTTATTTTCACTCGTAAAATCATTTTTCAACTGATTTCTCAGTTGTGTCATTTTTTCATTTTTCATTTTTCAAAACTGATAAATTCATCTCTCAATTTTTCACAATCATTATAATAACTGTGAAATGCATTTCAAAGTTGTTCACATATGAATTTGAATATAATAACTGAGACATTCATTTAACAGTTGTTCATAATTGAGTAAAAATTGATAAAATCATATCTCATTTTTCACAATTGATGACTCAATTTATCGGTTTAATTATAATAAATGAGAAATTCATTTATCAGTTATTCACATATGAATTTGAGTACAAGAACTGGTACATTCATTCTCAATTATCAATTTTTCTTTGTGTTAATATAATAATAAATAAGATATTCATTTCTCATTTATTCACAAACGAGTTTAATATAAGAACTAGTAAATTTATTTCTCACTTGTTAACACATGAATTGAGTGTAACAACTAAGAAATTCATCGCACAGTTTTTGTAAAAGGATACTCATTTTTTAGAACTATGTGTTGTCAAATGCTCTTTAAACAATTGTGAAATAATTTTATCCCCTTTTAAAAAATATGAGTAATTATTCAATTTTGAAGAATTAATACTCCTAACCCCCTTAAAAAAAAAAAAAAAAAAAAGAAGAAGAAGGACAACAACAAATGTGAGGTTGTAGTGTTAAATATACAATAGTCTATCAGTGGAACAAGTGATAAGCTTGGCATAGTGGTTAGGATTCTTAGTCAAGACCAAGAGGTCTTGGGTTCAAAACCCTTCAAGAGCAAAAATTTTTATTTTATAATACATGGGGTTGCAGATGGTTATGGCGGCGGCGGGTGGAAGGGGCGGTAAGGCGGCGGCGGCCGGTGGTGAGGGTGGGTCCAGTGGCGGCGGGTGGCGGTCCGGTTGGCGGCCGGTGGTGGGGGTGGGTCTGGCGGTGGTCAGTCAAAGTCAAAGGTCAAGTAGATGGTTAAAGGTGTAATAGGATTTTATTTGGACTGGGGTATTTTTGCCATTTAAAAAAGGGTGAGGGATTTATTGGTAATATTGATTTCAACCCAAGGATCCTAAGGTAGATTATGAAATGTTGTGGTTTTATTGGCAAATACCATCTTCCCCAAGGGACTTATTGGTAAAAATCCCATATAAGAAACAGAGTCAGTTTTATGAAAAACTTGTTTTACACTAAAAGATGTGTAAAACATGTTTTAGATTAAGAGATTTTGTTTTACACTAAGTGATAAAAGTATATTTTACACTAAAACAAGTGTGAAACAATTTTTTTTCTCGAGATTTTCACTAAATAATATATATATATATATATATATATATATTTATAAATTTTAATAAGATAATTACAACATTTATTATAAAATGGAGGATGGATAGTATAGTGGGTCAGCATTTAAAATAGCAATCAACAGAGTGCGATCTACAAAATGTGTAGCTAATCAATACTTACTTTATACAAATCCAAAACATGTACTACAAAGTAGTAGTTTAAAATTTAGATTCTCTTTATCTTTGGTCAAGTGGTTCAGTGGATGTCTTAGATGGATGAATTAAAAAATTAATATTCAATTAAATCTCAAAAATTAGGACAGTCTAGAACCATATTCTTTATATTTTTGCTCATTGACCCTTGAATAATATTTTAACCAAGAATTGATAAATATAAGAAAATCCCTCTTTTAAGCTAAACAAAAGAAAAAAGTGTAAATCCAACATTAGACAATTAAGTAGACTACATTGAAAGATTAGATTCTTAACATTGAAAATGAACATTTTTGTGTGACCAACAAATGGAGATTAGTTGTCAAAAGAATGATAATTACTCATACGTGTATAATAAATATCGTAATCAGCTTCTCAATCTTTTTCTAAGAAAATATACGTAGTAACAGGTGATATTATTTTAATTTCTTTTGTTTGAAATCATAATTATTTATATTAAAGTATATCAACTACAAAAGTATACCCTTCTGTACCTGAATAAATGTCCCGTTTTTCGGACGTTAGTACGAAGGAACTTTGAGCAAGAAGTTAAGGTTGATTTAGTTATCCTAATAAAATTGTAAAACTTGTTATTGATACACCAATATAAATATTATCAATAACAATTTTTAACTTTTCATTAGAATGATTACATTAACATAAAATTATTGCTCAAAGTTTTTTCGTACAAACGTCTGAAAAACGGCGACATTCATTCTGTGATAAAGGGAGTACTATTTTATAAGAGTGTTTGATTGTCATCAAATAGAAATCAAGAAAAGGGTATGGAAGAAGGAATAAGACCATGGAAGCATAACAAATGGTGCCCGTTCTTTGTGATGTTGTAAAATGTCAAACATTTGAATCTTATTCTTTGGCATTTTCAAACTTTGGACCGTTGAAAGCGTCAACCAAATACGGGCCACTCAATATGATTTTTACCGGGACGGAGGAAGTATTTTTTTTTTTTGCAGCGTAAACCATCAAATATTTTTAAAAATATCTTATTATAGTGATTAGTTTTGATAAATCTCAGTTTTTGATTAATTTCCAAAAAGCATTTTCAATATTGAATTTCAATATGAAATATTATTATAACATATAAAGGTCATTAAAAATCAGCGATTAAAATTAATTTAATTTAATATAAGATGGATTTTATACGTGGACGAATAAAATCTAGGGCTTTGGACTCTAGGCCCCCTGGGCGAGATCCAAATGCCATAAAAACCCAAGGTCAGATCAAAATCCCATTTAAACCCACCACAACCCACAACCCGCCCACACCCGCCCCAGCCCCGCCCATGCCCTGCCCAGCCCATCCAACCTCATACCCGAGCCCGCCCATGCCCAGCCCAGCCCAGCTCACCGTTTGGATACAAAATTAAAATGTTGAGTATGGGAATTGAACCCATGACTTATTGTAAAAACTAACAATTTAACCACTACACCAACCAACTATTTGATACAAAATTTGCAATATATTCTATTACTATTTCGCCTAAATGAAACTAAGTGAAGAAAAAACAAGATTCTAAACCAATTTATAAAATTTTTGATTATTCCCAAAACATCAACTTTTTGTTAAAAAAAATGAAAAACAAGATTTAAAAAATATAAAGTATTTAAATATTTTATTAGAAAAAAATATAAAAGACCCAAAGATAAATTAAATTATAACTTTGTGCAATATCGAATTTTAATTTTTATTTTTTTTACTAGCACACTCCAGTAAACTATTTATATAAAATGACACTATTAAAGTCTTTATTACCAAATTGTCATTATTTGCACTTATAAGACCTTTTGAGAGACTCATGAGTCTGGTATGAGACCTTGTAAATAGACCCTCATAAGTCTTATATGAGACTTTTTTTACATGTCTCATAAGAATTTACAAAGACTTTGATACAAATTATAAGACCTAAAAAATGCACTTATGAGACCTTTGAGAGACTCATGAGACTGCTATGAGACCTTGTAAATAGACCCTCATAAGTCTTATATGAGACTTTTTACATGTCTCATAAGAATTTACAAAGACTTTGATACAAATTATAAGACTTAAAAAATGCACTTATGAGACATTTGAGAGACTCATGAGTCTGCTATGAGACCTTGTAAATAGACTTATGAGTCTGGTATGAGACAATTTACATGTCTCATAAGAATTTACAAGGCTTTGATACAAATTATAAGACTAAAAATCACTTATGAGACCTTTTAAGAGACTCATGAGTCTGATATGAGACCTTTGTAAATGGCTCTCATGAGTCTGATATGAGACAATTTACATGTTTAATAAGAATTTACAAGACTTTGATACAAATTATAAGACCTAATAAATCATTTTTTTAATGTAAAATGATATTTATTTTACAAATTTAATGTTTTTGTGAATAATCAAGAATTTCATTAATTGATTGGAAAGATTTAATTTATATCATTTATTTTGGCCAGAATGATACTTCTAATATTAAATGTTGAGAAACATTAAATAAGATGTTCTGTGGTTCAGTGGTTAAGTCACACTTTCCCCTTGTAGATCATGAGTTCGAAACCTTATGGCAACTTTTTTGTTTTTCATTTACAATGGCGGGTCTGGAGCGGGTTGCTGGGGTCCGAATCCGCTTAGGCTGGGGGAATCGGGTTGGACGGGCCTGAGTGATGGGGTTTGGGGGGTTTTATGGCATTTTGATTTCAAATTTGGGGTTAGTTGGAATTTTGCATCTCGACGGGGTTTTATGGAATAAGAATCTGAGAGGAGGGGCCTTTGTGGAATTTTTCCTAAAATCTATCCTTAAGCCGGTTTGAGCTCGAGTCGAGCTGGGCAGGATTTCTTTTTGAGCATGATTTTGGCAATATTTCCAGCTTCGGGCCTTTTGAACATATACGCGCCAACAAAGTTGAAGCAAAAATAAGAGTCCTATAAAACTATTGAGGAGTTCTTTAGCTCCTCTCTATAGGCCCAGGGAACATGCGAGTGGAACTTGGGCTTAAGCCTCCCTCTTTAATGAACTTATTCTTTTCAAAACTTTTTTTTTTTTTTTAAAGAGCAATTCTAGGGGCACAAAATCTTGCTCACATCATGAGGTGGTGATATTTTATTGGTTGCATCGATAATGGACCCGCCACACTCTAATTAAATACACCAATAAAATCATTACACCTAAGATTTTGTGAGTAAAATTTTGTGAATTTTGTGTGCCCCTAGTATTATTCTTTTTTAAAAAGAAGAGTGCTTTTGTGAATCGTACACGTCAATGATATTGTTACAAATTTTTAACATTCTTAGCGGCATTTATCAACAATATGGGACATGCTCCATCCGTCCAAAAATGATCTTCACGTTTGACTATTCAAACTTTTAAGTATATGATGATGGAACAATTCTTTATATCCCTGAATGTCACGCTCATTTTCAGAATAAGAATGAGAAAGAAGATGAAGGCGGAAGCGAAATAATACCTGTTGAATCCATTACAGATGTTGTAGGGAGAATAAGAAGAAGAATTAAGGGGACGGAGTTCTTCTAAATGATTGTGCCTTTTCTCTCTAATGTCTCTAGCAATATGAAGATTATTTAGGAGAGAAAATAAAAATGAATGGAGTGATTTCTAGGGTTGATGGAGAACCCTTTATATATGAAACCAAAAGGCACCTCATTTAGGGACTACACCCTTTCAACCTTTAGTGATGTTAAATTACCACTTTGCCCATCAAAAATAGATAATATTACATCCAGGAATTCTACACATTATTTTAATTCACTACACTTTATATTAACATTATAGGTATGATTTCATATATGGAATTACTAAATGACTTGTGTTGCAAGCCATGTCCCAACAATCTCCCACTTGGGTTGCAAAACAAAGTCCTTTCTTTAAATCATAAATATAACACAAATGACAACCCTAATGTGCGCACTTTATTGTCATTTATAACAATCTCGTCCATTAGCCATACAAGTATAAGACTAAAGGGGCAGTCGTTGTAATTGTTTCGCAACTAAACCCACAATAATCACGTATACAAATCCAACTAAATGACATAGATCAAAAATATAGATGTGTAGCATGGAATCATAATGAATATATACATATTCTTCCAACTAGTCTAACTTAACCAAATGAGATCAAAAATTATAGAACAATTAATGAAGTACAACACAAAACTCCCACTAAATTAAATGTTATCAAATTGTTACACCCATATGAGCAACATGCTCGTGAAACACTAGAGATGATAACGTTTCATAAATGGATCCGTTAAATTATGGAGTTTGTTCTAATAAGTTGTATTTCTCTGTTCATTTTGTACTATTTTCTTTATAACAAGATACTTAATGTCTAAATCCATAAACCTTTTATTAGAGTACGGAACTGCTACCTGGTAGTCATATCTTAATTGGTCTTTCGACACTTGTTTTGATAAATCACAGTCCATTAAAACTTATGTAGCCATGTAAATTTAACAAATATCGGAATACCAAATGATCTCAAGATTATCCGATTAAAAATAAGCATATAGATCTTTGTGTTTTGTAAATTCTTTTGGCTACTACTTAATGTTCTTTCTCGATTGCTTTGTATTGATCAGGCATCCCAACATTGAATGCAAGACTTACGCATTTATTAAGCTTTCTTACTGCTGATGCAAAGAGGGATATTTTCTATATACTTGGATTCATAATTAACTTTAGGACACTGTTTGAGACTAAGCATGTCTCCTTTAAAATTAGGGGTGTCAAGTGGTTTATAGTTTTGCATGCTATACCTTTTGTAATACCTTTTCTATATAGGCCTTTTGTGATAATCTCAAAATACTCCGTGAATACTCACAGTGAACTTGGATTCCTAATACAAAAGGATGCCTCACCAAGAATTTTCATTCCAAAGAAATTTCTTAGTTTCCTTATTAAGGTTTAAAACATTACTAGCAAGCAAATATCACCCATATATAAGACCAAAATTATAATTTTTACTCCCACTGAATTTATGGTATACACAATATTTATCAAGATTCATTTCAAACCAAATGAAAGAATAACTTGATTAAATTCTAAATACCATTAATGAGAAGTTTGCTTAAGTCATAAATGAATTTCTCCATATAGATAGTTTGCTTAATGTCTCCATTAAGAAAAGTTCTCTTAATATCCATTTGATGAAGCTTAAGACACAAATTGCTACTAGTGCCATAATGATTTTAAAAGGGTTTTTAGCAGATACCGGGAAATGTTTCTTTCTTGATAATTAATGCCTTTCTTATGAGTTGAAAATTCTTTAGCAACTAGATGGGTCTTTATATATTTCAACATTACTTTTGTGAATCCTTTTAGGTCTTAGAGACTCATTTATAGGTTTCACATCTTTAGGTAATGTAAAAAGATCCCAAAAGTTGTTATCTTTCAAAGATTTCAACTCTTTATATATGGTATTAATCTAATATGAGAATTAGGACTATTAATGGCTTTATGGTAGATGAATGGCTCATCTCCACTAAACCTATGTGTCCTTAATTTCTCGGTAAGATACATCTCATAATTATCTGGTATTGCATTCCTTCTTACTCTATTGTATCTCTTTAAGGGCACCGGTCTTACTAATTCTGAGGTTGTTGAATTTCCTTCTTATGATCAACATTTTCATGTTGTTCAATATTTATAGGGAAACCATATTTATTTTGAATTGTATGTTCTTCTTGAATATCAAGTACAAAATTTGAAATCTAATTGGAACTTATAGAAGAGGTGAAGAAATGGATGCCTCTTCTTTTCCAAATTCAAAATATTACACCTAATCTCCCACTAAATTCAACATCCTCACAGAACCTAGCTTTTCTCGTTTCAAAATGTTCAAATTTTCGGGTTGTAAAATTTATATATCCCCTAGATCTTTCGGCTAACCTCATGAATAACTACTAACAATCTTATGTCTAACTTGTCCTTAGTAGACTTATAAGGTCTACCCTTATGTTAGACAACCCCATAAATGAAGATGATTTAAGGACGTGTTCCTTATTCGTCCCAAAATCATAAAGGGTTTTTATTAGTAGCTTAGAGGGAGCTTTAATGAGAATAAGGGTTGCGGTTTTAATGTATCGCCCATAATGAGTGAGGTAAAAGAAGCACAAAACATGCTTATTACCATTTCCTTAAGGATTTTATCATGTCTCTTGTGTACATCATTCATGCTAGGCGTACCCGGCTTAATGTAGATGGAGACAATCCCACACTCTTCAAAATAGCGAGTAAAAAAGACCTAGACGTTGTTCCCTTTAACAATCATTACAACCATGATATATTCTATCATGATTGGACCTAATGTTCTTAATAGTCTTTCAAAGTTGATTTCCAACTTTGACCTCATAAGACTTGAAAACGTCTATAACTTGAGTCTTTGCATGAAGTAATAAATGCATCCATATTGAGAGTAGTCATTTATAAACGTAATAACTATTGTTGACCTTTCCACGAAAGAATAATGAATGGCCCACAATGTTCATATGTATTAGTTTTAAAGACACTTGATACTCTCGAGAATACTATTCTTTTAATGTTTGCAAATTTCCTTTAAGGCATTTAATGCAAAAGTATTTTCCAAAATATCAAGTTTGGTTAAGATTTTCTTTAACATAAGCTTATCAATTTTCCTTTTGGAAATATGACCCAAATGCCTATGCCTTAATGAAAAATAAAATAAAATTTACTTGATAACTTTTGCTTTCTAGTTTTGGTTTCATTATTAAGGGACACATTTATTGTTTGAATAATGTCAAGTGAAGAAAGAATACTTGACAAAGTACTAGTGCCAACAACCTTTGGAATTAAAATAGAGATCACACTTATTATTAATGAACAAGAGTGACCTTCCTTGTCCAATATTGTGATAAATATCATAATTTCATTTAAATGATGGTACAATAAATATATTATTTAATACAAAATAATACTTAGTACTTAACAATAATTTAAATGATCCTTATGCCTATAACTCTAACCGGATTCCTAGTTTCCATATAGATGAATTTCTTCATCTTTACTAGATCTTCGGTAATTTAGGCAATCCTACTTGAACATCCTTATGTGATTGGTTGCACCAAAATCCAATCACCATGTAAATGTAGGAACTGAAACCAAATTAGCCTTAATACAATACAAACAAGACCAAATGATATACCTCTCACGCCAAGCGTGAGACTAAGGATAATCGAACTTCATGTTAGTAAGGTCCTTGCAAAAGAAACATTTCTTTTCTTTATGATCATGAGATGATCCCTTAAGCTTCTTTTTACTTGCAACCACAGTTTCTTTCCCCTTCTCTTGTCCCATGATAAAAGGTAGATGCTAAATGAGTACCTTTAGTTCTAAATTATTCTTAACTTATCTTCTTCTTGTGTCATAAGTGAAAGTAATTCATTAATATTTCACTTGTCCTTTTG
Source organism: Campanula takesimana (assembly GCA_026119855.1). Taxonomy (NCBI): domain Eukaryota; kingdom Viridiplantae; phylum Streptophyta; class Magnoliopsida; order Asterales; family Campanulaceae; genus Campanula; species Campanula takesimana. The sequence goes on from JAOWBW010000228.1 coordinate 661,982, forward strand.
ACATTGATAGGTCACTTCAAAGCAACCAAACCAAGGAAGAAAGACTAAAACTAAATGCACAAGAATATCATCTGATATCCTTAACTTAAGTGCCTTTTCGTTTCGTCAATAGATGAACTATTTCTAAAATGTACTCCCTTAAATTCCCGGTACCCTTTATACCTTATGGAAACAAGTTTCCTCAGGGGTATCAAGGAATGTTTGTAGCATCAATATCCTCGGAGACACCGTCCAAAAGGTCTCCGGGACAATATTCTTTATGATCTTTAGGCTTACGCGGTTAGAGCGTGTCACTTCTCAGCACTCAAGCAATAAGAAGAGAAACGGATCCCTTAATGCGAGTTCAATATAGCCCAAGATTATAATTATTTGTTTTCCAAGTTTTATAATTAGTCCCACATTGCAACGGTACTCATAGCAGTAATTACAGATGAAGCAATAAACAAATTTGTTGGAATTTTGAAAACAAGAATGAATACAAAACATAAATAAGAAACTACACAATAAATAATGATTAATTATATCAATAAAATCCATCAACAAGACAATCAACATGACATCAAAACTAATCTTTGGATTGCGAGTTGACTCATAAATGATTGCCTTAGGCAACAAGTAATTTGAACTTATATTTTAATAAATACTTAATCTTCCTTTGGGCCGACATAAGTACCTAAGAAAATAACCTAATGTTTATTTTACTTGTTACCACATGAATGCCCAAGTTTAGTCAAATGTCAAGATCTTTTTTGGAAAATTCAAGCCATTCACATATCAACTTAAACATCCAACACTTTACAATTTTAGGGTTTAAATAACGTAAATCACTTAGGCGACAATATTATTTAAACAATGAATAAAATTGTCAAAGCATATAATTAATCAAGGACTTTAAGGTTTGAAAATAATTATGGTTTTGTTCAAAAGGGGAAACAAAATTGTGCAACATCTTGCAAAAGGCAAAAATACTGTGAATATGCGCAACCGGGCAATGCCTAATACCCGACCGGGCAACATACAATGCCCGACCGGGCGGAACCAAAGACCCGACCGGGCAAACACATTTAGTCCAACCGGGTCTTTTCTTGAGGTCCGACCGGGCAGAACATAAGACCCGACCGGGCGGAACATAATACCCGACCGGGCTAAAGCCACCGTTTCATGCATTTTTGCTGCACTTTTTCCATATTTTGTTCCAAAAGGCATGAATAACAAGTAGATCCACATGGTATGTACTTAAAACATAAAACCAAGTTATTTAGGATAATCTTGCTTTTAAAATTAATGGAATCAAATAAGTAGATCCACATGGTATGTACTTAAAACATAAAACCATGTTATGAAGGGATAGTCTAACTTGAACCATTTTAATTTAATGAACAAAATACTTTCAAACCATTTTCTGAATTTTAGATGATGATTATCAGTACTCTATGAACGAATTAGAGTCCCTAATCAACATTAAAACTTAATGATTCAACAGGGAAAATGAATCAAATTGAAAGTACAAAACTTTCCCAAAGAAGAACCCAAACTTAAACCAAAATGAACCAGGCTCTGATACCAATTGATGGAACAATTCTTTATATCCCTGAATGCCACGCTCATTTTCAGAATAAGAATGAGAAAGAAGATGAAGGCGGAAGCGAAATAATACATGTTGAATCCATTACAGATGTTGTAGGGAGAATAAGAAGAAGAATTAATGGGACGGAGTTCTTCCAAATGATTGTGCCTTTTCTCTCTAATGTATCTAGCAATATGAAGATTATTTAGGAGAGAAAATAAAAATGAATGGAGTGATTTCTAGGGTTGATGGAAAACCCTTTATATATGAAACCAAAAGGCACCTCATTTAGGGACTACACCCTTTCAACCTTTAGTGATGTTAAATTACCACTTTGTCCATCAAAAATAGGTAATATTACATCCAGGAATTCTACACATTATTTTAATTCACTATACTTTATATTAACATTATAGGTATGATTTCATGTATGGAATTACTAAATGACTTGTGTTGCAAGCCATGTCCCAACATATGAACACTTGTTTCACTAGCCATGTTTTGTTTACTCGCATTTAAACCTAAATTATAGAATTAGAAGATTTTTTTGGGACAATTAAAATTGACAAATAAAAATAAAAAGATTATTTCGGGAAAGAGGGAGTATCACTTAAGAAAAAGGGTAATAATAGTACTTGAGAAAATAAACCCTATATCGAGAAGAAATTGAAAATGAAACATTTGCATAGTACACCACTAGAGAATGTTCACATTGTTTCAATGCTTCATTCTGTGGAATCATATCTCCGTAATATAACGGATAAAGAAATCCTCTTTCTTGATGCCATGTGATTTTTAATTTTTTGCAGCACTTGCGCTCTCAATACGATGAGTTGATTCCTGCACTGTGCAATGATCATCCTTATGATGTCGTTCCACTCTGTACTTCCTCTTGATGTTTTACCTTCTCTTTTCACTCCTACGCATTTTATGCAATCTTTATATATATGCATGTTGTTGTTGTGGGTGAAATTTCAAGTTATATCCATCTTGATTCCCTTCAAAGATTGCAACGTTTTGAACAGCAGGTATATTTTACATTATTAATTATATTCTATTTTACTAATAATATTTGCAGGTGTTAAATATCAAATAGCACGTATGGATAAGTTGTGAATCAACTCTCAACGGAATGGTTGACCACGTCTCCTCTTCTTGAAGATAGAATACGAGATTATAGGAGAGTTAGTTATACTATTTTGATTAGGTCTCTTATTTTGCCATTTGTGTATAAATTAGACCTTGGAGGTACACCAACACACACGCACTAAACTCTCTGTAAACCTCCATAGATCTAAAGTAAGAAAATCAATATACAAACGTTTGGGAAGGAAGGTGCTCTTAATCACCTCCTGAGATTTTGTGCCGGCGAGATCATTTTTCTCAAGGGCTTTCCTCGTTACATCCTCGTGCAATCTTGATTATTTCAAGCATTAATTGCATTCGTCCCTCCTTTATTTTGATCATCAATCCAAAATCCATACTTCATTGTTTTTCTACCAAAACAGTTGTATCTTGATATAATATGTGTATGTACGTACGTACGGATTCTTGCTTAGCCTCATTCACTTCTTAATTTGTATCATATATTTATCCTCTTTCTATTGCAGATTTTGAATTTCCCCAGTATGATTGTTCTGAGGATGGAATGCTCTGATCTGACTGGACGTAATTGGCTCTCAGAAAACCATGATTTCGTTCATTATCGCTTGCCTGCTCCTTTATTACAACTTCTTCATCGGGATCAAAACCCAGTGTCACAAACTAATGATGTAAATACTTCTTTTAAGATCCCAAATTTATTCAAGCATTTTCAGAACAACTTGAAATTTCATATTTGATGTATTAGTGCGTATAATCAAAAGGATGCATGTCGAAATTTATCAAGAATAAATAAAAGCAACTCAGTTGAAATCTTGCAGAGCAAAGAAAACTTGCAAATTGAATTGGAAGTTCTTGGAAAGTTTCGTTCTGAATATGAAGTCATGACAGAAGACTCAGGCGACACAGAATCTGATGCCAGGTAAATATTCATCTTAGTGGCGGGCATTGTTTAACCTACTATTGTTATTTGTTAACGATGATGGCAATGGGTCGGGTTTGGGCTGTTTCCCCTAAAACGAACCTGACCTGCACCCTAAAACCATGAACCCGACCCCAACGCGAAGGCAGCGGATATCAAAAGTCTAATTTTCTCAGTCCTGATGCTACCATCACAAATTTATTTGGCCCAAATCCATCTCATATGGCTCACTAATATGTACCCGGCCCAAGATGAAATATGACCCAATTAAAGTAGCTAATGGGCCCTTATTTTATGAATGGGGCTTGTCAAAATGAAAGTTATCTAGAGGAAATTGACAATCAAGGCTCAACCCATTGAATGGTCACATGTTTTCCACATGACAAAAGGACATCCACAACCCTAATTTGTAGGTTCACATGCACACATACAACCACCATTTTAGATATGTTAGAGAAGAATGACTTTGAATAAGTCAAATTTGAGAAGAAAAAGGAAAGTACATTAAGTTCTTTTGGGATTTAATTTAGGACTCCTTTTATATTCTGATTTAGGTCTCTATCACTATAAATACTAATTGTAAATTAGTATTCTCTGCATGATTCAGTGACACTGGGAGTAGATTAGAGACCGGTAATTCTAGATCTATGGTTTTGCATAGGTAGGAACTTTGTGATCAAAGTTCATGCAAACATAGATTAGTGTGATCGTCAGATTCATCTTCTTGTAATTGTTTCTCCACCATAATAATATTTGTTTCCCTTTGCCCGTGGACGTAGCCAATAGGTTGTTGGTGAACCACGTAAAATATGTGTTCTTACTTGTTGATTTGCATTCATTATTATCTGCTATCTCTTGAGTTTGATTTACTAACAAGATACTTGTACTTTCCTTGATTATTCTTGCACACACGGTTGCTTACTCTCACGTCGGAGGGTCGTTAGTCGGAGACGCCCCCGGCTTAGCTCACGGTTGTGTGTGTGGAGATCATGACGGAGAAAAAGGCCGGTATCCACCCTAGACTACGAGCTTGGACCCCGGTTGCCGCCCATTTTTTGAGGCTGCTGTTGGAAATTTGACATTTGGTCAACTTTGGGTGGGTCCCATTTGTGGGTCCCTTTGAGTTTGACCATGGTCAATGTTGATATACATTGTATGATGTAGTATGAGAAAATTGTGTTTTTGGTGAAAGCCAAATTATGGATTTAATCCATGGTTCTAAGACTTCAAAGTTGGGCATTGAAGTGCTTTAATTCTCAAAGATGAAATGGGTTGGTTGGTATCCCACATGGGATAGGAAAGCCAAACCTCCCCTTTGTTTGGGAATATAAAAGGCTTTTTGTCCCAACCCACATGGAATAGGAATGGGAAGTTGGAGTGCCATAAATTACAAGGCACTTCATAGTCTCATGTTCAAGTTACATGTGAGGTGGACTTGAACCTTTCCACATACGCGCGCTCGCTCGCTCGGCTCGGCCGGGTCGGGCTCGGGCTCAGGCTCGGGCACGGGCTAAGGGCGTTTGGACGAATGGTTCGGTTCGTGGGCGTATCTTTTTAGTCAAAATTCATTTGAAGTTTCCTTTTTGCTAACGGAAACAGTTAGTCTCGTCAGTTTCCTAACTGGACTCTAACTGTGCAGTTGCTTTTCCTTCAAGAATAAGCTACTGTAATTCGGGTAGGTTTTAGAGTCCTTCTAAAAAACCCTAAACCGACTTCATACGTGTATAAAATAACAGCCCCGGTTTCAGATTTACTAACGCAAAAATACCTTCTGATTTTTGCAACCCGAAATCTGTCTTTTCCATACACTGTTTATGTGATTGATCTGAGCGGCCGATTCAGGAGAAGTGGGACAGCAGGCGCAACTGCATCTGTACCTGTTCGTGCGAGATTTCTTGGTACGTTTGCTGAGATCGTTTTATCCTCGGAGGATTTTGCCGTAACTCTTTGTTGCACCAGTAAGGGGCAATAAATTCTCTAAAGAGAGTCTTCATACACGCGACTCGATCTGATAAGTATTCTGACTCCCTTTTGTTTTCCTGTTTGCTTTTTTCCTGGTACGCGTTCTGTTGCTATTTCTGTTATGCTTTTGGCTATAATCTGTATTGCTATTGAATTCGTGATTGCCCCTTTAATTGATTAAATCTGTTTAATCTGAACTGGTCGAATAGTTTATTCCAACAGTCTAAGAGAATTTATTAATCATGACTTCATCTGGTAATACTGCTCCATTCAAGTCCCTTGTTGACACCTCAGATCTGCCTGAGAAGTTCGCTAGAAAGAACTTCAAGCGCTGGCAGGAGTGCATCTGGTTGTCAATTAAGGGAATGACCGGTATGCTGACTGAGAAGTGCTCTGCCATTGACGATAAGGACCCTGAAACAGCAAAGGCTGCTGCCCAGTGGGTGGAGAGGGATGGTGTTGTTCGTGGATGCATTCTTCCGGCTCTGTCGAATGTGCTCTTCGATGTATACTGTTCTGCTCCACTCACTGCTGCTTCGCTGTGGAAATCACTTAACACAAAGTATAACACTGACGATGTTAATGTTGAAAAATACTGTGTGTCTAAGTTCCTGAAGTATCGGATGGTTGATGGGAAATCTGTTACTAATCAAGTGCATGAATTCCAGATCATATTGCAATCACTCAAGGATGGGGCTATGGAACTTCCTGAGAAGTTCGTGGTCATGTCGATCATTGAGAAGTTTCCTCGTGCTTGGGAGGAATTCGGTATGAGTCTCAAGCACCGTACAGGAAGCTTGACACTCAATGACTTGATGAATGCAATATCGATCCAGGAAGTGCATCATAGTAACGGTGTTAGTGTACCTGTGGAGGCAAATGCCAATCTGATAACTGCTAGTGCTAAAAACAGAGGAAAAGCTGTTAAAAATGGATCTAAAGATAACTCTAAGTTGAAACCTAAAAAGAACATCCAGAAAAAGCCAAAAGCAAAACAGACTTGCTGGAACTGTGGAACAGGTGGGCACTTTTCTAGGGACTGCCCGTCCAAGAAAGGAAAAGCGCCACAAGGTTCTACGGATCAAGGGCTAATGAACATGGTGATTAGACCCAAGGACGATGAGCCAGATGCTGGTGCACCTGGAATTGAGTCTTTGACCACCAAAATCACCAAGTATGTAATCTCTAAACCTGAACTTTGTACTGTTTATGAACCCAATGAGTGGTTAGTAGATACTGGGGTAAATGTGCACGTTTGTGCTGATAAATTGCTATTTGTATCTTGCCAGCCTGAACGTGGGAGAACAGTGACGATGGGGAACTCTAGTGCTGCTAAAGTTCTTGGGACTGGAAGCGTGGACCTGAAGTTTCCTAATGGGCGCATTCTGACCTTGCACCGAGTGTATCACGTTCCTGATGTTCGTCGTAATATCATTAGTGGTAGTTGCTTAGTTAGAGAAGGTTTAAAGATTTCATTTAAATGTAATAAAGTTATACTTTTAGATTCTGGTAGTTTTGTTGCGAAGGGTTACTCTTCGGATGGTTTATTTAAAATTAGAGTTGAAGAAAATTTTAGTACTCTTGATGATTCATTTATTGATTATCCTGTTTCCTTTAATATTGAATCTTCAAACATTTGGCATGGTCGTTTAGGTCATATAAATTATGATTCCATAAAAAGAATGATGAATCTGGATTTAATACCTAAACATGTTATCGATAAAAAGTCTAAATGCCACACTTGTGTTGAAGCTAAATTTGTAAAGAAATCGTTTCATTCTGTTGTTAGAGACTCTGAAATTCTTGATTTAGTTCATACTGACATTTGTGAATTTAATGGGCTTTTAACAACAGATAAAAAGAAATACTTTATCACATTTATTGATGATTGCTCTAGATACTGTTATGTTTATTTACTTAATAGTAAAGATGAAGCATTGGAAAAGCTTATCATTTTTAAGAACGAAGCAGAAAATCAAACTGGCAAGAAACTTAAACGGTTAAGATCTGATAGAGGTGGAGAATATGAGTCTAACCCATTTAAGTACTACTGTCAAGACAATGGCATAGTACATGAAGAGACTCCACCATATACACCTCAATCTAATGGTATTGCTGAACGTAAAAATAGAACCCTAACTGATATGATCAATAGTCTACTTATAAGTTTTGGATTGCCTAATTATATGTGGGGTGAAGCTTTGAATACGGCTTGCCATATTCTGAATAGAGTTCCTCCTAAGAATAATCAAGCAAGTCCGTTTGAACTTTGGAAATGTAGAAAGACAAGCTTGAGTTACCTTAAAGTGTGGGGGTGCCTTGCCAAGGTACTTGTACCCGCACATAGAAGGAAAAAGCTTGCTCCAAAAACTGTTGATGCTATCTTTATAGGATATTCTGAAACTAGTTATGCATTGAGATTTCTGATTATCAAATCTAAAATTTCTGGCATAGAGGTGAACTCAATTGTTGAGTTACGTGATGCAACATTTTTTGAGGATGTGTTTCCCATGAAAACTGGACTCCCTAAGGAATCTAACACTACATCTTAACGACCCGAGTCCGCAGACCCGACCCGCCACATAGGTACCATACACTAGCCCACCAAGCATTTCCTCAATTGGGTCAACCACAGCCCATCACAGGCCTCCAAAAGTCCAATGGATGATTTGATGCTTAGTAGGAGTGTATGGGTCTTCTATATAGCACACTCAATTCCTACATATTTCCGATGTGGGATGGGGGATATCACAATCTCCCCCACTCAAACCCTTGCCGTCCCTGGCAAGGTCAATCAATACCCAGATCGTACCCCCGGGCTAGCTCGCAAGCCTTAAGTCCGGGGTTCCGCTCTGATACCATTTGTAACGACCCGAGTCCGCAGACCCGACCCGCCACATAGGTACCATACACTAGACCACCAAGCATCTCCTCAATTGGGTCAACCACAGCCCATCACAGGCCTCCAAAAGTCCAATGGATGATTTGATGCTTAGTAGGAGTGTATGGGCCTTCTATATAGCACACTCAATTCCTACATATTTCCGATGTGGGATGGGGGATATCACAACATCTGACTCTATTCCAACTCAAGTGGAAGAGATGACAAATGTGGGGGTTGATTCAGTTGGTTCCTTATCTAATGATGAGGAAGAACCAAGGAGAAGCAAGCGGGCTAGGATTACCAAGGATTATGGAAGTGACTCCGTTACTTTCAATATCGAGGGTGATCCTAATACCTTCAAGGAAGCTATGGCATCTTCGGATGCTAAGCAATGGAAGGATGCCGTTAAAAGTGAAATTGATTCTATTGTCTCAAATGGGACATGGGAATTAGTTGACCTTCCTCCTGGTTGTAATACAATAGGGTGTAAGTGGGTTTTTAAGAGGAAAATGAAACCAGATGGTACTGTTGATAAGTTTAAGGCTAGACTGGTTGCTAAAGGGTTTAAGCAAATGGAAGGAATAGACTATTTCGATACTTATTCCCCTGTTGCTAGAATGACTACAATTCGTATGCTTATAGCATTGGCTTCTGTATATGATCTTCCTATCCATCAGATGGATGTTAAGACTGCCTTTCTTCATGGCGATCTTGAGGAAGAAATTTATATGGATCAACCTGAAGGATTTGTAGCTTCTGGTAATGAGAAAAAGGTTTGCAAACTGGTTAAGTCTCTTTATGGACTTAAACAAGCCCCAAAGCAATGGCATGAGAAATTTGATCAAATTCTCTTATCCCACGGTTTTGTTCCGAATGAATTTGATAAATGTGTCTATAGCAAAATAAAGGGTGATAATAGTATTGTCTTATGCCTATATGTTGATGATATTCTGTTATTTGGGAATAATATGAGGATAATTGATGAAACCAAGTCTTTCTTGAAAAGTAGGTTCGAGATGAAGGATATGGGGGTTGCTGACGTGATTCTTGGACTTAAGCTGACTCGTTCAGCTCAAGGCATTACTATCTCACAGTCTCATTATACTGAAAGTATTATTGAGAAGTTTGGTAGTAATGGTAGAATCGTTAGTACTCCGGTTGATACTTCTGTAGCACTTACTAAGAATGAGACTGGTGTACCTGTGGCTCAATTGAAGTATTCTCAGATTATTGGGAGCTTGATGTATCTTGCCAATTGTACAAGACCGGATATTTTCTACTCCGTAACAAGATTGGCTAGATACACTAAGTGTCCGAATAGAGCTCATTGGGAAGCTCTAAACCGAGTACTTAGGTACTTGAAGGGAACTGTTTCCCTTGGGCTGCATTACAAGAGATATCCTGATGTTCTTGAAGGATATAGTGATGCTAGCTGGATTGCCACTAACTCTGGGAGTTATGGCTGTACAGGGTATGTTTTCACCCTAGGCAGTGCTGCAGTCGCCTGGAGGTCTACAAAATAAACTCTGTTGTGTAGGTCTACTTTTGAGGCCGAATTAGTTGCCCTTGACACTACTGGATTGGAAGCTGAATGGCTACAAGGACTGATGTCCGAGTTACCCATGATCAGCAAGCCTATGCCTGTGATTTTGGTACATTGTGACAATACTGCCACAATTGCGAAAATCAAAAGTGTCAAGTACAACTGCAAAACAAGGAGACATATCCAAATTAGATTAAAATCTATAAGGGATCTTGTGTCTCGGAAGGTAATAGCTGTTGGTTATGTTAGTACTAAATAACACATCTGATCCTTTAACCAAAGGACTTGAATTAGTTCTTGTCCAAAAATCCAGGTTGGGGATGGGACTGAACCCTATATAATTCATACGCAGTAGCAACCCAACCTATCTGAGTGGAGATCCCACAAAGAAGGTTCAATGTGGTAATAACAAGCTGTGGGGTGAATTGGAACACCTAAAACAGATTGACATGTTACATGTCTGAGTCTGTCCCCTGATAAACCTGGAAAGGTGTTCGTAACTGCAAGTATAGTAAGAGCTTTAAGCTTTGAATGGGATCAAGTCTTTATGACGAGATATTAGCAGTACATCTTTGGAGATGCCCAACTAAGTGAGTATTATTGTTGGCCGCAATTAGAGGAAAAGGGTTATTCCTCGAAAGCACTCATGACAGAGGATCGGGACGTATGGCTTATACGCGTCAAGTTATATTGATAGAGGCTGCAGTCATAGCCTTTTGTCGTGTTGTTACCAACGGACGCCACCACATTCATGAATCAGGTTCAAGACACCCGTTCACCTAGATTCTATGGGGGAATAAGTTGACTGACTAGGTAGGGGTTCAAGCTGGGAGGCACCATCTATCGAAAGCATGACAATGGATAATCGTTACCCGTCTTATCACCACGTATTTGTGGGGGATTGTTGGAAATTTGACATTTGGTCAACTTTGGGTGGGTCCCATTTGTGGGTCCCTTTGAGTTTGACCATGGTCAATGTTGATATACATTGTATGATGTAGCATGAGGAAATTATGTGTTTTGGTGAAAGCCAAATTATGGAGTTAATACATGGTTCTAAGACTTCAAAGATGGGCATTGAAGTGTTTTAATTCTCAAAGATGAAATGGGTTGGTTGGTATCCCACATGGGATAGGAAAGCCAAACCTCCCCTTTGTTTGGGAATATAAAAGGCTTTTTGTCCCAACCATATGGAATAGGAATAGGAAGTTGGAGTGCCATAAATTACAAGGCTTCATAGTCTCATGTTCAAGTTACATGTGAGGTGGACTTGAACCTTTCCCCACACGCGCACGCGCTCGCTCGACTCGGCTCGGCCGGGCCGGGCTCGGGCTAAGGGCTAAGGGCGTTTGGGCGAATGGTTCGGTTCGTGGGCGTATCTTTTTAGTCAAAATTCATTTGAAGTTTCCTTTTTGCTAACGGAAACAGTTAGTCTCGTCAGTTTCCTAACTGGACTCTAACTGTGCAGTTGTTTTTCCTTCAAGAATAAGCTACTGTAATTCGGGTAGGTTTTAGAGTCCTTCTAAAAAACCCTAAACTGACTTCATACGTGTATAAAATAACAGCCCCGGTTTCAGATTTACTAACGCAAAAATATCTTCTGATTTTTGCAACCCGAAATCTGTCTTTTTATACACTGTTTCTGTGATTGATCTGAGCGGCCGTTTCAGGAGAAGTGGGACAGCAGGCGCAACTGCATCTGTACCTGTTCGTGCGAGATTTCTTGGTACGTTTGCTGAGATCGTTTTATCCTCGGAGGATTTTGCCGTAACTCTTTGTCGCACCAGTAAGGGGCAATAAATTCTCTTAGGAGAGTCTTCATACAGGCGACTCGATCTGATAAGTATTCTGACTCCCTTTTGTTTTCCTGTTTGCATTTTTCCTGGTACGCGTTCTGTTGCTATTTCTGTTATGCTTTTGGCTATAATCTGTATTGCTATTGAATTCGTGATTGCTCCTTTAATTGATTAAATCTGTTTAATCTGAACTGGTCGAATAGTTTATTCCAACAGCTGCATCTAGTCCAAAATTGTTTGGGCCTAATTTTAGTTTAAGCCTCTGAATGTGCGATAGAGTGTCCAAAATTTATCAAAATCTCACCCACAAACACAATTAAAGATATAAAAATGTGTCTGGTTCACTTTCATAGTATGTTAACTTTGTATATGGGTTTGGATCGACCCGCATATGTGTCAATACCAGGACCTGAACCCGAACCTGCTCAGATTATGAAAATTGCAATCCAAACCCTAAATGTTTGAAGGATACCCCTCGGTGTCGGACAAATGACCATTCCTTTATGTTAATCTTTATATAAATTGTGTCCCTATATAAAAGCTTGATAATACTCCCTCATTTCCAAAATCAATGTCTAACTTAACAAAAAAAATTGTCCAAAAATGAATGTCTATTTTTTGGAGAATTTACTAAGTCATCCATCATCAAACAAGAAGTTCTAAGTCACACTTACACTCATAATGTAATATGGTAAGATCACTAAGGGTTTTTCTGTAGTTATGTTACTAAAAGTCCTTAAATCCCCACTTTTTAAAATCTCACTCAAACCTATAGTTGACATTCATTTTGAGATAAAGGGAGTAACCCGTTATTAAATGGGAAGAATTTGCGGTTCTGAGAAACGGTTTCTCACATCGAATTAGGGATAATTACAATTGAGATGTAAAGTATTTGGCTCTAGTTGTTGTTATCCTGTTGTTTTGTATGCCATAAACTTTAATGTGTCGCAGTTGCGCAATCGAGGAATAAATAATTTATTGTTGTTACGGAATATTGACTCTTAAAAATGAATAGTGATAATCCATCCATCTCAACTGAAAATTAGATATTGTTGTTCTTGGTGCTATTTAGGGAGAAAGAGAAAATTCTTGGATTAAGACCATCTACAATGGGAAGAAGTTAGGGTGTTGAATGGAGCATTCACAAAAAATGGGGGGTTTAATGCTTGCAATGGTTGTTTAATGGGAGTTGTGTGAATGGTTTTGTTGAATTGGTTCAACAAGTGTGAATGGGAATGGTGGGAGCCGGAGAAGACACGCGTCGGCCTTCTCACTGGGCCAACAAGGCGCGTGGAGTTCACGCGGGGACCACCGCGTGTTATGGCGTCGGCGGATCCTACTTTTTTTTTCTGGCCTGGACGGGTGTCACCTTCTGATTGGCTGACGAATTATTATTTTTTATTCCAATTTATCTCAATTATTTCACAGAAAATGTTTTTTTTTTTACACCAAAATTCCAAAAAAAAAAAATCTCTTTAAATTGACGTAAGTTTCATTGTATTCCGACACAAAAAAAAAACCCATCTTTTTCTTGAAATGCATCCCAATAATAACTATTTCAACACTAATCATAAAAAATAAATTTTAAGTGGTGGGTATAGGATGATGAGTGGGAAAAGTGTTGAATGGGGGATTAAACAAACCATTGTAGGGTTAAAAGTTGAATGAGAGTTGAATGGATGAGTTGGAAGAGAGAGAAGCTGATGTGGAGTGATAAAGTGGGTGTTGAATGGAAAATTTCGTTTAATCCACTGTGAGAAAGGCATGGTTATTGCTTGCTGACTATTAGTTTTTGTGTTCATTATATTAATTTTGGGTTGGAGAGGTGTCACTTTTATGTTGAAGATAAGGTATAGAGGCCAATATTTGACTTGTTTAGTTGTTTCTAATAATAAAATTCAGTTTTTTTTGGTTTTTTTTTCCAGTTAAGCCCTCCGTCCCATAGGAAGTTTTGTTGTTGACTTGTAACGTTTAGCAATTTTTTTTAATTATTTGTGAGTCGCTTGTACTGTGGTAAAATTGTCTCTAACTAGCTGGATGACTAACAGTTAAATATTTTTGATATATCGTTCGAACTATTTATCATTGTTTCCAGCAGTGTGTACTATAAATTGGTCGTAGTTAATGGGTCTAATACTTAGCTTTCGCCAGTATTAGGCTCAAGTTGTCGATACCCTGTCGTTTTATATCACCAAAGTGGAAATATTTATTCCGCTCCTTAACATTAATGTGTTGCAGCTGCGCAATCGACGAATAAATTCTTTATTGTTGTTGTTATGGAATATTGACTCTTAAATTGCACAGTGATAATCCATACATCTCAACTGAAGATTATATGTTCCTGTTCTTGGTGTTATTTAGGGAGACAGATAAAAGTCTTGGATTAAGAAAGGCATGGTTATTGCCTGCTGACTATTGTTTTTTGTGGTCATTATATTATTTTTGTTTTGGGTTGGAGAGGAGTCACTTTTATGTTGAAGATAAGGTATAGATGCCAATATTTGACTTGTTTAGTTGTTTTAGTAATAAAATTCATTTCTATTATGTCATATAGACATTTATTTGTTAAACCCTTCCCCTCGTCCCGTAATAGTAAGTGTTTTGACTTATCTAACTTTTAGTGATTATGTAATTTTTTGCGAATGTGTTTTGTTTGTTTGTACACTGTTTGTACTACTCCTTCCGTCCCAGAGTAAGAGTCCTACTTTTCATTTTGGTACGTCCCAGAGTAAGAGTCCTATTCCTAAAATGGCAAAGAATCTTTACTATTCACCCCACTCATTCTCTCTCCTATTTTACTTTTATACTCACAACACCAATCAATTCACTAATCCTCTCACTCATTCTTTCTCCTACTTTACTTTTACTGTCGCGCCCCGACCCGTGGTCCTACTTGGCCCCACGTCCGGGACACGCACGGAAGACGTCATAAAACATTTTAGGAAAAATTTTCGAAATATACTTTCATAAAAAGTTCATATAACCAAACAACATTTACTAGACTTGACTACAAGTCACAAAACAAACTTTCACAAACAAGTACTTAGCCACTCTGCTACAACTACTAACTTTACTTACTCATTTACAAACACTTAACATCTACCAAAAGAGATGATACAACTACTAAGTCACGGGTACACTACCCCAAAAGGTGTTACATTTATATAATGTATCCTTTACAAACACAACACTTCCCAAAATGTCTTACCCAAAGATCTCTTTCTTGACGTCCTCCCTGTGTGTGAACTATCCCCTGGGCTCCTTCTTATCTAAAACGGTAAACAAATAAAGGGTGAGAATAAATCTCAGTAAGTTACTAAAATGCAACTACATTACATGCTAATATGATTAACATAAAGGAACAATGTCACCAAATAATCATATAGCATATAACACATAATATGAGAGGCTCCCTATCGCCAACCGTCCCCATACCGGTTGGAAATAACGATCAACTCATCATACAACACATAAAGCGGAAATAAACACTCATACGTGGATACTGAGCCAAGGTTCTCGAACCAAAACAATAACCATCTGAGAGGCTTCAACTGAGCAGCATCGAAGAGCTGAAACGGGTTCCGGAACCAAACAACAACAACAACAACAACAACAACAACGGAGAAATGACACAAAGTCATAACCCAAAGTGCCCAACCTTTGGCCTAAGGAAGGGGGTTAAAAATGGGAAACCAATGATAGGATATAATGAACTTGGCTCGTGTGCCATTATAATCCCTATCATTGCCCGAACACACACAAAAGTACCAGTTGGACTTTACACGAGAGCACAGTAAATAATACTTGCTTAAACAACAACCGGGGGGCAATGAATCCAAAGTAGGGAACCAAGCCAAACACATCACAAGATGCACACGAAAGAAACACTCATAAGAGTTCACAACATTGACATTAAGTCACAACAATCTTACACGCACTAGAACACGATCCTCAACAACCAAGTACGTTAAATCCATTTCTCACACAAGGGATTTCAAAATAAGAAACCTCACGAAAGCATCATAAAGATGTACAACACCCAAAATGGACCTAAACGGTTACATCAATTCAAACTCGATCACAAAGGACCAACTTTAACACAACGGACCATTAATACTCTTTTTGGTACTATTAAACACCTACTGGATTTCCGTAATATAAAAATCAGAACCCAACTAAATAAACCAACCCATCGTGTAGTACTCGAGAAGAGCTTTCCAACGATAGTTTACACGACCAAAACGGAGTCCGGATGACAAAGTTATGGCCAAAACCAAAATAAATTATACTCCCTTCGTTTCACCGAACCAAAAGTACCAACATTAGTAACACTCAACATTTGCAACTTTCACAAAGGCTACAAACTTAGCCTAAGAACAATACTAATACCAACTAAAACTCATTCTCTTACTACTCCCTTTGTCCCAATATTACAAGTATCATAAAAGCATTCAAAACAATATTTTTCAACACTTATAGCATATATAACATTTATATGACCATTTTAAGATATAAAGGGGGATTAGTAACTTACCTATTTTCCGGGAAAAAGTGTCAAGAAAAATAATATTGATCGGTAGAAAGAATCTATTCAACACCCTGAACATTTATATGTAATTAGATTTGAAAATGGAGTAGTAAATAAAAATAAATGAAATTAACAAGAACAAAACCTTACCTTCACTTTCTTTCTCCAACAATGGCAAATTCTCAGGGAAAATGATTTGGGAAAGTGGTGGTGTGTATAAACGCAGGGGAGGGAGTGAGGGAGATGAGATAAATGTAAAGATTTTACTCAATTCTTCATATAAATCACTCAAATTCCATTTTCAACATTTAAACCCCTCAACTCTAACTTTCACTAAGGCCCCTATAATTCCACTATAACCAATTAACTCCTTAACAATTATCACTACTAACATTCTAATTAATACATATACTCAACTAATCAAATAAGATGTGTAAATTATGAAATATGATGCAACACATAAAATGCACACATAAATTCAAATTAAAATTCCCAAAAATATAAAATAAAATATAAAATAAATAAAGACGGATTTTGGGGTCGTTACATTTACACTCACAACATTTACATCACTTCCAATATTTATTAATAAGCGTGCAAATGAGGGGTAGGACTCTTACTCCAGGACGGATGGAGTATCATAATATTGTCTTAAGAGTATGCTTATTTATGGCAGTTTGATTTCGAAAAAAAGAAAAGAGTGTGCTTATTTAGAAATGTGATGCTTATTTTAGAATGGATAAAAAAACATGACACTATTATTATGGATTTGGGGTCTGTGTAATCTGATTGTATCAAAGTTGCCCCAAATCGATGGCTGACATCACGCACGTGTTGAATGAATAGTCGAGATGCACGAGCTGAGTTAAATGTTCAAAATATCCTCGAAATTTCTAATTGTAGACGGTCGAGATTGAAATAAATGGTTCGCCTATCAAAACAGAACCTGATCTTATTATTATGATTATTATGGAGTTAGTAGATGATTTTGTGAAAGCGTAGGTGACAAGGTGTCAATGATTAATTGGCAAATTATTTCCAGCCATGAAATAAATGATTTTTGTACTTATATATTTTTTTCCTTCTCTTTCCCTTTTGATTAATCATGCAACATTATATTGATACGAAATATTCTGCTAGCGCATTGTAAGTGATGATGTGACAAATTTCAATTAAATTATTTTTGTTATAATATGCAAGCATAGAATAATATCGGACTTAATAATATGATAAAGTTCTTAGGCTAAGTCGACAATTGAGTGGCGATTCGTTTTAGCACTGATCGGATACTGATCGAATGGTGCATATTTCTTTACTTTTTGCTTTATACATAATCAAAAAATTGTGAGCCATACATTGTGTATAGGAAAGTGGCATTTGGAAATTCTTGATGATTTTAGTTCATTTCACACTCGTGGCATTTGTAAATGCTTGATGATTCTAGTTTATTTCACACTCCTTCCGTCTCTCTCTAATATTTAATGTTTAACGATCATAATATAATATAATTGTTGAATAATATAAATTTCACTACTTGTTAAGAGAAAATCATGATATGCAAAAATATTGATTACAAATTCTCTATTGTCTACCTTTGATTTAGCCAATGATTGGCCAATTCTTTGCAAACAGTGTTCTAAAAGGCCTAGGCGCTAGGCGTTCATGTAACGCCTTGGTCCCGCCTAAGATACTATAACTATGTCTGAATTCCCGGCTCCGCCTAAATCACGTTTAGGCCCCGGCTAAGGTCCCGCCTAAGATACTATAATATGTCTGAATTCTCGGCCCCGCCTACGCGCTAGTCCCAGCTACGGCGCCTAGCGACCGCCTAACGCTTTTTAGAACTTTGTTTGCAAACCACCAATAAAATGAATCCCATCACTTTTTCTTGTGTATCGGTGATGTTCGCTCCATTGACCCTGTTCTGTTTTGATGAAATCCGCTTCTTACTATAATTGGGACGCCCAAATACTACTCCAAGTAACACTCGAAAACTGTCATACACAAACATTCAAAAGATCTTTTGTCCGATAAGATTTAGCTTTAAGATCAATGCATATCAAAGCATTTAGAATGACGAGTAGACGTCAACCAAACTTCCCAAACACAGCGAGATTAAAAAGTTGCGTAGAACAAGATTGTAAATCATAATACATGGTTTTCAACAAAAAGAGAGAAAACATTAGGCTCTCGACAATGAGAGAAAACACAAGGCTCTCAACAAACGGGGAGAAGATATTACTAAACATCAAATTATGAGAAACAAAAAAACAAATTTGAACATGAAAACCTAGTCTTACATTTATTAATTAACAAAATCAACAACACAATCGTTTGAAACCCAATGAATTGAGATTATAAAAAATTATGTTGTTGGAGAACTAACCACCAAAATGGAATGAGAACAGAGGAATGGAAGGAAGGGAGACGATCGGGAATCAGGCTTGATTAGGAAGACGAGAGAAAGGTGGGGGGGGGGGGGTTGTGTCCATTTTTTTTGTGAGTCATTAACATCATTTCCAACCGATTAATGTAAACTTGTACTATCACCTAAAAATAATGCAATATTTTTCCTTCAAAAAAAAAGAACATAAAGCAATTTTTATACTACTAAATATCTTCTACTATTTCTAACGATGCTTCAAATCTTGCAATAACTCTTAAAAAAAATTGAAACAAAGAAAAAATATACTCCCTCCGACCCAAAATGATCTTCACGTTTGACTATTCAAACTTTTTAAGGATATGAACACTTGCTTCACTAGCCATGTTGTGTTTATGCACTTTTAAGCCTAAATTATAGAAATGGAATTTTTTTTTTAGGACAATGAAGAATGACAAATAAGAAGATCATTTTGGAACGGAGGGAGTAAAAAATTTAGTGCAATAAAATTTAGGGCAAGTTATTTTCTCGAGTGAGTCTCTCCACCTCCCTTATAGTTAGGGTTGATAAATAATTATTCTGATAAAATGTTCAACATCATGTTGGGTCCTACCTTAATAGAACCACCACCCAAAGTGGTTGGTTGGTTGGCTTAGCAACCACTGAACTCCACACGCTTTTGTTTCTTTACCTCATTTCCTTAAAACTGCCGACGCCATTTTAGAAGTCATAATCTTATTGGTTTTTTTCAATTAGAGTGTGGCGGGTTCATTATCAATGCAATCAATAAAATATCGTTACCTCATTTTGTGAGCAAGATTTTGTAACCTTATTTTGTGCTCCTATAGCATTGCTCTTTCTCGTCATATTCTCTTCAACATCCAATGCCTTTTTTTTTTCTTTCATGTTTTACTCCTTCCGTTTTATTTTAATTTATGTGTTGTTAGTGTAGATAATTAAATAAAAAAGAAAAAGTGAAGTAAAAAAACAAGTGAATAATTGTTGTGAATGAATATAACAAGTGGGTTTCATTATTTAAAAAATATTTAAAAATTATTACTTAATATTTATAAATTAAAAAAAATAATAAAAATATTTATTTTTATAGATCAAAGTGGGACGTAAAAAATAATTACTAGTACTTCTTTTTAGTCCAGCTATTATTATCTACGCTCAAGACCATGGCTGGATGTACTTACCAACTGGACACTGACTGTAACGACTCGAGCCCGCAAGCCCGACCCGCCACATAGGTACCACACACTAGCCCACCAAGCATCTCCTCAATTGGGTCAACCACAGCCCATCACAGGCCTCCAAAAGTCCAATGGATGATTTGATGCTTAGTAGGAGTGTATGGACCTTCTATATAGCACACTAAATTCCCACATATTTCCGATGTGGGATGGGGGATATCACAATCTCCCCCACTCAAACCCTTGCCGTCCCTGGCAAGGTCAATCAATACCCAGATCGTACCCCCGGGCTAGCTCGCAAGCCTTAAGGCTGGGGTTCCGCTCTGATACCATTTGTAACGACCCGAGCCCACAGACCCGACCCGCCACATAGGTACCACACACTAGCCCACCAAGCATCTCCTCAATTGGGTCAACCACAGCCCATCACAGGCCTCCAAAAGTCCAATGGATGATTTGATGCTTAGTAGGAGTGTATGGACCTTCTATATAGCACACTAAATTCCCACATATTTCCGATGTAGGATGGGGGATATCACACTGACACATACCAATCTCTATTCGTTTAATCTATTTTGGCATTTCGTGACTTTTTTCAATAATTTTCTCAAATCATTTCTATTAGGGGTGAGCGAAAAAACCAAAAAAAACCGAAAAAACCAATAAAATCGAAAAAATCGGACCGAAAAACCGGTCAAATAAGCTATTGGTTAGGACCGATTTCTAAAAATTAGAAAACCGAAATTAGTGGTTCGGTTTAGGTTTCCAGCTTGTTAAAACCGATAAGAAACCGAACCGAACCGATAACCTAAAACTATGTCATTTTTTTTTTCCTAGCTTATTATTTGAATTAATAGTTGTAAACTTTAATTTGTAGTTTTTGGCCCAAGTAGTATGGCCCATTGACCCAATTCATACTTCAACCAGAAAATGTGCCTTATTTGACCTTATTATTTATTATGTGCAAATTGGGCCTCATTTAAATGTAGCCCATTAAGGCGGCCCAACAAACCCACAACACAACAGTCCATTCTATTGGTTTGACACCGAACCAAACCGATATCACACCGAAACCGAACAAACCGAACCATTAAGAAACCGAAGCTTAATTGTTTTGAATTACATAAACCGATAATTATTGGTTTGGTGTCGGTTTTTGGCCTAAAACCGAACCGAACCGACTCGGGCACACCCCTAATTTCTATTGTCATACACTCATACTTGCTCTAAAACTTAGTAATTTACACTGGGCATCCGAAGCTTTGGGAAAAAAAGCTTGTAGATCCCCTGGTCGGCTGGTTGACTTTTATAATTTTGAACCACTGGCTCTAACTATTTGACTTTATCCAGACTTATTTAAGTATTTGACTCCATCCGTTGATATACAAAATTAAGGTAATGACTTTGCATCGGAGTCAAATTTACTACATACATGCATCGGAGTAGTAGTGAATACGAGACGAGATCACATGTACTACTTTTGCATACCACTTTATGTAACACATGTCATCCAACGGTTATGATTTATTAGGGTTACGTCATCATTATGTCACCAGTGATGCATAACTGTTAGATCACATGTGGTACACAAAAGTGCTAAATGTGATCTTGTATGAGTGAATATGATAACAATTTGATAGCTAAAAGAAGTTAATACTGCCTCTATTTCGGAGTACTATTCGTATTATATTTATTTGGCGAAAACAATTATCACATTTTTTTATTTGGAGAATAAAGTGTATATATGAGCCTCCAATTAAGAACTTTTATAATAGATGTCATTTTTAAAGAATAATTATAAGGTTATCTATAAATATAATATAGGAGAGTCTTTATTTCATTCTACAACACGCCACGTGGATTTATGATGTGGAAATTCATGTGACATCAACATATTCTCCTCCAATAGGCTTCTATCAATTATGCTGATTGTTTATATCCTTAATTCAAATGTTATATCTCCCTAAAATATACAAATATAGGGATGCAACAAGATTAAGATTCATTTGTTCAAATATTTAAATTTACATCGAAAAATCTAAATTTAAACTCAAATTTAACTATCATATATAAAAAAAAAAAAAAAGGAAAATGATAAGTAACAACCGTTTAGCAAACAACAAATATTAATATACAAATATAGGGATGCAACAAGATTAATGTTGACTTTTGATGGTCAACATTAGTGAACTTTGACCAAATCTTAATATCAATCTAACTATCCCAATTAAAATTTTAAAAATGTTTGAAAAATCACTAAGTGCTTTAATAATAACAATTTTTATGATTTCTTACAGTGCTTAAATTGACATTAATGATTGGTCAAAATTCACTTGTGTTGACCATAAAAATTAGGGGTGTCAGTGGTTCGGTCCAAACCGCGGTTTGGGACCGAACCGAACTAAACCATACGGTTTGGTTCGGTTTTTAAGCACAAGTAGTTCGGTTCGGTTTCAAAAATTGGTAAACCGCGTGGTTCGGTTTGGTTTGTGGTCTGACCCGTCCAGACCAAACCAGACCGAACCGCCAGACCAAACCATCAGACCGAACCGCCAGACCACATATATTAGTCATATATTTGTATGTTAAGTAACATTCACCTTTAAATTATTAAAATAATTTACATTACATTACATCCTTCTTAACTCTCATTTTGCATCTTATTCAATATTCATTTCATCGAATGTTATATTCATTGAGGCACATAGTTAACAAAGTTCTGTAGTGTATTCACTTCCTTCGGCTTCTTTATTCGTTTGATATTTTCATTCTTCCGAATTTTCTCATTTAAACAGTGTGTAAACCATAATTTGAATCGTGATATGAACCTCGGTGTGAATGGTGGTTTAAACCACGATCTAAACCATATTCTAGACCACGGTCTAAACCGCAGTCTGGACCACATTACTGAACCGCGGTCTGAACCAAACCGAACCAAACCATGGCGGTTTGGTTTGGTTCGGTTTGAAATTTTTCGTGGTTCGGTTTGGAATTTTCCCAAACTAATGACTAGTGGTTTGGTCTCTAAAACGGTCGAGACCGAACCAAACCAAACCATTTACACCCCTAATAAAAATAGAAAGTTGTCAAAATAAATGAGACGGAGGGAGTACATTTTATGGTTTAGTAGATAGTATTATAACAAAATCTCTCTCTCTCTCTCTCTCTCTCTCTCTCTATATATATATATATATATATATATATATATATATATATATATATATATATATATATATATATTAAAGTTAGCCAAAAGAGCTATGGTATTGACATGTGGACAAACAATGGAGAAAGCTTGCATTTGGAGAAGCCACATCAACAACATACTAATAAATAAGTGACTTTTCATTTTCTTTCATTAGCTAATACTATTAGCTAATAATAATAGTTACTAAAAAGGTAACTATAATAGTTAACTATTATAGTAACTATTACTATTATTAGTAATAGTTAACTATAATAGTTAACCATTATAGTTAACTATTACTCTTATTAGTAATAGTTACTATTATAGTTATAGTTAACTATTACTCTTATTAGTAATAGTTACTATTATAGTTAACTATATTAGTTAACTATTACTATTAATAGTATTAGCTAACAATATTAGTTACAATACAAGTTAAATATTACTATTAATAGTATTAGTTAACGATAATAGTTACTATTATAGTTAACTATATTAGTTAACTATTATTATTAATAGTATTAGTTAACAATATTAGTTACAATACAAGTTAAATATTATTATTAATAGTATTAGTTAACTATAATAGTTACTATATTAGTTAACTATTACTATTAATAGTATTAGTTAACTATAATAGTTACTATATAGTTGATTATTACTATTAATAGTATTAGTTAACCATAATAGTTACTTTATAAGTTATTTTTTACTATTAATAGTATTGGTTAACTATAATAGGCTACATAAATTAACTATTACTATTATTAGTATTAGTTAATTATAATAGTTATTATATAAGTTAGATTATTAATTTTTAATATTAATTAATCATAATAGTTACTATATCAATTAACTATTACTATTAATAATATTATTTTATTAGAATAATTATATTATAATTATTATTATATAGACTAATCATTGCTATTAATATATATATATTAACTATTACTCTCAATGGTATTAATTAATTATAATAGTTATTATAATAATAATAATAATAATCATATAGATTAATTTTTATTATTAATAGTATTAGTTAAAATGATGATTACTATATTAGTTAACTATAGTTGAAATATTTTTTAAGACATAGTATTGGTTTCCCGTGCAGAGCACGGGTTACCCGCTAGTATTAATTATATTTAAGAACTTCGCTCTTTTAATTAATACATGTGTTTTAATTTACAGAGTATATTTTAAGTATAGTAAATGATATTAATATGTCACGTCGAGTATCGACGGGCTACTAACTAGTTTTTATGAGATGGGAGTATGATTAGAAGTAATATGTTACTTCACCAAAAAATTGATTTATTCATAAATTTAAAAAATCAATAGTAACTACTCCCTCCGTCCCGGTTTAAGGTTCTTAGTTTGACTTTACATGCTTATTAAGAAACTAGGGCAAATTTGAGTCAATAAAATAGTGTGTGGAGGATATAATTGTCCATTCATAAAGCAAGTGGGTGAAAAGTAGATGGGTAAGTGATGTTTTTTTTTTGTAATATATGAATTTTATGAGGATAAGGATGTCCAAAACACTATTCATCATTTGCCATTTAATAAATAAAGCAACTAAGAACCTTAAACTGGGACATACCAAAAAGGAAAGTAAGAACCTTAAACTGGGACGGAGGGAGTATATTTTTTCTGAAAGAATAATATTTTTTAAAGGAATAAATATTTATTTAAGAGTGAAAGTTATAAAATAAATAATCAATAACTGTAATTATGGCCCTGTCTTGTGCACAGTTTCAAAACGAAGAGTTTTTCAAACGGATCACGTTTCAAAACGGAGCATCACCAAACAGAGCAAATTTTCCTATAAATGTGTCCGGTGCAACACTTCAAAACGCCCATATGAAATTGAATACTTATTAACAATGACATTTTTACCCTTTTAAAAGTAACATTATTTACTAATCACATATTAAAAAAAATCACATTTTTTTTAAAGGGAATAGGATGCATATAATCTCTCATGTTCAACATAAAAAACAAGAATTAATAAAAAAGTCTACATTGTTTAAAATGTTCACTCATCTAAACGCTTATAGTTTTTTTTTTTTTTTTTTTCTTTTTTTTTTAAAAAAAGAAACATGAAATAACATTTTATTCAAGTCCAATGATAACTACCACAATAGACTGTAATAAAGATTGTCGAAAATTATCCATCATCTGATTTTGTTCTCTACGATTGGTTGATTGGGGAACTTCATAGCCTTCACCTGAGTTGTGGTTTTCATTTATCTCATCATCACTATCATCAGCCGGGTAATCAGTAGGATTTTCATCACGAAAAAACATGTCATCATCAATGCGGGCTTTACGTCGAATAAAGTTGTGTTATTGCCATGGTTGCAATACAATTGATATTTGTGTCTTGAAAGGAAGGCTGGCATGACCTTTAAAATTTTAAATCTTGCCTTCCATACTCCGAAAGACCTTTCAATAACGCTTCTTAGAGAAGAGTGAGCTTTATTAAACCTTTCTTGTCTATTCCTTGGACGTTGAGATGATTTTGAACCCCCATCAAAAGTCAGGTAAATAATATCTTACATTCTTAAAAGGTGCAAGAAAACCTTTCGTATTTGGATATCCAGCATCAACTAGGTAATATTTTCCTGTATGTCATAACATCTTGTATTAAAAAAAAAATTATAATAAAATATAATTAATCAAGGTTATAAAGATATATACCATTTGGTGGATGTGGAAACTTAAGTTCAGATTTTGCTCTAGCAAGCTCAAATATGCGTGAATCGTGTGCGATTCCTTCCCAGCCAGCCCATACAAATATAAAGCACATATCGAAATCACATATCGCCAAAATATTTTGAGTAGCGTACCCTTTTCTTCCAATATACGCAGCAAGAGGCATTGTAAAAGTATGAGACTAGCAAGAGGCATTGTAAATAAAATCAAATTAAGAAGAGAATATTTCAATCGTCGGAGTTTTAAGTTCATTCTCGGTTGCATTTTGCCATATAAATTCAAAAAGTTGTTTCAGGAAATTTAAGCTTGTTCTCTCTGTGTGAGATGATGGGGGTTGTCTTTAGTCCTCAAGTAGAATTTACACTGATGCAAGTAGTTTAAGGTTCATATTTTTTTGGTCATCCTCAAGTAGAATTTATACTGATCATGCAAGTCTGTTCTCTATGTGTGCCTTATTGGTAATACTCACTCTGTCCCAGAATGATAGTCCCCTTATTTTCTTGGTTATTATGAAAAAACTTTGAGCAATAATTAAGACTAGTTTTAATTATTCTAATGATTTTTTTTTAAATTGTTCTTGATACACCATTATAAATACTATTAATACCAATATTTAGATTCACATTAACATAATTATTAGTGGCCTTTATATTTTCTCAAAGTTCCCTCGTTGTAACAACGAAAAAAAAGGGAGTATCTTTTTGGGACGGAAGGAGTATTATTCTATCACCTATGACTTTATTCAGTAGGCTACAAAATACAGTACATCAATAATGCAAAGAGAAACAAACATTTGAAAAAAAGTAGTACATGAAGAAACATGGCTGATATTGAAGAGAGGATGAAGAGTGACAGAGGAAATACCTGTTGTTTTGATGCAACGAGAAGCCAATGAAGCCCAGATGCTGCGTCGCACAGAGAGATATGAAAAGTTAAAAGCCTGGGGTTTGATTGTGTGCGTGGTTTTGAGGGTATTATGGGTGAGAAATAAATTTTTAGTGTTCTAACTAGTAGCGTTCTTCACCCACGCTACAATTTTTAGCGTTGCAAACGGGCCCAACATTTTAGAACGAAACGTTGGATTGATACGCTTATTTACACAAACGTTGCGTGGATTACCCCCGTTTCAACTCCAAACGTGGGAACAGACAGGCTCTATAATTGACTTACCGACTTCCTTTCTCAAAATAAACCCAAAAGCAAATCATTTACCTTCCCAACAAAACCAGTCGGGTGAGATCGTGTCACTCACACAAGTTTTTGTCTTAATAAATTACCTTAAGCACACAAAAAACGTGACAATCACGTGACTACAACGAGGCTTAATTTACCTGTTACACCAAAATTCCAAATTAACAATTCCGGAGTTTTCCAACAAAACCGAAAAAGGTCAAAAAAACAAATAAAGTTGCAGAGAGAGGAGGAGAAAGAGAGAAAGAGAGAGAGAGAGAGAGAGAGAGAGAGAAGAATCCCTTCTACGACTCCCCCCTCATCACATCAGTGCTCTCTGCTTTCCTTTCTCTCTCTTCCTTCTTTGCTTTCGCCCTAGCAAAGAAGTGAAGGGAGGGAGAAAGAAAGCTTCTTTCTTTTTCATTTCTACGCATTCGAATTCTAAATTTATAAATAAAGAGACCAATTTTGATTTGATTTTCTGCGGAGGGTTTTGTTTTTGAATTGGGAAACGGAAATATGTTGGTTGCCAACAGTTTTGATCTATGGCAAAGGGACACCTTCTTCTCTGCTGCCGAGGAGGTTCAAGCTTCTGCTGATATGTATGCCTCTTTTTTGTTTTCCCTGTTTTCTTTTTCAATTTTCTTGTTGTTTTGATGTGGGTTTGATTTAAGTTGGTGTCTTTCGGATTTCTTTGGATTCAATTTCACCTTTTTTTTATTTTTTCTCTATTAGGTTTTAATATCTGGGATTTTTTTGGTGTTTTATGATTTATGCTTTGATTGTTAGGTGGGAAAGGGGGTTGGAATTTTCTTTTAAAGAATTAAATTCACGGAAAATAATAATTGAAATGGATGTTACACAATTGAATTTTTCGTTCATTTAAATTTGAATTGAATCGGGTTTGTTTTGTTTTGTTATTGAAATTATGTCTTCAAATTCGTCCCGGGACAGCTGATTTTGGTTTGGTTCTGCAATGATAAGATATTTGTGTGTTATTGTGGCAGAATGGAGTCAGCTTATAGGACATGGGTTAGACAGCGGAGCGAAGGGGTGACTCCTCTAGTTTTGGATGAGCTTTGTCGGGAGCTCCAAACAGCTTTAGGTACCGCTAAATGGCAGGTTGGTTTTTCTTGTCTTAATTCTCAGTGTTATAATCTTTAAGCTTATTCGATTTAGTAATATTGTTGTTGAACTTTGATTGCCAAATAGTTGGATGAGTTTGAAAGAGCTGTTAGGTTGAGCTACAGAACTCGCACGGATGAAATTACAGCATCAAGGCATAGACAGTTTGTTAATGCCATAGGAGAACAAATTTCCCGGGTTGAAGAATCATTAAGGGAGTTTTTTAATCAGGAAGGGAAGAAACCCCTTCGATGGGTTAATTTAGATGAGAAAGAATGTGATGATTTAGCCATGTTTCTCTCCGGGACTCCTGGAAACTCAAAAGTTATCAAGATGATTTTATCGATCTTGGAAAAAAAGCGAAACGCTCTCTTTCGAAAAAATTATCCCTCGAAAGGATTTGGCAACAAAAACGAAATTATCTCTTTCTGATAAAGAATCTCCAAGAAAAGATTTTGGTCATAATATAAATCCAGCAAATGGTTGTGAAGATGTTGGTGATAATAGTATGGATGCTAGCTATGTAATAGAATTGGAACCGAGTGATGTTCCTGGAACTAGTGATGGTTCTTCATGTCACGCCGATAGAAAGGCTAGTACGAGGAGAGCATGGAGCCCACCAGATAGTGGTGAGCTAAAGATTGTGATTCCTTATGACGAAGAGCAAGAGAAACCAATGATGTTAGGCATTGAAGCTACACCGAAAGAGAAGGGTTACAAACCTTCTTTCTGGAAGCCGAGGGGTGGGAGTGGCAATCATCCTCAAGCAAATGGTGGAATATCAAACTGCACCCAGTTGAGAGGAAATAACTGGATTGGTCAGGTCAGTGTTTTTGCATAGTTCAAGCATGTAATCTGGATTTTTTTTTTTTTTTTACTTCATTGCTTACTCAAGAATCTATGTAGATTTTCTTTTTACTTTTGTTCATGGTTATAAGCTTTTAATAAACATTTGCGGGTATGCAGCTTTTCAAAGGGGCAACTGGAAGTCAGAGACAAGTACAAACCTCCTTACGCTTGCAAAAAAGTCGTTCACTCCAACTTACACTGGCATTGATGCTCATTATTTTTCTGATTGGTAAGTTGGGGTTTGATTATGCTCAAGTAGAACAACCTAGTGATATGGTTTGATGAATGCATGCAGTAACTTAGCGGCCTATAACTTAGAGGCCTAGAAGAAGCTGCACGTTGTATGATTAAGTCAAACACCTTTTAATATACTCCTTCAGTCCCAAAAAGTTAGTCCCTCTTTTTTTCGTTATATTACGAATGGAGTTTGAGCAATAATTAAAGTTACTTTTGATTATCCGAATGAAAATTTAAAAATTGTTATTGATACACCTTTATAAATACTATTAATACCAATTTTTAGATTCCCATTAAGATAATTAAAAGTAACCTAAATTATTGCTCAAAGTTTTTTCAAATTAACAATGAAAAAGGAGGGACTAACTTTCCAGGACTGAGGGAGTATCATTCATTATTGATGGTTTCACGAGAAGCATCTCTGTTTGAAGATGCAGGGATCTCTGTGACATGTATGGAACTTGTAGAATTAAGGTTTTTTTGCTTTCGCACAAGTCTGTTGGTAGTAAAGAGACTGAAATTTATTCGTTGATGAGCCTACTTTAATAGCCATCTTGTATAATTAGCTGTACTTTAACAACTTATTTACTTCAATCAATCACATAAATCATAAAGTTTTATCCAGCCAATAACCAAGTCACCATGTTGATGTCCACCTTTCTACTTTTTATCATCTTTAATTCGCATAATCATGCTATTGAATAAAGAAAATAATGACAATGTGTTGCTGGTGTATAGTAAATTATTTCTCAGACATCATGAATTCTGTAGGAAATATAACTACAATTGTGTCTGTTCATGTCTAAAAAGGCATAATTAGATGAAGCTGATTTAATGTTGCATGATTTATTCCCTATTGCAAAATGATACACCTATAGATCTTTGACCGCATTTGTTTACTTCAAGCATGAGAACAGGGGCGGACCTTCCATATACACAGCAGGTGCAAGTGCACCTGCTCAACTTCCAGATTTAGTTAGATTTTTTAAAATAAAAATATAGTATATTATACTATTTGTGCACCTGCAAAACATAAAAACTCCTTAGCACAGGTGGTTAGGCGCTGCATTTTCATTCCAAAGGTGCAGGGTTCAAATCACCTTGTTGTATATTTTCACTTCCCAATGCTTCTTTTCTCCCTTGCATTTATGGCATGGTTTCTCCCTCCCCATCCAATTATGGGCTTTCTTTTTCCTTCCAACTTTTTTTT
This sequence comes from Campanula takesimana, assembly GCA_026119855.1. Lineage (NCBI taxonomy): Eukaryota > Viridiplantae > Streptophyta > Magnoliopsida > Asterales > Campanulaceae > Campanula > Campanula takesimana. Next base: position 692,363 of record JAOWBW010000228.1, read on the forward strand.
TTTTAAACCCTTTTTCCTTCCAACTTGGGGCCAATTGCTAAAATTGACCTACCAAATTTGTTTAAAGCTTGTACTATACCTTTTTTTATGCATTATAAAACATATAGTATGTCATAATATTTTCTTTTACCTACTTTGGTAATTGGCTTGATTCATAAGTTAATAATAAATTAATCACTCTATATTTTTGTTACTCTTTATCATAGTTAATAATAAAATATACATCATAGCTACCTTTTTGTTTCACTTTCTTTGTTATTCATTTATTGATACTTCAGAAAATTAAATTTAAATAAATGAAAATCAAAGTTTTATATTTTCGTCCCGTGCACAAGATAATTATAATTTAAAGTCTTGTATTATACTCGCGTATGAGACACTAAATCTGAAACTTTAGTGTAATTTGTGCACCCGCTGAAGAAAAGTTCGAGGTCCGCCACTGCATGAGAATGAGGGTATAAGTACAACCATATAAATGCATAGTCCAACATTTTAGTGCATCATGTAATAATCGTGCTCATAAATCTATTATATTCAGCATTATTGTTTCTTGTTTCAGTCATACTTAGAAAAATGTTAATACCTTCTATATATGCCAATAATGTTGCCTTAACAGCGAACCATTGAGTCATGTTGAGTTTAAACTACGTACATTTACATATAGCGTTTATTCTTCAAGTTAATTCATATTTGTGGTTAGGAACTATGCTCATGCTTATTTAGTTGCTTTGTGTTTGCAGTGCCTTTTGTTGTGTATTCAAACTAAGCAAGCTGCATCCAAATGTTGATGAGCTAGATACAAGGTATGTTTATAGCCTTACAGTTTCATGATTGTTGTAAAACAGCTGGAGAATTGTTTGCAATTTTGTAGCTTTAATTTTTTTTTTTTTTCTTAACGGAGTAAAAGCTATGCCATTTATCATCTCTCATTTACCTCAGAGGCCAACCTTATTTTTGCTAAATTCCTTTTACTTTTCCCCCATCACCTCCTACAGCTTCTACTTTTAAACTCATTTTTATGTGCTTGCATTTGTAGTGGTTTTACCTACGTGCATGTTTAAGTTCTCATCCTGATCCATTTTTATTTTTTTTTGGCATCAAATAATCAAAATTCGTCAAAAGATAATCATTTCTCTATTTTTAAAATAACGCTTTTCTTAAAAAGATGAATGTAGCTGAAATGCAATTGTGGTGATGGCTATATGGTAAAACTAGTAAAATAGTGGATTGGAAAGACCAAGACTAAGTGCAAGAGTAAGATAATAAATGAGTGTGCTGTATCAATATGTGATGATTGTGATTTGGTCTGATTTGGATTGCGGAAGAAGATTCTTGTGGCCGACCAAGTGATTTAGGACTGAGTTGAGTTGTTACTTGGTCTTTTTTATAGAATTCTGAAAAATATCCTCTGGGCCACCTTGTTTTATCTAAACTTCATATAGCGCATCCCAGTCCCAAACTATTCAATTGCGCCACTTTATTCAATTACCGTCATCAAGTGGATTGTCATCAATTTTTCTCCTTAAATAAATAATATCTCTGTTTTGCCCTTTTGCTCTTCATATGCACATGCTTTTCTACCCTTTCACTTCCATTACAAAACAAACTAATGGATGGGAAAGAGAAATTGTTTTTTTTCTATTTCCCAAATCCATCGCAACCCCACCCCCTTCCCCATTTCACAGCCCGTAAACTCCTTCCATATTGATCTCTCGCTTCATGCATTCCTCTCTCTCTCTCTCTCTCTCTTGATCGACAAATTGCAATCTCTTTCTAGATCTCTTGAACTGGGTTTGGTGCAATGCAAGCAATTATCATGATAAGGGTTTATAAAATTATCTGCATCAGGAATTGATAATCATATTGAAAAGGATTTTAGAGGTTATACTAGGATTGAGTTATTAGGTTTTGAGAATTTGAGTTTTAAGGCTGTTGGTTAAGGAAGTTCAGTGTTGATGATAATGGTTTTAATGCTGTTGCTGATGTGAAAAAGGGAGGTGTTGATGGTACGAGAACCATGAATTCCTATTTGAGATTTAACATTTAAAAGTTCATAGCTGTCATGTGCACAGCAAATAAGTGAGGGTTGGTGTAAAATGGCTATTTTTTATTGATTTAAATGAAAACTAGGGTGGCTCGGAAGACCTTTTTGACAATTCCAAAAATGAAAACTTTCACAAAGTCCGAATACACCTAGGGTGCACAAGTAATATTCCAGCCATTTAAACCTTTTATTGATAAATTTCTATAACCAATGCAAGTAATAATATTGTGCAAGTTTCTTTTGATACTCCCTCTCCCAAAATAATCTTCCAACATTTTTTATCATTACTGCGAATGAACTTTGAGTAATAATTATAAGTTGATCCGGTTATATTAATGACAATCTAAAACTTGTAATTAATACACCATCAATAATAGTATCAATAACAAGTTTTATATTTTCATTAGGACAGTTAAATCAACTTAAAATTATTGTTCAAAGTTCATTCATATAGAAACAAAAATAAAAATGGGAAGATCGTTTTGGGACGGAGGGAGTATTATTTTGTTTTCAGTCTATTTGGAAATCTTGAACTGAGGAAATTACCAATGTTACGTTTCAGGGGCGGCAGCAGTGTTCATAAAGACACAAGCAGCCAACTTTATGTAGTAAGGCCTTCTGATACGAGGTCATGTACTCAGCAGTGGGAGGTTAAACTAAACTACTTTATCAAGCTCAAGGAAATGGCGGCTGGATTTTGGAATTACCAGTTCAATGCAAGTATGCGTATGCATAGTTGTAAGCATAAATTCTTAAGATCGATGTTGTAAAAAAACAAAGGAAAGATAGTTTAGGCGTAAACTCTAAAATTTACCATGAACCTATGATGGAGGAGCTTTGCATGTTTGCAAGTAACTTCTTAACATCATACTCGACGAAACACCTGCATTTTGTATCTTAAATTTGTATTTTTTTTTGTAAACCTGCATTTTGTATCTTAAATTTGTAATTGTAAAGAATCGTGAATCTTCATAGATTAAATATGTGTTGTTGTGTTCATTTTATTTTACTTATTCTTCATTCAAGTAAATATGTGTATTAAGTGCCTTCTGGGATATCCAGAAAGATTCACTTTGCACAGCTTTAGTTTACATGAATCACCAGAAAGAAAAGGATGTTGTTCACACCCGTAAAATTATTTAGTACCCGTAACTACTCCCTCCGTCCCACTAGAAGTGAGACTTCTTTCTTTTTTGGGCCGTCCCACTTAAAGTGAGACTACCCAAAATGGAAATGTTTTAATATACTTATATTCATCATTCCCCACTATTTAACCTCACTCATTCTCTCTCTTCATTTTTCACCAATCATTTTATTCACCAACACCACTATTTACCCCACTCATTCTCTCTTCATTTTCTACCACATATATATCACTTTATCTTAAATATCGTGCCCACTCCTCTAGTCTCACTCTCAATGGGACGGAGGGAGTATATGTTAAAGTTTTAAACGGTACAACATTGTAAAGCAAAATTAAAGATATATATTGCGGGTGTGAACAACGCTCGAAAGAAAAACCCTTCCTTGTACTCATAAAGACAAGGGCCATTATTCATCTTTACTATTCTTTCTGTCCTAAAACTTATTTTTGTTTGCCTAGAAAGTTAGTTCAGGTTATCAAAAAGCTCAAGCTCAAGCGGTATTCGGTGCTAGCTTCCCATGTGGAGGTCACGAGTTCGAATCCCTTCAGGGAGATAAATAGGCTTAGTTGTAGCCTTCATGACATTTGTGTTAGCCTAATTATAGGTAGAGCCGTCAATATAAAGGTGGGTTGGGTTCTAAATATACTAACCCAAATACAAGTGGGCTATTCTGGGCTAGCCCATTTGGGTCGCGGGCCAAACGGGTTTGGGGCGAGCCTGCCCAAATTTTTTTTTTAATTTTCCTTTTCGTTTGTCGTCTATCGATGTCGTTTAGTGAATAGTGAACGTGTGCGGTGTGCTGATGAACGAAGAATATGAGAGATTGTGGTACTTTACTTGTTCTTTCCATTTGTGTGGTCAAGTTGTATAGGCCAATTTTTATGTCACGACTCATGAGCAGTAAATCTAACTACATTCTGTTTGTTTGATTTTTGTTTGTCTTAAAAATAAGCGGGTGCTGCTTTGCTTAATCTTTTCCTTTGATGAAATTCATAGCAAAAAAAAAAAAAAAAAAAAAAAAAAGCAGGTCACCAGTATACGTGATCCCCTTATTATCTTTATTGCAGTAGCTATTATCGTTATTTATATTTATCGTAGAAACAAGAACTTTGAAATGTTTTTGGGACAGTTAGGCAGTCTTCGAGGAGTTTTTTATTGGGAGGCATTGTCTTTAAACTTGAACATACTTTAATTACTTTGTTTTTACCTTTTTGTTTGTAATCAAAAATGATATTGAACTATATCAAAATGTGATTATGGATTTTTTTCCTCTAAAAATGTTGCTGCCTTGCTCAATCCTTGAGTGATATTCATAAATAATAAAAAAAAACCCATTGTAGTCTTAGCCCATCTGACCCGCCTGGCCCACTTACCCAAGGTGGGTTGGGATTCAATTTTCCCAACCCGCCAAGAATTTGGGCCCGCCCGCCCCGCCCCGTTTAGTGGTGGGCTGTGGTGGGTTGGGCCCGCCCCGCCCCGCCAGCTCATATTGACAGCTCTAGTTATAGGCCCAGTTGTAGCCTTTATGGCATTATCAATTACTACCTCTGTCCCGCTTTAAGGTTCTTACTTTCCTTTTTAGTTTGTCCCAAATTAAGGTTCATATTTTACTTTATTACCTAAAATGGACCATGGGACACACATGTCATTCTCACAATAAAAATCCTTACCCACTTTCTCTCTCCTACTTTACTTTTCACACTCACAACATTTGCTTTATCTTAATCTCTGTGCAAAGTCAAAATAAGAACGTTAATTCAGGACGGAGGGAGTAATAAAAAAACCCATTTTTTTTAAAAAAAGTTAGTTCAGATTCTAAAATGAAAATGTCAATTATTGAAGTCAAGGGTATATATCTGCATTTGTCACTAAGTTGGGGGGGTTATTTTCCACCCGGCAAATGTGTGTTTTTGTTACCGAAGAAAGTCCAACCTGCATTGACAGTCGAAGCTCGATCGTCTTCTCTTCACTTTTTAATTGAACTATTCAATACAGCTCTTTCTTCCGGGAGTCTCGCCTGCACCGCCGATCTTCGTCATCTTCTTCTCCGATGAAATAATCAAGCACAAATCTTCAATTTATCTCCCAAAGGCTGACAGACACGACGCCCAAATGTTCATACAGTAAGTAATCAAATCTCAATCCCATTTCATAATCCTTAATTTCATTTTCAATTTCCTATTGCATTTTGGATTCGGCACCCGAAAACGTCAGTTTCATTTCAAAGAAATCACTTACTAATCACACAATTGAAAATCGTACATACCCGAATTTGAAAGAGATCAATCGATCCGAAAATTCAAACGAAACCCTAGATCTGCCTTTTTTCTAGGATCAATCATGTCCTGTTTAGCCCTATCTCTACAACCCACCAATGGATCCGACATCCTTCTCCAAACCCGTGAGTGGTTCCCTCCTGCTCGAGCCCTTGTTGCCCTCTCTGCTTTTCGACAGACCCGGTTAGCTTTTGCTACTGGCAAGCACCAAATGGCTGAGGATGGCGACACTTCTCTTGGTGATGATCCCCTTGCTGCCTCCAGTGGGCAGGTCATTGTGGGTGTAGAGAGCAGGTACAGGGTTGTTTACAGATTGGTTAATTCGATATATGTGTTGGGGATCACTACTGTTGATGATGATGGTGCCAATAATGTGTTTGAGTGTATTACGATTGTTAATCAGGCAGTGAGTGTTATTGTGACTGCTTGTCGTGGGGTTGATGTTACCCCGGAGAAACTTGGTAAGAAATATTCGGAGATATATATGGCGTTGGATATTGTTTTGAGGGGTGTTAGTAATATTAGGCTGGCGGCAATGTTAGCATCTTTGCATGGTGATAGTATAGCCAAGATGGTGCACTCTGCTTTACATACAGAGAATAAGATTAGGGGAGCGGACAGTTGGAGTAGTGTTGAAGTTCACTCAATTGAACATGAAGCTGGAGTGGAGGCGTTTTCAATGGCTTCTTTTGAATTGCCTCCTGAGACATTGGAAGCTGGTGATGAGGTGGCTTCAACACTTGCTTTGGTGCAGGGCCCATCGAACGAACAGGAACAAGAGGCGAAACTTGAGGATGATCAGACGGAGAAGGATCCATTTGCAGCCAGTGATAATCTTAACAAGCCTGTTGATCTTGTGGGTGGGTTCAAAAAAGATAAAGATCATTCATCTAATGATTTATCAAAGGCTTTGGCTGGTCTTGATGTTGCTATGTTGCCGCCAGCTGCAGCCACAGAATCGACTCGCATCGTTGTTGAAGGGTTTGAAGGTGATTATGGTGGTGTAGAGTTTAGTCACGATGGGTCCACCTTGCCGGAAGATTTTGAAGGTCTGAATCAAGCGTGGGGTGGTGGTCTGGATGCATCTGAATTTGTTGGTTCAAAGAAAGTTCCAAAGTCCCAAGGGCTTGGCGGGCTTGAATTTTTAGGTGCAGGAGGCGAAGCACCCCCCACCACCACTGCTGCAACTGCTCCTCTTGAAAACCTTTTAGTGACAAAGTCTGAAATGAAAGGTCCTGAAATGTACATTTCTGAAGAGATTAGTGCAGAGTTCAGGGAATCTTTGCTTGCTAGAGTTGGCTTAATGGGGGTTGTCTACTTAAAAACTTTACCCCCAAAATCTTCTGGTGATCAAGAAACAGAGTTTTCCTTTAAGATTGAAGGTACTAGTAGTGTTAAAAGATTCATTATTCAAACTTCTCGTGTAAGCAGTCTTGGTAATGGAATGTTTCATGTACGGACCGCTCCATCAGATGAGCCTATACCCATCTTAAAGTATAGTTTACTTCCTCGTGCAACTCCACTGCCTTTGAGGGTTCGATTGACTAAACGCCATATTGGGACTTTACTATCTGTAATGATACAGTATGCTTCAAACCCTGATTTGCCCGCTCCTCTGAATGATGTGACATTTGTTCTGAAATTGCCGGTGGACCCAAGATTGTTGAAGGTTTCACCTAAAGCTGTCTTGAACAGGTCTGAAATGGAATTAAAATGGCATGTTCAGGAGATTCCTCTTAAAGGTACTCCTGGAATATTGAAAGCGAGGATGCCGGTCGATTCTAGTGAAGATGGTGGGGAAGAGATTGAGGTTACTGGTTATGTGAAGTTTTCTGCCAAAGAACATAAATCGTTATCTGGGATTTCTTTGCTGCCTGCTTCTGAGGGGAAGGTTGACTTTTATGAGGTCGGTCACAGGTATGAAAGTGGGGTTTATATGTGCAATTAATCAAACTGTTGGTCCATGATTACCATAACTGTTTCATTTTTTTTTTCATTATGATGAGGATTGTGGTTTGTGAAATGTTTGTAGTATTTTTTGAGCTATAGCTTGTAACTTAGAGTCATTGTTTCTTATGGAAAATTTGTTTCTCTATGCTCAGTTATTGATTTTTCGTAACAGACAGTAAATTTTGTTCCGTGTGTTTGGTAGAGTTTTATTGTTTCAGTGTTAATATGTGGCTCTTGAAACTGTTTTCATTTATATGTCATCAAGGAAAACAAATATGACTTGGAATCTATAAAAGCTAGAAGCAGTTATAGTAATAACCGTGATAAACAAGGGCATATTATTATTATTTTTCGTGAGAAGTGTGTCACTATCTTGACTTGAACCTATAAAAGCTATAAAGGACCTACTATGTTACCTGCTTTATGCCAAGTTTTTGATGAGTTTGATTTAGTAGTGTTCGTTAAAGCTTGCGCAATCTTAAATGTGGCTCAACATCAACCGAACGTGATATAATGATATTACCACCTTCTGATTCCCCCTATTGCCAGCACATTTTGTGTAACAAATTCTATATGTAACTTATACGAAAAGACTTACGATATGAGTTAATTTCTTTCATTTCTTCAAAAATAAAGGAATCAGTATACAATTCCTTTGTCCACATATTTTATTTATTCTTTTCCGTTACGTATCACAAATGGATGATTGATTCAATCCACATATTCTATTTATTATTTTTCCATCCGTGACCAACACGGGGAGAACAATTGCTCAGCAACTAAACACATATCTAATGCATCTCCTCAATCTGTCTAATGTCTGCACCTGCAAGTCTGAAGTGTACGGAGTACTCCCTCCGTCCTAGAGTAAGAGTTCTGCTTTCTATTTTGGTAGGTTCCGAGTTAGAGTCCCTTACCCAAAATGACAAATGATGGGAAAGAAGGAATAATGTTTTGGACAACTTTGTACTTCTAATGCTTCTATAATTACAAAAAAACCCTACACTTGCTAACTTCTTGCTTTGCATTATGAATAGCATTTTGGACAATTATATCCTCAACCCACTTGCCATGTTTACCCATTTTCATTGTTTCCTTAATAAACGTGCACAACCAACCAATGCATGACTCTTACTCTAGGACGGAGTATATTTTTTCCAGTGCCGGCCCCAAACAAAGTATAAGAAGGATGCTAATTTCCTATACTTGCAAATATATGACAGTTCTTTGGATTTGGTTATTGATATTTACTTAAATAAAAAAAGGTAGTACAGAATGTGATACTTTGTGGATTTTTGCCATTGCGCTAGTATAATAGTATGTTTCGGATTTTTGCCATTGCTCTAGTATAACAGTATGTGATTTCGACAGATTAAGTTGATTCTTACTTTCTGTACATGGGTTTGAAGTTTTAACTAGTTATTCTTCTTTTGATATAAAGCTGTAATATTTGTGGGTTCATAGCGTATATAGTTGTCCAGTTTAGATATCAGTAAAAGGCTGTTGCAAGTTGTCATGTGTGCCGGGACACTGAAGCTGTCATTTTATTCGTTACGATAGTTATGTTAGTGTATGAATCCATGATATACTCCCTCCATCCCATATTGCATGTCTATTTTTTGGAGTTTTTTGTGCCAAATGAATGTCTATTTGTTAAAAAACATTGTCCCCAAGTGATTTTGTACCAATTTTTTTCACTATTCATTATATACTTGCGATGAGGGGCCGGTAGCGCACTAGTTGAGGTCTTGCCGTGTGACCTTGAGATCACAGGTTTGAGTCCTGGAAGCAACCTCTTGCATTAATGCAGGGTAAGGTTTGCCTACATTTCACCTTTGTGGTGTGGACCCTTCTCGGAAACCTCGCTGCGCAGGGATGCTTCGTGCACTGGGCCGCCAACTTCCGGTGTGTATTTAACATACTGGTTTCTTTTATGTAATACATCCTCCGTCTCAAAATGAATGTCCATATTTCATTTTAAGGGACATTATGAATGTCTCTACTTTTAGTTTTTGCAATTATAAAGAGACCAGTGAAAAAAAAATTGGTAAAAAAACTTTGGAAGCAGACATTCATTTTGGGACCAAAAATTCTTGAAAATGAACATTCATTTAGGACCTAGGGAGTAATATTGTCTTGTTAATTGAACTGATAGTCCTGTTCAGTTGCTGGTGGTTGTGGTTTCAACTTTCAATCCCCCTTTCTTTTTTTTTTCTTTTTTTTTTACTAGTGGATCATATAATCTTGATGATAAATACTAGACCATCACTTTGAAGGTGATGACTCCTCAATGTTACTCCCTCTGTCCCGACAAGATAGTCCCAATTTGACTTTTTATAGTCAATAAAAATAAACTTTGACCAAACATTGGTGTCATTTTAATGATCACAATGAAATTTTAAAAATTGTTATTGATAAATCACTTAATGATTTATCAATTACAAATTTTAGAATTTCACTAGAATGATTAAATCGTCACCAATGGTTGGTCAAAGTTCATTTTTATTGACCATAAAAAGTCAAAATGAGACTATCTTTCTGGGACGGAGGGAGTATTAAGTTGATGCAGCTGAACATGTGGTACTCTACTGATATCTGGTTCTCTGCTGCATATTCTGTTATATTTTTGTTTTCTTTGCCTATGATTTCTGCTTGGGAACCTATTAGGGAAAACTTCAAGAGAAGGTTACAAAATGTAAAGGAGGTTTATTTCCTTTTGCAAAGACTGGTGCAGTTAAGGTAGTGTTTATTAATCCGCGTAAGACTATATTTAAGTTTCCATCTCGTGCTCTCCGAATTGGTTAGGTAATCCCAAGTTTTCCGTGACATGTGGTGATATTGTCAAGGCGAGAATGTTTAGGGGATTCTCGAAACCAACTAGTCGGGCAGGGAGCTGCAGTGATTGTTTGTTAAAGGGGAATTAAGATTTAATCTCAAAGCCGAACGGTCGTTTCTCCTAGGAAAACTTTTGGGGCCTCTTACTGATTGCTGGACATTTTTGGTTTGGATCCTGGTAAACAACTGTAATGGTTATTCCCTTTGATTATGGTGTGGCTTTCGATAACTATTGTGGTTTATGAAGGATAATACTCCCCATGTCTCGGGAAAGTTTGTCTCATTTTGACTTTTTATGGTCGCACAATTGAACTTTGACCAGATATTGATGTTGATCTAATCATCCTAGTGATATTCTAGAAATTGTCATTGATAAACCAACTAGTCGGGCCAGTGACTTTAAGTTAAGGGGAATTAAGAGTTAATCTCTAAGCTGAACGGACGGTGATGGTTATTTCCCTTTGATTATAGTGTCGCTTTCCATAACTATTGTGGTTTATGGAGGATTCTCTGTCTCGGAAAGTTTGTCTCATTTTAACTTTTTATAGTCAACACAATTGAACTTTGACCAGACATTGATGTCGTCGATCTAATCATCCTAGTGATATTCAAGAAATTGTCACTATTAAATCACTAAGTGATTTAACAGTAACAATTTTTATAATTTCATTGTGATCCACTAGATTGACACCAATGTGAGCTCAAAATTAACATGTGTTGACCATAAAAGGTCAAAAGACAAACATTCTGGGACAGAAGGAGTACTAATACATTTGGCGGATCCCTGACTTGGAAGTCTTTGGATACATTCATGGGAGTACGCATTTTTGCTGGTCTCAGTGGGAATTGGATTTACTTCAGCTTTAGCTTTAGTTTCCTGTAGCAACGAGCTCAGTTTCTCTACCTCGCGCTATTTTGTACTCGACGGACGAGATGTTTTTATGCTTGTTGGGACCCACAAATTTTCAAATTGATTATCGCCACCCTGCATTTGGAATTTATGAGCTTATTAGAGTTTTTGTTATTTGTGAAAGAGCTGGCACATGGGCCTGATTTTAGCTGACAATGGCTAGACTAGGTAACAAGGGTTCGGTTTGGTTTGTTCTCAGGCGGCCAGACCACAAACTAAACCTAATCATGTGGCCTTCTGTTGAATGTTGAGATCGAACTGAATCATGTATGCTTGGAAATTGAACCAAATCGCGTAATTTGGTTCGGTTCTGTTCCAAACCGTAGTACGAAATGAACTGATTACACACTTAAAGCGGACAGAGAACCGCAATAGCGCTAGCAAACCCCTTCCCCATTAACAAGTTGTACAATTATTATTAATTGAGCAATTGTGGGGCTCAATAAACATTTTAATTATTTAGATCATGATCGCATGTAGTTGCACAACCAACCCTATGGGGTTAAGGAACTTTGGGTTCTCCACAGGGGAATTGTACCCAGGGCCTCCCCTAAAGAAGGCTCTTTACCCACTCACACATACCGCTCGACCAAAACGTCTTTGGTAACCCCTTTGTTCTTAGAGTTTGGTTGTATGTGACCTGCAAATGACTTTGTTGACCTTTTAGAATATTCCAATTTCCAAACAATTTTGACCAGAAAAACAAACATTAAACACGGGCTATTTAAAGGGTTAGAGTTGTCAAGTACTACGTAAACTGATTGTGAACTGTGAAGTTGACCGGGAAACTCCATCACATCTGCTTCACCGACGCCATCTCTTCTTGTAGTTGTAGTCCAAAATGTATTTATGAATGTTGACAAAATTTTGTCAAACTTTATAATTTTCTCCACAAATAGAAATGTCACTTGGCTCCGTTTGTTTCGCGTAAAACAACTTACGGAAAATGATTTCCCGAAAAGTGAAAATGTTTTTCAGAAAATGACATAACATGTTTTTGGTTGTTTGGTAAATCTAAAAAAAATGTTTTCCAGAAAATATTTTCATATGAGAAAAAAATAATTTAATATGAAAAAAAAATTGAGAAAAAAAAATTGAGAAAAAAAAATGTAATATGTGAAAATTTTGAATGGGGGGGTGGGGTGGGTGATGTTGGGTGGGGGTAGGGGAGGTGGGGGGATTGGGGCGAGGCGGGGGGTGGGGGAGGTGTTCAATAATAATTTTAGTAAGAGTAAAATGAAGTTTTTTTTTTTTTTTTTTTTTTTTTTTTTTTGTGGGGGTGGAATTGAGTGGTTGATGGGGTAGGTGGGGGGTGGAGGGGTGGAAGTGGGGGGGGGGGGTGTGGGAGTTGTTAGAAAATAATTTTAATATGAGTAAAAATGAAATTTGGGTGGGTGGTGGGGTGGTGGGGTAGCGTGGGGGAGGGGTGAGGTGGTGGTAGGGTAGTTGGGGGTAGTGGAGGTGTTCAATTTTTATTTTAATATGAGTGAATTTTTTTTTTTTTGGGGGGGGGGGGTGGGTGGGTGGGTGGGTGTTGAGGGTGGTGGAGGTGTTCAAATTTTTTATTATTATTTTTTAATATGAGTGAAAAGTTTTTTTTATTTTTTTTGGGGGTGGGGTGGGGTGGTAGTGGGGGTAGGGAGCGGGAGTGTGAAAGTTGTTAGAAAATAATTTTAGTAAGAATATTTTTTTATTTTTTTTTTTTGTTGGGGGTAGGGTGGGAGGTAGTGGAGGGGAAGGGGATAGGGTCGGAGGGAATGTAAGGTAAGGTTGGAGGTGGGGGTGGGATAGGACATATGGAGAGGGTGGTGTTGGAGGTGTAGTGGGTAGGGTTCGTTTGTATGGAGAGTTGGGTGTGAGTGAGTGAGGAAGTTAACATTTTTCAAAAAATGACTTATTTAGTAAAATTCCGTAAGTCATTTTACTTAGAAAAGAGGGAAAACCATTTTCCGGAAAACATTTTCCTCATTTTCCGGTGAGTTACAAACACCGAAAAATGGGGAAAACAATTTCCGGAAGATATTTTACGCGAAACAAACGGAGCCTTGGTGAATGGGGATCAGTCTAGTCTTGAACATCCATCACACATCATACATCTAATCAGTGTTTGGTACTCCTACCATCCCTAATTAAATTTCATTTACAAAACATTAAAAAATAATACTCCTTCCGTCCTATTTCAAATTGCAAATACTAGGTTGGTACGGGGATTAAGGGAAAAAGTGAAAAAGGTGATGTGTTGTGAGTGTTGATAGTTGAGTGGGTGAGAGAAAGTGAGGTAGAGAATAGTTAGTGGGTTAGTGAATGTGAGTGTGCAAGTGGGTTAAAACTTGCCATTTTTGGATTTTGCAATTTTAGTTGGGACACCCTTTTTGGCAACTTTTGCAATTTGAAATGGGACAGAGAGAGTAATACTCCTTCTGACCCAGACAAAGGTTCTTACTTTCTTTTTTGGTTTGTTCCAGACCAATGTTTTAGTTGTTTTATTACCTAAAATAAACAATGAGACCTACTTGTCATTCTCACAACAGAAACTCCCTACCCACTTTATCTCTCCTACTTTCTCTTACTTACTTTTTCATTCTCACAACATTTACTTTTTCTTAATCTCCGTGTAAAATCAAACTAAAAACATTAGTCCGGGACGGAGGGAGTAATAGTAAATAAATAAATAAATAATCTGTCCACAAATGAACTTCCACTTTTAGTCTTTACTCCATCCCTATTTAAATTGAAAAAAAGAAAATTATTCGAGAGAAGTATACGGTATAATATTAAAATGTTGTATGTGTGTATGATGTGTAGGGTTTCTCCCTCGGTCTCATAACAATAACAACCTGATTCATTTTTCTCGACACAAGAATTAAGAAGAATATATTTATTCAAAAGTTTTGTAACTAGGAAATGCGTAGTGGGTATGATAATTTGAGAGTGAGACTCACAATTTGAGTGCATGTGACAAGTGAGATAGGTTAGAAAGTGAGACTTACCAATGAGACACTAAAAAAAAAATTGGTGCAAGTTGTTATAAGACGGATGGAGAAGTAACTGGGAAGAGAGTTAGTTGATGTGAGTATGACAATATTTGATTAAAAAATTTACTCTTATAAATTTTCATTTAAATTTTTACAATTTTTAAGCGGGACGTCCTTTAAATACAATATTGTTTCAATTTTTACAATTTTCAGATGATGTGTTAATCTCTAGCAGTATATTTGGGTAATTATGTTTATTTTTTGTGTTGAAGTGTTACTCAAACTATCTAAATTAAGGTCATCCTTTAAATACAATCTTGTTTGAGTGTGTTTCAGAACAACATTTAAATACTTACCAATGCAAACTCTTACTCTTCAAATTACTTCATTTGTATTACTATGTTGGTTGTAAGTTATTAAAAGTGTAGCTAAGCAAGTATAGATCTTGACAAATTAACCATTCATGACTAATACTCCCTCCGGTCCAAAATAACTGTCACTTTTGAACCAAAATTTTGGTCCAAAATAATTGTCACTTTTGAGCTAAATGTCTCTTTTATCCTTGCATTGAAACTTGTTCTCTTTTATTAATTATCTTAGTGTGAGACATTAATGTAAGAAAGTTGCACACTTAATAGGGGTAAAGTTGGAACTTTTGTCACTAAGTCATGATAATTATTTCATTTCTTAAGAGTTGTGCAAATGCAAAAAAAGACAGTTATTTTGGACCGGAGGGAGTAATTGTCAATCAATCATTATTGTAGGGTAAAAAGTTGATTAAGTAAGATAATAATTCTATGCTAAATTCCTTCAAGTGAAAATCTTGTGAAAAACCTGTTTTACACTAGTGTTAGTGTAAAACTTGTTTTCATCTCTTGAAACTTATTTTGCATTAAAAGATGAAAACATGTTTTACATTAACACGAGTGTAAAACATGTTTTTCATAAGACTAACTCTTCCTTCAATATAATTGAAAAACAAATTTTGATTTGTTAGTTGAAATATCGTACTTTGTGTTACGTTCTAGCTAATACCCTACCCACTTTATCTCTCATACTTTCTCTTACTTACTTTTTCATTCTCACAATATTTACTTTTTCTTAATCTCCGTCCCATCTTAAACTTCAAAAATTTCCCTTTTGGGTGTCCCAACTTAAACTTCAAAATCCAAAAAAAGAAAGTTATTTATACTTTTTTATTTAGTGGGATCTACATGTCATACACACAAGAACTATCCACTAACTATTCCCTACCTCACTTTCTCTCTCCTACCCACTTTCTATACTTAATTACAACACTCTACCCCACTATCTATATTTTATAATATAAAGATTCTTATCATAATTCTTGTGCCCACTTTTTTTTTTTTAAGTTTAAGATGGGACGGAGGGAGTATTCTTTATTAAATAATGCAATAAACTTATTTTTTTTTTACATATATCATCAAAAAACTAACGGGGTTGCTGACGTCGCACAGCCACGTCAATGCCACTTCACCACCACATCAGTGCCACGTCATCAACGACGACAGTGAATTGATGACATTGTACTAACATGGTGCTGACGTGTTAGGGCCATGTCAATAACCCTGTTAGTTTTTTTTAATGTTGTAAGTAAAATAATAAGTTTGTTGCATTATTTAATAACAGATACAAAAATACATTATCTATTTATGTCGTTAATGAGTACGTTGCATTATTTGAAAACTAGGGGGGAAAATCCGCATATTTTATAATTATTCCAATATTTTGTTGATGCATTTTTTTTTTAGAAATATACTTCCCTCGTCACAAAGTTTGATTAAATATTAAAAATATTTAACTGCCCAATAAAGTTCTACTATTTGTTTTGATATATTGTTAAAAAAAAAAAATTGTCAATAACATTTAGATTTCTTCAAAATACAATACCTATAATATTATTGATTTTTTCTGAAACCACCTACTCCCTCCGGTCCAAAATAACTGTCATTTTTTAGTCTAAATTTTGGTCCAAAATAACTGTCACTTTTGAACTAAATGTCTTTCTTACCCTTGCCTTGAAACTTGTTTTGCTTTATTAATTGTCTTAGTTGTGAGACATAAGTGTAGTAATTATAGGGGTAAAGTTGACACTTTTATCACTATATCATGATATTAATTGATTTCCTTAAGAATTGCGCAAAAGCAAAAAAAGACAGTTATTTTGGATCGGATGGAGTATAATATTATTGATCAAAATTTAGTCGAATTAAAGATATTCTGAAACTATGTTTTCAGGAAGAAGGGAGTAAAAAAATTATCATGATCTTCTTGTTGAATTCATAACATTTGGCTCCCCATCAAGAATATGCCAACAACTTATCCAGAAAGAAACAAGTCAATAGCAAATCCAAAAACTCTAATAATTAATTAAACTATTCTCCATTTTCAAACAAATAGATACATAGTTATCACCATCGGAGAATAAATATAATTACAATGTCGCCGCCGGGAACCTCGTGATTATCATTCATTTGCACTGACCCCACATTTCCATGACAAAAATCTTCATAAAAAAGAACCCCATTTGAAACAACACCATCATCAACCATGTTCTTATCCTACTCAATCTTCCCTTCCACATAACGTAATAGTGGGCCCCATCATCCACATACTTGTTCATTTACTCATTTACCCTCTCCTTACTCGATAATATCATTCCAATTTTCTCGAGTCGAGCTAATATCTACGACAAATAAGCATTTTTAATTTATTTTGACGGCTGAAGCATTTTATTTTCTAAAATGAAGCAACTGGTCGACAGCATTTCATGACATAAGCATTTTATTTTCCCAAAATCGAGATTAACTACTTCATGACGCAAGCATTTATTCAATTAAAATCAAATTTATAGTTACATAAAAATTGAGACGCGATTACACAACATATTTGCTATGTTCATCTCAAAATGAATACATTATCTATATTTTTTTACTGATTAAAAGTTAAATCAAACGTTTATTTTGAGTTAGAGAGAGCGGTAGTACACACCATTGCCCTATAGAATACTTTATGATCATATTGTATTTCATGAAATTGCAAAATGCAATTTTCACAACTTTACAAAGTAGAGAAATACAAAACACTAGTAGCAACAATGCCTTAACCCTAGGGGTAATTTCGTCAAATATAGAACATCAAACTGTCACGTGAGAGGGATGGGATAAGTTAACTCAACAAGGTTTCAGTCAGCAACTTAACGACGTCGTTACGGCAACACTTGCGGACCCTTGGCAACCCAAAACATCAAGAATAGCCCAAGAGCTTTTCAGGTCACTCCGATTAACCGGAATCATATCACGACCAGCAAACAACGTTGTTGAACCGGTCCGTCGCACCTGCCGGTTCTTAATGTCGCGTAGATCCATCTCCGGCGGCGGAAACTTAAAAGTACCAAACATAAGAACAAACCAACGTGGAGGCTTAGGTACCTTAAATTTCCCGGAATTAGTACGACGAATTGTCTCCGGTCGATTTGCTCCCTCGAATATCGTGTTTCTAGTCAATTTCTTGTCATCCAAAGATCGGCTAGTTCTCATAACGAGTGGCGCCGCCGAACTGTTACAACTCTTTAACTCGGACATCGACTCCGACCGCCGTCGATTTCTACGTTGCTCATGTCGTTTTTCTTCATTTTGTTGGTAATTTTCTTTGAATGGTACCAGCTTACCACAGAAGATGATGTCATCGGCATGAGACATGATTTTTTCGGAATTCGCAAAATCGGTGAAAAATTCGAAGAATTCCGAGGAGGGTTGTGAAGATGATCGACGATGATTTTCTTGAAGATGTAACATCTTTTGTGGGGTTACCGGAAAATCTCGTAGGGAAAGTGTATCTTCGTCGGGTGGTGATTGGAAATTTATATAAATGTCATCCATATTTTGTTTGTGTTTTGAGGGGGGAAGGAAGAGCAAGAGAAGAAAGTGTGACAAAATGGCTTTTGGAATGAGAGAAAGAGGCATGTAATAAGAGGTTCTTATATAAAAGAGACAATAATTATAATTATAATTATAATTATAAATAAAAGAGTGGAGTATATTATTCTAAAATTTTGAATAATTCAAATGGGAGGTAAATTGTGAAAGTGATCTTTCTTTCAAGTCTACTCCCTCTATCTCATTTTAAAAGTCAATTTTTTTTTTTGAAATGGCGTTTCATTTTAAGCGTCAAAATCTTAAAATGAAAAGTGAGTCCTACATGTCATACTCACAACAATTATCCACTAACTTTTTTCTACCTCAATTTCTCTCTCCTACCCAACTATCAGCACTCACAATACATCACATTTTCCTTAATTTTTGAGCTCACCCATTTTTTTAACTCTTAAAATGAAACTGTGAGAGAGTATTTTTCATTACACCATACTAAAAAATTAAACTTAAAACCCAAATTAATATCATACCTCCCGAGTGTCCCCACAGTAGCCCAATTTTTTACATTTAGAATATTTAAAAATGAGAGCGGGATTTACTCTGCAATTGCAATAGTTCTTCCATAATTTATTAAATTACTGGCTAGTACAAATTATTGCAGGAATAAATCCCGCTCTCCTCCCAAACTCTTTCAATGAGAACAGTGTTTTGATGATTTCTACCCGGGCATAAGTTAATTAGTAAGAGGTTAGTAAACTCGCATTCTTCAATCAATTGATTATTACTATCTCTGTCCTTAAATAAGTGTCCAAGTTTTATTTTAAGAGAAATCTGGAATGTCAACTTTTTGTACACTTTGGTGGCAAAGATTCATATATAATTTTGTAATCTCATTTCCAAACATTTAGTTTTGCACGTATAAAGAGACTGGTGAAAAAAAATCAAAAAAAAAACATTTAGGGACAAAGTTATGCTAAAAAAAGACACTCATTTTGGGACAAAGATTTCTTGAAAATGGACTCTCATTTAGGGACAGAGGGAGTATTATTTTTTACGTTTTTTTTAGCAAACCTCTTGATTTTTTGGAGTTGTATTATTTTACCATCTTTGAGATTAAAAAAACTACTCTCTCCATCTTAAAATATTTGCAGTTTAAAAAAAATAAGTTTTGTTTGCAAATATTTGTTGTTTTGCAGCAACTTAAGCATCTTTAGCATTTTTTGCCAAATACATCTTTATTTATAATTATGAGTGTAAAATATTATTACCAAAGAACTTTAGTTGTGATGGTATTCAGTATTAACTTCCATAGTGAAGGTAGCGAGTCTGAATTTTATCAAGGACATGGTATACCTTATTTGTAGACCATTTGATGTAACTTAAAGACAATTTATCAATCATTAATAAAATAAAAAATATAATTTAAATAATAAAATTATTATTATTTTGAAACTGAGAGAATAGTGGAGTACTCCCTCCGTCCCGAAATGATCATCTCATTTGTCATTTTTCATTGTCCCAAAAAGTTCTTCCCATTTCTACCAATTTAAGCTTAAATGTGGATAAACACAACATAGCTAATGAAGCAAATGTTCATATCCTTAAAAAGTTTGAATAGTCAAATGTGAAGATTATTTTGGGACGGAGGGAGTATTTAGTAATCTCCTCTCTACAGCCAAAAATTAAGGAATCGTCGGCATTACATGATTCAATCCAAAAATTTAGGCATAAGAAAGAATAGAAGCTTCTTTAATTTGTGACAAGTCCATGACAATTGGAAGGGAGAAATAAAAATAGGAAGAAGAATAGTCCAAAGATTAAGTTTGGGTGATTGCCGTTGTAGGGTAGGAGTTTAATAGTCGACTCCGCCAATTCATTTATTTGATACTCCCTGTCCCTAAATGAGTGTCCATTTTTAAGAAATCTTTGTCCCTAAATGAGTGTCTTTTTTTAACATAACTTTCTCCCTAAACATTTTTTTTCGAATTTTTTTTTCACCGGTTTCTTTATACGTGCAAAACTAAAGGTTTGGAAAGGAGATTGCAAGATTATATATTATATATGAATCGTTGTTCCAAATTGTTCAAAAAGTTGAGATTTTCAGTGTCCCTTAAAATGAAATTTGGACACTCATTTAGGGACAGATGTAGTAATTCATTCCGCTGATAAGCCGTAAGAGTACTATTCATTCTGTTTTATTATTTTCACCGTCTCATTTTAAACTTTAAAAAAAAAATGAGTTCAAGAATCAAGAAAAAAAAGTGATGTGTTGTGAGTGTAGATGGTTTGATAGGAGAGAAAAAATGAGATAGAAAATAGTTAGTGAGTAATTATTGTGATTATGACATGTGGAGCCCAAAAAAAATAAGTATAAAAAACATTTTTTTTAAGTTTTGAAATTTAAAATGAGACACCAAAAATGATAAATTTTGAAGTTTAAAATGAGACTGTAGGAGTATGTGTTTAAAATATTTAATCCCACCCAAAAAACGATCGTTATCAAGCAATTGGATAGCGTTCAAAAAAAAAAAAATCAAGCAAGTTTTGGTCATTCCGTCCCACTCATTCTAGACGCTCCTTCCATATCCAACACGTGAACTAAGTAAATACAATACATAATTAAATGGGTTTCTTATGAAACAAATAACCTTTTTTTTTTTTTTTTTATGAACAAACAACGATATTATTGAGGCATTTGTAAAAAGGTCAATTGGTATTTTTGGCCACTGTATTTTGATTTAACTTTAATTTTAATAATATAAAAATTTTATGTTAGCATTTTTAACCAATCTACTAAGAATACTCGTTCGATTTGCCTAGTCACCCTATTTCATCAAAAAATGTTAGAAAAGTTAACAAAATATAAGAAAAAAAATAACAAAATGTTAAGAAAGTTAATAAAACGTTAAAAAAGTTATTGAAAACAAACTAAAATTAATGAATTGTAGTCGAATTTCATAGAGGAGTACAATTTAACACACCAAAGCCCGTTAACTATACTCTTTGGCAGGGTGACGGGTGGGAAGGGATGTGGTGTTGAAGAGAAAGGGCGGAAAGATTGAGTATGATTCATGTTGGACTCACATAAGGTTTCATGCGGGCATCTTCTTAAGTCATGTTAATTTTTATTAACTTTCCTAACGTTTTATTGAATATTCTACTCCCTCTAGAGTATATGTCTACCTTTCCTTATTAGTCTGTCACAGAGTATATGTCCACTTTCTAAAATGGCAAAGAATCTTTACTATTCCTCTCACTCATTCTCTCTCCTACTTACTTTTATACTCACAACACCAATCAACTTACTATTCACTCTCACTCACTCTCTCTCCTACTTTACTTTTATACCCACAACACTTAGGGGGCGTTTGGTTCGGCAGAAAAAAAATGAACGAATGGAATGGTCAATGGAAAAGGAATTGGAAAGGAATGGAAAGGAATATAAAGTGGTCAAACCTCATGTTTGGTTGCCATGGATGAAATGGAATTCCTTCAACAATCATGTTTGGTTTGAAAATACAAATTATAGGAATGGAATGGAATGGAATGGAAACATATAAAATGTCCAATTTACCATTCTTCCAAAAAATTAATGAGTAAAAAAAAAAACTGTAATGATTAATATATATATATATATATATATATATATAATATATATATAATATATATATATTTGGGGGTGGGGTAGGGGAGTTAAAAAGCTGCATGATTATTTTTTTTTTTTTGGGGGGGGGTGGGTAGGGTGGGGTATGGGTAGGGGAGGTTAAAAAACTGTAATGATTATGAGTAAAAAATAACTGTAATGATTAAAAAAAAAAATTTGGGGTGGGGGTGGGGTAGGGGAGTTAAAAAACTGTAATGATTAATGAGTAAAAAAAACTGTAATGATTAAAAAAAAATAATTTTGGGGGGTGGGTGGGGTAGGGGAGTTAAAAACTGTAATGATTAATGAGTAAAAAAAACTGTAATGATTAAAAAAAAATTTGGGGGGGGGGGGTGGGGGTAGATTAGTTTAAAATTTTAAATGACTAAAATAAATAAATGTAATTAAAACAAAAAATGTTAATAGGCCTTGTAAAGGCATAAGAGCTGACTGTCCAAAATGAACTAAAATTTCATGTACTACTTTGTTTTTCACATTATGCACTTCTTTGTCCAGAAAGATAGTTTCATTTTGATTTTTTATGGTCAATAAAAATAAACTTTGACCAAACATTAGTGTCAATTTAATGATCACAATAAAATTCTAAAAATTGTTATTAATAAATCACTTAATGATCTATCAATTACAAATTTTAGAATTTCACTAGAATGATTAGATTGTCGCTAATGGTTAGTCAAAGTTCATTTTTGTTGACCATTAAAAGTCAAAATGAGACTATCTTTCTGGGACGGTGGGAGTATTACGCATTTTCCACTGCTCATAGCAGGGCCCGCCCAAACTCTATGTCACCAACCAAAACCAAGGTTATACGACCCTAAAACATACTCCCTCCTTATTTATTAATAGGTTAATGACAGATTAGGGCCTGAACTCCAGGGGGGTGCGTCTAAACGGGGCCTGGTTTTTTTTCCCCCTAGATCAGGGCTCAATATCTCAAAATTTCGGCAGTTAAGGGCTTTTTGACGGAAATCGTTAGAAAAGTCAGTTAAGTGCCATGTGCCGAGCACGTGATCGTCAAATGGATGGGTTTGTAATGATATTAGTTTGTAAGAGTTT